>OX420932.1:0-717969 GCA_949091785.1 Polymixis lichenea
CAGGTGACGCATTTTGACGCTGTTTTCAGCTAATTCGTTCCTAGTTAGGCTACCTGAGACTATCTGACTGAGAAAATTGACGAAAACGCGAAAAAATTTTGCCCGCCCAACCCACCCTGTTACTAGTGGCCAGGGGGACGATTCTGGTTTTTGCCAAAGGATTGGGAATTTTTATTGATTTTTAATTTTTGATTTTCTAGTATATTTTTTGTAACGTCATACTGACCTCACGGTCTTTAGACCGCAGGACTTTTTATTTTTATTGTTATTGTTAATTTGCTGCTTCTTTGTATCCCCCCTTTACAGGGACACAAAAGAACCACCAGTGACCTCTGACATATATTGTATGAATCTCACCTTCACGAAGGCTACCGCCATGTTGCGTACACCAGCCAAAAAGCCCGCAAGCTCGCCGGGCCCCGGGGGCTCGCCGCGTTCGTTAGAGAAAGCTGAGATCTCGCAGCCGAGCGTAAGACGCAGCATTGGGGAGTGGGAGGCTGGGAAGACAGAGCCTAAGGCTAAGTCCCCGGCCAAACCTGCAAAACCTGGTGCCACTCCGCCGGTCGCTCAGAAAATCCCTTGCTCTCTAGGGACGCGGCGGACCTCCGCGGATGCCGCGGGGTCTATTAATAAGCCCGAGTTGAGGTACCCAAACCTGACAGCGGAGGCAAGAGCTTGTCTAGGTAGAGCAAAGCTGCACCTGGGCAACTCTCGAAATTTAAAGACCGAGATTAAGACGGAGGTTTTGGGGGCCATCACTCGGCTCTACGAAATTGTGAAAGAGTCGGAGAAGTCAAGACCCCCCGTCACTGCTGCCTCCATTCCAACTGTCAACCAGACCAGCTTGCCCCCCTCAAACGAGGAAACCGGGATCAACAAGGATTTCGTAAAACAGCTGGAGGAAAATAGCGCTCTCCTTAAGGAAAACCTCAGCAAAATGGAGTCGTTGCGAGATGCCTTAGCAACAATAAACTTTGTCGAGGAGAGGACATACGCGACTGTGGCTGCTGCGCACAACAGCCAGACCAAGGCTCAGGCCCTGGGGCTGGCAACGCTGCACTCCGTTGTTGTATCCTCGACAAAAGAAACAGAAACAGGAGAAGAGGTTCTGGAAAGGGTGAGGAAGGCAGTTGACGCTAAGGAGGGCTGGGTGAAGGTGGAAAGGGTCAGAAAAGCCAAGGATAGGAAAATTATTATGGGGTGTTGCTCAAAAGAGGAGAGGGCTAAAATAAAGCAAAAGATCGAAGCAGCTGGGCAGGGCCTCGTCGTCGAAGAGGTGACAAACCGGGACCCGCTTCTGATTATGAGGGACGTGTTGCTTATTCATAGTGACGAGGAAGTCGCGAAGGCCCTCAGAAGTCAGAATCGGGAACTCTTCCACGGCCTCGGAGACGAAGATCAGAGGATCGTAATAAAATTCCGAAGGAAAACGCGCAACCCCCACCTGAACCACATTGTGATCAGTGTTTCCCCACTAATCTGGAGGAGGGCCATCGAAGTTGGCAAACTTAGAATCGACCTCCAGATTGTGCGCGTCGAAGATCAGACGCCACTGGTGCAGTGTACCCGCTGCTTGGGTTACGGACACAGTAAGCGATTCTGCAAGCAGCCAGCCGATCTGTGCAGCCACTGTGGCGGCCCGCACTTTAGAGTGGACTGCCCGGACAGGCAAATCAGCGAAGCAGCGGTGTGCGTAAACTGCACCAAGGCGAATTTGGGGAACACTGAGCACAATGCGTTCAGTACTGAATGTCCGGTAAGGCGAAGGTGGGATGCCCTCGCTCGGGCCTCAATAGCGTATTGCTAAAGGTGCCCCTGATATCCACCAGTACAAATTGGCCCAGGCCAACCTGCAACGAAGTCAACTGGCCACAAACGAGCTGTTGCTGGAGGCCGGCAACCGCAAACTTGCTGTAGCACTGCTCCAAGAGCCCTATGTGGGTGGGGTGAGAAGGATGAAGGGCTACCGGGGCGTAAGGGTCTTCCAGAGCTCTGAGGGAGGAGAAGGGACTGTAAAGGCAGCGGTAGCTGTCTTTGATCAAAGCTTGGACATAATACAGTACCCGCAACTCACCACAAATAACATCGTTGTGGTGGGAGTCCGAACCAGAGCCTGGACGATCACGCTGGTGTCCTTCTACTTCGAGCCCGACAAGTCCATAGAGCCATACTTGGAGCAGCTCAAACGAGTAGAGCAAGAGGTGGGCCCTTACAGGTGGGTTATTGGAGGGGACGCTAACGCGAAAAGCACTTGGTGGGGCAGTGGCAACGAGGACTCGAGAGGGGAACATATGTGTGGAGCGCTTGGGGAAATGGGTCTGCACATCCTAAACACGGGTGATATCCCAACCTTCGACACCATTAGGGGAGGCGTTAGGTACAGCAGCCACGTGGATGTAACGGCCTGTTCGGCGGACATGCTGAACCTGGTGGACGGCTGGCGAGTCGTAGAGGGACTCACGAGCTCCGACCATAACGGCATTTCTTTCAGCATTCATCTTACAAAATCAAAAGGATTAGATATCGAGCGTACGACCAGAAAATATAACACAAAGAAGGCGAATTGGAGACAGTTTCATGAGAAACTGTCCCAAATTATGCTGGAAAATAATTTAACAGTTACGGAGCTCACAAACATAAACACCACAGATAAATTAGAACACACAATAACCACATACACACAAGCCGTAACTGACACATGTACACACACTTTACGAACAAAAATGAAAAACGAAACACTTACCTTGCCGTGGTGGTCCGAGGAGCTCGCGGGGATGAAAATGCTGGTCGCCACTAGGAAACGCAGAGTCAGGAACGCAGCGCCGGTCCGGAGAGAGATGGTGGTCAGGCTGTACCTGGAAGAAAAAGAAAGGTATGAGGAAGCTGTCAGGAGAGCAACCGAGGAGAGTTGGAGGCAGTTTTGCGGAAAGCAGGATAAGGAGGGTGTCTGGGAAGGGATTTACAGAGTCATGGGAAAGGTCGCAAAAAGAGAGGAGGATCCGCTGCTGTGGTCGGGAGGTGAAGCGTTGGATGCAAAGGGTTCGGTGAAGCTGTTGGCTGACACATTCTACCCCGAGGACCGCGAGGAAGACGACACTTTGGACCATCGCCAAACCCGGCTACTGGCAGAAAGGGTAAATGAGTGGTGCCATGATGAACAGCATGACCCACCGTTTACCCAGAGTGAGCTAGATAGGTCCATTGGGTCGTTCAACCCGAAAAAGGCCCCGGGAGCTGACGGCCTCACTGCCGACATCTGCTCTCAGGCCATTTCCTGCAACCCTGAATTCTTCCTGTCGCTGTTGAACAAATGCCTGGCACATCAATACTACCCAAAGTCCTGGAAGAAAGCAACGGTGGTTGTGCTCAGGAAGCCAGGCAAAGACTCGTACACCGTCCCGAAATCCTACAGGCCAATTGGGCTTTTGCCTGTACTAGGGAAGGTGTACGAGAGGATGCTGGTTGCTCGTCTCAAGTTTTACCTGCTCCCCAGGATTAGTACTCGGCAATACGGCTTTATGCCCCAAAAAAGCACCGAAGACTCCCTCTATACTCTCGTGCATTACATCCGCACACAGCTGGCACACAAGAAAATCATTACGCTTGTGTCACTGGATATAGAGGGAGCATTCGACAGTGCGTGGTGGCCCGCTATCAAAGTACGGTTGGCTGAGGAAAAGTGTCCTGTAAACTTGAGACGAGTAGTCGGCAGCTATCTCAGCGACAGGGAGGTCAGCGTGAGATATGCCGGGGAAGAGAGCAGAAAGTCGACAAGCAAAGGGTGCGTCCAGGGTTCTATAGGTGGTCCTATCTTCTGGAATCTGCTGCTGGACCCGCTACTGAAGCAGCTTGAGGATAGAGGCCACTACTGCCAGGCATTCGCCGACGACGTCGTTATGGTGTTCGTCGGCGAATCGGCAAGGGAAATCGAGGGACAGGCCGGTGCCGCTCTCGAACATGTCCGAGCGTGGGGTGTCAGAAACAAGCTCAAATTCGCACCGCACAAAACCTGTGCGATGGTGCTAACGCGGAGGCTGAAATACGACACACCACGCTTGAGCATGGGAGGGATCGACATCGGTATGTCCCAAGATATAAAAATCCTGGGTGTCATCATAGATAGCAAGCTCACCTTCAACAGGCATATAACTATCGCCTGTAAGAAGGCGATAGGTATTTACAAGCAGCTGGCCAGAGCGGCCCGGGTGAGCTGGGGTTTAAGCCCGGAGGTAATCCGGGTCATTTACACCGCAGCGGTTGAGCCTACGCTTTTGTACGCTGCGAGTGCGTGGGCGCCAGCCGCAAACAAGCTAGGGGTCATAAAACAGCTAAACGTGGTCCAAAGAGGGTTTGCGCAAAAGCTGTGTAGAGCCTACCGCACAGTCTCCCTAAACTCGGCACTGGTGCTGGCTGGGATACTCCCAATCGATCTGCGCATCCGCGAAGCGGCAGCGCTGTACGAGGCCAAGAGGGGAGTGCCCCAGTCAGTACTAGGAGACAGAGAGATTGAGCGGATGGCTCCAGTGTTGAAGTTCCCGCACCCCGCGGAGCAGACCACACTGCAGTTCGGCAGCCTGATAGACGAGGAACAATATCGGGACCACAGCAATTTTGCTGTGCGTATTTTCACAGACGGCAGCAAGATTGAGGGCAAAGTCGGGGCGGCGCTGTCTTTGTGGAATAGCGCCGCTGAAATAAAGGCCCTCAAACTTGCCTTGCCGTCTTTCTGCACCGTCTATCAGGCGGAGCTATTGGCCCTACAAAGAGCGGCTGGCGAAGCGCTCAAGCGAAGGGAAGACACGTTCGGCATCTTCAGCGACTCCATGGCGGCTCTCCAGTCGGTGGTCAGTGCGAGTTGCCCCCATCCCCTGGCAGTGGAAACAAGAGACACCCTTCGCCGCTGTGAGCTACAGAACAAGAGGGTGTCCTTGTTCTGGATAAAAGCTCACGCAGGATTGGAGGGAAACGAGCGAGCCGACAAACTTGCAAAGGAAGCCGCCCTGGGGTTGAAGAAGAAGCCGGACTACGACCTGTGCCCTGTTTCATTCGTCAAGCGGCAGATCCGTATGGGGTCGCTTGAGGAGTGGAACAGGAGATATAAGTCCGGGGAAACAGCCTCCGGCACAAAAATATTCTTCCCCGACGCAATTGCGGCGTATAGAGTAGTGCGGAAAATAAAGCCCACAAGTTTCACGACACAAATCCTCACAGGGCACGGTGGGTTCTCCGCATACCTGAAACGCTTCAAGTGTAAGGAGAACGCATCGTGCGCCTGTGAGCCGGGCAAGGACGAAACGGTGCTACATGTCCTGTTGGAGTGCCCGATCACAGGGAAAGCGCGGTATGAGGCCGAGCAAGAACTCGCACAGAAACTAACGGAAGATGTTTTACCAAGTATAATAAGCGGTAGAAATAGAGATAAATTTTTAGAATATTGTGTTAGAATAGGTAATATAGTAAATAATAGAAATAAGATAGCATAAGCAACCTAGGATACTTACATATATAATAGTTTATATAATTTAAGTACCTAAAACATAAGAAAGAAGAAAAAAAAAAAAAAAAAAAAAAAGAAAAAAACAATATTCTTAAGTCCAAAAACAGAAAAAAAAAAAATGTATATAAGGAAATAAATACGTAAAAAGCAAGTAGTATAATTTTCTGTATTAATAAGTTTAGTGAAATACGTAATGTATTGTCTGTCGAGTTAGCGATCGTGAAATTGTTGAAAAAAAAAAAAAAAAAAAAACCAAGAATGTAAATGGAATAAATAGGAAACAATGGCTCTGATCACGTCAGAGGTAACTGGTAAGGCAGGAGTGGGTTTTAGCCGGTAAGAGTCCGGCACTGCCCAGACTGTGTCACAAGTGAGGCAGTCTGGGCGTCCATGAGGATTTCCCACTCCTGCCAAAACAAAAAAAAAAAAAAAAAAAAAAAAAAAAAAAAAAAAAAAACCTAACCTAACCTAACCTAACCTAACCTAACCTAACCTAACCTAACCTAACCTAACCTAACCTAACCTAACCTAACCTAACCTAACCTAACCTAACCTAACCTAACCTAACCTAACCTAACCTAACCTAACCTAACCTAACCTAACCTAACCTAACCTAACCTAACCTAACCTAACCTAACCTAACCTAACCTAACCTAACCTAACCTAACCTAACCTAACCTAACCTAACCTAACCTAACCTAACCTAACCTAACCTAACCTAACCTAACCTAACCTAACCTAACCTAACCTAACCTAACCTAACCTAACCTAACCTAACCTAACCTAACCTAACCTAACCTAACCTAACCTAACCTAACCTAACCTAACCTAACCTAACCTAACCTAACCTAACCTAACCTAACCTAACCTAACCTAACCTAACCTAACCTAACCTAACCTAACCTAACCTAACCTAACCTAACCTAACCTAACCTAACCTAACCTAACCTAACCTAACCTAACCTAACCTAACCTAACCTAACCTAACCTAACCTAACCTAACCTAACCTAACCTAACCTAACCTAACCTAACCTAACCTAACCTAACCTAACCTAACCTAACCTAACCTAACCTAACCTAACCTAACCTAACCTAACCTAACCTAACCTAACCTAACCTAACCTAACCTAACCTAACCTAACCTAACCTAACCTAACCTAACCTAACCTAACCTAACCTAACCTAACCTAACCTAACCGCTGGAGGCCCCACACCCTGCGGAACAAATGAGCCTAGAGTTTGCAAGCCTGGTAGACGAAGAACAATACCAGAACCACAACAATTTTGCTGTGAGGATCTTCACAGACGGCAGCAAGATTGAGGGCAAAGTCGGAGCGGCGCTATCCCTGTGGAATGGCACCGCCGAGACAAAGGCCCTCAAGCTTGCCTTGCCGTCTTACTGCACCGTCTACCAGGCCGAACTACTGGCCCTGCAAAGAGCGGCGGGAGAAGTGCTCAAGTCTCGTGAAACCTCGTTCGGCATCTTCAGCGACTCCATGGCGGCCCTCCAGTCGGTGATTAATGCGAGTTCCTCTCACCCCTTGGCCGTGGACACTAGAAACACTCTACGACGCAGCAAGCTCCAAAATAAGAGTGTCTCTTTATTCTGGATTAAGGCCCACGTGGGGTTGGAGGGAAACGAGAGAGCCGACCAGCTCGCGAAGGAGGCCGCCCTGGGGTCGAAGAAGAAACCGGACTACGATCTGTGTCCCGTTTCATTCGTCAAGCGACAAATCCGGTTGGAAACGCTTGAGGAGTGGAACGGGAGATATCGGTCGGGTGACACGGCCTCGGGCACAAAAATCTTCTTCCCGGACGCGATAACGGCATACGGGGTGGTGCGGAAGATGACTCACACGAGTATAACCACACAAATTCTGACGGGGCACGGTGGGTTTTCAGCATACTTGAAACGCTTCAAGTGTAAAGAGAACTCATCGTGCGCCTGTGAGCCTGGTGTCGAGGAGTCGCTTCCGCACATTCTGTTTGAGTGCCCTATCAACGCAAAACACAGATACGAGACGGAGCAGCAACTCGCCGTCGAACTTGTTGCCCGGAATGCACCAGAATTAATGACTGGAAAGAAAAGGGACTCATTTCTAAAATATTGTAGTGACGTAGCATCTCAAGTCATAAAAAGAAACAAGACAGAATAAGAAAATATGCTGTCATAATATAATGTAATATATTAGAGACTAGCATAATATTATAAAAGCTGTAAAATCGTTACAAATAAGAAAGGAAAAAGCAATATGTGAAAATAGAAATAAGTTAGAATAAGTGCAAGTGTAAAGTTGGAATAATAGGAAATGTTCCCCCGTCTCTGTTAAACAGTACTGATTAAAGATCAGAAACCGTAAAAATAAGAACAAATAATATGTAAAATAGACATAAGCTTAGAATATACTAGAAAGTAATAGTAAATACTGCACCCCTTTTATTTGGGTCTATATATGTGAACAAATATAAAACTACTTTAGGACTAGTTAAGATAGATATAAAACCATTGCATAGTACAAAATAAGTTATGAGTGCCCCATCTCTGTAAGAAAATCATAAGAAATCTGTACATATTTTATAAGACCTAAGTTAAGATAGATGTAACTTCTCCAGAAACATATAAAATTTGAACAAGTTGGAATGATCAAGTAAAATTAAAAACTGCGTCACTTTTATTTCGTGTTGCACCCAAACCCAAAATGAGGGAATAAAGTAAAAGAAAGAAAAAGTTTAGTATTCAGAAACAAGCTGATAGCTGGGAATCCCACCCATAAAAGAATCGCATGAGGATGAATGAAAGAAAGAAACAGTATGTAGAATAAAAGTACGAGAGGCAAAAATGCGAGAACTGGTATGTAAGTAAAGCAGACAGGCATAGGCTCCGATCATGTTGGAGGTAGAAGTAAAAAAAAAATAAAAAAAAAAAAAAAAAAAAAAAAAAACCTAACCTAACCTAACCTAACCTAACCTAACCTAACCTAACCTAACCTAACCTAACCTAACCTAACCTAACCTAACCTAACCTAACCTAACCTAACCTAACCTAACCTAACCTAACCTAACCTAACCTAACCTAACCTAACCTAACCTAACCTAACCTAACCTAACCTAACCTAACCTAACCTAACCTAACCTAACCTAACCTAACCTAACCTAACCTAACCTAACCTAACCTAACCTAACCTAACCTAACCTAACCTAACCTAACCTAACCTAACCTAACCTAACCTAACCTAACCTAACCTAACCTAACCTAACCTAACCTAACCTAACCTAACCTAACCTAACCTAACCTAACCTAACCTAACCTAACCTAACCTAACCTAACCTAACCTAACCTAACCTAACCTAACCTAACCTAACCTAACCTAACCTAACCTAACCTAACCTAACCTAACCTAACCTAACCTAACCTAACCTAACCTAACCTAACCTAACCTAACCTAACCTAACCTAACCTAACCTAACCTAACCTAACCTAACCTAACCTAACCTAACCTAACCTAACCTAACCTAACCTAACCTAACCTAACCTAACCTAACCTAACCTAACCTAACCTAACCTAACCTAACCTAACCTAACCTAACCTAACCTAACCTAACCTAACCTAACCTAACCTAACCTAACCTAACCTAACCTAACCTAACCTAACCTAACCTAACCTAACCTAACCTAACCTAACCTAACCTAACCTAACCTAACCTAACCTAACCTAACCTAACCTAACCTAACCTAACCTAACCTAACCTAACCGACGTTGTCTGTCGAGTTAGCGATCGTGAAATTGTTGAAAAAAAAAAAAAAAAAAAACCAAGAATGTAAATGGAATAAATAGGAAACAATGGCTCTGATCACGTCAGAGGTAACTGGTAAGGCAGGAGTGGGTTTTAGCCGGTAAGAGTCCGGCACTGCCCAGACTGTGTCACAAGTGAGGCAGTCACAAGTGAGGCAGTCTGGGCGTCCATGAGGATTTCCCACTCCTGCCAAAACAAAAAAAAAAAAAAAAAAAAAAAAAAAAAAAAAAAAACCTAACCTAACCTAACCTAACCTAACCTAACCTAACCTAACCTAACCTAACCTAACCTAACCTAACCTAACCTAACCTAACCTAACCTAACCTAACCTAACCTAACCTAACCTAACCTAACCTAACCTAACCTAACCTAACCTAACCTAACCTAACCTAACCTAACCTAACCTAACCTAACCTAACCTAACCTAACCTAACCTAACCTAACCTAACCTAACCTAACCTAACCTAACCTAACCTAACCTAACCTAACCTAACCTAACCTAACCTAACCTAACCTAACCTAACCTAACCTAACCTAACCTAACCTAACCTAACCTAACCTAACCTAACCTAACCTAACCTAACCTAACCTAACCTAACCTAACCTAACCTAACCTAACCTAACCTAACCTAACCTAACCTAACCTAACCTAACCTAACCTAACCTAACCTAACCTAACCTAACCTAACCTAACCTAACCTAACCTAACCTAACCTAACCTAACCTAACCTAACCTAACCTAACCTAACCTAACCTAACCTAACCTAACCTAACCTAACCTAACCTAACCTAACCTAACCTAACCTAACCTAACCTAACCTAACCTAACCTAACCTAACCTAACCTAACCTAACCTAACCTAACCTAACCTAACCTAACCTAACCTAACCTAACCTAACCTAACCTAACCTAACCTAACCTAACCTAACCTAACCTAACCTAACCTAACCTAACCTAACCTAACCTAACCTAACCTAACCTAACCTAACCTAACCTAACCTAACCTAACCTAACCTAACCTAACCTAACCTAACCTAACCTAACCTAACCTAACCTAACCTAACCTAACCTAACCTAACCTAACCTAACCTAACCTAACCTAACCTAACCTAACCTTTTTTTTTTTTTTTTTTTGATTACGGGGGGAAATCCTCATGGATGTCCTCCGCCCCGGGGAGGGCGGAGGGGTCTGTCAGACTCTTACTGACTAAAACCACCCCGGTGTTCCGTCTCTCACTTGCACCGGGGATCACGGGAACTGATGTGACTTCCGCGATCCCCGGCTAGTGCCGGCCCGCCTCTGCGGGCCACGTCGCGATAGGGGGGGAGTGAGGTGTTAAACTCCCCCCTTACGTCATAGAGAGGCGCGCGTGGAACACTACGCGCCGCCATCTCGGGTCCAAACAAGTAGAGGGCGACAGATTTCCCCGGATCTGTCGCCCCTGGACCCATTTAGGGGGGCTGGAAGAGGGCGTTATCCGCCCTCCGCCGACGCCCGGTGCGTCTGCTGCGGATCGGGTTAGCGGAAGCAATCTCCCGCTCCCTCTCCGCAGCCTCCTTCTGCGACATGACTGTTTCGCAGAAGGATACCACCGCGTCCCAGGACTCCTCGCTGCCGACCATCGAGTCGACAACGGCCGGCAGCGACAGGTCACTGCCTACTCCTGAGATGAGGGCACGGCGCGGCTCCTCCCAAGCGGCACACTCTGCCAGCGTGTGCCACGCCGTGTCCTCCCGACAGTCGACGCAGTGGTGACACCGAGCGTCCGGCTCCCTGTTTATGCGACACAGGTACTTCCCGAAGCAACCATGCCCCGAGAGCACCTGTGTTACCCGAAACGACAGGGAGCCGTGCCTCCTCCCGAGCCAGCGCTCGAGTACTGGCCGGACCGCCCCGATGGTAGCGGGGCC
Source organism: Polymixis lichenea (assembly GCA_949091785.1). Lineage (NCBI taxonomy): Eukaryota > Metazoa > Arthropoda > Insecta > Lepidoptera > Noctuidae > Polymixis > Polymixis lichenea. The sequence goes on from OX420932.1 coordinate 11,205, forward strand.
GGCGGTAGGGCGTGAAAGCCTGCCCCGCCATTCCGCCACCAGGGCTGCGCGAAGCTGTGACCGACGCAACTCCAAATGTCGCTGCGTCAGCCACTCGCCCCGCGCCCTCGAGTCCTCGCGCCACCGGTACAGTGACGCGAGTACCTTCGCCTCGAGGTCCCAGGGCGGGGATCCGGCCAGTACACAAGCCGCCTCGTAGGAGATCGTGCGATACCCCCTAATGACTCTGACGGCCATCGCTCGCTGTGGCCTTCGCAGGACAGCGATGCTGCCGGCCGTCAGGTCAGCCGCCCAGATCGGGGCCCCATACAGGGCCATCGATCGCACGATCCCCACGTAGAGCCGCCTACAGGCGGCGCTCGGGCCCCCCAGATTGGGAAGCAGCGTTGACAGCGCCCCAGCTGCGCCCAACAACTTGGGCGCCAGCCGCTGGAAGTGGGGGCCAAAATCCCACCGGCTGTCGAGCACCAATCCTAGATATTTCATGGTGGACTCGACAGCGATTCGAGACCCCCCGACCACGATGTGTGATCCCAGCGGTGGCGCCCGCCGGGGGCCATGAAAGACCATGGCCTCCGACTTGTTGAGGGCCACCTCCAGGCCTAGGCGCCGTATGCGGGTCACGACCTGTGACACCGCAGCCGTTGCCAGCAACGCTGCCTCCCTGTACGAGCTCCCCCGGGCCGTGACCAGCGTGTCATCCGCGTAACACGTCAAGTCCACGCCCGGCTGGAGCTCGCCCCTCAGCACCCAGTCGTACCCGATGTTCCACAGGAGCGGTCCCACGACCGAACCCTGTGGAACACCGCACGACATGCGGCGCTGGTTTCCGCCATCACGTCCCGTGTAGGTGACACACCTTTCCGCCAAATAAGCCCCAACGATGCGGCGGAGGTAGGAAGGCACCCGATGATACTGCAGTGCCTCCCGAATGCAGCTCCAGGGCAGGGTGTTGAAGGCGTTGGAGATGTCCAAGGACACCGCCAACATCACCCCGCCCCGGCACACCGCTTCCTCCGCCAGGACTCTCACCCGCGATATCGCGTGGATGGTGGAGCGCCCGTGCCGAAAGCCGAACTGGCTTTCGGCTAGGTCAGGCCCTTCCCTGCTTAAGTGGCCGACGAGGCGGGCAGCGATTATCCGCTCAAACATCTTACCCACCTCGTCGAGCAGCACTATGGGCCTGTATGCGGACGGCGAGTCCGCGGGGCGCCCCACCTTCTTGAGCAGGACCAGACGACCAGATTTCCACAAAGTGGGAAACTGGCCCTGCTCAAGGCACGCGGTGTAGAGTCCTCTCAGTTGGGGCTCTAGCTCCTTCAGAGCGAGGGCTAGTACTATGCCGTGAATACCATCGGGCCCCGGAGCCACGTTCTTGGCCCGGAGCCGCATCACGGCCACCCTCATCTCTGCCTGTGTCACCTCCGGGACGCTGATGGCGCTCTCTTCGGTAGGCTCTGCGGCTGTGGGCAACGCCATCGGCGGCGGAGTGTGCTCCGCTCTTGCCGGGAAGAGGGCTGCGACTACCTCATCCAGCAGCTCAGGTTGGAGACTCTCCGTAAGTGGAGGCGCCGCGGCTCGAAGTTTCCCTCGAACCGCACGATACGGGCGCCCCCACGGATCTCCGTCGAGAGTCTCCAACATCTCCTCCCTGGCTCGCGTCCTCGCTTCGCCGATGGCCAGCCACAGAGCCTCCTTAGCCGCGCGGTACACCTCATACCGCGCGGCTTCTTCGTCAGGGACCCGACGACGTCTCCTCCGGTATCGGGTGTACTGGCGTCTGACCGCCACGCACTCGACACGTAGTCGCGCGATTTCGGCAGACCACCAGTACCTAACCTAACCTAACCTAACCTAACCTAACCTAACCTAACCTAACCTAACCTAACCTAACCTAACCTAACCTAACCTAACCTAACCTAACCTAACCTAACCTAACCTAACCTAACCTAACCTAACCTAACCTAACCCCAGTCTGGCTCCAACCACGGAAGCGAACGCCACGTTTTTTGTGCGTCTCCGGCTTTAAAAAATCGAAAAAGTGGTAAAAAGTTATCGGATTTTGACGAGTGAGGTGTCTATCGGTGGGGCAAGTTAATACCTACACGCCCATGACAGTGTTCAAACCCGGATTGCAGTGAAACATCGTGAAATACTGAAAAACCTCAATATTTTGAGGTTAAGTTTGAAGATAAAAACTTCAAACGCAAACGCTGCTGAATCCAGAGCGACGACCCCCCATTTTTACTTGAGGAAGTGGAGGGGACTGACGGTGCTCACCTTTTCGCCCACTCGGAATTTGAAAATACCAGGGAAAACTTGAGATATCCTGGAAAATAGAAAACCACGTGGTTCTGAAAAAACCGAAAACGCAGAGCCAGACACCTGAAAATTTGCAGCCATCATCTCTATCAACGGTCTTGACCTTTCCCGCAAGTATTTTTATTTTTAACCATATACCTGATTTTTAAGAGGACTTTGAAGTCTCAAACTTTGGACCTTCGTATCTCCGGACGCGAGCAAAATTTTGAAGATTTTCAACTGCAGTCCTTGGCGCGCTTCTTCAAAGGATACAGATTTTAAGATTTAGATTTTTAGATTAAATAGTTTTTAAATTATAAGCAAATTAATCAAAATTTCACATTTTCATAAAAAATTTCATCAAACTTTAAGATTTATATATTGTTGTTTATTGCAACTTGTAGCCCATAATTTTCCCTAATTTCTAACATTTTTTTCGGAATTTTCGGTCCAGTGGATACTGAGATATGCTATTTTAACTATTTTTTGTCATTTATTTGTAAATTAACAGGAAATATCAAAATTTGACGCTGGGACTAGTTCCAGTATATCTATTGTGACCCATTTAAGCCCAAACACGGGCTGTATAACTCTCAAATTGAGAGTTTTGACATTTTTCCGCCATTTTGGTTTTTAGGTTCAAAATTTCAACTTGCGATATCTCGGGAACCGCTGGGCCGTTGAGTCTCGGATTTGTGCCGTTACCCATAGCAGGCTGTAAATTTTACTGTTTATTAGATTTAAGGACTTTTCAGGACTTTTCAGGCAAATAAATTTTTTGTCGCTGAAACCGCTTTCAGAAGACACCCGAAACGACGCCCAGCTGTACATTCGAAACCCGGACTTCCTCCGACGAAGGGTTCCGGAGTTACGGTCAATTGAACTTGTCTTTTGACAGTTCGGCGGCCATTTTGTTTTATTTCAAACAGCAATAACTCTGGAACCGGGAGTCTTGGGAAGACGCGGTTTTCAGTTCCAGTCTTGGAGGCTTCTTGTCTTCCCTACCTTACGTTTTCAGGCGGTTTGGGGCTGAAAATTTTCGGGTTCCTGAAAGCGGTTTCAGCAGATAGCGGAGCTCAGGCAGAGCCAGGAGAGTCCAAACTCGGGGGTACTGCGGCTTTCCCTAAAGGAGCAATCCACTGTCAAAGATTGACTTTGACAGTCGCGCGGCCATTTTGGAAATTTTAAAACATCCATAACTCCTGAACGGAGAGTCGTAGCGAGCTGGGATTCTCGCTATCTTTAGTAGCTATTTACGGTCCATCGACAACGGCATTTTTCAGGCGTTTTCAGGGGGTCAAAATTTTTCAGCCTGAAAGTTGTCTCATTGGATGGGTCTCATCGAGCCAAGTTCGGAAAGCCCAAGCACGGGGGTTTTTGAACCGGTGACTCCGGAGTTATCTTCCTGCAACCACTTTTCGGCCGCCATCTTGGCAAAAAACCAAAATTTTTAAATTGTAATAGCTCCGGAACCCCTTGGAGGATTCATACCGAGTTTGGGGTCGTTAGAAAGGGCTTGGCGAGAGCTATCCATTGAAACTATAGACACGGCTCTACATAGAGTCCCGTCGAAAAGCGCTTTATTTTTCGATTTTTGACTCCTACAAAAGGTTTTTTCGACTGTTTTCACTGCTGACCCGTTCTTTTGAACGTAGAGCCGACCGAAACTTACTCTATACATAAGTTAAGACCCACTCAAGATTTTTTATAATCTTAAGTTCTTTTACATTTTTTTTATTTTTTATTTATATTTTACACTTTTACTTTTTAATTTATTTTACACTTTGACGCGAACCTCCAACGATGATGAACGCAATTAGGACACCACCCAGGGCGAAGCCGGCCGAAGGTGAATCACCAAAATTGACATCGCCTCCAAATGTGAGACGCAGCATCGCAGAATTGGAGGCCGCGGCGCCTTCCAGTGCGAACCCGAACCCAACGCCCCCTTCCTTAATTACCAAGACGGCGCAGGCTGGACCTGCAAAACTTGCACAGAAGCCACTCCAACCGAGGCTTGTACAGGTTCACTCGCCGCCAAAACCACAATATGCGGACCGGTCGGCAGAGGCGAGGGCCTGCCTGACCAGAGCAAAAGCCCTTCTCGGCACCTCGAGAAACACCAAAAGCGAAATAAAAACAGGTGTAATCGAGGCACTGGACCGGTTGTTCCAGCTGGTTAAGGAGGCCTGGCTGGAAAAATCGGTCAAAATAAAAAGGGTGGAGCCCGACAATATACAGTCCGAAGGCGTCGCAGCCGACCGCACCTTCACTTGCACAGCCGACTCAAACACCACTCAACTTGAGGCTCAAATAAGGAGCCACTCTTTGCTGCTGGAGAGCCACTCAAAGGGGATGGAAGAGCTGAAGGCAGCAATTGAGCAGCACAGACACAGCTTCGAAAACAGCGCTGCCATAAACACATATGCGAGCGTAACCCACAGCGGAAAAGTAAATCCGACGCGAAGTACGCTCCACTCTATAGTGGTTACCTCCACAGACGAGGCAGAGTCCGGGGACGAAGTCCTAGAGAAGGTGCGGAAGGCGGCTGACGCAAAGGAAGGCTGGGTGAAGGTCGAAAAGGTTAGGAAAGCAAAAGATAGGAAAGTTATTATGGGCTTCCAAACAACTGCAGAAAGGGACAAAATTAAGGAAAGACTGGCAAGGGACGGCAAGGACCTCCATGTCGAGGAGGTGAAAAACAAGGATCCCATGCTGATCCTCAGGAGCGTCCTTTCAGTCAACACAGACGAGGACATCCTCAAAGCTCTGAGGAACCAGAACAGGGAAGTTTTTCACAACCTCGACAAGGAGGAGGACAGGGTGGTGGTGAAGTTCCGGAGGAGGACGAGGAACCCACACACCTGTCACGTTGTGGTCAGCGTCTCGCCGACAATCTGGAGGAGGGCAACGGAACTCGGGTGCCTGCACGTGGACCTTCAGCGCGTAAGGGTCGAAGACCAGACCCCACTGGTACAGTGCACGCGCTGCTTAGGCTACGGGCACGGCAAACGTTTCTGCAAGGAAACGGCTGACCTGTGCAGTCACTGCGGCGGGCTACACCTGAGATCGGAATGTCCCGACTTTCTAACAGGTGTTCCGCCAAGGTGCCGGAACTGCACAAGAGCCAAGCTCGGGGACGCTGGCCACAACGCCTTCAGTCCGGAATGTCCGATACGCCACAGGTGGGATGAAATAGCAAGAGCTACAGTGGCTTATTGCTAAGGGCACCCACGGTAACCCAAACCCCTATAGAGTGGTACAGGCCAACCTCCAGCGGAAAAGACTGGCGACCAACGAGCTTCTGGTTGAAGCGGAAAAGCGCGGGGTTGCCATTGCTCTCCTCCAGGAACCATACGTAGGCGGGGCCAAAGTAATGAGGAGTCATAGAGGCGTTCGGATCTTCCAGAGCACCGACATCGGGGAGGGTACTGTTAAGGCCGCAATCGCGGTCTTCGACCAAAACCTCATCGTCGAACAGTACCCGAAACTCACCACGAACAACATCACCGTGGTGGGGATCCGAACCAGTGCTTGGAGGATCACACTAGTCTCCTTTTACTTTGAGCCAGACCAGCCAATTGAACCATACCTCAACCACCTCAAACGTGTTGAGGAGGAGGTAGGTTCCAGAATGTGGATTCTTGGAGGAGACGCAAATGCAAAAAGTACCTGGTGGGGAAGCCTGACCATCGACCGCAGAGGCGATGAAGTGTCCGGAGTCCTCGACGAGCTGGACCTGAACATACTCAACAGAGGGGAAATTCCGACCTTCGACACGATCAGAGGAGGCATAAGGTACTGCAGCCACGTCGACTTAACGGCATGTTCGACGGATATCCTAGACCTGGTAGACGACTGGAGGGTAGACGAGGGCCTCACGAGCTCGGACCATAACGGCATCGTATTTAACATTAAACTAAATAGGTCTAAAGGTATACAAATTAGCAGGACAACGCGAATTTTCAATACAAAAAAAGCAAATTGGCCCGAGTTTCGTGAGAAACTCGGCCAATTAATGCAGACAAACAAAATTAATAAATCAGAAATCGACAAATTAAATACAGCCAAACAAGTTAATTCAGTTACGGAACAATTTACCAATTTAATTAGAGAATCATGCACTTCTTCAATGCCGAAGAAGAAAACAAACGAAGTGTTTACTTTGCCGTGGTGGTCCGAGAAACTCGAGGGGATGAGGAAAAAGGTCGCTACCCTGAAAAACAGAGTCAGGAATGCTGCACCAGTCCGAAGATCGAAGGTCGTCGACGAGTACCTGAAACTGAAAGTTGAGTATGAGACGGAATCAGCCAAGGACGAAGTCGAGAGTTGGAAGAACTTCTGCTCGAGACAGGACAAAGAAGGGGTTTGGGAAGGAATCTACCGGGTGATAGGAAGGACTAAGGGAAGAGGTGAGGATCAGCCATTAGTGAAGGACGGGGCGGACCTGAACGCCAAAGGCTCGGTCGAACTTCTGGCAAAAACATTTTACCCTGAGGACGACTCAGGAACCGACAGCACCTGCCACCGCCTTACCAGAGAGAAGGCCGACGTCGTGAATGCTGGGGGGCAAGATGAGTCTTGTGAACCGCCATTCACGATGGCCGAGCTGATGGCAGCGTGCGGGTCGTTCAATGTTAAAAAAGCGCCAGGAGCCGACGGCCTCACCGCCGACATTTGCTGCCAAGCCATTAGAGGAGCCCCTGATGTGGCCTTGGCTCTCCTCAATGGCTGCCTGAGAAACCACCTCTTCCCCGATGATTGGAAGGAAGCAACTGTCATAGTTCTGAAAAAGCCTGGCAAAACAGATTACGGCAACCCGAAGGCGTACCGACCAATCGGCCTGTTACCAGTTTTCGGTAAAATATATGAGAAGATGTTGGTGGCCCGCCTCAGGTTTCACCTGATCCCCAGGATGAGTACTCGTCAGTACGGATTCATGCCCCAGAAAAGCACCGAGGACTCCCTCTATGCACTAATGCAGCACATACGCGCTAAACTGTCTTTAAAGAAAATCGTAGTACTGGTATCATTGGACATAGAGGGAGCCTTCGACAGCGCATGGTGGCCAGCCATAAGAGTCCGTCTGGCTGAGGAACAGTGTCCTGTAGGCCTGAGGAGGGTCTTCGACAGCTACCTCGACAACCGAAGGGTCAGGGTCAGATACGCAGGTGAAGAGTACTGCAAGGCCACAAGCAAGGGCTGTGTCCAGGGTTCCATTGCGGGACCTACCTTCTGGAATTTGTTGCTGGACCCGCTCCTTAAGAGCTTGGAGGCTAAGGATGTCTATTGCCAGGCGTTTGCAGACGACGTTGTGCTGATTTTCGATGGTGACACAGCGTTGGAGATCGAGGGACGCGCCAATGCTGCTCTTGAACATGTTCAGGCGTGGGGTGTTCAAAACAAGCTCAAATTTGCCCCTCAAAAAACCAATGCAATGGTGATAACGCGCAAGCTAAAATACGACACCCCGCGCTTGAGCATGGGTGGGATCGACATTGCCGCGTCCAACGAGATCAAAATCCTGGGTGTCACCATCGACAAGCAGCTGACGTTCAACGCACACGTCGCAAATGTGTGCAGAAAAGCGATAGGCATCCACAAGCAACTCACGAGGGCAGCAAAGACTAGTTGGGGGCTTAACCCAGAAGTCATAAGGATAATATATGTGGCCACCGTCGAACCAGTGATTATGTATGCCGCCAGCGTATGGGCTTCGGCCGTCGACAAGCAGGGCGTCAAGAAGCAGTTGGGAGCGGTCCAGCGCGGTATCGCACAAAAGCTGTGCAAGGGATACCGGACGGTCTCCTTAAACTCCGCGCTGGTGCTGGCTGGGATACTACCTCTTGATCTGCGAGTCCGCGAAGCCGCTTCGCTATACGAGGCCAAGAGGGGAGTACCTCAGCCGGCACTCGGCGACAGGAGCGTTGAGCAGACCGCCTCGGCAATGGAGGCTCCACACCCGGCAGAGCGCGCGGAGCTGGAGATCATAAGCCTGGTAGACCAAGAGCAACTAGATGCCCAGAGCGAACATGAAGTTCGCATCTTCACGGACGGGAGCAAGATTGGGGACAAGGTTGGAGCGGCACTCTCCATATGGAGCGGAGGCGCCGAGACTAAATCTATCAAGCTTGCTCTCCCACACTACTCCACTGTCTACCAGGCTGAGCTCCTGGCAATATGCGTTGCAACCAGGGAGATCTCAAAGCACAGTGCGCAGTCGTTTGGAATCTTCAGTGACTCTATGTCGGCCCTACAAACTATTCAAAACCATAACCGTCACCACCCCCTGGCAGTAGAGACAAGGGCCAACCTCAGGTCCCTGTCGATCCAAAACAAGGCTGTTGCTTTGTTTTGGATCAAAGCCCACGCGGGGTTGGAAGGAAATGAGAGGGCCGACGAACTCGCCAAAAGGGCCGCTGAGGGTTCCAAACGAAAGCCCGACTACGACCTGTGCCCGGTTTCATACGTCAAGCGGTGCATCCGAACGGCAACTCTTGACGTGTGGAACCGGAGATACTGCGCTGGAGAGACGGCTTCAGGGACGAAGTTGTTTTTCCCGGATGCGGTGGCGGCGTACGGGATAGTTAGGAAAATCAAAATTAGCAGTATAACTACCCAGATCATGACGGGGCACGGTGGGTTCTCGGAATACTTGAATCGCTTCAGGTGTAAAGAGAGCCCATCGTGCATCTGCGATCCCGACATTGCTGAGACGGTGCCACATATATTGTTCAGCTGTCCCGTATTTGACCAGCAAAGACTTGTGGCCGAGCACGTGCTCGACACCAAACTGAATGCCGAAAACGTGTGGCCTTTGATGAAAGGGAAAAAGAGAGAGGAGTTTCTGGAATATTGTGTTGAAATTTGCGTCAAAGTTATTAAAAGGAATAAATCAGCTTAAGTAAAGATGCTTACTTAATATTATATAGAATATTACGGTCAAGCATTGAAAACAGACGTAACAAATTTGCTAAGAAACGCCAGAAAATGTACCAAAATAGGTATAATTAATAATCTGTAGCCCATAGCGATGAACTAGCGTAAGTAATATTAAGAAAGTAAGTTAGAATTAAGAATACCGTTGACTTAAGACCCATAAATGTTTTAATATAAGAAATAGGAATAAGCGTAGCCTTAAGAAACAATTTTGTAGTAGTTATAACAGTGTTAAATTGATAGTGTAAAAATTGCAAACAAAAATGTACTAGAAATAAGAAATAGAAAATAGAAGTAGTTACGAATAAATGTAAATAGAAATAAAATAGAATAAGGATTGTTGCAAACAAACATGTAATAAGAGTAAGAATTAAAATAAGTATCATTGTAAAAATAAAAACAATAGAATAAGAATACTGTAACAGAGAAATAAAAACATCTGTGTCGTTTTTAACCCGAATTAAATAAATGGAAATGGAATAGAATAAAAAATAGGGAAATAGAAGGGCGTCCTACCCTTATAGACAGAAAGAGAAAGGAATGATAGAAAGACATAGTATGAAGAATGAAAGTGCGAGAGGAATAATTGCGAGAACTAGTATGAATGACAAGCCTAGCATAGGCTTGTGGCGGAGCAAAAATTAATTGGACCACCACCTTACATTTTAGAGCGGAAACGCTCCGCTTATGAATCTTGGACCAAACATGCGGATCATCCGATGTTTGCACCGAATGTCCTGGCGCTTACACGCGCCGCGCGCAGGCAGAGTGCGCGTGATATTTGTACGGGCGACGGCGTCAACGACCTTGGACGGCTGGGAGACTGCGTGCACGCACCTCCACCGACCAGCGAGCCGAGCTGCGGGGCCACAGTCTTCATTCTACCGCCTACCAAACCATTCGGATCGCGCCGCGCTTACTATTGTCTTATCATTTATATTTGCTTGTTTTATTGTCCGTGTAATTTAATTCAATTATAATTCTCATATCGCTAAATAATATTCTTCATTTCTTCATCTGTTCTCACTTCATTATTTCATCCTTCCGCTGCGCTTTACGCTTACTTTGCTAATAATAAATTAGTACGGGTTCGGATCCCGATCTAGTGGTAATTTAGTAACACATAAAAATTACCACAGGCTCCAATTCCGTTGGAGGTAGTAGTATTAAAAAAAAAAAAAAAAAAAAAAAAAAAAAAAAAAAAAAAAAAAAAAAAACCTAACCTAACCTAACCTAACCTTTTTTTTTTTTTTTTTTTTTGATGACGGGGGGAAATCCTCATGGATGTCCTCCGCCCCGGGGAGGGCGGAGGGGTCTGTCAGACTCTTACTGACTAAAACCACCCCGGTGTTCCGTCTCTCACTTGCACCGGGGATCACGGGAACTGATGTGACTTCCGCGATCCCCGGCTAGTGCCGGCCCGCCTCTGCGGGCCACCTCGCGATAGGGGGGGAGTGAGGTGTTAAACTCCCCCCTTACGTCATAGAGAGGCACGCGTGGAACACTACGCGCCGCCATCTCGGGTCCTAAGAAGTAGGGGGCAACGAATTTCCCCAGATCCGTTGCCCCTGGACCCATTTAGGGGGGCTGGAAGAGGGCGTTGTCCGCCCTCCGCCGACGCCCGGTGCGTCTGCTGCGGATCGGGTTAGCGGAAGCAATCTCCCGCTCCCTCTCCGCAGCCTCCTTCTGCGACATGACTCTTTCGCAGAAGGATACCACCGCGTCCCAGGACTCCTCGCTGCCGACCATCGAGTCGACAACGGCCGGCAGCGACAGGTCACTGCCGACTCCTGAGATGAGGGCACGGCGCGGCTCCTCCCAAGCGGCACACTCTACCAGCGTGTGCCACGCCGTGTCCTCCCGACAGTCGACGCAGTGGTGACACCGAGCGTCCGGCTCCCTGTTTATGCGACACAGGTACTTCCCGAAGCAACCATGCCCCGAGAGCACCTGTGTCACCCGAAACGACAGGGAGCCGTGCCTCCTCCCGAGCCAGCGCTCGAGTACTTGCCGGACCGCCCCAATGGTAGCGGAGCCGGCGGTAGGGCGTGAAAGCCTGTCCCGCCAACCTAACCTAACCTAACCTTTTTTTTTTTTTTTTTTTTTTATTAGGCTGAGAAAATGCTTTACGCATACCCGCTCGCGGGGGACGAGACGGGGTATGTGGGACTCCTGTCAGAATGACAGTCTACCCACTAAAAACTCAGCGGTGTTCCCGCATCGCCGTGATGGGAGGGCCATGGGAAACCGGCGCAGCCTTTACTTCCACAACCCTCCCGGCGCATGCCCGCCTAAATGGCAGGCCCCGCATGCCCCCTAGACGGGGGTCCGGGAATGGCCAGAACACATGACCATTCCCGTCCGACACTGGTGGAGGCCTGTGCAATGCAGGCTAGGGTGCCCCCGCAACCGTTGCCTGCTAGCCTCCACCTGTCAGAAGTGGAGACACGTCCCACGCCCACTCAACTCACCCTCTGTAAGCAGAGGGGTGAGTAGGCGACCGCCGGGCGGGTCAGGTCGACCGACCCAGGAGCACAAGGCTCCCCCGCCCACGCGCCGGAGCGCATCTCCGACAGGATATTGGCATACGGACAACGACACCCCTTAGGCACACGTACCTAATGGGGGGAAATTGCCCGCACCCCAGAGTGCACCGTCCCGCAAACTGGTCTTTCCCCCGGACGCATCCAAGGGAAACTCCAGCCCACGGGCACACGAGGAGGTTTCCTGTCCTAGCACCCCAACCTAACCTAACCTAACCTAACCAGTACCCCCCCAGCCCTCGCGGTGGTCGGATCATTTTTAAAGTCGCTCCGTACATAAAAATTCAAGTAAATTGGTTTTTGTACTCCGATATCCAAGTGTGAAGTGTCATTGGATGCGGAAAGCTGAGCCGCATACAGTGCAGTGCCTAAAAAGTGCCGGATTACAGTGGAAAAACACTTTTCAGTGGAAAAACCTCATTTTTAGAGGTTAAGTTTAAGTGTTCGGAACGTTTTGTGAAATAAAAACGGAACCAGATCAGCGACACCTTGGTTTTCTTTTTGAAAACGCGCCGCGACGCCAGCACCTTCACTCCGGCTTACACAGAAAACGCCTGGGCTCAAGACCTTCAGCGATATTCAGCAAAAACCAAAAAACACGTGGGCTGAAAAACCAGAACCAGCTGTAGCAGCTGCGTGAAAATTTGCAGCACGCAAGAAGCTCTTAGGAGAAGACAAATTCCGCAAGTAAAATAATTTTAGGCCTTATATATTATTTTATATTTTCAATTGAAAATTGAAACTTTGCGTTCCTATAATTCCTGAAAGGGACCAAAACTTGAAGTTTGTCAACTGCTATTTTTTGCGCGCTGCCTAGAAAAAGCGGACCTGAAAAAACCGGATTTTTTGGACTCGTCAATTTTGTTTTATAATTAAAAAACCGAAAAAACCACAAAAACTAAAATTTCAGGTGGAAGATTTTCAAATTTTTTTATTTTATTGATTTCACTGTGTAGTGCTCTATTTGGCCTTAAATTAGACATTTTTCAAAAAATTTTTGGACAAGTGGTTCCAAAGATATCGATTTTCTAATTAATTTTGGCTATAATTCTTAAATAAATAGAAAAAATTGATTTTTTACACCGTAATTGTCTTTAATGTGCATATTATGTTAAGTTTAAGCCCAAACTCGCGCCTCTATATAGCCTCAAGTTTGGCGAAAATAGCATTTTCAGCCATTTTGGTTTTGATGGTTGTTATATAAAACATTAAATATCTAGGAGGCTATTGGACGCAGAAGATCCGGATTTGGACAAATACTAGTGGGGTACTGGTGGGAACACCTTAAAATTAGTTTCAGGCGTTTTTCAGGCCAAGAAATTTTCAGCGCTGAAACCCTGCAGGATACACGTAGGAAGCTGGTCCGGTGTCAGTATCCAAAACCGCGTCTCTCTCCGAAAAACGGTTGCGGAGCTACAGCCTTTTAAAGTTGGCTTTTGACAGATCGGCGGCCATCTTGGCAAACTTTGACGCCAGGTGGCTCCGTGGCCGGGGGTCGTAGAGAGTTGCCGTTTGCAAATTGTTGCTCAGGGAGACAAGCCCTACCGGAAAAAACTATTTTCAGGGGTTTCAGGGCTGAAAATTTTCGAAATCCTGAAAATCACCTCACACGACGGGGCTGGTCGGGGCGAGCCAGAAAAGCCCAAACTCGGGTACTCTGCGGCTGTCCAAAGCGGAGGAAATACCTGTCAAACATTGAATTTGACAGCTGAGCCGCCATCTTTGTTAAACTTCAAACACTCATATCTCCGCGGCGGAGGGTCGCAGAGCGCCGGGATTTGCTCTGCAGGGGTTGGCTTGCATGCCTCTTGCGAGTGGACTGAAATTCAGGGGATTTCAGGACAAAAAATTTTTTGGCCTGAAAACACTACCACAGCCTAGATCCCGTCGAGCACGTAAAAATAAACCCAAGCACGGGATGATTCGGTCTGGTGGTTCTGGAGCTATCGTGTTTTAACCATTTTCTTGCCGCCATCTTGGAGAAAAACCAGAATCTTTGAATCGTGATTGCTCCGAAACCCTTAGGGCTAGGTACCCCGTGTTTGGAGTTGTTGGAACGGGCTCGGAGGGCTCTATCTAGTGAGAGCATTGGACAGACTCTACATAGAGCAAATTTGACAGAAATTGCAAAACTGTGTTTTTGACAAATTTAATGTATTTAAGCAACTAAATACAGCCCCTGGTAACTACCCAGAATTATAATACCCGAGGTAGAGTCTGGGAAGAGACATAGTTGCAACTTTTGCTGCAACTATTGTATAGTTTTAAGGTATTTTCTTATGCGGTTTTATTCCTTTGTGTGTGTATTGTTTTACATTTTTTTTTTATACTTTATTTACCGTCCCTATTGACGTTAAAATTTTTGACGCGTACCTTCAACTATGTTCGGTTTTAGAACCCCGGCAAAGGCGGCGGACAGCCAAAACTCTCCGCCAAAAACCGTTACGGTCCCCCCAGCGAAGGTGGTACGCAGCATAGAGCAGTGGGAAGCGGTAAATCGCAGCCCCACCCCAAGTACATCGGAGCAGACTTCGCAGGCGGGCCCTGTGAAGCCAAGAGAGAGACTTGCTATGACACAGGAGAGTAAGGCTGCGAAAGCTGTGACAACAGCAAGAAAGTCGGTCGACATTGCCTCACCGCCTAAAATAATTAAGTATGCGGACCGAACGGCGGAGGCAAAGGCCTGTCTGGCAAAAGCCAAGCTGCACCTCAGTAGCTCTAGGAACACAAAAACCGAAATTAAGACAGCCATTATCGAAGCAACAGAACGTCTTTACCAGCTGGTAAAGGAAACCGAAACGGAGCTGAAAGGATTAAACCTTAAACTGACCCGGAAGGCGCCGGAAACGACAGAGATAGAGCCGGTCGTCACTATGAAACAAGCGCCTCTCCCCAAAAGCATTGACGAAAGCAAAATAATGCTACAAATAGAAGAACACTCGAAGCTCCTTATCGAAAATGGCAAAAAAATGGAAGAGCTCAGGGAGGCGATGGACCACCAGAGGCATTTCCTGGAAAAGGGAAATACGTACGCAAGTGTGGCTGCAGCCCAGGGTGTAGGATCACTGCCAAAGTGCAGTACCCTGCACTCGGTTGTTGTCACATCGAAGAATGAAACGGATACAGGCGACGAAGTCCTCACCAGAGTCCGTGAAGCTGTAAAAGCTAAAGACGGGTGGATCAAGGTGGAGAGAGTCAGGAAAGCCAAAGATAGAAAAATAATAATAGGTTTGGAGACACGAGAGGAGAGGTGCAGGCTAAAGGAGCGTCTACAAAAAGAAGGAGTCGATCTCACCGTCGAAGAAGTAAAGAACAGAGACCCGCTGCTGATCCTGAAGGACGTCTTGGTGATAAACACCGACGAAGACGTCTTAAAGGCATTACGGAACCAAAATCGGGGTGTTTTTGACGGCCTCGACGGAGAGGAAGACAGAGTGGAGGTAAAATATAGACGCAGGGTAAG
This sequence comes from Polymixis lichenea, assembly GCA_949091785.1. Lineage (NCBI taxonomy): Eukaryota > Metazoa > Arthropoda > Insecta > Lepidoptera > Noctuidae > Polymixis > Polymixis lichenea. Next base: position 26,451 of record OX420932.1, read on the forward strand.
GAACCCCCACATGTGCCACATAGTCGTTAGCGTCTCGCCCACCATCTGGCGACGAGCACTGGAGAACGGAACCGTACACATTGATCTCCAGAGGGTAAGGGTCGAAGACCAGACCCCACTTGTACAGTGCACGCGCTGCCTTGGCTTCGGTCATGGAAAGCGTTTCTGTAAGGAGACTATAGACCTGTGTGGACACTGTGGGGGTCCCCACGTGAGAGCAGAATGCCCAGACTGGCTCTCGGGCACATCACCTGCTTGCCGAAATTGCACAAAGGCAAAAATTGAAAATGGCACACCCCACAACGCCTTTAGCCACGACTGCCCCGTACGGAAGAGGTGGGACCACATAGCACGCTCAACGGTTGCGTATTGCTAAGGGCACCACAATGGATAACACTGTCTACAAAATGGCGCAGGCAAACCTCCAACGAAAGAAACTAGCCACCAATGAGCTTTTAACGGAAGCTGCGAGGCGCGGAATAGCGGTGGCGCTTCTGCAGGAACCCTATGTGGCCGGAGCAAAAGTAATGAGGAGTCACAGGGGCGTTAGAATCTTCCAGAACACTGGTACAGGAGATGGGACTGTCAAAGCGGCAATAGCCGTCTTTAATAGCGACCTCAACGTTAGACAGTACCCAAAACTCACCACAAATAACATCGTAGTGGTGGGAATCCAGACCAGTGCCTGGGAGATCACGCTTGTCTCCTTTTACTTTGAGCCAGACCAGCCCATAGAGCATTACCTGGAGCATCTGAAGCAGATAGAGCTAGTAGTTGGCTCTAAAAGACTTATCGTTGGAGGGGATGCCAATGCCAAAAATATATGGTGGGGTAGCCCAACGACTGACCTCAGGGGCGAAGAGGTGGCAGCAACTCTCGGCGAGCTAAGCCTGGACATACAAAACCGAGGGGAAATTCCGACCTTCGACACTATCCGAGGAGGAAAGCGGTACAGCAGCCACGTGGACATCACTGCTTGCTCCAACGACATCTTGGACCGGATTGACAACTGGAGGGTTGACGAGGGACTCACGAGCTCGGATCACAACGGCATCATGTTCGAGGTCCTCTTACAAAAATCTAAGGGAATCAAAATTGAGAGAACTACTAGGAAATTCAACACAAAGAAAGCAAATTGGTCTAAATTTCGTGAGAAGTTTAGCCAATTAAAAATAGATAACAACTTAACATTAGCCGAATTAAATAAAATTAAAGACAGTATGGAATTAGACAATACAGTAAAAAAAATTTCTAAAGTAATAGACGAAGCTTGTAAACAAGCAATACCAAGTAGAAAATCCAAAGAGGAATTCACCTTGCCGTGGTGGTCCGAGACTCTCGCTGAGATGAAGAAGACCGTCGCCACCAAGAAGCGCAGGATCCGTTGTGCTGCTCAAATCCGAAGGTCGAAGGTCATCGAAGAGTACCTGAGGGAAAAAGAAAGGTATGAATTAGAAGAGGCCAGAGCTCAGACCGAGAGTTGGAGGAAATTCTGTGGAAAACAGGACAGGGAGGGGGTCTGGGAGGGTATTTATAGGGTGATAGGTAGGACGCGGTGCAGGGAGGAGGACCTACCGCTGGAAAGAAACGGTGATGTGCTGGACGCGAAGGGGTCCGTAGAACTGCTGGCAAAAACTTTTTACCCGGAGGACCTTCCAGAAAGCGACAACGCGCATCACCGGTTCATCAGAAGCAAAGCCGAAGACGTGAACGCTGGCGAGCAAAATGTAACTTGTGAACCACCGTTCACAATGGCGGAACTGAAAAGTTCAGTGGAGTCTTTCAACCCCAAGAAGGCACCGGGCTCTGATGGCTTTACCGCTGACATATGTTCCCATGCCGTGGGTAACGACCCGGAATACTTTCTGGGATTATTAAATAAGTGCCTGGAGAGTCATCACTTCCCCACAGCCTGGAAGGAAGCAACCGTAGTGATTTTAAGGAAACCCGGAAAGGATAATTACTCAACTCCAAAATCCTATAGGCCGATTGGGCTGTTGCCCATATTAGGAAAAATTTTTGAGAAGATGCTGGTGGCCCGCCTAAAATTCCATCTTTTGCCAAGGATGAGTACTCGCCAGTACGGATTCATGCCACAAAGGAGCACCGAGGACTCCCTCTATGATCTAATGCAGCACGTTCATAATAAATTAGCGGAAAAGCAAATAGTTACGCTTGTATCATTGGACATAGAGGGGGCCTTTGACAGCGCCTGGTGGCCAGCAATACGAGTCCGTCTGGCTGAGGAAAAGTGTCCAATTGGCCTTAGGCGGGTCATGGACAGCTATCTCAGAAACAGAAGAGTTTCGGTCAGGTACGGTGGGGAAGCCTACGGAAAGGGAACGGAAAAGGGCTGCGTACAGGGTTCGATAGGGGGCCCCATTCTGTGGAACCTCTTACTGGACCCCCTCCTAAAAACAGTGGAAGACATGGGGCATTATATACAAGCGTTTGCGGACGATGTTCTCCTCGTCTTCAATGGAGAGACCGTGCAGGAGATTGAGGAACACGCCAATGCCGTCCTCGCTCGTGTTCTGGCGTGGGGTGTCGAAAATAAACTTAGGTTCGCACCGCACAAGACCACCGCTATGGTGGTAACCAAAAAGTTGAGACACGACACACCACGCCTGAGCATGGGAGGGATTGACATCATCCCGTCGAGGGAAATGAAGCTTCTGGGTGTTACGCTGGACCAGAAGCTGACCTTCAACACGCACGTCTCGGCTGTTTGTAGGAAGGCAATTGCAATCTACAAGCAGCTGAGTAGGGCCGCAAAGGTCAGCTGGGGGCTTCACCCGGAGGTGATAAGGATCATCTACGTGGCGACCATAGAGCCGGTAATACTTTATGCAGCTGGCGTCTGGGCACCAGCTGCTAAAAAGTTGGGTATAAGGAAACAGCTCGGGATGGTCCAGCGCGGAATCGCCCAAAAAATGTGTAAGGCGTATCGCACGGTCTCCTTGAACTCAGCATTGGTGCTGTCTGGGATACTCCCCCTTGACCTCCGAGTCCGTGAGGCAGCCTCACTGTATGAGGCCAAGAGGGGGGTGTCCCGGGCGTCACTGCCGGGGGACAGGGAGGCCGAGCGAATGACCGCTGCTGCTGGGGGTTCCCATCCTGCGACACGAGATACCTTGAAGTTCAGGAGCCTGGTAAACCAAGAGGAATTAGATAATAACTGCAATTTTGACATCCGCATTTTTACGGACGGGAGCAAGATTGGAGGAGGGGTCGGCGCTTCACTGTCTATATGGCAGGGGGAGGCCGAGACCAGAGCCCTCAAACTAGCTCTATCCGACTACTGCACAGTTTACCAGGCTGAACTCTTAGCAATAGCGAGGGCGACTAGGGAAGTAACAAAGCTCAAGGCAGCCTCTTTTGGAGTATTCAGCGACTCAATGGCGGCTCTGCAAACGTTAACAAACCCCGGGACACTCCACCCTCTCGCAGTTGAAGCCAGGGATAACTTAAGGACTGCATCCCGCCAGAACAAGGTGGTCAACTTGTTCTGGGTCAAGGCTCACGTGGGGCTGCCAGGGAATGAGAGAGCCGATCAGTTAGCAAAAGAGGCCGCTGAAAACTCCAAAAGAAAGCCGGACTACGATCGGGTCCCAATTTCATTCATCAAGCGAAGCATACGTATGGCGACGCTTGATGAATGGAACAACAGATATGATGCCAGCGACACCGCATCTGTTACCAAGTTGTTCTTCCCGGACGTGCATGTCGCTTACAGGACAGTTCGCAGGATGGGCACCGACAGCATAAAAACACAGATAATGACAGGGCATGGTGGATTCTCCGAGTACTTGTATCGCTTCAAGTGCAAGGAGAGTCCATCATGCATCTGTGATCCAGAAGAAGCTGAAACTGTTCCACATATAATCTTCCACTGCCCACAATTCGAGTACAAACGATACAGTATGGAAAGGACCTTGGACACAAAAATAACACCGGAAAATGTGAAATATATAATGGACAGTAAAAATGCAAAAATTTTCTTGGACTATTGCATACAAATTGCAAAAATACTAATAGATCGAAATAAAACCGCATAAGTAAATATGCTATCATAATATAGTGTATTATATTATTGTTTAGCATAGTAAAATAAGATGTATAGTAAATGGTAAAGTCAATGTAAAATAGCATGTAAAATAATATAAGGAAATAGAAATAAGGTAAAATAAAAAATGTATAAGAACGGGCCAAAATTAAAAACCGCCCCCTGTATATTGAAATAGGAATAAGAATGTGGAACATGAAATTAAAGAGTAAAGATAAGATTAAAATAGAAGTAAATAAAAATAGAATAACCATAGATTAAGATAAAAAATGTAAACTGTGAAAATAAAAAATTTGTTTGTTGTTGTATTCTTAGAAGTACCCCAAATTGGAAAAATTAAATAATAAGAAGAAGAAAAAGTAGATAGATAGAAATAGTTGGTAGTTGGGAACCCCACCCATAAGGACGTAAATGATGAGGAATGTAAGAAAGATATAGTATGAGGAATGAAAGTGCGAGAGGCAAAAAAGCGAGAACTTGTATGAAAGAATAATTAGTAAACATAGGCTCCGATTATGTTGGAGGTATAAGATTTAAAAAAAAAAAAAAAAAAAAAAAAAAAAACCTAACCTAACCTTTTTTTTTTTTTTTTTTTTTTTTTTTTTTTTTTTTTTTCTCGCTGGGAAAATGCGTTACGCATGCCCGCTCGCGGGGGACGAGACGGGGTATGTGGGACTCCTGTCAGAATAGCAGTCTACCCACTAAAAACCCAGCGGTGTTCCCGCATCGCCGTGATGGGAGGGTCATGGGAAACCGGCTCAGCCTTTACTTCCACAACCCTCCCGGCGCATGCCCGCCTTCTTGGCGGGCCCCGCATGCCCCCCAGGCTGGGGGGCTACGGGAATGGCCGGAACACCTGGCCATTCCCGTCTGACACTGGTGGAGGCCTGTGCTATACAGGCTAGGGTGCCCCCGCAACCGTTGCCTGCTGGCCTCCACCTGGGAGGAGTCGAAGATGACTGTCATACTGACGTCTTCTTCGGCCCCTCCTCCGCCTTCGGAGCGGCGCCGCTTGAGGATCGTCCTCTCGCGCGCGCTCCGCCGCCTCCTTCTGGGACATGACGTGTTCGCAGAAGGAGGCGACCGCCGCCCAGGACCTCTCATCTCCCAGCATGGTGTTGACCAAACCGGGGAGTGAGAGGTCCGGTCCGATCACCGCAATGAGACTGCGGCGTGGCTCAGACCACGACGGGCACACCTCGAGGGTGTGCTGCGCCGTGTCCTCCGCCGCGCCACAGCCGTGGCACGACGGTGTTTCCTCCCGTCCGATTCGGTGCAGGTACGATCCGAAGCAACCGTGTCCGGACAGCACCTGCACGAGACGGAAGGAGAGGAACCCATGCGACCGCTCGAGCCAGTCTCGCAGGACCGGCCCAATCGCGTCGAGGGTTCGGCGGCCGAAGACTGCGGTGGCAAGGTCCCCCATCCAATGGACGACGATGGCGTCCCTTGCCTCCCGCCGGACGGCCTCCCGCTCTTCCGGGACTGGGCGTTCTCCTCTCGCCCTCCGCCCCGCCGTCCATTCATATACTCTGGCGAGCACCCACGCCTCGAGTTCCCATGGAGGGGTGCTGGCCAGAGCACATGCTGCCGCAAAGCCCACCGTACGGTAGGCCCGCGCCACCCGCTGGGCTATGGCCCTTTGGGGTGCCCGCAAGGCGGTGGCGTTCTCCCTCCTGTGGAGGGAGTCCTCCCAGATGGGGGCCCCATAGAGGGCCATACTCCTCAAGATGCCGGCATAAAGTTGTCGGCATCGTGCGCTGGGCCCCCCCAAGTTGGGAAGCAGCCACGATAGCGCGCTTGCGGCCTTTAGCAGGCGCGACGACAGCCCGCTGAAATGCGGACCGAAGCGCCACCTGCTGTCAATGACAAGGCCCAGATATTTCATCTGGGCCTTAACCTCAATCCTGACGCCCTCCACGAAGATGTGGGCGTCAGGTGGGGGGCGCTGCCGTGGTCCGTGGAAGAACACGGCCTCGGTCTTGTGCAGCGCCACCGTTAAACCTAGGCGGCGGATCCTCCCCGCGACCAAGGATCCGCCCGCCGAAGCCAGGCTGGCCGCCTCCCTGAAACTCCCCCCCCGGGCGGTGAGGAGAGTGTCATCCGCGTAGCAGATGACACTCGTGCCTCGGAGGAGAGTTCCCCGTAGGAGCCAATCATAGCCGATGTTCCACAGGAGAGGTCCTACGACTGACCCCTGTGGAACACCGGCTTCAACGGCGTACCGCCGGACTTGGCCAGTCCTATTTACCAGGAGGATCGCCCGGTCCTCCAGGTAGCTGGCCAGCAGACTGCGCAGGTATCGAGGCACTCCGTGGAATCGGAGCGCCTCTAGGATGGTTGAGTGGGGAACGGAGTTGAAGGCATTGGCTATGTCGAATGACACAGCCAACACTCCGTCCCCCGCCTCCATCGCTTCCTTCACCTGGCCCTTAAGGCAGGCCAGCGCGTCCACTGTGGAACGCCCAGCCCGAAAACCGAACTGAGCATCCGACAAGTCCGGCCCGACATCCCGCAGATGGCCCTTTAGGCGAGCAGCGATTATCCCCTCGAACATTTTGCCGACCTCATCGAGCAGAACGATGGGCCGGTATGCCGAGGGGGAGTCTGCTGGGCGGCCCTCCTTGCGAAGGAGGCACAACTGCCCCTCCTTCCACGGTTTCGGAAACCTCCCAGACGCAAGGCATGCGCTGAAGAGGTCCCGAAACCTCTCCGCCATTTGAGTGGCAGCGATCGCCACCACTCTTGCGGGGACACCGTCGGGGCCTGGAGCTGTCTTCTTGGCGCGGATATGGAAAATTGCCGCGCCAAGTTCCGATTCCGTGACAGGAGGGGCCTCCTCCTCCTCTTCCTCGTCTGGCAGAGCTATGCCTTGTGGTGGGACCATCACTGGCGGGGTGAAGTTGCCCCCGCACGGGAACAGGGACTGAACCACCCCATCCAGAAATGAGGGCTCCAGGGTCTCGGCAACCGGGGGACCAAAGGGGCGCAATTTGTTGCGCGCAGCCTTGTACGGTCTCCCGTAGGGGTCGTTGTCAAGACCCTCCAGCAGCTCGGCTCTCGCCGAGTCCCTGGCGGCGGCGATGGCCCGACTGAGGACCATTTTTGCCTCCATGTATACCTCATAGAGGTGGTCCTCGTCGGACAGATCCCGTCGACGCCGCCGCCGGCTACGCGTATAGGCCCTCTTAGCCTCCACACACGCTGCTCGAAGCCCCGCCAGCTCCACCGACCACCAGTACACGGCACGTTTGGGGTGTGGTCGGCGAGACCGAGGCATGCTAGAGTTGCATACCTCGGTCAGAGACTCCCTCAGCTGCCCCGCTACGGTGTCCACGTCCAGGCCGGCGGTTGGCGGCGAAAGCCAGTCCTGGATGAACGCCGCCTCCCCCGCTGCCTCCCTGTCCAGGCGGGTTAGAGCCCACCGCGGGAACGGTGACCGCCCCGAGAGGGGCCGCCTCTCTCCGGGGCCACTGGTGGAGATGTCGAACCGCACGTAGCGGTGGTCCGACATAGTCTCCACCAGGTCCACCCGCCAGTTCAACACGCGCGCGGCTAACGCAGGGGTGGCGAAGGTGACGTCAACTATTGAGCCACCACCACGCCGCACGCATGTCTGGACGCTTCCTCTGTTCAAGAGGGAGAGTCCGGAGGAGGCTGCCCACATCTCAACCGCCCGCCCGCGTGCGTCGGTGGCCGGGTTGCCCCAGGTCACCGACTTGGCATTCAGGTCTCCCAGTACGGAGACCTGACGCGGCGCCGCCCTGCCGACCACGGCGGCCAGGACTCCGAGATAGTTCTCGAAGTCCTGAAGAGGGCGGTTTGGGGAGAAATATACGCCCACAAGGGCTAAATCTCCCCACGCGGCGGCCACGTATCCCGGTCCCCTCTCTAATAGCGAGAGGGGAGGTGAGTCTGTGGACGACCGCGCCGCTAGTGCCACCGAGTCGTCCTCGTCACCCAGCCAGCTGCCGGGGATCGAGTAGGGCTCGGCGACCACCGCTACGTTCACCAACCATTCGGCCATGACCTGCACTACCAGGTCCTGGGCCGCTCTGCAGTGGTTGGTGTTCGCCTGGATGATGCGATAGTCGTACCCCATTACTCCGACATTGCACCATCCTCCTCAGCTACCGCCGCTGGAGCTGCAGCGGCGACGACGGCGGTGGTGGTGGCAACAGGGCGAACCTGCGCCGGCACTATGCCCTTCCGCACGGGGGGCTTACAGCTCCTGCCCGTCATCCTGTGGTCCGCGGGGCGGCCACTGGCGGCACACGCCGTGCAGTGTGGCGTGGTGGCGCGGCAGGTGACACTCTTGTGTCCTTTTTGCCCGCATTGGTAGCACGTGTCTCCCCAGTCGAATTTGGAGGGACACGTGACCCGGGTGTGGCCGAACGCGAAGCACTTGAAGCAGCGCATTGGCTGGTCTTCAAGTGCCTTGACCACAGCCGAGCTGAGCCCCACGAGCAGCCGTCCCTTGGTCGCAGCAAGGACGGCCCCAGCCGCGGCTACTGGGCACTCGACGCGGATGATGCCCATACCGCGGCGGCCAAGCCTGATGGCTCCACCTTTCACCGCGCCAGCGTCACAGCCTCCAGCCGCCGCGACGGCCGCCACCATATCCTCCTTGGTGACCGAATCCTCCAGATCGGCCACCTCCAAGGCTGCGGTCTTAACCGGTCTGACGACCGTCGCCACATCCGCGATGGCCTCTTGCAACTTCGTTGCAAAGAGGTCCGCATTTGTGCCGCGCTGTTCCCCCGAGAACTCGAAGATTCGAGCCCCGGTTAGGGTTCGGCGGCACGCGACTTTGCTGATCCCCAGCCGGGAGGGATCAGCATTGGTACGAGCCCGTCGTAGGACGGACTCGTACGTCTCGCCCCTCTCCACGGCTTCCGGGGTGATGGTCACCACGACGGCCGCGGTTTTGGGAGGAACTAGCTTCTTCCCGCTGGCTGGAGCCCTTTTGGCTACAGAAGCAGGCTTGGGGGCCGACTTTTCCGGCTTCTTCCCTCCCTTCCCCTTTCCTCTCTTGACCACTTCCGTCCACGGCTGGTTGGACGGGGTGGTGGAGGGAAGAAGGGCGTCTTCCTCTTGCGAGTTCTGGGGGGCTGCTGCAGTGGCAGACGACCCAGACGCTCCCTCCGCACTTGTGGTGCGGATCTGAGGAGCCTGCTTGGTCCTCTTGCCCTTGCCTTTGCCCTTAGAGGCCTTTTGGGCCTGGGGCTGTGCACCCGATGCCGGGCCTGCTAGAGGCGCAAGTTCTGGCTCCCTCGGTGGTGGACTCTGATCCACCGCTAGCGGCGGGCGGAGCCGCTTTTCCGGCAAGAGCCGGTCCTCGATGCCTGCGAAGCAGGCTCTGGTGAAGGCCCTCTCCTCCATTACAACCTTTCGGATTACATCCTCAAGGTTGGGAGGGGAGGAGGAGGAGCCTCCTACCACTGGACCTGGGGCAGGTTGGGCAGGCCGGGCCGTGACCTCAGCCAGCTTCTGATGTAGCTGGCTGACCTCCACCTGCAAGCGATCCACCTTCGCCTGCAGCTGCCGCGTCTCGTCCGTGGCCGTCCGCTTCACCAGCTCCAGGACAATGCCGTGCAAACTGGCGGCCCGGCATTTGAGGGCCTTTTGAAAGGTCCCCTTCAAGTTGGAGGACTTTGCGGCGACCTCGAAGACCTCCTCCTTGTCCTCCTGTGCCATGCGCTCCAGTTCCGCCAGGGAGTGGTCAGCATAGAGTACACTGGATGCACCATAGCCAGCCCTCGACCGGGCGGTTTGCACCTGGTGCTCCTTGGCAGCGACCCTCTCCTCCAGGTCTTGCTGGAGTTGCACCCTTTTTGCCAGGTTTAGCTGGCGTTCAGCGTCCACTAAGCCCACATCGTGGGTCGAAGCTTTAAAAAACTTCGACCCCTTCTTCGCCTTACTTACGGCCGGATCGTCGGCCCCAGAGGCCACGCTCTCCACGCTCTCCGCGTGTTCGACTGGAGCAGACGTAACACTTCCCACAGGTAGACGCGAAGGTCCGCCTGCAACTGCGCGACCTCGCCTACTCCTGCCCGTCGCCACCTTAGCGGCTGGCAGGTTTTCCTCGCTGCGGGAGCGTGGCGAACGCTTCCTCCTTCCCTTGGAGAGACGCCCAGTCATCCCTTCCTCAGCCCGCGAGCGCTCCGAGCCAACGCTCGCCACGCTCGCCCTCCTCTCGGATGCGGTGTCGGAGTCCGACATTGCACCCTTGCTCATCCGCTCGACCAACACGATCGGCAACTTCTCAAAATGTTTATTTTCAGTATCCATAAAGATTCCCACGAGTATGGGGGATATAAACGGTCCACCTAGGTTCACCCCCTGTCCCTAGGTAAGTGTAAATTTGTGACCCAACCAGGGAGTCCACTAATCCCTGGCTGGGGGTGCGCTTGTGACTGATGCGCCACCTACAACTAAGAAGCTGCAGATGACACTACTCCTCAGCCATTCATACCCTCGCCGCACACCAAAACTTGGTATTAGAGGAATTTTTTATAGAGGTTATCTTCCTCGCGATCCGGGCGGTCAAGCCAAGATCCTCGTCCCGTTCCGAGTCATAAAACATGACCATGATCTCGTTACGGATTACGATTTCGACGGTTGCAGTCGGGAGAATCAGATCCCCCGCTGCTAGCCCGTTGGCAGGGTGAGTGCACAACGAGCGCCGCCCATGTTTCTCCACATGTCTGTCTGTTTGAAACAGACACAAATGTGGAGAAACGTCCCACGCCCACTCAACTCACCCTCTGTAAGCAGAGGGGTGAGTGAGCGATCGTGGGGTGGTCTAAGTCGACCGACCCCGGAGCATAAGGCTCCCCCGCCCACGCGCCGGAGCGCACCTCCGACAGGATATTGGCATACGGACAACGACACCCCTTAGGCACACGTACCTAATGGGGGGAAATTGCCCGCACCCCAGGGTGCACCGTCCCACAGACTGGCCTTTCCCCCGGACGCATCCAAGGGAAACTCCAGCCCACGGGCACACGAGGAGGTTTCCTGTCCTAGCACCCCAACCTAACCTAACCTAACCTAACCTAACCTTTTTTTTTTTTTTTTTTTTTTTTTTTTTTCTCGCTGGGAAAATGCATTACGCATGCCCGCTCGCGGGGGACGAGACGGGGTATGTGGGACTCCTGCCAGAATGGCAGTCTACCCACTAAAAACCCAGCGGTGTTCCCGCATCGCCGTGATGGGAGGGCCATGGGAAACCGGCTCAGCCTTTACTTCCACGACCCTCCCGGCGCATGCCCGCCTTGCTGGCGGGCCCCGCATGCCCCCCAGGCTGGGGGGCTACGGGAATGGCCGGAACACCTGGCCATTCCCGTCCGACACTGGTGGAGGCCTGTGCAAGACAGGCTAGGGTGCCCCCGCAACCGTTGCCTGCTGGCCTCCACCTGGGAGGAGTCGAAGATGACTGTCATACTGACGTCTTCTTCGGCCCCTCCTCCGCCTTCGGAGCGGCGCCGCTTGAGGATCGTCCTCTCGCGCGCGCTCCGCCGCCTCCTTCTGGGACATGACGTGTTCGCAGAAGGAGGCGACTGCCGCCCAGGACCTCTCATCTCCCAGCATGGTGTTGACTAAACCGGGGAGTGAGAGGTCCGGTCCGATCACCGCAATGAGACTGCGGCGCGGCTCAGACCACGACGGGCACACCTCGAGGGTGTGCTGCGCCGTGTCCTCCGCCGCGCCACAGCCGTGGCACGACGGTGTCTCCTCCCGTCCGATTCGGTGCAGGTACGATCCGAAGCAACCGTGTCCGGAGAGCACCTGCACGAGACGGAAGGAGAGGAACCCATGCGACCGCTCGAGCCAGTCTCGCAGGACCGGCCCAATCGCGTCGAGGGTTCGGCGGCCGAAGACTGCGGTGGCAAGGTCCCCCATCCAATGGACGACGATGGCGTCCCTCGCCTCCCGCCGGACGGCCTCCCGCTCTTCCGGGACTGGGCGTTCTCCTCTCGCCCTCCGCCCCGCCGTCCATTCATATACTCTGGCGAGCACCCACGCCTCGAGCTCCCAAGGAGGGGTGCTGGCCAGAGCACATGCTGCCGCAAAGCCCACCGTGCGGTAGGCCCGCGCCACCCGCTGGGCTATGGCCCTTTGGGGTGCCCGCAAGGCGGTGGCGTTCTCCCTCCTGTGGAGGGAGTCCTCCCAGATGGGGGCCCCATAGAGGGCCATACTCCTCAAGATGCCGGCATAAAGTTGCCGGCATCGTGCGCTGGGCCCCCCCAAGTTGGGAAGCAGCCACGATAGCGCGCTTGCGGCCTTTAGCAGGCGCGACGACAGCCCGCTGAAATGCGGACCGAAGCGCCACCTGCTGTCAATGACAAGGCCCAGATATTTCATCTGGGCCTTAACCTCAATCCTGACGCCCTCCACGAAGATGTGGGCGTCAGGTGGGGGGCGCTGCCGTGGTCCGTGGAAGAACACGGCCTCGGTCTTGTGCAGCGCCACCGTTAAACCTAGGCGGCGGATCCTCCCTGCGACCAAGGATCCGCCCGCCGAGGCTAGGCTGGCCGCCTCCCTGAAACTCCCCCCCCGGGCGGTGAGGAGAGTGTCATCCGCGTAGCAAATGACACTCGTGCCTCGGAGGAGAGTTCCCCGTAGGAGCCAATCATAGCCGATGTTCCACAGGAGAGGTCCTACGACTGACCCCTGTGGAACACCGGCTTCAACGGCGTACCGCCGGACTTGGCCAGTCCTATTTACCAGGAGGATTGCCCGATCCTCCAGGTAGCTGGCCAGCAGACTGCGCAGGTATCGAGGCACTCCGTGGAATCGGAGCGCCTCTAGGATGGTGGAGTGGGGAACGGAGTTGAAGGCATTGGCTATGTCGAATGACACAGCCAACACTCCGTCCCCCGCCTCCATCGCTTCCTTCACCTGGCCCTTAAGGCAGGCCAGCGCGTCCACTGTGGAACGCTCAGCCCGAAAACCGAACTGAGCATCCGACAAGTCCGGCCCGACATCCCGCAGATGGCCCTTTAGGCGAGCAGCGATTATCCCCTCGAACATTTTGCCGACCTCATCGAGCAGAACGATGGGCCGGTATGCCGAGGGGGAGTCTGCTGGGCGGCCCTCCTTGCGAAGGAGGCACAACTGCCCCTCCTTCCACGGTTTCGGAAACCTCCCAGACGCAAGGCATGCGCTGAAGAGGTCCCGAAACCTCTCCGCCATTTGAGTGGCAGCGATCGCCACCACTCTTGCGGGAACACCGTCGGGGCCTGGAGCTGTCTTCTTGGCGCGGATATGGAAAATTGCCGCGCCAAGTTCCGACTCCGTGACAGGAGGGGCCTCCTCCTCTTCCTCGTCTGGCAGAGCTATGCCTTGTGGTGGGACCATCACTGGCGGGGTGAAGTTGCCCCTGCACGGGAACAGGGACTGAACCACCCCGTCCAGGAATGAGGGCTCCAGGGTCTCGGCAACCGGGGGACCAAAGGGGCGCAATTTGTTGCGCGCAGCCTTGTACGGTCTCCCGTAGGGGTCGTTGTCAAGACCCTCCAGCAGCTCGGCTCTCGCCGAGTCCCTGGCGGCGGCGATGGCCCGACTGAGGACCATTTTTGCCTCCATGTATACCTCATAGAGGTGGTCCTCGTCGGACAAATCCCGTCGACGCCGCCGCCGGCTACGCGTATAGGCCCTCTTAGCCTCCACACACGCTGCTCGAAGCCCCGCCAGCTCCACCGACCACCAGTACACGGCACGATTGGGGTGTGGTCGGCGAGACCGAGGCATGCTAGAGTTGCATACCTCGGTCAGAGACTCCCTCAGCTGCCCCGCTACGGTGTCCACATCCAGGCCGGCGGTTGGCAGCGAAAGCCAGTCCTGGATGAACGCCGCCTCCCCCGCTGCCTCCCTGTCCAGGCGGGTTAGAGCCCACCGCGGGAACGGTGACTGCCCCGAGAGGGGCCGCCTCTCTCCGGGACCACTGGTGGAGATGTCGAACCGCACGTAGCGGTGGTCCGACATAGTCTCCACCAGGTCCACCCGCCAGTTCAACACGCGCGCGGCTAACGCAGGGGTGGCGAAGGTGACGTCCACTATTGAGCCACCCCCACGCCGCACGCATGTCTGGACGCTTCCTCTGTTCAAGAGGGAGAGTCCGGAGGAGGCTGCCCACATCTCCACCGCCCGCCCGCGTGCGTCGGTGGCCGGGTTGCCCCAGGTCACCGACTTGGCATTCAGGTCTCCCAGTACGGAGACCTGACGCGGCGCCGCCCTGCCGACCACGGCGGCCAGGACTCCGAGATAGTTCTCGAAGTCCTGAAGAGGGCGGTTTGGGGAGAAATATACGCCCACAAGGTCTAAGTCTCCCCACGCGGCGGCCACATATCCCGGTCCCCTCTCTAATAGCGAGAGGGGTGGTGAGTCTGTGGACGACCGCGCCGCGAGTGCCACCGAGTCTTCCTCGTCACCCAGCCAGCTGCCGGGGATCGAGTAGGGCTCGGCGACCACCGCTACGTTCACCAACCATTCGGCCATGACCTGCACTACCAGGTCCTGGGCCGCTCTGCAGTGGTTGGTGTTCGCCTGGATGATGCGATAGTCGTAGCCCATTATTCGGACATCGCACCATCCTCCTCAGCTACCGCCGCTGGAGCTGCAGCGGCGACGACGGCGGCGGTGGTGGCAACAGGGCGAACCTGCGCCGGCACTATGCCCTTCCGCACGGGGGGCTTACAGCTCCTGCCCGTCATCCTGTGGTCCGCGGGGCGGCCACTGGCGGCACACGCCGTGCAGTGTGGCGTGGTGGCGCGGCAGGTGACACTCTTGTGTCCTTTTTGCCCGCATTGGTAGCACGTGTCTCCCCAGTCAAATTTGGAGGGACACGTGACCCGGGTGTGGCCGAACGCGAAGCACTTGAAGCAGCGCATTGGCTGGTCTTCAAGTGCCTTGACCACAGCCGAGCTGAGCCCCACGAGCAGCCGTCCCTTGGTCGCAGCAAGGACGGCCCCAGCCGCGGCTACTGGGCACTCGACGCGGATGATGCCCATACCGCGGCGGCCGAGCCTGATGGCGCCACCTTTCACCGCGCCAGCGTCACAGCCTCCAGCCGCCGCGACGGCCGCCACCACATCCTCCTTGGTGACCGAATCCTCCAGATCGGCCACCTCCAAGGCTGCGGTCTTAACCGGTCTGACGACCGTCGCCACATCCGCGATGGCCTCTTGCAACTTTGTTGCAAAGAGGTCCGCATTTGTGCCGCGCTGTTCCCCCGAGAACTCGAAAATTCGAGCCCCGGTTAGGGTTCGGCGGCACGCGACTTTGCTGATCCCCAGCCGGGAGGGATCAGCATTGGTACGAGCCCGTCGTAGAATGGACTCGTACGTCTCACCCCGCTCCACGGCCTCCGGGGTGATGGTCACCACGACGGCCGCGGTTTTGGGAGGAACTAGCTTCCTCCCGCTGGCTGGAGCCCTTTTGGCTGCAGAAGCAGTCGCAGTAGGCTTGGGGGCTGACTTTTCCCCCTTCTTCCCTCCCTTCCCTTTTCCTCTCTTGACCACTTCCGTCCACGGCTGGTTGGACGGGGTGGTGGAGGGAAGAAGGGCGTCTTCCTCCTGCGAGTTCTGGGGGGCTGCTGCAGTGGCAGACGACCCAGATGCTCCCTCCGCGCTTGTGGTGCGGATTTGAGGAGCCTTCTTGGTCCTCTTACCCTTGCCTTTGCCCTTGGAGGGCTTCGGGGCCTGGGGCTGCGCACCCGATGCCGCTCCTGCTAGAGGCGCAGGTTCCGATCCCATCGGTGGTGGACTTTTATCCGCCGCTAGCGGTGGGCGGAGCCGCTTTTCCGGCAAGAGCCGGTCCTCGATGCCTGCAAAGCAGGCTCTAGTGAAGGCCCTCTCCTCCATGACAACCTTCCGGATTACTTCCTCAAGGTTGGCTGTGGAGGAGGAGGAGCCTCCTACCACCGGACCTGGGCCAGGTTGGGCAGGCCGGGCCGTGACCTCAGCCAGCTTCTGATGTAGCTGGCTGACCTCCGCCTGCAGGCGATCCACCTTCGCCTGCAGCTGCCGCGTCTCGTCCGTGGCCGTCCGCTTCACCAGCTCCAGGACAATGCCGTGCAAGCTGGCGGCCCGGCATTTGAGGGCTTTTTGAAAGGTCCCCTTCAAGTTGGAGGACTTTGCGGCGACCTCGAAGACCTCCTCCTTGTCCTCCTGTGCCATGCGCTCCAGTTCCGCCAGGGAGTGGTCGGCATACAGTACACTGGATGCACCATAGCCAGCCCTCGACCGGGCGGTTTGCACCTGGTGCTCCTTGGCAGCGACCCTCTCCTCCAGGTCTTGCTGGAGTTGCACCCTTTTCGCCAGGTTTAGCTGGCGTTCGGCGTCCACCAAGCCCACATCGTGGGTCGAAGCTTTAAAATACTTCGATCCCTTCTTCGCCTTACTTCCGGCCAGATCATCGGCCCCAGAGGCCACGCTCTCCACGCTCTCCGCGTGTTCGACGGAGGCAGACGTAGCGCTTCCCTCAGGTAGACGAGAAGGTCCGCCTCCAACTGCGCGACCTCGCCTACTCCTGCCCGTCGCCACCTTAGCGGCTGGCAGGTTCTCCTCGCTGCGGGAGCGTGGCGAACGCTTCCTCCTTCCCTTGGAGAGACGCCCAGCCATCCCTTCTTCAGCCCGCGAGCGCTCCGAGCCAACGCTCGCCACGCTCGCCCTCCTCTCGGATGCGGTGTCGGAGTCCGACATTGCACCCTTGCTCATCCGCTCGACCAAAACGATCGGCAACTTCTCAAAATTTGTATTTTTAATATCCATAGAGATTCCCACGAGTATGGGGGATATAAACGGTCCACCTAGGTTCACCCCCTGTCCCTAGGTAAGTGTAAATTTGTGACCCAACCAGGGGGTCCACTAATCCCTGGCTGGGGGTGCGCTTGTGACTGATGCGCCACCTACAACTAAGAAGCTGCAGATGACACTACTCCTCAGCCATTCATACCCTCGCCGCACACCAAAACTTGGTATTAGAGGAATTTTTTATAGAGGTTATCTTCCTCGCGATCCGGGCGATCAAGCCAAGATCCTCGTCCCGTTCCGAGTCATAAAACATGACCATGATCTCGTTACGGATTACGATTTCAACGGTTGCAGTCGGGAGAATCAGATCCCCCGCTGCTAGCCCGTTGGCAGGGTGAGTGCACAACGAGCGCCGCCCATGTTTCTCCACATTTCTGTCTGTATGAAACAGACAGAAATGTGGAGAAACGTCCCACGCCCACTCAACTCACCCTCTGTAAGCAGAGGGGTGAGTAAGCGACCGTCAGGCGGTCTAAGTCGACCGACCCCGGAGCAAAAGGCTCCCCCGCCCACGCGCCGGAGCGCACCTCTGACAGGATATTGGCATACGGACAACGACACCCCTTAGGCACACGTACCTAATGGGGGGAAATTGCCCGCACCCCAGGGTGCACCGTCCCGCAGACTGGCCTTTCCCCCGGACGCATCCAAGGGAAACTCCAGCCCACGGGCACACGAGGAGGTTTCCTGTCCTAGCACCCCAACCTAACCTTTTTTTTTTTTTTTTTTTTTTTTTTTTTTTTTTTTTTTTTTTTTTTTTTTTTTTTCTCGCTGGGAAAATGCATTACGCATGCCCGCTCGCGGGGGACGAGACGGGGTATGTGGGACTCCTGCCAGAATGGCAGTCTACCCACTAAAAACCCAGCGGTGTTCCCGCATCGCCGTGATGGGAGGGTCATGGGAAACCGGCTCAGCCTTTACTTCCACAACCCTC
Source organism: Polymixis lichenea (assembly GCA_949091785.1). Taxonomy (NCBI): domain Eukaryota; kingdom Metazoa; phylum Arthropoda; class Insecta; order Lepidoptera; family Noctuidae; genus Polymixis; species Polymixis lichenea. The sequence goes on from OX420932.1 coordinate 44,269, forward strand.
CCGGCGCATGCCCGCCTTGTTGGCGGGCCCCGCATGCCCCCCAGGCTGGGGGGCTACGGGAATGGCCGGAACACCTGGCCATTCCCGTCCGACACTGGTGGAGGCCTGTGCAATACAGGCTAGGGTGCCCCCGCAACCGTTGCCTGCTGGCCTCCACCTGGGAGGAGTCGAAGATGACTGTCATACTGACGTCTTCTTCGGCCCCTCCTCCGCCTTCGGAGCGGCGCCGCTTGAGGATCGTCCTCTCGCGCGCGCTCCGCCGCCTCCTTCTGGGACATGACGTGTTCGCAGAAGGAGGCGACTGCCGCCCAGGACCTCTCATCTCCCAGCATGGTGTTGACTAAACCGGGGAGTGAGAGGTCCGGTCCGATCACCGCAATGAGACTGCGGCGCGGCTCAGACCACGACGGGCACACCTCGAGGGTGTGCTGTGCCGTGTCCTCCGCCGCGCCACAGCCGTGGCACGACGGTGTCTCCTCCCGTCCGATTCGGTGCAGGTACGATCCGAAGCAACCGTGTCCGGACAGCACCTGCACGAGACGGAAGGAGAGGAACCCATGCGACCGCTCGAGCCAGTCTCGCAGGACCGGCCCAATCGCGTCGAGGGTTCGGCGGCCGAAGACTGCGGTGGCAAGGTCCCCCATCCAATGGACGACGATGGCGTCCCTCGCCTCCCGCCGGACGGCCTCCCGCTCTTCCGGGACTGGGCGTTCTCCTCTCGCCCTCCGCCCCGCCGTCCATTCATATACTCTGGCGAGCACCCACGCCTCGAGCTCCCAAGGAGGGGTGCTGGCCAGAGCACATGCTGCCGCAAAGCCCACCGTGCGGTAGGCCCGCGCCACCCGCTGGGCTATGGCCCTTTGGGGTGCCCGCAAGGCGGCGGCGTTCTCCCTCCTGTGGAGGGAGTCCTCCCAGATGGGGGCCCCATAGAGGGCCATACTCCTCAAGATGCCGGCATAAAGTTGCCGGCATCGTGCGCTGGGCCCCCCCAAGTTGGGAAGCAGCCACGATAGCGCGCTTGCGGCCTTTAGCAGGCGCGACGACAGCCCGCTGAAATGCGGACCGAAGCGCCACCTGCTGTCAATGACAAGGCCCAGATATTTCATCTGGGCCTTAACCTCAATCCTGACGCCCTCCACGAAGATGTGGGCGTCAGGTGGGGGGCGCTGCCGTGGTCCGTGGAAGAACACGGCCTCGGTCTTGTGCAGCGCCACCGTTAAACCTAGGCGGCGGATCCTCCCCGCGACCAAGGATCCGCCCGCCGAGGCCAGGCTGGCCGCCTCCCTGAAACTCCCCCCCCGGGCGGTGAGGAGAGTGTCATCCGCGTAGCAAATGACACTCGTGCCTCGGAGGAGAGTTCCCCGTAGGAGCCAATCATAGCCGATGTTCCACAGGAGAGGTCCTACGACTGACCCCTGTGGAACACCGGCTTCAACGGCGTACCGCCGGACTTGGCCAGTCCTATTTACCAGGAGGATCGCCCGATCCTCCAGGTAGCTGGCCAGCAGACTGCGCAGGTATCGAGGCACTCCGTGGAATCGGAGCGCCTCTAGGATGGTGGAGTGGGGAACGGAGTTGAAGGCATTGGCTATGTCGAATGACACAGCCAACACTCCGTCCCCCGCCTCCATCGCTTCCTTCACCTGGCCCTTAAGGCAGGCCAGCGCGTCCACTGTGGAACGCTCAGCCCGAAAACCGAACTGAGCATCCGACAAGTCCGGCCCGACATCCCGCAGATGGCCCTTTAGGCGAGCAGCGATTATCCCCTCGAACATTTTTCCGACCTCATCGAGCAGAACGATGGGCCGGTATGCCGAGGGGGAGTCTGCTGGGCGGCCCTCCTTGCGAAGGAGGCACAACTGCCCCTCCTTCCACGGTTTCGGAAACCTCCCAGACGCAAGGCATGCGCTGAAGAGGTCCCGAAACCTCTCCGCCATTTGAGTGGCAGCGATTGCCACCACTCTTGCGGGAACACCGTCGGGGCCTGGAGCTGTCTTCTTGGCGCGGATATGGAAAATCGCCGCGCCAAGTTCTGACTCCGTGACAGGAGGGGCCTCCTCCTCTTCCTCGTCTGGCAGAGCTATCCCTTGTGGTGGGACCATCACTGGCGGGGTGAAGTTGCCCCTGCACGGGAACAGGGACTGAACCACCCCATCAAGAAATGAGGGCTCCAGGGTCTCGGCAACCGGGGGACCAAAGGGGCGCAATTTGTTGCGCGCAGCCTTGTACGGTCTCCCGTAGGGGTCGTTGTCAAGACCCTCCAGCAGCTCGGCTCTCGCCGAGTCCCTGGCGGCGGCGATGGCCCGACTGAGGACCATTTTTGCTTCCATGTATACCTCATAGAGGTGGTCCTCGTCGGACAGATCCCGTCGACGCCGCCGCCGGCTACGCGTATAGGCCCTCTTTGCCTCCACACACGCTGCTCGAAGCCCCGCCAGCTCCACCGACCACCAGTACACGGCACGTTTGGGGTGTGGTCGGCGAGACCGAGGCATGCTAGAGTTGCATACCTCGGTCAGAGACTCCCTCAGCTGCCCCGCTACGGTGTCCACATCCAGGCCGGCGGTTGGCGGCGAAAGCCAGTCCTGGATGAACGCCGCCTCCCCCGCTGCCTCCCTGTCCAGGCGGGTTAGAGCCCACCGCGGGAACGGTGACCGCCCCGAGAGGGGCCGCCTCTCTCCGGGACCACTGGTGGAGATGTCGAACCGCACGTAGCGGTGGTCCGACATAGTCTCCACCAGGTCCACCCGCCAGTTCAACACGCGCGCGGCTAACGCAGGGGTGGCGAAGGTGACGTCCACTATTGAGCCACCCCCACGCCGCACGCATGTCTGGACGCTTCCTCTGTTCAAGAGGGAGAGTCCGGAGGAGGCTGCCCACATCTCCACCGCCCGCCCGCGTGCGTCGGTTGCCGGGTTGCCCCAGGTCACCGACTTGGCATTCAGGTCTCCCAGTACAGAGACCTGACGCGGCGCCGCCCTGCCGACCACGGCGGCCAGGACTCCGAGATAGTTCTCGAAGTCCTGAAGAGGGCGGTTTGGGGAGAAATATACGCCCACAAGGGCTAAGTCTCCCCACGCGGCGGCCACGTATCCCGGTCCCCTCTCTAATAGCGAGAGGGGAGGTGAGTCTGTGGACGACCGCGCCGCTAGTGCCACCGAGTCGTCCTCGTCACCCAGCCAGCTGCCGGGGATCGAGTAGGGCTCGGCGACCACCGCTACGTTCACCAACCATTCGGCCATGACCTGCACTACTAGGTCCTGGGCCGCTCTGCAGTGGTTGGTGTTCGCCTGGATGATGCGATAGTCGTAGCCCATTATTCGGACATCGCACCATCCTCCTCAGCTACCGCCGCTGGAGCTGCAGCGGCGACGACGGCGGCGGTGGTGGCAACAGGGCGAACCTGCGCCGGCACTATGCCCTTCCGCACGGGGGGCTTACAGCTCCTGCCCGTCATCCTGTGGTCCGCGGGGCGGCCACTGGCAGCACACGCCGTGCAGTGTGGCGTGGTGGCGCGGCAGGTGACACTCTTGTGTCCCTCTTTCCCGCATTGGTAGCACGTGTCTCCCCAGTCGAATTTGGAGGGACACGTGACCCGGGTGTGGCCGAACGCGAAGCACTTGAAGCAGCGCATTGGCTGGTCTTCAAGTGCCTTGACCACAGCCGAGCTGAGCCCCACGAGCAGCCGTCCCTTGGTCGCAGCAAGGACGGCCCCAGCCGCGGCTACTGGGCACTCGACGCGGATGATGCCCATACCGCGGCGGCCAAGCCTGATGGCGCCACCTTTCACTGCGCCAGCGTCACAGCCTCCAGCCGCCGCGACGGCCGCCACCACATCCTCCTTGGTGACCGAATCCTCCAGATCGGCCACCTCCAAGGCTGTGGTCTTAACCGGTCTGACGACCGTCGCCACATCCGCGATGGCCTCTTGCAACTTTGTTGCAAAGAGGTCCGCATTTGTGCCGCGCTGTTCCCCCGAGAACTCGAAAATTCGAGCCCCGGTTAGGGTTCGGCGGCACGCGACTTTGGTGATCCCCAGCCGGGAGGGATCAGCATTGGTACGAGCCCGTCGTAGAATGGACTCGTACGTCTCACCCCGCTCCACGGCCTCCGGGGTGATGGTCACCACGACGGCCGCGGTTTTGGGAGGAACTAGCTTCCTCCCGCTGGCTGGAGCCCTTTTGGCTGCAGAAGCAGTCGCAGTAGGCTTGGGGGCTGACTTTTCCCCCTTCTTCCCTCCCTTCCCTTTTCCTCTCTTGACCACTTCCGTCCACGGCTGGTTGGACGGGGTGGTGGAGGGAAGAAGGGCGTCTTCCTCCTGCGAGTTCTGGGGGGCTGCTGCAGTGGCAGACGACCCAGATGCTCCCTCCGCGCTTGTGGTGCGGATTTGAGGAGCCTTCTTGGTCCTCTTACCCTTGCCTTTGCCCTTGGAGGGCTTCGGGGCCTGGGGCTGCGCACCCGATGCCGGTCCTGCTAGAGGCGCAGGTTCCGATCCCATCGGTGGTGGACTTTTATCCGCCGCTAGCGGTGGGCGGAGCCGCTTTTCCGGCAAGAGCCGGTCCTCGATGCCTGCAAAGCAGGCTCTAGTGAAGGCCCTCTCCTCCATGACAACCTTCCGGATTACTTCCTCAAGGTTGGCTGTGGAGGAGGAGGAGCCTCCTACCACCGGACCTGGGCCAGGTTGGGCAGGCCGGGCCGTGACCTCAGCCAGCTTCTGATGTAGCTGGCTGACCTCTGCCTGCAGGCGATCCACCTTCGCCTGCAGCTGCCGCGTCTCGTCCGTGGCCGTCCGCTTCACCAGCTCCAGGACAATGCCGTGCAAGCTGGCGGCCCGGCATTTGAGGGCCTTTTGAAAGGTCCCCTTCAAGTTGGAGGACTTTGCGGCGACCTCGAAGACCTCTTCCTTGTCCTCCTGTGCCATGCGCTCCAGTTCCGCCAGGGAGTGGTCGGCATACAGTACACTGGATGCACCATAGCCAGCCCTCGACCGGGCGGTTTGCACCTGGTGCTCCTTGGCAGCAACCCTCTCCTCCAGGTCTTGCTGGAGTTGCACCCTTTTTGCCAGGTTTAGCTGGCGTTCAGCGTCCACCAAGCCCACATCGTGGGTCGAAGCTTTAAAAAACTTTGACCCCTTCTTCGCCTTACTTACGGCCGGATCGTCGGCCCCAGAGGCCACGCTCTCCACGCTCTCCGCGTGTTCGACCGGAGCAGACGTACCACTTCCCACAGGTAGACGCGAAGGTCCGCCTGCAACTGCGCGACCTCGCCTACTCCTGCCCGTTGCCACCTTAGCGGCTGGCAGGTTCTCCTCGCTGCGGGAGCGTGGCGAACGCTTCCTCCTTCCCTTGGAGAGACGCCCAGCCATCCCTTCCTCAGCCCGCGAGCGCTCCGAGCCAACGCTCGCCACGCTCGCCCTCCTCTCGGATGCGGTGTCGGAGTCCGACATAGCACCCTTGCTCATCCGCTCGACCAACACGATCGGCAACTTCTCAAGATTTTTATTTATAGTATCCATAAAGATTCCCACGAGTGTGGGGGATATAAACGGTCCACCTAGGTTCACCCCCTGTCCCTAGGTAAGTGTAAATTTGTGACCCAACCAGGGGGTCCACTAATCCCTGGCTGGGGGTGCGCTTGGGACTGATGCGCCACCTACAACTAAGAAGCTGCAGATGACACTACTCCTCAGCCATTCATACCCTCGCCGCACACCAAAACTTGGTATTAGAGGAATTTTTTTATAGAGGTTATCTTCCTCGCGATCCGGGCGATCAAGCCAAGATCCTCGTCCCGTTCCGAGTCATAAAACATGACCATGATCTCGTTACGGATTACGATTTCGACGGTTGCAGTCGGGAGAATCAGATCCCCCGCTGCTAGCCCGTTGGCAGGGTGAGTGCACAACGAGCGCCGCCCATGTTTCTCCACATGTCTGTCTGTTTGAAACAGACAGAAATGTGGAGAAACGTCCCACGCCCACTCAACTCACCCTCTGTAAGCAGAGGGGTGAGTGAGCGATCGTGGGGTGGTCTAAGTCGACCGACCCCGGAGCATAAGGCTCCCCCGCCCACGCGCCGTAGCGCGCCTCCGACAGGATATTGGCATACGGACAACGACACCCCTTAGGCACACGTACCTAATGGGGGGAAATTGCCCGCACCCCAGGGTGCACCGTCCCACAGACTGGCCTTTCCCCCGGACGCATCCAAGGGAAACTCCAGCCCACGGGCACACGAGGAGGTTTCCTGTCCTAGCACCCCAACCTAACCTAACCTTTTTTTTTTTTTTTTTGATTACGGGGGGAAATCCTCATGGATGTCCTCCGCCCCGGGGAGGGCGGAGGGGTCTGTCAGACTCTTACTGACTAAAACCACCCCGGTGTTCCATCTCTCACTTGCACCGGGGATCACGGGAACTAGTGTGACTTCCGCGATCCCCGGCTAGTGCCGGCCCGCCTCTGCGGGCCACCTCGCGATAGGGGGGGAGTGAGGTGTTAAACTCCCCCCTTACGTCATAGAGAGGCGCGCGTGGAACACTACGCGCCGCCATCTCGGGTCCTAACAAGTAGGGGGCAACGAATTTCCCCAGATCCGTTGCCCCTGGACCCATTTAGGGGGGCTGGAAGAGGGCGTTATCTGCCCTCCGCCGACGCCCGGTGCGTCTGCTGCGGATCGGGTTAGCGGAAGCAATCTCCCGCTCCCTCTCCGCAGCCTCCTTCTGCGACATGACTGTTTCGCAGAAGGATACCACCGCGTCCCAGGACTCCTCGCTGCCGACCATCGAGTCGACAACGGCCGGCAGCGACAGGTCACTGCCGACTCCTGAGATGAGGGCACGGCGCGGCTCCTCCCAAGCGGCACACTCTGCCAGCGTGTGCCACGCCGTGTCCTCCCGACAGTCGACGCAGTGGTGACACCGAGCGTCCGGCTCCCTGTTTATGCGACACAGGTACTTCCCGAAGCAACCATGCCCCGAGAGCACCTGTGTCACCCGAAACGACAGGGAGCCGTGCCTCCTCCCGAGCCAGCGCTCGAGTACCGGCCGGACCGCCCCGATGGTAGCGGGGCCGGCGGTAGGGCGTGAAAGCCTGTCCCGCCATTCCGCCACCAGGGCTGCGCGAAGCTGTGACCGACGCAACTCCAAATGTCGCTGCGTCAGCCACTCGCCCCGCGCCCTCGAGTCCTCGCGCCACCGATACAGTGACGCGAGTACCTTCGCCTCGAGGTCCCAGGGCGGGGATCCAGCCAGTACACAAGCCGCCTCGTAGGAGATCGTGCGATACCCCCTAATGACTCTGACGGCCATCGCTCGCTGTGGCCTTCGCAGGACAGCGATGCTGCCGGCCGTCAGGTCAGCCGCCCAGATCGGGGCCCCATACAGGGCCATCGATCGCACGATCCCCACGTAGAGCCGCCTACAGGCGGCGCTCGGGCCCCCCAGATTGGGAAGCAGCGTTGACAGCGCCCCAGCCGCGCCCATCAACTTGGGCACCAGCCGCTGGAAGTGGGGGCCGAAATCCCACCGGCTGTCGAGCACCAATCCAAGATACTTCATGGTTGACTCGACAGCAATTCGGGACCCCCCGACCACGATGTGTGATCCCAGCGGTGGCGCCCGCCGGGGGCCATGAAAGACCATGGCCTCCGACTTGTTGAGGGCCACCTCCAGGCCTAGGCGCCGTATGCGGGACACGACCTGTGACACCGCAGCCGTCGCCAGCAACGCTGCCTCCCTGTACGAGCTCCCCCGGGCCGTGACCAACGTGTCATCCGCATAACACGTCAAGTCCACGCCCGGCTGGAGCTCGCAACCTAACCTAACCTAACCTAACCTAACCTAACCTAACCTAACCAGTCTGGCTCCAACCACGGAAGCGAACGCCACGTTTTTTGTGCGTCTCCGGCTTTAAAAAAAAAAAAAAAAAAATCGAAAAAGTGGTAAAAAGTTATCGGATTTTGACGAGTGAGGTGTCTATCGGTGGGGCAAGTTAATACCTACACGCCCATGACAGTGTTCAAACCCGGATTGCAGTGAAACATCGTGAAATACTGAAAAACCTCAATATTTTGAGGTTAAGTTTGAAGATAAAAACTTCAAACGCAAACGCTGCTGAATCCAGAGCGACGACCCCCCATTTTTACTTGAGGAAGTGGAGGGGACTGACGGTGCTCACCTTTTCGCCCACTCGGAATTTGAAAATACCAGGGAAAACTTGAGATATCCTGGAAAATAGAAAACCACGTGGTTCTGAAAAAACCGAAAACGCAGAGCCAGACACCTGAAAATTTGCAGCCATCATCTCTATCAACGGTCTTGACCTTTCCCGCAAGTATTTTTATTTTTAACCATATACCTGATTTTTAAGAGGACTTTGAAGTCTCAAACTTTGGACCTTCGTATCTCCGGACGCGAGCAAAATTTTGAAGATTTTCAACTCCAGTCCTTGGCGCGCTTCTTCAAAGGATACAGATTTTAAGATTTAGATTTTTAGATTAAATAGTTTTTAAATTATAAGCAAATTAATCAAAATTTCACATTTTCATAAAAATTTCATCAAACTTTAAGATTTATATATTGTTGTTTATTGTACCTTGTAGCCCATAATTTTCCCTAATTTCCAACATTTTTTTTCGGAATTTTCGGTCCAGTGGATCCTGAGATATGCTATTTTAACTATTTTTTGTCATTTATTTGTAAATTAATAGGAAATATCAAAATTTGACGCTGGGACTAGTTCCAGTATATCTATTGTGACTTATTTAAGCCCAAACACGGGCTGTATAACTCTCAAATTGAGAGTATTGACATTTTTCCGCCATTTTGGTTTTTAGGTTCAAAATTTCAACTTGCGATATCTCGGGAACCGCTGGGCCGTTGAGTCTCGGATTTGTGCCGTTACCCATAGCAGGCTGTAAATTTTACTGTTTATTAGATTTAAGGACTTTTCAGGACTTTTCAGGCAAATAAATTTTTTGTCGCTGAAACCGCTTTCAGAAGACACCCGAAACGACGCCCAGCTGTACATTCGAAACCCGGACTTCCTCCGACGAAGGGTTCCGGAGTTACGGTCAATTGAACTTGTCTTTTGACAGTTCGGCGGCCATTTTGTTTTATTTCAAACAGCAATAACTCTGGAACCGGGAGTCTTGGAAAGACGCGGTTTTCAGTTCCAGTCTTGGAGGCTTCTTGTCTTCCCTACCTTACGTTTTCAGGCGGTTTGGGGCTGAAAATTTTCGGGTTCCTGAAAACGGTTTCAGCAGATAGCGGAGCTCAGGCAGAGCCAGGAGAGTCCAAACTCGGGGGTACTGCGGCTTTCCCTAAAGGAGCAATCCACTGTCAAAGATTGACTTTGACAGTCGCGCGGCCATTTTGGAAATTTTAAAACATCCATAACTCCTGAACGGAGAGTCGTAGCGAGCTGGGATTCTCGCTATCTTTAGTAGCTATTTACGGTCCATCGACAACGGCATTTTTCAGGCGTTTTCAGGGGGTCAAAATTTTTCAGCCTGAAAGTTGTCTCATTGGATAGGTCTCATCGAGCCAAGTTCGGAAAGCCCAAGCACGGGGGTTTTTGAACCGGTGACTCCGGAGTTATCTTCCTGCAACCACTTTTCGGCCGCCATCTTGGCAAAAAACCAAAATTTTTAAATTGTAATAGCTCCGGAACCCCTTGGAGGATTCATACCGAGTTTGGGGTCGTTAGAAAGGGCTTGGCGAGAGCTATCCAGTGAAACTATAGACACGGCTCTACATAGAGTCCCGTCGAAAAGCGCTTTATTTTTCGATTTTTGACTCCTATTTTTTCGACTGTTTTCACTGCTGACCCGTTCTTTTGAACGTAGAGCCGACCGAAACTTACTCTATACATAAGTTAAGACCCACTCAAGATTTTTTATAATCTTAAGTTCTTTTACATTTTTTTTTATTTTTTTATTTTTTATTTATATTTTACACTTTTACTTTTTAATTTATTTTACACTTTGACGCGAACCTCCAACGATGATGAACGCAATTAGGACACCACCCAGGGCGAAGCCGGCCCTTCGGCCTTCACCTTCGTGAATCACCAAAATTGACATCGCCTCCAAATGTGAGACGCAGCATCGCAGAATTGGAGGCCGCGGCGCCTTCCAGTGCGAACCCGAACCCAACGCCCCCTTCCTTAATTACCAAGACGGCGCAGGCTGGACCTGCAAAACTTGCACAGAAGCCACTCCAACCGAGGCTTGTACAGGTTCACTCGCCGCCAAAACCACAATATGCGGACCGGTCGGCAGAGGCGAGGGCCTGCCTGATCAGAGCAAAAGCCCTTCTCGGCACCTCGAGAAACACCAAAAGCGAAATAAAAACAGGTGTAATCGAGGCACTGGACCGGTTGTTCCAGCTGGTTAAGGAGGCCGAAAAATCGGTCAAAATAAAAAGGGTGGAGCCCGACAATATACAGTCCGAAGGCGTCGCAGCCGACCGCACCTTCACTTGCACAGCCGACTCAAACACCACTCAACTTGAGGCTCAAATAAGGAGCCACTCTTTGCTGCTGGAGAGCCACTCAAAGGGGATGGAGGAGCTGAAGGCAGCAATTGAGCAGCACAGACACAGCTTCGAAAACAGCGCTGCCATAAACACATATGCGAGCGTAACCCACAGCGGAAAAGTAAATCCGACGCGAAGTACGCTCCACTCTATAGTGGTTACCTCCACAGACGAGGCAGAGTCCGGGGACGAAGTCCTAGAGAAGGTGCGGAAGGCGGCTGACGCAAAGGAAGGCTGGGTGAAGGTCGAAAAGGTTAGGAAAGCAAAAGATAGGAAAGTTATTATGGGCTTCCAAACAACTGCAGAAAGGGACAAAATTAAGGAAAGACTGGCAAGGGACGGCAAGGACCTCCATGTCGAGGAGGTGAAAAACAAGGATCCCATGCTGATCCTCAGGAGCGTCCTTTCAGTCAACACAGACGAGGACATCCTCAAAGCTCTGAGGAACCAGAACAGGGAAGTTTTTCACAACCTCGACAAGGAGTAGGACAGGGTGGTGGTGAAGTTCCGGAGGAGGACGAGGAACCCACACACCTGTCACGTTGTGGTCAACGTCTCGCCGACAATCTGGAGGAGGGCAACGGAACTCGGGTGCCTGCACGTGGACCTTCAGCGCGTAAGGGTCGAAGACCAGACCCCACTGGTCCAGTGCACGCGCTGCTTAGGCTACGGGCACGGCAAACGTTTCTGCAAGGAAACGGCTGACCTATGCAGTCACTGCGGCGGGCTACACCTGAGATCGGAATGTCCCGACTTTCTAACAGGTGTTCCGCCAAGGTGCCGGAACTGCACAAGAGCCAAGCTCGGGGACGCTGGCCACAACGCCTTCAGTTCGGAATGTCCGATACGCCACAGGTGGGATGAAATAGCAAGAGCTACAGTGGCTTATTGCTAAGGGCACCCACGGTAACCCAAACCCCTATAGAGTGGTACAGGCCAACCTCCAGCGGAAAAGACTGGCGACCAACGAGCTTCTGGTTGAAGCGGAAAAGCGCGGGGTTGCCATTGCTCTCCTCCAGGAACCATACGTAGGCGGGGCCAAAGTAATGAGGAGTCATAGAGGCGTTCGGATCTTCCAGAGCACCGACATCGGGGAGGGTACTGTTAAGGCCGCAATCGCGGTCTTCGACCAAAACCTCATCGTCGAACAGTACCCGAAACTCACCACGAATAACATCACCGTGGTGGGGATCCGAACCAATGCTTGGAGGATCACACTAGTCTCCTTTTACTTTGAGCCAGACCAGTCAATTGAACCATACCTCAACCACCTCAAACGTGTTGAGGAGGAGGTAGGTTCCAGAATGTGGATTCTTGGAGGAGACGCAAACGCAAAAAGTACCTGGTGGGGAAGCCTGACCATCGACCGCAGAGGCGAAGAAGTGTCCGGAGTCCTCGACGAGCTGGACCTGAACATACTCAACAGAGGGGAAATTCCGACCTTCGACACGATCAGAGGAGGCATAAGGTACTGCAGCCACGTCGACTTAACGGCATGTTCGACGGATATCCTAGACCTGGTAGACGACTGGAGGGTAGACGAGGGCCTCACGAGCTCGGACCATAACGGCATCGTATTTAACATCAAACTAAATAGGTCTAAAGGTATACAAATTAGCAGGACAACGCGAATTTTCAATACAAAAAAAGCAAATTGGCCCGAGTTTCGTGAGAAACTCGGCCAATTAATGCAGACAAACAAAATTAATAAATCAGAAATCGACAAATTAAATACAGCCAAACAAGTTAATTCAGTTACGGAACAATTTATCAATTTAATTACAGAATCATGCACTTCTTCAATGCCGAAGAAAAAAACAAATGAAGTGTTTACTTTGCCGTGGTGGTCCGAGAAACTCGAGGGGATGAGGAAAAAGGTCGCTACCCTGAAAAACAGAGTCAGGAATGCTGCACCAGTCCGAAGATCGAAGGTCGTCGAAGAGTACCTGAAACTGAAAGTTGAGTATGAGACGGAATCAGCCAAGGACGAAGTCGAGAGTTGGAAGAACTTCTGCTCGAGACAGGACAAAGAAGGGGTTTGGGAAGGAATCTACCGGGTGATAGGAAGGACTAAGGGAAGAGGTGAGGATCAGCCATTAGTGAAGGACGGGGCGGACCTGAACGCCAAAGGCTCGGTCGAACTTCTGGCAAAAACATTTTACCCTGAGGACGACTCAGGAACCGACAGCACCTGCCACCGCCTTACCAGAGAGAAGGCCGACGTCGTGAATGCTGGGGGGCAAGATGAGTCTTGTGAACCGCCATTCACGATGGCCGAGCTGATGGCAGCGTGCGGGTCGTTCAATGTTTAAAAAAGCGCCAGGAGCCGACGGCCTCACCGCCGACATTTGCTGCCAGGCCATTAGAGGAGCCCCTGATGTGGCCTTGGCTCTCCTCAATGGCTGCCTGAGAAACCACCTCTTCCCCGATAATTGGAAGGAAGCAACAGTCATAGTTCTGAAAAAGCCTGGCAAAACAGATTACGGCAACCCGAAGGCGTACCGACCAATCGGCCTGTTACCAGTTTTCGGTAAAATATATGAGAAGATGTTGGTGGCCCGCCTCAGGTTTCACCTGATCCCCAGGATGAGTACTCGTCAGTACGGATTCATGCCCCAGAAAAGCACCGAGGACTCCCTCTATGCACTAATGCAGCACATACGCGCTAAACTGTCTTTAAAGAAAATCGTAGTACTGGTATCATTGGACATAGAGGGAGCCTTCGACAGCGCATGGTGGCCAGCCATAAGAGTCCGTCTGGCTGAGGAACAGTGTCCTGTAGGCCTGAGGAGGGTCTTCGACAGCTACCTCGACAACCGAAGGGTCAGGGTCAGATACGCAGGTGAAGAGTACTGCAAGGCCACAAGCAAGGGCTGTGTCCAGGGTTCCATTGCGGGACCTACCTTCTGGAATTTGTTGCTGGACCCGCTCCTTAAGAGCTTGGAGGCTAAGGATGTCTATTGCCAGGCGTTTGCAGACGACGTTGTGCTGATTTTCGATGGTGACACAGCGTTGGAGATCGAGGGACGCGCCAATGCTGCTCTTGAACATGTTCAGGCGTGGGGTGTTCAAAACAAGCTCAAATTTGCCCCTCAGAAAACCAATGCAATGGTGATAACGCGCAAGCTAAAATACGACACCCCGCGCTTGAGCATGGGTGGGATCGACATTGCCGCGTCCAACGAGATCAAAATCCTGGGTGTCACCATCGACAAGCAGCTGACGTTCAACGCACACGTCGCAAATGTGTGCAGAAAAGCGATAGGCATCCACAAGCAACTTACGAGGGCAGCAAAGACTAGTTGGGGGCTTAACCCAGAAGTCATAAGGATAATATATGTGGCCACCGTCGAACCAGTGATTATGTATGCCGCCAGCGTATGGGCTTCGGCCGTCGACAAGCAGGGCGTCAAGAAGCAGTTGGGAGCGGTCCAGCGTGGTATCGCACAAAAGCTGTGCAAGGGATACCGGACGGTCTCCTTAAACTCCGCGCTGGTGCTGGCTGGGATACTACCTCTCGATCTGCGAGTCCGCGAAGCGGCTTCGCTATACGAGGCCAAGAGGGGAGTACCTCAGCCGGCACTCGGCGACAGGAGCGTTGAGCAGACCGCCTCGGCAATGGAGGCTCCACACCCGGCAGAGCGCGCTGAGCTGGAGATCATAAGCCTGGTAGACCAAGAGCAACTAGATGCCCAGAGCGAACATGAAGTTCGCATCTTCACGGACGGGAGCAAGATTGGGGACAAGGTTGGAGCGGCACTCTCCATATGGAGCGGAGGCGCCGAAACTAAATCTATCAAGCTTGCTCTCCCACACTACTCCACTGTCTACCAGGCTGAGCTCCTGGCAATATGCGTCGCAACCAGGGAGATCTCAAAGCACAGTGCGCAGTCGTTTGGAATCTTCAGTGACTCTATGTCGGCCCTACAAACTATTCAAAACCATAACCGTCACCACCCCCTGGCAGTAGAGACAAGGGCCAACCTCAGGTCCCTGTCGATCCAAAACAAGGCTGTTGCTTTGTTTTGGATCAAAGCCCACGCGGGGTTGGAAGGAAATGAGAGGGCCGACGAACTCGCCAAAAGGGCCGCTGAGGGTTCCAAACGAAAGCCCGACTACGACCTGTGCCCGGTTTCATACGTCAAGCGGTGCATCCGAAAGGCAACTCTTGACGTGTGGAACCGGAGATACTGCGCTGGAGAGACGGCTTCAGGGACGAAGTTGTTTTTCCCGGATGCGGTGGCGGCGTACGGGATAGTTAGGAAGATCAAAATTAGCAGTATAACTACCCAGATCATGACGGGGCACGGTGGGTTCTCGGAATACTTGAATCGCTTCAGGTGTAAAGAGAGCCCATCGTGCATCTGCGATCCCGACATTGCTGAGACGGTGCCACATATATTGTTCAGCTGTCCCGTATTTGACCAGCAAAGACTTGTGGCCGAGCACGTGCTCGACACCAAACTGAATGCCGAAAACGTGTGGCCTTTGATGAAAGGGAAAAAGAGAGAGGAGTTTCTGGAATATTGTGTTGAAATTTGCGTCAAAGTTATAAAAAGGAATAAATCAGCTTAAGCAAAGATGCTTACTTAATATTATATAGAATATGACGGTCAAGCATTGAAAACAGACGTAACAAATTTGCTAAGAAACGCCAGAAAATGTACCAAAATAGGTATAATTAATAATCTGTAGCCCATAGCGATGAACTAGCGTAAGTAATATTAAGAAAGTAAGTTAGAATTAAGAATACCGTTGACTTAAGACCCATAAATGTTTTAATATAAGAAATAGGAATAAGCGTAGCCTTAAGAAACAATTTTGTAGTAGTTATAACAGTGTTAAATTGATAGTGTAAAAATTGCAAACAAAAATGTACTAGAAATAAGAAATAGAAAATAGAAGTAGTTACGAATAAATGTAAATAGAAATAAAATAGAATAAGGATTGTTGCAAACAAACATGTAATAAGAGTAAGAATTAAAATAAGTATCATTGTAAAAATAAAAACAATAGAATAAGAATACTGTAACAGAGAAATAAAAACATCTGTGTCGTGTTTAACCCGAATTAAATAAATGGAAATGGAATAGAATAAAAAAATAGGGAAATAGAAGGGCGTCCTACCCTTATAGACAGAAAGAGAAAGGAATGATAGAAAGACATAGTATGAAGAATGAAAGTGCGAGAGGAATAATTGCGAGAACTAGTATGAATGACAAGCCTAGCATAGGCTCCAATTCCGTTGGAGGTAGTAGTATATATAAATAAAAAAAAAAAAAAAAAACCTAACCTAACCTTTTTTTTTTTTTTTTTTCCTCGCTGGGAAAATGCATTACGCATGCCCGCTCGCGGGGGACGAGACGGGGTATGTGGGACTCCTGCCAGAATGGCAGTCTACCCACTAAAAACCCAGCGGTGTTCCCGCATCGCCGTGATGGGAGGGTCATGGGAAACCGGCTCAGCCTTTACTTCCACAACCCTCCCGGCGCATGCCCGCCTTGTTGGCGGGCCCCGCATGCCCCCCAGGCTGGGGGGCTACGGGAATGGCCGGAACACCTGGCCATTCCCGTCCGACACTGGTGGAGGCCTGTGCAATACAGGCTAGGGTGCCCCCGCAACCGTTGCCTGCTGGCCTCCACCTGGGAGGAGTCGAAGATGACTGTCATACTGACGTCTTCTTCGGCCCCTCCTCCGCCTTCGGAGCGGCGCCGCTTGAGGATCGTCCTCTCGCGCGCGCTCCGCCGCCTCCTTCTGGGACATGACGTGTTCGCAGAAGGAGGCGACTGCCGCCCAGGACCTCTCATCTCCCAGTATGGTGTTGACTAAACCGGGGAGTGAGAGGTCCGGTCCGATCACCGCAATGAGACTGCGGCGCGGCTCAGACCACGACGGGCACACCTCGAGGGTGTGCTGTGCCGTGTCCTCCGCCGCGCCACAGCCGTGGCACGACGGTGTCTCCTCCCGTCCGATTCGGTGCAGGTACGATCCGAAGCAACCGTGTCCGGAGAGCACCTGCACGAGACGGAAGGAGAGGAACCCATGCGACCGCTCGAGCCAGTCTCGCAGGACCGGCCCAATCGCGTCGAGGGTTCGGCGGCCGAAGACTGCGGTGGCAAGGTCCCCCATCCAATGGACGACGATGGCGTCCCTCGCCTCCCGCCGGACGGCCTCCCGCTCTTCCGGGACTGGGCGTTCTCCTCTCGCCCTCCGCCCCGCCGTCCATTCATATACTCTGGCGAGCACCCACGCCTCGAGCTCCCAAGGAGGGGTGCTGGCCAGAGCACATGCTGCCGCAAAGCCCACCGTGCGGTAGGCCCGCGCCACCCGCTGGGCTATGGCCCTTTGGGGTGCCCGCAAGGCGGCGGCGTTCTCCCTCCTGTGGAGGGAGTCCTCCCAGATGGGGGCCCCATAGAGGGCCATACTCCTCAAGATGCCGGCATAAAGTTGCCGGCATCGTGCGCTGGGCCCCCCCAAGTTGGGAAGCAGCCACGATAGCGCGCTTGCGGCCTTTAGCAGGCGCGACGACAGCCCGCTGAAATGCGGACCGAAGCGCCACCTGCTGTCAATGACAAGGCCCAGATATTTCATCTGGGCCTTAACCTCAATCCTGACGCCCTCCACGAAGATGTGGGCGTCAGGTGGGGGGCGCTGCCGTGGTCCGTGGAAGAACACGGCCTCGGTCTTGTGCAGCGCCACCGTTAAACCTAGGCGGCGGATCCTCCCCGCGACCAAGGATCCGCCCGCCGAGGCCAGGCTGGCCGCCTCCCTGAAACTCCCCCCCCGGGCGGTGAGGAGAGTGTCATCCGCGTAGCAAATGACACTCGTGCCTCGGAGGAGAGTTCCCCGTAGGAGCCAATCATAGCCGATGTTCCACAGGAGAGGTCCTACGACTGACCCCTGCGGAACACCGGCTTCAACGGCGTACCGCCGGACTTGGCCAGTCCTATTTACCAGGAGGATCGCCCGGTCCTCCAGGTAGCTGGCCAGCAGACTGCGCAGGTAACGAGGCACTCCGTGGAATCGGAGCGCCTCTAGGATGGTTGAGTGGGGAACGGAGTTGAATGCATTGGCTATGTCGAATGACACAGCCAACACTCCGTCCCCCACCTCCATCGCTTCCTTCACCTGGCCCTTAAGGCAGGCCAGCGCGTCCACTGTGGAACGCTCAGCCCGAAAACCGAACTGAGCGTCCGACAAGTCCGGCCCGACATCGCGCAGATGGCCCTTTAGGCGAGCAGCGATTATCCCCTCGAACATTTTGCCGACCTCATCGAGCAGAACGATGGGCCGGTATGCCGAGGGGGAGTCTGCTGGGCGGCCCTCCTTGCGAAGGAGGCACAACTGCCCCTCCTTCCACGGTTTCGGAAACCTCCCAGACGCAAGGCATGCGCTGAAGAGGTCCCGAAACCTCTCCGCCATTTGAGTGGCAGCGATTGCCACCACTCTTGCGGGAACACCGTCGGGGCCTGGAGCTGTCTTCTTGGCGCGGATATGGAAAATCGCCGCGCCAAGTTCTGACTCCGTGACAGGAGGGGCCTCCTCCTCTTCCTCGTCTGGCAGAGCTATCCCTTGTGGTGGGACCATCACTGGCGGGGTAAAGTTGCCCCTGCACGGGAACAGGGACTGAACCACCCCGTCCAGGAATGAGGGCTCCAGGGTCTCGGCAACCGGGGGACCAAAGGGGCGCAATTTGTTGCGCGCAGCCTTGTACGGTCTCCCGTAGGGGTCGCTGTCAAGACCCTCCAGCAGCTCGGCTCTCGCCGAGTCCCTGGCGGCGGCGATGGCCCGACTGAGGACCATTTTTGCCTCCATGTATACCTCATAGAGGTGGTCCTCGTCGGACAGATCCCGTCGACGCCGCCGCCGGCTACGCGTGTAGGCCCTCTTAGCCTCCACACACGCTGCTCGAAGCCCCGCCAGCTCCACCGACCACCAGTACACGGCACGTTTGGGGTGTGGTCGGC
Organism: Polymixis lichenea; assembly: GCA_949091785.1. Classification (NCBI taxonomy): domain Eukaryota; kingdom Metazoa; phylum Arthropoda; class Insecta; order Lepidoptera; family Noctuidae; genus Polymixis; species Polymixis lichenea. Next base: position 62,769 of record OX420932.1, read on the forward strand.
GAGACCGAGGCATGCTAGAGTTGCATACCTCGGTCAGAGACTCCCTCAGCTGCCCCGCTACGGTGTCCACATCCAGGCCGGCGGTTGGCGGCGAAAGCCAGTCCTGGATGAACGCCGCCTCCCCCGCTGCCTCCCTGTCCAGGCGGGTTAGAGCCCACCGCGGGAACGGTGACCGCCCCGAGAGGGGCCGCCTCTCTCCGGGGCCACTGGTGGAGATGTCGAACCGCACGTAGCGGTGGTCCGACATAGTCTCCACCAGGTCCACCCGCCAGTTCAACACGCGCGCGGCTAACGCAGGTGTGGCGAAGGTGACGTCCACTATTGAGCCACCACCACGCCGCACGCATGTCTGGACGCTTCCTCTGTTCAAGAGGGAGAGTCCGGAGGAGGCTGCCCACATCTCAACCGCCCGCCCGCGTGCGTCGGTGGCCGGGTTGCCCCAGGTCACCGACTTGGCATTCAGGTCTCCCAGTACAGAGACCTGACGCGGCGCCGCCCTGCCGACCACGGCGGCCAGGACTCCAAGATAGTTCTCGAAGTCCTGAAGAGGGCGGTTTGGGGAGAAATATACGCCCACAAGGGCTAAGTCTCCCCACGCGGCGGCCACGTATCCCGGTCCCCTCTCTAATAGCGAGAGGGGAGGTGAGTCTGTGGACGACCGCGCCGCTAGTGCCACCGAGTCGTCCTCGTCACCCAGCCAGCTGCCGGGGATCGAGTAGGGCTCGGCGACCACCGCTACGTTCACCAACCATTCGGCCATGACCTGCACTACTAGGTCCTGGGCCGCTCTGCAGTGGTTGGTGTTCGCCTGGATGATGCGATAGTCGTAGCCCATTATTCGGACATCGCACCATCCTCCTCAGCTACCGCCGCTGGAGCTGCAGCGGCGACGACGGCGGCGGTGGTGGCAACAGGGCGAACCTGCGCCGGCACTATGCCCTTCCTCACGGGGGGCTTACAGCTCCTGCCCGTCATCCTGTGGTCCGCGGGGCGGCCACTGGCGGCACACGCCGTGCAGTGTGGCGTGGAGGCGCGGCAGGTGACACTCTTGTGTCCCTCTTTCCCGCATTGGTAGCACGTGTCTCCCCAGTCGAATTTGGAGGGACACGTGACCCGGGTGTGGCCGAACGCGAAGCACTTGAAGCAGCGCATTGGCTGGTCTTCAAGTGCCTTGACCACAGCCGAGCTGAGCCCCACGAGCAGCCGTCCCTTGGTCGCAGCAAGGACGGCCCCAGCCGCGGCTACTGGGCACTCGACGCGGATGATGCCCATACCGCGGCGGCCAAGCCTGATGGCGCCACCTTTCACTGCGCCAGCGTCACAGCCTCCAGCCGCCGCGACGGCCGCCACCACATCCTCCTTGGTGACCGAATCCTCCAGATCGGCCACCTCCAAGGCTGTGGTCTTAACCGGTCTGACGACCGTCGCCACATCCGCGATGGCCTCTTGCAACTTTGTTGCAAAGAGGTCCGCATTTGTGCCGCGCTGTTCCCCCGAGAACTCGAAAATTCGAGCCCCGGTTAGGGTTCGGCGGCACGCGACTTTGGTGATCCCCAGCCGGGAGGGATCAGCATTGGTACGAGCCCGTCGTAGAATGGACTCGTACGTCTCACCCCGCTCCACGGCCTCCGGGGTGATGGTCACCACGACGGCCGCGGTTTTGGGAGGAACTAGCTTCCTCCCGCTGGCTGGAGCCCTTTTGGCTGCAGAAGCAGTCGCGGTAGGCTTGGGGGCTGACTTTTCCCCCTTCTTCCCTCCCTTCCCTTTTCCTCTCTTGACCACTTCCGTCCACGGCTGGTTGGACGGGGTGGTGGAGGGAAGAAGGGCGTCTTCCTCCTGCGAGTTCTGGGGGGCTGCTGCAGTGGCAGACGACCCAGGTGCTCCCTCCGCGCTTGTGGTGCGGATTTGAGGAGCCTTCTTGGTCCTCTTACCCTTGCCTTTGCCCTTGGAGGGCTTCGGGGCCTGGGGCTGCGCACCCGATGCCGGTCCTGCTAGAGGCGCAGGTTCCGATCCCATCGGTGGTGGACTTTTATCCGCCGCTAGCGGTGGGCGGAGCCGCTTTTCCGGCAAGAGCCGGTCCTCGATGCCTGCAAAGCAGGCTCTAGTGAAGGCCCTCTCCTCCATGACAACCTTCCGGATTACTTCCTCAAGGTTGGCTGTGGAGGAGGAGGAGCCTCCTACCACCGGACCTGGGCCAGGTTGGGCAGGCCGGGCCGTGACCTCAGCCAGCTTCTGATGTAGCTGGCTGACCTCTGCCTGCAGGCGATCCACCTTCGCCTGCAGCTGCCGCGTCTCGTCCGTGGCCGTCCGCTTCACCAGCTCCAGGACAATGCCGTGCAAGCTGGCGGCCCGGCATTTGAGGGCCTTTTGAAAGGTCCCCTTCAAGTTGGAGGACTTTGCGGCGACCTCGAAGACCTCCTCCTTGTCCTCCTGTAACCTAACCTTTTTTTTTTTTTTTTTTTTTTTTCTCGCTGGGAAAATGCATTACGCATGCCCGCTCGCGGGGGACGAGACGGGGTATGTGGGACTCCTGCCAGAATGGCAGTCTACCCACTAAAAACCCAGCGGTGTTCCCGCATCGCCGTGATGGGAGGGCCATGGGAAACCGGCTCAGCCTTTACTTCCACGACCCTCCCGGCGTATGCCCGCCTTGTTGGCGGGCCCCGCATGCCCCCAGGCTGGGGGGCTACGGGAATGGCCGGAACACCTGGCCATTCCCGTCCGACACTGGTGGAGGCCTGTGCAAGACAGGCTAGGGTGCCCCCGCAACCGTTGCCTGCTGGCCTCCACCTGGAAGGAGTCGAAGATGACTGTCATACTGACGTCTTCTTCGGCCCCTCCTCCGCCTTCGGAGCGGCGCCGCTTGAGGATCGTCCTCTCGCGCGCGCTCCGCCGCCTCCTTCTGGGACATGACGTGTTCGCAGAAGGAGGCGACTGTAGCCCAGGACCTCTCATCTCCCAGCATGGTGTTGACCAAACCGGCGAGTGAGAGGTCCGGTCCGATCACCGCAATGAGACTGCGGCGCGGCTCAGACCACGACGGGCACACCTCGAGGGTGTGCTGCGCCGTGTCCTCCGCCGCGCCACAGCCGTGGCACGACGGTGTCTCCTCCCGTCCGATTCGGTGCAGGTACGATCCGAAGCAACCGTGTCCGGACAGCACCTGCACGAGACGGAAGGAGAGGAACCCATGCGACCGCTCGAGCCAGTCTCGCAAGACCGGCCCAATCGCGTCGAGGGTTCGGCGGCCGAAGACTGCGGTGGCAAGGTCCCCCATCCAATGGACGACGATGGCGTCCCTCGCCTCCCGCCGGACGGCCTCCCGCTCTTCCGGGACTGGGCGTTCTCCTCTCGCCCTCCGCCCCGCCGTCCATTCATATACTCTGGCGAGCACCCACGCCTCGAGTTCCCAAGGAGGGGTGCTGGCCAGAGCACATGCTGTCGCAAAGCCCACCGTGCGGTAGGCCCGCGCCACCCGCTGGGCTATGGCCCTTTGGGGTGCCCGCAAGGCGGCGGCGTTCTCCCTCCTGTGGAGGGAATCCTCCCAGATGGGGGCCCCATAGAGGGCCATACTCTTCAAGATGCCGGCATAAAGTTGCCGGCATCGTGCGCTGGGCCCCCCCAAGTTGGGAAGCAGCCATGACAGCGCGCCCGCGGCCTTCAGCAGGCGCGACGACAGCCCGCTAAAATGCGGACCGAAGCGCCACCTGCTGTCAATGACAAGGCCCAGATATTTCATCTGGGCCTTCACCTCAATCCTGACGCCCTCCACGAAGATGTGGGCGTCAGGTGGGGGGCGCTGCCGTGGTCCGTGGAAGAACACGGCCTCGGTCTTGTGCAGCGCCACCGTTAAACCTAGGCGGCGGATCCTCCCCGCGACCAAGGATCCGCCCGCCGAAGCCAGGCTGGCCGCCTCCCTGAAACTCCCCCCCCGGGCGGTGAGGAGAGTGTCATCCGCGTAGCAAATGACACTCGTGCCTCGGAGGAGAGTTCCCCGTAGGAGCCAATCATAGCCGATGTTCCACAGGAGAGGTCCTACGACTGACCCCTGTGGAACACCGGCTTCAACGGCGTACCGCCGGACTTGGCCAGTCCTATTTACCAGGAGGATCGCCCGATCCTCCAGGTAGCTGGCCAGCAGACTGCGCAGGTATCGAGGCACTCCGTGGAATCGGAGCGCCTCTAGGATGGTGGAGTGGGGAACGGAGTTGAAGGCATTGGCTATGTCGAATGACACAGCCAACACTCCGTCCCCCGCCTCCATCGCTTCCTTCACCTGGCCCTTAAGGCAGGCCAGCGCGTCCACTGTGGAACGCTCAGCCCGAAAACCGAACTGAGCATCCGACAAGTCCGGCCCGACATCCCGCAGATGGCCCTTTAGGCGAGCAGCGATTATCCCCTCGAACATTTTGCCGACCTCATCGAGCAGAACGATGGGCCGGTATGCCGAGGGGGAGTCTGCTGGGCGGCCCTCCTTGTGAAGGAGGCACAACTGCCCCTCCTTCCACGGTTTCGGAAACCTCCCAGACGCAAGGCATGCGCTGAAGAGGTCCCGAAACCTCTCCGCCATTTGAGTGGCAGCGATCGCCACCACTCTTGCGGGAACACCGTCGGGGCCCGGAGCTGTCTTCTTGGCGCGGATATGGAAAATTGCCGCGCCAAGTTCTGACTCCGTGACAGGAGGGGCCTCCTCCTCTTCCTCGTCTGGCAGAGCTATGCCTTGTGGTGGGACCATCACCGGCGGGGTGAAGTTGCCCCTGCACGGGAACAGGGACTGAACCACCCCGTCCAGGAATGAGGGCTCCAGGGTCTCGGCAACCGGGGGACCAAAGGGGCGCAATTTGTTGCGCGCAGCCTTGTACGGTCTCCCGTAGGGGTCGTTGTCGAGACCCTCCAGCATCTCGGCTCTCGCCGAGTCCCTGGCGGCGGCGATGGCCCGACTGAGGACCATTTTTGCCTCCATGTATACCTCATAGAGGTGGTCCTCGTCGGACAGATCCCGTCGATGCCGCCGCCGGCTACGCGTATAGGCCCTCTTAGCCTCCACACACGCTGCTCGAAGCCCCGCCAGCTCCACCGACCACCAGTACACGGCACGTTTGGGGTGTGGTCGGCGAGACCGAGGCATGCTAGAGTTGCATACCTCGGTCAGAGACTCCCTCAGCTGCCCCGCTACGGTGTCCACATCCAGGCCGGCGGTTGGCGGCGAAAGCCAGTCCTGGATGAACGCCGCCTCCCCCGCTGCCTCCCTGTCCAGGCGGGTTAGAGCCCACCGCGGGAACGGTGACCGCACCGAGAGGGGCCGCCTCTCTCCGGGACCACTGGTGGAGATGTCGAACCGCACGTAGCGGTGGTCCGACATAGTCTCCACCAGGTCCACCCGCCAGTTGAACACGCGCGCGGCTAACGCAGGGGTGGCGAAGGTGACGTCCACTATTGAGCCACCCCCACGCCGCACGCATGTCTGGACGCTTCCTCGGTTCAAGAGGGAGAGTCCGGAGGAGGCTGCCCACATCTCCACCGCCCGCCCGCGTGCGTCGGTGGCCGGGTTGCCCCAGGTCACCGACTTGGCATTCAGGTCTCCCAGTACGGAGACCTGACGCGGCGCCGCCCTGCCGACCACGGCGGCCAGGACTCCAAGATAGTTCTCGAAGTCCTGAAGAGGGCGGTTTGGGGAGAAATATACGCCCACAAGGGCTAAGTCTCCCCACGCGGCGGCCACGTATCCCGGTCCCCTCTCTAATAGCGAGAGGGGAGGTGAGTCTGTGGACGACCGCGCCGCTAGTGCCACCGAGTCGTCCTCGTCACCCAGCCAGCTGCCGGGGATCGAGTAGGGCTCGGCGACCACCGCTACGTTCACCAACCATTCGGCCATGACCAGCACTACTAGGTCCTGGGCCGCTCTGCAGTGGTTGGTGTTCGCCTGGATGATGCGATAGTCGTAGCCCATTATTCGGACATCGCACCATCCTCCTCAGCTACCGCCGCTGGAGCTGCAGCGGCGACGACGGCGGCGGTGGTGGCAACAGGGCGAACCTGCGCCGGCACTATGCCCTTCCGCACGGGGGGCTTACAGCTCCTGCCCGTCATCCTGTGGTCCGCGGGGCGGCCACTGGCGGCACACGCCGTGCAGTGTGGCGTGGTGGCGCGGCAGGTGACACTCTTGTGTCCCTCTTTCCCGCATTGGTAGCACGTGTCTCCCCAGTCGAATTTGGAGGGACACGTGACCCGGGTGTGGCCGAACGCGAAGCACTTGAAGCAGCGCATTGGCTGGTCTTCAAGTGCCTTGACCACAGCCGAGCTGAGCCCCACGAGCAGCCGTCCCTTGGTCGCAGCAAGGACGGCCCCAGCCGCGGCTACTGGGCACTCGACGCGGATGATGCCCATACCGCGGCGGCCAAGCCTGATGGCGCCACCTTTCACTGCGCCAGCGTCACAGCCTCCAGCCGCCGCGACGGCCGCCACCACATCCTCCTTGGTGACCGAATCCTCCAGATCGGCCACCTCCAAGGCTGTGGTCTTAACCGGTCTGACGACCGTCGCCACATCCGCGATGGCCTCTTGCAACTTTGTTGCAAAGAGGTCCGCATTTGTGCCGCGCTGTTCCCCCGAGAACTCGAAAATTCGAGCCCCGGTTAGGGTTCGGCGGCACGCGACTTTGGTGATCCCCAGCCGGGAGGGATCAGCATTGGTACGAGCCCGTCGTAGAATGGACTCGTACGTCTCACCCCGCTCCACGGCCTCCGGGGTGATGGTCACCACGACGGCCGCGGTTTTGGGAGGAACTAGCTTCCTCCCGCTGGCTGGAGCCCTTTTGGCTGCAGAAGCAGTCGCAGTAGGCTTGGGGGCTGACTTTTCCCCCTTCTTCCCTCCCTTCCCTGTTCCTCTCTTGACCACTTCTGTCCACGGCTGGTTGGACGGGGTGGTGGAGGGAAGAAGGGCGTCTTCCTCCTGCGAGTTCTGGGGGGCTGCTGCAGTGGCAGACGACCCAGATGCTCCCTCCGCGCTTGTGGTGCGGATTTGAGGAGCCTTCTTGGTCCTCTTACCCTTGCCTTTGCCCTTGGAGGGCTTCGGGGCCTGGGGCTGCGCACCCGATGCCGGTCCTGCTAGAGGCGCAGGTTCCGATTCCATCGCTGGTGGACTCTTATCCGCCGCTAGCGGTGGGCGGAGCCGCTTTTCCGGCAAGAGCCGGTCCTCGATGCCTGCAAAGCAGGCTCTAGTGAAGGCCCTCTCCTCCATGACAACCTTCCGGATTACTTCCTCAAGGTTGGCTGTGGAGGAGGAGGAGCCTCCTACCACCGGACCTGGGCCAGGTTGGGCAGGCCGGGCCGTGACCTCAGCCAGCTTCTGATGTAGCTGGCTGACCTCTGCCTGCAGGCGATCCACCTTCGCCTGCAGCTGCCGCGTCTCGTCCGTGGCCGTCCGCTTCACCAGCTCCAGGACAATGCCGTGCAAGCTGGCGGCCCGGCATTTGAGGGCCTTTTGAAAGGTCCCCTTCAAGTTGGAGGACTTTGCGGCGACCTCGAAGACCTCCTCCTTGTCCTCCTGTGCCATGCGCTCCAGTTCCGCCAGGGAGTGGTCGGCATACAGTACACTGGATGCACCATAGCCAGCCCTCGACCGGGCGGTTTGCACCTGGTGCTCCTTGGCAGCGACCCTCTCCTCCAGGTCTTGCTGGAGTTGCACCCTTTTCGCCAGGTTTAGCTGGCGTTCGGCGTCCACCAATCCCACATCGTGGGTCGAAGCTTTAAAATACTTCGATCCCTTCTTCGCCTTACTTTCGGCCGCATCGTCGGCCCCAGAGGCCACGCTCTCCACGCTCTCCGCGTGTTCGACCGGAGCAGGCGTAACACTTCCCACAGGGAGACGCGAAGGTCCGCCTGCAACTGCGCGACCTCGCCTACTCCTGCCCGTTGCCACCTTAGCGGCTGGCAGGTTCTCCTCGCTGCGGGAGCGTGGCGAACGCTTCCTCCTTCCCTTGGAGAGACGCCCAGCCATCCCTTCCTCAGCCCGCGAGCGCTCCGAGCCAACGCTCGCCACGCTCGCCCTCCTCTCGGATGCGGTGTCGGAGTCCGACATTGCACCCTTGCTCATCCGCTCGACCAACACGATCGGCAACTTCTCAAAATTTTTGTTTTTAATATCCATAAGATTCCCACGAGTATGGGGGATATAAACGGTCCACCTAGGTTCACCCCCTGTCCCTAGGTAAGTGTAAATTTGTGACCCAACCAGGGGGTCCACTAATCCCTGGCTGGGGGTGCGCTTGTGACTGATGCGCCACCTACAACTAAGAAGCTGCAGATGACACTACTCCTCAGCCATTCATACCCTCGCCGCACACCAAAACTTGGTATTAGAGGAATTTTTTATAGAGGTTATCTTCCTCGCGATCCGGGCGATCAAGCCAAGATCCTCGTCCCGTTCCGAGTCATAAAACATGACCATGATCTCGTTACGGATTACGATTTCGACGGTTGCAGTCGGGAGAATCAGATCCCCCGCTGCTAGCCCGTTGGCAGGGTGAGTGCACAACGAGCGCCGCCAATGTTTCTCCACATTTCTGTCTGTATGAAACAGACAGAAATGTGGAGAAACGTCCCACGCCCACTCAACTCACCCTCTGTAAGCAGAGGGGTGAGTAAGCGATCGTGGGGTGGTCTAAGTCGACCAACCCCGGAGCAAAAGGCTCCCCCGCCCACGCGCCGGAGCGCACCTCCGACAGGATATTGGCATACGGACAACGACACCCCTTAGGCACACGTACCTAATGGGGGGAAATTGCCCGCACCCCAGGGTGCACCGTCCCGCAAACTGGCCTTTCCCCCGGACGCATCCAAGGGAAACTCCAGCCCACGGGCACACGAGGAGGTTTCCTGTCCTAGCACCCCCCTGTAACCTAACCTAACCTTTTTTTTTTTTTTTTTTTCTCGCTGGGAAAATGCATTACGCATGCCCGCTCGCGGGGGACGAGACGGGGTATGTGGGACTCCTGCCAGAATGGCAGTCTACCCACTAAAAACCCAGCGGTGTTCCCGCATCGCCGTGATGGGAGGGCCATGGGAAACCGGCTCAGCCTTTACTTCCACGACCCTCCCGGCGTATGCCCGCCTTGTTGGCGGGCCCCGCATGCCCCCCAGGATGGGGGGCTACGGGAATGGCCGGAACACCTGGCCATTCCCGTCCGACACTGGTGGAGGCCTGTGCCAGACAGGCTAGGGTGCCCCCGCAACCGTTGCCTGCTGGCCTCCACCTGGGAGGAGTCGAAGATGACTGTCATACTGACGTCTTCTTCGGCCCCTCCTCCGCCTTCGGAGCGGCGCCGCTTGAGGATCGTCCTCTCGCGCGCGCTCCGCCGCCTCCTTCTGGGACATGACGTGTTCGCAGAAGGAGGCGACTGCCGCCCAGGACCTCTCATCTCCCAGCATGGCGTTGACCAAACCGGCGAGTGAGAGGTCCGGTCCGATCACCGCAATGAGACTGCGGCGTGGCTCAGACCACGACGGGCACACCTCGAGGGTGTGCTGCGCCGTGTCCTCCGCCGCGCCACAGCCGTGGCACGACGGTGTCTCCTCCCGTCCGATTCGGTGCAGGTACGATCCGAAGCAACCGTGTCCGGACAGTACCTGCACGAGACGGAAGGAGAGGAACCCATGCGAACGCTCGAGCCAGTCTCGCAGGACCGGCCCAATCGCGTCGAGGGTTCGGCGGCCGAAGACTGCGGTGGCAAGGTCCCCCATCCAATGGACGACGATGGCGTCCCTCGCCTCCCACCGGACGGCCTCCCGCTCTTCCGGGACTGGGCGTTCTCCTCTCGCCCTCCGCCCCGCCGTCCATTCATATACTCTGGCGAGCACCCACGCCTCGAGCTCCCATGGAGGGGTGCTGGCCAGAGCACATGCTGCCGCAAAGCCCACCGTGCGGTAGGCCCGCGCCACCCGCTGGGCTATGGCCCTTTGGGGTGCCCGCAAGGCGGCGGCGTTCTCCCTCCTGTGGAGGGAGTCCTCCCAGATGGGAGCCCCATAGAGGGCCATACTCTTCAAGATGCCGGCATAAAGTTGCCGGCATCGTGCGCTGGGCCCCCCCAAGTTAGGAAGCAGCCATGACAGGGCGCCCGCGGCCTTCAGCAGGCGCGACGACAGCCCGCTAAAATGCGGACCGAAGCGCCACCTGCTGTCAATGACAAGGCCCAGATATTTCATCTGGGCCTTAACCTCAATCCTGACGCCCTCCACGAAGATGTGGGCGTCAGGTGGGGGGCGCTGCCGTGGTCCGTGGAAGAACACGGCCTCGGTCTTGTGCAGCGCCACCGTTAAACCTAGGCGGCGGATCCTCCCCGCGACCAAGGATCCGCCCGCCGAAGCCAGGCTGGCCGCTTCCCTGAAACTCCCCCCCCGGGCGGTGAGGAGAGTGTCATCCGCGTAGCAGATGACACTCGTGCCTCGGAGGAGAGTTCCCCGTAAGAGCCAATCATAGCCGATGTTCCACAGGAGAGGTCCTACGACTGACCCCTGTGGAACACCGGCTTCAACGGTGTACCGCCGGACTTGGCCAGTCCTATTTACTAGGAGGATCGCCCGATCCTCCAGGTAGCTGGCCAGCAGACTGCGCAGGTATCGAGGAACTCCGTGGAATCGGAGCGCCTCTAGGATGGTGGAGTGGGGAACGGAGTTGAAGGCATTGGCTATGTCGAATGACACAGCCAACACTCCGTCCCCCGCCTCCATCGCTTCCTTCACCTGGCCCTTAAGGCAGGCCAGCGCGTCCACTGTGGAACGCTCAGCCCGAAAACCGAACTGAGCATCCGACAAGTCCGGCCCGACATCCCGCAGATGGCCCTTTAGGCGTGCAGCGATTATAACCTCGAACATTTTGCCGACCTCATCGAGCAGAACGATGGGCCGGTATGCCGAGGGGGAGTCTGCTGGGCGGCCCTCCTTGCGAAGGAGGCACAACTGCCCCTCCTTCCACGGTTTCGGAAACCTCCCAGACGCAAGGCATGCGCTGAAGAGGTCCCGAAACCTCTCCGCCATTTGAGTGGCAGCGATTGCCACCACTCTTGCGGGAACACCATCGGGGCCCGGAGCTGTCTTCTTGGCGCGGATATGGAAAATTGCCGCGCCAAGTTCCGACTCCGTGACAGGAGGGGCCTCCTCCTCTTCCTCGTCTGGCAGAGCTATGCCTTGTGGTGGGACCATCACTGGCGGGGTGAAGTTGCCCCTGCACGGGAACAGGGACTGAACCACCCCGTCCAGGAATGAGGGCTCCAGGGTCTCGGCAACCGGGGGACCAAAGGGGCGCAATTTGTTGCGCGCAGCCTTGTACGGTCTCCCGTAGGGGTCGCTGTCAAGACCCTCCAGCAGCTCGGCTCTCGCCGAGTCCCTGGCGGCAGCGATGGCCCGACTGAGGACCATTTTTGCCTCCATGTATACCTCATAGAGGTGGTCCTCGTCGGACAGATCCCGTATACGCCGCCGCCGGCTACGCGTATAGGCCCTCTTTGCCTCCACACACGCTGCTCGAAGCCCCGCCAGCTCCATCGACCACCAGTACACGGCACGTTTGGGGTGTGGTCGACGAGACCGAGGCATGCTAGAGTTGCATACCTCGGTCAGAGACTCCCTCAGCTGCCCCGCTACGGTGTCCACATCCAGGCCGGCGGTTGGCGGCGAAAGCCAGTCCTGGATGAACGCCGCCTCCCCCGCTGCCTCCCTGTCCAGGCGGGTTAGAGCCCACCGCGGGAACGGTGACTGCCCCGAGAGGGGCCGCCTCTCTTCGGGACCACTGGCGGAGATGTCGAACCGCACGTAGCGGTGGTCCGACATAGTCTCCACCAGGTCCACCCGCCAGTTTAACACGCGCGCGGCTAACGCAGGGGTGGCGAAGGTGACGTCCACTATTGAGCCACCTCCACGCCGCACGCATGTCTGGACGCTTCCTCTGTTCAAGAGGGAGAGTCCGGAGGAGGCTGCCCACATCTCAACCGCCCGCCCGCGTGCGTCGGTGGCTGGGTTGCCCCAGGTCACCGACTTGGCATTCAGGTCTCCCAGTACGGAGACCTGACGCGGCGCCGCCCTGCCGACCACGGCGGCCAGGACTCCGAGATAGTTCTCGAAGTCCTGAAGAGGGTGGTTTGGGGAGAAATATACGCCCACAAGGGCTAAGTCTCCCCACGCGGCGGCCACGTATCCCGGTCCCCTCTCTAATAGCGAGAGGGGAGGTGAGTCTGTGGACGACCGCGCCGCGAGTGCCACCGAGTCTTCCTCGTCACCCAGCCAGCTGCCGGGGATCGAGTAGGGCTCGGCGACCACCGCTACGTTCACCAACCATTCGGCCATGACCTGCACTACCAGGTCCTGGGCCGCTCTGCAGTGGTTGGTGTTCGCCTGGATGATGCGATAGTCGTAACCCATTATTCCGACATCGCACCATCCTCCTCAGCTACCGCCGCTGGAGCTGCAGCAGCGACGACGGCGGCGGTGGTGGCGACAGGGCGAACCTGCGCCGGCACTATGCCCTTCCGCACGGGGGGCTTACAGCTCCTGCCCGTCATCCTGTGGTCCGCGGGGCGGCCACTGGCGGCACACGCCGTGCAGTGTGGCGTGGTGGCGCGGCAGGTGACACTCTTGTGTCCCTCTTTCCCGCATTGGTAGCACGTGTCTCCCCAGTCGAATTTGGAGGGACACGTGACCCGGGTGTGGCCGAACGCGAAGCACTTGAAGCAGCGCATTGGCTGGTCTTCAAGTGCCTTGACCACAGCCGAGCTGAGCCCCACGAGCAGCCGTCCCTTGGTCGCAGCAAGGACGGCCCCAGCCGCGGCTACTGGGCACTCGACGCGGATGATGCCCATACCGCGACGGCCGAGCCTGATGGCTCCACCTTTCACCGCGCCAGCGTCACAGCCTCCAGCCGCCGCGACGGCCGCCACCACATCCTCCTTGGTGACCGAATCCTCCAGATCGGCCACTTCCAAGGCTGCGGTCTTAACCGGTCTGACGACCGTCGCCACATCCGCGATGGCCTCTTGCAACTTTGTTGCAAAGAGGTCCGCATTTGTGCCGCGCTGTTCCCCCGAGAACTCGAAAATTCGAGCCCCGGTTAGGGTTCGGCGGCACGCGACTTTGCTGATCCCCAGCCGGGAGGGATCAGCATTGGTACGAGCCCGTCGTAGAATGGACTCGTACGTCTCACCCCGCTCCACGGCCTCCGGGGTGATGGTCACCACGACGGCCGCGGTTTTGGGAGGAACTAGCTTCCTCCCGCTGGCTGGAGCCCTTTTGGCTGCGGAAGCAGTCGCAGAAGGCTTGGGGGCTGACTTTTCCCCCTTCTTCCCTCCCTTCCCTTTTCCTCTCTTGACCACTTCCGTCCACGGCTGGTTGGACGGGGTGGTGGAGGGAAGAAAGGCGTCTTCCTCCTGCGAGTTCTGGGGGGCTGCTGCAGTGGCAGACGACCCAGATGCTCCCTCCGCGCTTGTGGTGCGGATTTGAGGAGCCTTCTTGGTCCTCTTACCCTTGCCTTTGCCCTTGGAGGGCTTCGGAGCCTGGGGCTGCGCACCCGATGCCAGTCCTGCTAGAGGCGCAAGTTCCGGTTCCATCGGTGGTGGACTCTTATCCGCCGCTAGTGGTGGGCGGAGCCGCTTTTCCGGCAAGAGCCGGTCCTCGATGCCTGCAAAGCAGGCTCTAGTGAAGGCCCTCTCCTCCATGACAACCTTCCGGATTACTTCCTCAAGGTTGGCTGTGGAGGAGGAGGAGCCTCCTACCACCGGACCTGGGCCAGGTTGGGCAGGCCGGGCCGTGACCTCAGCCAGCTTCTGATGTAGCTGGCTGACCTCCGCCTGCAGGCGATCCACCTTCGCCTGCAGCTGCCGCGTCTCGTCCGTGGCCGTCCGCTTCACCAGCTCCAGGACAATGCCGTGCAAGCTGGCGGCCCGGCATTTGAGGGCCTTTTGAAAGGTCCCCTTCAAGTTGGAGGACTTTGCGGCGACCTCGAAGACCTCCTCCTTGTCCTCCTGTGCCATGCGCTCCAGTTCCGCCAGGGAGTGGTCGGCATACAGTACACTGGATGCACCATAGCCAGCCCTCGACCGGGCGGTTTGCACCTGGTGCTCCTTGGCAGCGACCCTCTCCTCCAGGTCTTGCTGGAGTTGCACCCTTTTCGCCAGGTTTAGCTGGCGTTCGGCGTCCACCAAGCCCACATCGTGGGTCGAAGCTTTAAAATACTTCGATCCCTTCTTCGCCTTACTTTCGGCCGGATCGTCGGCCCCAGAGGCCACGCTCTCCACGCTCTCCGCGTGTTCGACCGGAGCAGACGTAACACTTCCCACAGGGAGACGCGAAGGTCCGCCTGCAACTGCGCGACCTCGCCTACTCCTGCCCGTTGCCACCTTAGCGGCTGGCAGGTTCTCCTCGCTGCGGGAGCGTGGCGAACGCTTCCTCCTTCCCTTGGAGAGACGCCCAGTCATCCCTTCCTCAGCCCGCGAGCGCACCGAGCCAACGCTTGCCACGCTCGCCCTCCTCTCGGATGCGGTGTCGGAGTCCGACATAACACCCTTGCTCATCCGCTCGACCAACACGATCGGCAACTTCTCAAAATGTTTATTTTCAGTATCCATAAAGATTCCCACGAGTATGGGGGATATAAACGGTCCACCTAGGTTCACCCCCTGTCCCTAGGTAAGTGTAAATTTGTGACCCAACCAGGGGGTCCACTAATCCTTGGCTGGGGGTGCGCTTGTGACTGATGCACCACCTACAACTAAGAAGCTGCAGATGACACTACTCCTCAGCCATTCATATCCTCGCCGCACACCAAAACTTGGTATTAGAGGAATTTTTTATAGAGGTTATCTTCCTCGCGATCCGGGCGATCAAGCCAAGATCCTCGTCCCGTTCCGAGTCATAAAACATGACCATGATCTCGTTACGGATTACGATTTCGACGGTTGCAGTCGGGAGAATCAGATCCCCCGCTGCTAGCCCGTTGGCAGGGTGAGTGCACAACGAGCGCCGCCCATGTTTCTCCACATTTCTGTCTGTATGAAACAGACAGAAATGTGGAGAAACGTCCCACGCCCACTCAACTCACCCTCTGTAAGCAGAGGGGTGAGTAAGCGACCGTCAGGTGGTCTAAGTCGACCGACCCCGGAGCAAAAGGCTCCCCCGCCCACGCGCCGGAGCGCACCTCCGACAGGATATTGGCATACGGACAACGACACCCCTTAGGCACACGTACCTAATGGGGGGAAATTGCCCGCACCCCAGGGTGCACCGTCCCGCAGACTGGCCTTTCCCCCGGACGCATCCAAGGGAAACTCCAGCCCACGGGCACACGAGGAGGTTTCCTGTCCTAGCACCCCAACCTAACCTAACCTTTTTTTTTTTTTTTTTTTTTTTTTTTTTTTTTTTTTTTTTTTTTTTTCTCGCTGGGAAAATGCGTTACGCATGCCCGCTCGCGGGGGACGAGACGGGGTATGTGGGACTCCTGTCAGAAGAGCAGTCTACCCACTAAAAACCCAGCGGTGTTCCCGCATCGCCGTTATGGGAGGGTCATGGGAAACCGGCTCAGCCTTTACTTCCACAACCCTCCCGGCGCATGCCCACCTTCTTGGCGGGCCCCGCATGCCCCCCAGGTTGGGGGGCTACGGGAATGGCCGGAACACCTGGCCATTCCCGTCCGACACTGGTGGAGGCCTGTGCAATACAGGCTAGGGTGCCCCCGCAACCGTTGCCTGCTGGCCTCCACCTGGGAGGAGTCGAAGATGACTGTCATACTGACGTCTTCTTCGGCCCCTCGTCCGCCTTCGGAGCGGCGCCGCTTGAGGATCGTCCTCTCGCGCGCGCTCCGCCGCCTCCTTCTGGGACATGACGTGTTCGCAGAAGGAGGCGACCGCCGCCCAGGACCTCTCATCTCCCAGCATGGTGTTGACCAAACCGGGGAGTGAGAGGTCCGGTCCGATCACCGCAATGAGACTGCGGCGCGGCTCAGACCACGACGGGCACACCTCGAGGGTGTGCTGCGCCGTGTCCTCCGCCGCGCCACAGCCGTGGCACGACGGTGTCTCCTCCCGTCCGATTCGGTGCAGGTACGATCCGAAGCAACCGTGTCCGGACAGCACCTGGACGAGACGGAAGGAGAGGAACCCATGCGACCGCTCGAGCCAGTCTCGCAGGACCGGCCCAATCGCGTCGAGGGTTCGGCGGCCGAAGACTGCGGTGGCAAGGTCCCCCATCCAATTGACGACGATGGCGTCCCTTGCCTCCCGCCGGACGGCCTCCCGCTCTTCCGGGACTGGGCGTTCTCCTCTCGCCCTCCGCCCCGCCGTCCATTCATATACTCTGGCGAGCACCCACGCCTCGAGCTCCCAAGGAGGGGTGCTGGCCAGAGCACATGCTGCCGCAAAGCCCACCGTGCGGTAGGCCCGCGCCACCCGCTGGGCTATGGCCCTTTGGGGTGCCCGCAAGGCGGTGGCGTTCTCCCTCCTGTGGAGGGAGTCCTCCCAGATGGGGGCCCCATAGAGGGCCATACTCCTCAAGATGCCGGCATAAAGTTGCCGGCATCGTGCGCTGGGCCCCCCCAAGTTGGGAAGCAGCCACGATAGCGCGCCTGCGGCCTTTAGCAGGCGCGACGACAGCCCGCTGAAATGCGGACCGAAGCGCCACCTGCTGTCAATGACAAGGCCCAGATATTTCATCTGGGCCTTAACCTCAATCCTGACGCCCTCCACGAAGATGTGGGCGTCAGGTGGGGGGCGCTGCCGTGGTCCGTGGAAGAACACGGCCTCGGTCTTGTGCAGCGCCACCGTTAAACCTAGGCGGCGGATCCTCCCCGCGACCAAGGATCCGCCCGCCGAGGCCAGGCTGGCCGCCTCCCTGAAACTCCCCCCCCGGGCGGTGAGGAGAGTGTCATCCGCGTAGCAGATGACACTCGTGCCTCGGAGGAGAGTTCCCCGTAGGAGCCAATCATAGCCGATGTTCCACAGGAGAGGTCCTACGACTGACCCCTGTGGAACACCGGCTTCAACGGCGTACCGCCGGACTTGGCAAGTCCTATTTACCAGGAGGATCGCCCGGTCCTCCAGGTAGCTGGCCAGCAGACTGCGCAGGTATCGAGGCACTCCGTGGAATCGGAGCGCCTCTAGGATTGTTGAGTGGGGAACGGAGTTGAAGGCATTGGCTATGTCGAATGACACAGCCAACACTCCGTCCCCCGCCTCCATCGCTTCCTTCACCTGGCCCTTAAGGCAGGCCAGCGCGTCCACTGTGGAACGCTCAGCCCGAAAACCGAACTGAGCATCCGACAAGTCCGGCCCGACATCCCGCAGATGGCCCTTTAGGCGAGCAGCGATTATCCCCTCGAACATTTTGCCGACCTCATCGAGCAGAACGATGGGCCGGTATGCCGAGGGGGAGTCTGCTGGGCGGCCCTCCTTCCGAAGGAGGCACAACTGCCCCTCCTTCCATGGTTTCGGAAACCTCCCAGACGCAAGGCATGCGCTGAAGAGGTCCCGAAACCTCTCCGCCATTTGAGTGGCAGCGATCGCCACCACTCTTGCGGGAACGCCGTCGGGGCCCGGAGCTGTCTTCTTGGCGCGGATATGGACAATTGCCGCGCCAAGTTCCGACTCCGTGACAGGAGGGGCCTCCTCCTCTTCCTCGTCTGGCAGAGCTATGCCTTGTGGTGGGACCATCACTGGCGGAGTGAAGTTGCCCCTGCACGGGAACAGGGACCGAACCACCCCATCCAGAAATGAGGGCTCCAGGGTCTCGGCAACCGGGGGACCAAAGGGGCGCAATTTGTTGCGCGCAGCCTTGTACGGTCTCCCGTAGGGGTTGCTGTCAAGACCCTCCAGCAGCTCGGCTCTCGCCGAGTCCCTGGCGGCGGCGATGGCCCGACTGAGGACCATTTTTGCCTCCATGTATACCTCATAGAGGTGGTCCTCGTCGGACAGATCCCGTCGACGCCGCCGCCGGCTACGCGTATAGGCCCTCTTAGCCTCCACACACGCTTCTCGAAGCCCCGCCAGCTCCACCGACCACCAGTACACGGCACGTTTGGGGTGTGGTCGGCGAGACCGAGGCATGCTAGAGTTGCATACCTCGGTCAGAGACTCCCTCAGCTGCCCCGCTACGGTGTCCACATCCAGGCTGGCGGTTGGCGGCGAAAGCCAGTCCTGGATGAACGCCGCCTCCCCCGCTGCCTCCCTGTCCAGGCGGGTTAGAGCCCACCGCGGGAACGGTGACCGCCCCGAGAGGGGCCGCCTCTCTCCGGGACCACTGGTGGAGATGTCGAACCGCACGTAGCGGTGGTCCGACATAGTCTCCACCAGGTCCACCCGCCAGTTCAACACGCGCGCGGCTAACGCAGGGGTGGCGAAGGTGACGTCCACTATTGAGCCACCCCCACGCCGCACGCATGTCTGGACGCTTCCTCTGTTCAAGAGGGAGAGTCCGGAGGAGGCTGCCCACATCTCCACCGCCCGCCCGCGTGCGTCGGTGGCCGGGTTGCCCCAGGTCACCGACTTGGCATTCAGGTCTCCCAGTACGGAGACCTGACGCGGCGCCGCCCTGCCGACCACGGCGGCCAGGACTCCGAGATAGTTCTCGAATTCCTGAAGAGGGCGGTTTGGGGAGAAATATACGCCCACAAGGGCTAAGTCTCCCCACGCGGCGGCCACGTATCCCGGTCCCCTCTCTAATAGCGAGAGGGGAGGTGAGTCTGTGGACGACCGCGCCGCGAGTGCCACCGAGTCTTCCTCGTCACCCAGCCAGCTGCCGGGGATCGAGTAGGGCTCGGCGACCACCGCTACGTTCACCAACCATTCGGCCATGACCTGCACTACTAGGTCCTGGGCCGCTCTGCAGTGGTTGGTGTTCGCCTGGATGATGCGATAGTCGTAGCCCATTATTCGGACATCGCACCATCCTCCTCAGCTACCGCCGCTGGAGCTGCAGCGGCGACGACGGCGGCGGTGGTGGCAACAGGGCGAACCTGCGCCGGCACTATGCCCTTCCGCACGGGGGGCTTACAGCTCCTGCCCGTCATCCTGTGGTCCGCGGGGCGGCCACTGGCGGCACACGCCGTGCAGTGTGGCGTGGTGGCGCGGCAGGTGACACTCTTGTGTCCTTTTTGCCCGCATTGGTAGCACGTGTCTCCCCAGTCGAATTTGGAGGGACACGTGACCCGGGTGTGGCCGAACGCGAAGCACTTGAAGCAGCGCATTGGCTGGTCTTCAAGTGCCTTGACCACAGCCGAGCTGAGCCCCACGAGCAGCCGTCCCTTGGTCGCAGCAAGGACGGCCCCAGCCGCGGCTACTGGGCACTCGACGCGGATGATGCCCATACCGCGGCGGCCGAGCCTGATGGCTCCGCCTTTCACCGCGCCAGCGTCACAGCCTCCAGCCGCCGCGACGGCCGCCACCACATCCTCCTTGGTGACCGAATCCTCCAGATCGGCCACCTCCAAGGCTGCGGTCTTGACCGGTCTGACGACCGTCGCCACATCCGCGATGGCCTCTTGCAACTTTGTTGCAAAGAGGTCCGCATTTGTGCCGCGCTGTTCCCCCGAGAACTCGAAAATTCGAGCCCCGGTTAGGGTTCGGCGGCACGCGACTTTGCTGATCCCCAGCCGGGACGGATCAGCATTGGTACGAGCCCGTCGTAGGACGGACTCGTACGTCTCGCCCCTCTCCACGGCCTCCGGGGTGATGGTCACCACGACGGCCGCGGTTTTGGGAGGAACTAGCTTCTTCCCGCTGGCTGGAGCCCTTTTGGCTACAGAAGCAGGCTTGGGGGCCGACTTTTCCGGCTTCTTCCCTCCCTTCCCCTTTCCTCTCTTGACCACTTCCGTCCACGCCTGGTTGGACGGGGTGGTGGAGGGAAGAAGGGCGTCTTCCTCCTGCAAGTTCTGGGGGGCTGCTGCAGTGGCAGACGACCCAGACGCTCCCTCCGCACTTGTGGTGCGGATCTGAGGAGCCTGCTTGGTCCTCTTGCCCTTGCCTTTGCCCTTAGAGGCCTTTTGGGTCTGGGGCTGCGCACCCGATGCCGGGCCTGCTAGAGGCGCAAGTTCTGGCTCCCTCTGTGGTGGACTCTGATCCGCCGCTAGCGGCGGGCGGAGCCGCTTTTCCGGCAAGAGCCGGTCCTCGATGCCTGCGAAGCAGGCTCTGGTGAAGGCCCTCTCCTCCATTACAATCTTTCGGATTACATCCTCAAGGTTGGGAGGGGAGGAGGAGGAGCCTCCTACCACTGGACCTGGGGCAGGTTGGGCAGGCCGGGCCGTGACCTCAGCCAGCTTCTGATGTAGCTGGCTGACCTCCGCCTGCAAGCGATCCACCTTCGCCTGCAGCTGCCGCGTCTCGTCCGTGGCCGTCCGCTTCACCAGCTCCAGGACAATGCCGTGCAAACTGGCGGCCCGGCATTTGAGGGCCTTTTGAAAGGTCCCCTTCAAGTTGGAGGACTTTGCGGCGACCTCGAAAACCTCCTCCTTGTCCTCCTGTGCCATGCGCTCCAGTTCCGCCAGGGAGTGGTCAGCATAGACTACACTGGATGCACCATAGCCAGCCCTCGACCGGGCGGTTTGCACCTGGTGCTCCTTGGCAGCAACCCTCTCCTCCAGGTCTTGCTGGAGTTGCACCCTTTTTGCCAGGTTTAGCTGGCGTTCAGCGTCCAATAAGCCCACATCGTGGGACGAAGCTTTAAAAAACTTCGACCCCTTCTTCGCCTTACTTACGGCCGGATCGTCGGCCCCAGAGGCCACGCTCTCCACGCTCTCCGCGTGTTCGACCGGAGCAGACGTAATACTTCCCACAGGTAGACGCGAAGGTCCGCCTGCAACTGCGCGACCTCGCCTACTCCTCCCCGTTGCCACCTTAGCGGCTGGCAGGTTCTCCTCGCTGCGGGAGCGTGGCGAACGCTTCCTCCTTCCCTTGGAGAGACGCCCAGCCATCCCTTCCTCAGCCCGCGAGCGCTCCGAGCCAACGCTCGCCACGCTCGCTCTCCTCTCGGATGCGGTGTCGGAGTCCGACATTGCACCCTTGCTCATCCGCTCGACCAACACGATCGGCAACTTCTCAAAATTTGTATTTTTAATATCCATAGAGATTCCCACGAGTGTGGGGGATATAAACGGTCCACCTAGGTTCACCCCCTGTCCCTAGGTAAGTGTAAATTTGTGACCCAACCAGGGGGTCCACTAATCCCTGGCTGGGGGTGCGCTTGTGACTGATGCGCCACCTACAACTAAGAAGCTGCAGATGACACTACTCCTCAGCCATTCATACCCTCGCCGCGCACCAAAACTTGGTATTAGAGGAATTTTTTATAGAGGTTATCTTCCTCGCGATCCGGGCGATCAAGCCAAGATCCTCGTCCCGTTCCGAGTCATAAAACATGACCATGATCTCGTTACGGATTACGATTTCGACGGTTGCAGTCGGGAGAATCAGATCCCCCGCTGCTAGCCCGTTGGCAGGGTGAGTGCACAACGAGCGCCGCCCATGTTTCTTCACATTTCTGTCTGTTTGAAACAGACAGAAATGTGGAGAAACGTCCCACGCCCACTCAACTCACCCTCTGTAAGCAGAGGGGTGAGTGAGCGATCGTGGGGTGGTCTAAGTCGACCGACCCCGGAGCATAAGGCTCCCCCGCCCACGCGCCGGAGCGCGCCTCCGACAGGATATTGGCATACGGACAACAACACCCCTTAGGCACACGTACCTAATGGGGGGAAATTGCCCGCACCCCAGGGTGCACCGTCCCACAGACTGGCCTTTCCCCCGGACGCATCCAAGGGAAACTCCAGCCCACGGGCACACGAGGAGGTTTCCTGTCCTAGCACCCCAACCTAACCTAACCTAACCTAACCTAACCGACCCCCCCAACCTCCGTGGCGGTCGGATCATTTTTAAAGTCGCTCCGCGCTTAAAAATCCATTAAAAAATTGTTTTTGTTACCCGATTGTGAAGAGTGAGGTGTCTCTGGATTCAGAAACCAGTGCCGCTTAAAGTGCCGGCAGCAATTTGTGCCAAAGTGCAGTGCCTATAAAGTTATTGTTAAAAAACCTGAAATTTAGAGGTTAAGTGTAACATGAAAAACACAAAATCGCATGCGCTGCCGAAATAAGATCGGCGACCCCCTTCTTTTCTTCGGAATTCCTGAGGACAACAAGGCCCCCAACTATCTGGGCCACTCCAATTCATCCTGACATCGCAGCTTACGGAGATATTCAGGAATTCCTGAAAACCACGTGGAAAGAAAAACTTGAAGGAGTGGAAGCAGCAGCGCGAAATTTGGAGGCATCTTAGACCCACTCAATACAAGGCGAGTGCAAAAGTTTTTAGAATTTTATGTCTGCTAGCAAGCAATTTATAACATTAAGAAGTTCACAACTTTGACCCCGCATAACTCCGGATAGAAGAAGCTGTTCAAAATTTTTCAACCGCAGCCTGGTGCGCGCTTACGAGCTTAGTAGAGACTGTAAGATTTAGATTTTTAGCTTTAATAGTTTTTAAGTAATATCATATTTTACAGGAAAACCACATTTTTTTAATTTTTTCACACTTTCATTTGGTTTTTTATAATTTTTATTTTTGTGTCTTGTAGCGCTCTAATTTACCTATTTTTAGCATATTTTTTCAAAATTTTTAGTCAAATATTAGTAAAGTTATCGAATTTTATATGATTTTTGCAGATAATTCCTTATAAATAAGAAAAATTCACTTTTTTATCGCCTTATTGCTTTTTTCCACCTTATTTGGGCTCACTTAAGCCGAAACTCGGCCCTTGTAACCTTAGAAACGCCGAAAATTGGAAAAGTCAGCCATTTTAATAAAACCGGGTACTTGTTTGTAAATTGCATAACTCTTAAACCGTTTGGTGTATCGAGCTGCGGTTTTCAGATTGGGAAGGAGCACCTATTGTAGATTCCTGAAATATAGTTTTCAGGCGTTTTCGGGCTGAAAACTTTTTCAGGCCTGAAACCCACATTTTCAGACAGAGAGGGTGGAGCCTATCTGTTAGTTGAAAACCCCGGCTCGATACGACCATTGGTTGCGGAGAACGCGGAAGTTTAAGTTGTCGTTTGACAGATCGGCGGCCATCTTGGATAGTCTAACTTGGCTGTAACTCCTGAACCGACGGAGATAAATCGATTCTGTTTTCAGAATATTACTTAAGGGATTAACAGCTACCCCTCCCTCGGTTTCAGGAGGATTCGAGCCAAAAAATTTCAGCTCCCTGAAATTGGGTTCAGCGGACAGGGTGAGCCGAGCTAAAAGCAGAGAGCCCAAACTCGGGTCTTCTGCGACGCTTGCAACCGGAGATATCACAGGTCAAAAAGTCACTTTGACGTTTACGGCGGCCATTTTGTAAAAATAAAAACACCCATATCTCCGGAACGGGGGGTCGTAGAGGGCTGGGGTTTACTTTGTTGACTCTGGCTGGACTTCGGCTACCGGGGAGGACCTGTTTCAGGAGTTTTCAGGAAGAAAGATTTTTCGGTGCTGAAAATCCGGGCAACGGGGAGAGCTCGCCGAGCACTTCCATTTTAACCCAAACACGGTACAATTCGGCCGAGGCGTTCGGAAGATAGGGCTTATATCCGTTTTCTCGGCGGCCATCTTGTGGAATACCCGGAAATTTCGGAACGCCATATCTCCAGAACCCCTTGAGCTACGGAACCGTGCTTGGAGTCATTTTGAAGGGCTCAAAGAGACCTACCTGTTGAGACTATTAAACCGTCTCTACATAGAGCACTGAAGACTTTCGATCCCAGGTCAGGAACCGGGAACCCTGAAACATTTTTTCTTGCGGATTGGGGATACTGTAAATATATAGTATTAATCTATAGGAACTACTGATTTAATCCAGTGGAGGTTGACTCTACATAGAGACTACAGTTATTTTTAACTTGTTATTTTCTTTTTCTATTTATTAGGTGTACCACGAAGGCTTTATTGAGCCGGACTGCAACTTGTGTTCTCTTTACGACTGTTGACTAGTAATTTTCTAGTTTTCTCTGTTATTTGTTTGTTTGTCGGTTTTACTTTTTTACTCTTAATTTTAGCTGCACACATCTTTACACTGTGTGCAGACCACGATTGACTTAGACACTATTGTGCTATTTTATACTACATATTCACCTGACTCCTCCTCTGACAATGTTCGTGTCCGCCAGAACGCCGATGAAGCCGGTGGAGGAAAAGGAGAAACAAAAATCTCCCCCTCGGACACAGACGCTCTCGTCCACAACATCTCCACCAGGGACACAAACACTCACGTCCAACGTCAGACGAAGCGTGGAGAACTTGGAAGCCGCGGCTTCAACATCACATCAAGTGACTCCAGCTTCTGGCAAGACAGACACTCAAATCTTGCCAAGGCAGGTTCTATCTACCCGTTTGACTCGTCTGGCGGAAGCCAAACAAAATGTAATAAAGGCCAAGACAAACCTCAACAACTCACGGAACACTAAAAATGAAATTAAAAACGCTGTGCTGGAGGCAGTAGATAAGTTGTTTCAAATTATAAAGGAAGCAGACGCCGAAATTAAAAAGCTCCAAAAGACCGGAGAAGTGTCCACGTCGGCAAAAACTCCGACAACACCAAGGGAGAATAATGAAAAGACCCCCGAAACCAACAGTCAGATCATCAGACACTTGGAAGAGCAGAGCCGGCTACTCCTAGAAAATGGCAGGAAATTAGATGACCTGAAGGAAAAAATGGAAGAGCAGCACCAACAGGTTCGAAGCACGCAGACATATGCTGAAAAGACGGCAGTCCGCTCCACCTTGCACCCGCCTCCCCAAAATGCACTGCATTCAGTGGTCGTCACGTCTCAGGACGAGCAAGATACAGGAGACCACATACTCGCAAAAGTAAGAGAGGCTGTGGATGCAAAGGAAGGGTGGATCAGGGTGGAAAGGACTCGGAAAGGAAAGGACAGGAAAGTCATAATGAGCTGTAACACGGAAGAGGACAGGCAAAAAGTCAAACAAAGACTCGAAAAATCGGGAAAAAACCTGCTCGTGGAAGAGGTTAAAAACAGAGACCCACTCCTAAAGCTCGCCGATGTCCTGGCAGTAAACACTGATGAGGACATCTTAAGGGCTTTTAGGAATCAAAACAGGGGAATCTTCCACGACTTGAAGGACAACGAAGATAGAGTCGAAATAAAATATAAAAGGAAAGCCCGCAACCCACACACGAGCCACATCATCCTCAGTGTGTCCCCGGTGATCTGGAGAAGAGCTACCGACGCTGGAGCAGTCTACATCGACCTGCAACGTATCCGGGTACTGGACCAGTCACCACTGGTACAGTGCTCGCGATGCCTGGGGTACGGCCACAGTAAGAGGTTCTGCACAGATCCAGCGGACCTTTGCAGCCACTGCGGAGAACCGCACCTTAGGGCGCAATGCCCAGAGTGGCTTGCAGGAGGTGTACCCTCTTGCAGGAACTGCACGGCGTCTAAACTCGAGCGTAATGACCACAACGCATTTAGCCAGGAATGCCCCATAAGGAGAAAGCGTGACGCCATAGCTCGCATGTCTATAGCGTATTGCTAAGGGCGTCAATGTGGACAAACACCTGTACCGGGTGCTCCAATGCAACCTTCAACGCAGGAAGTTGGCTACCGAAGAACTAATGATCGAAGCAACCGAAAGAAAGATTGCAATAGCGTTGATCCAGGAACCTTATGTGGGTGGGTCGGATAATATGAAGTCATACCGTGGGGTAAGGATATACCAAAACACCGGAGGAGGAACTACCAAAGCAGCTATCGCTGTGTTTGACCCTGACCTTGACGTCACACAACACCCGGAGCTCACCACAAATAACATCGTTGTGGTGAGCGTAAGCACCAAAGAATGGTATGTAACATTGGCTTCATACTACTTTGAACCCGACCTACCCATAGACCCGTACCTGGATCACATTAAAAAGATAGCAACGGCCAAAACGTGGAGGCTCATCATCGGAGGTGACGCCAATGCAAAGAGCACCTGGTGGGGAAGCCCTGAAATCGACCACAGGGGGGACGATGTGGCTGGTACGCTTCACGAGATGGACCTCCATATTCTCAATAAAGGTGACACCCCTACCTTTGACACTATTCGTGGCGGTAAACGCTATACCAGTTTCGTTGACGTGATGGCCTGCACTATTGACATGCTGGACCTAGTGGAGGACTGGAAAGTAGTTGTCAATCTCACGTGCGCTGACCACAGTGGTATTAGCTTTAATATAAAACTTAAAAAATCGGTCGGGGTAAGTGTCAAAAGAACAACTAGAATTTATAATACAAAGAAGGCAAATTGGGAAACTTTTCACCAAAAATTTGAACAAGCAAAATTAGAACACAATTTAGAGATCGAGGAAATTAAAACAATTAATACAGTAGAAAAATTAGAATCATTCATAATAAAATATCAAAAAGTTATCACTGAATCTTGCAACGTCTCAATTCCATTTAAGAAAAACGCAGAGACACTTACCCTGCCATGGTGGTCAGAGGAGCTCGCGAAGATGAAACAAGAAGTCACCACTAGGAAACGCAGAATCAAGAACGCCGCACCGATTCGGAAACAAAGTGTAGTGGATGCTTATAAAATCGCCAGAGACGAATATGAAGCTAAAGCCATGGAGGCCCTGATCGGAAGCTGGAAGGAGTTTTGTAGCAAGCAAGACAAGGAGAGCTTGTGGGAGGGTATATACAGAGTTATAGGGAGAACGGTGAAAAGAGAGGAGGACATACCCTTGGAAGAAGGTGGCAACGCTCTGGACGCAAAAGGTTCTGTGGAGGCGCTAGCGAAAACGTTCTACCCGGAAGACCTAAGGGAGAACGATAACCGGACGCACCGAGGAATAAGGGACCGAGCATCAGCAGTGAACTCACAACCACATGACGGACAGAACGATCCTCTTTTCACAAATACGGAAATGCTCACCGCTTTGGATTCCCTCAATCCGAAAAAAGCGCCCGGTGCGGACGGTTTCACCGCCGATATATGCAGCCACGCCATTAAGAGTGACCCAGAACTTTTCCTGGAAGTACTCAACAAATGCCTAGAGCTTCACTACTTCCCAATTACCTGGAAGGAGGCCACAGTGATAGTGTTGAGGAAACCAGGAAAGGAATCGTATACAACTCCCAAATCGTACCGCCCTATAGGGCTCTTACCGGTACTAGGCAAAGTGTACGAAAAAATGTTGGTCGCCAGACTCAAACACCACCTGCTGCCGAAGCTAAACTCCAACCAGTTTGGATTCATGCCCCAAAAAAGCTGCGAAGACGCCCTCTGTAAATTCATGCACCTTATTCATACTAAACTGGACGAGAAGAAGCTTATAACCGTCGTGTCTTTGGATATAGAGGGCGCCTTTGATAGCGCATGGTGGCCAGCAATCAGGGTCCAACTGGCAAATGCTAACTGTCCATTGAATATCCGAAAAGTATTCGACAGCTACCTTGACCAAAGGAAGGTAACGGTGAGATATGGCGGCGAAACTTACACAAAGGCGACCAACAAAGGGTGCGTCCAAGGATCCATAGGTGGGCCCATCCTATGGAACGTGCTGCTGGATCCCCTTTTAAAAAGCCTTGAATCCGCAGGTCACTACGTGCAGGCGTTTGCCGACGACGTCGTCATGGTGTTCGATGGCCAGACTGCACAAGAGGTGCAAAGACACGCCAACGCCGCCCTCGAACTTGTTCGGGTGTGGGGAGTCGAAAATAAGCTCAAATTCGCGCCTCATAAGACCAACGCAATGTTAATCACGCGCAAGCTTAGATTCGACACTCCACACTTGAGCATGGGCGGGGTGGACATTGGCATGTCCAAAGAAATTAAGATGTTGGGTGTGACGTTTGACGAGAAGCTCACCTTCAAGTCACACGTGTCAAATGTGTGTAGGAAGGCCATAAATATCTACCAACAGCTTGCAAGAGCAGCGAAGGCAAGTTGGGGCCTTAACCCCGAAGTGATACGCACAATTTACACAGCGACCATCGAACCCATCATTTTGTATGCGGCAAGCGTCTGGGCACTGGCTGCCGGAAAGCTGGGAGTGCAAAAACAGCTCGGAACTCTGCAGAGGGGCTTCGCACAAAAAATGTGCAAGGCTTATCGCACGGTCTCCCTGAACTCAGCAATGTTCCTTGCAGGAGTGCTTCCGCTTGATCTTCGTGTACGCGAGGTAGCCTCGCTATACAGGATCAGGAGGGGGGCGTCCCTGCCG
Source organism: Polymixis lichenea (assembly GCA_949091785.1). Lineage (NCBI taxonomy): Eukaryota > Metazoa > Arthropoda > Insecta > Lepidoptera > Noctuidae > Polymixis > Polymixis lichenea. The sequence continues at coordinate 91,001 of OX420932.1, forward strand.
GGACTAGGGGATAGGGAGATCGAGCGATTAATGCCAGCAATAGAAGCACCACACCCTGCAACAGTAGTAAACCTAGAGCTGACATGCCTCAGAGAGCAGAGCGACGTAGACGCAAACAGCAGCTGTGCTGTAAAAATCTTTACAGACGGCAGCAAGATTGGTGGAAAGGTAGGTGCAGCGCTTTCCATCTGGGAGGGCGATGCGGAGACTAAAGCCATCAAACTTTGCTTGCCGTCATATTGTACTGTATACCAAGCGGAACTGCTGGCCGTCTGCGAAGCCACGAGGCGGATCAAGAAGCACAGAGCATCCACATTCGGGATTTACAGCGACTCAATGGCGGCGTTACAGACGATCGCTAACCTCGGCTACCTCCATCCACTAGCGGTAGTAACCCGCGAGAATATTACAGCATCATCTCGACAGAACAAAGTAATATCTCTGTTCTGGATAAAAGCACACGCAGGATTGGAGGGTAATGAGAGGGCAGATCAGCTTGCCAAGGAAGCCGCTGCAGCAACAAATAAGAGAAAACCGGACTACGATCTATTTCCCGTCTCATTCGCGAAGCGACAGCTCAGACTGGAGTCGATTCGCGAATGGGATGCGAGATATAAATCAGGAGAAACAGCCGGTATAACAAAACTCTTCTTCCCGGATGTGATTGCAGCATACAGCGTGATCCGAAAATTTGAGCCGACATGCCTGAGCACTCAATTACTGACCGGCCATGGGGGATTCTCTGAATATCTATGCCGCTTTAAGCGCAAGGAGAGCCCCTCATGTACTTGTGACCCAGGTGAAAAAGAGTCCGTTCCCCACATCATCTTGGAATGCCCAGTGTTCGGATATGATAGATACAGGATTGAACAGCTAATTGACACGAAATTAACAGAAGAAAACATTAAATTAATTATGATAGACAAACGTAGAAAAAAGTTCATGGACTATTGTCTTAAAATTGTGGAAACAGTCGTAAAGAGAAATAAGTAATAAAAGTATGATGACCATATATTATGTAATATACTGCACATCATACATAGAATTTATTAAGGAATATTAAATTATAAGTAGGAATAAGATTAGTCTAAGCTATAAATAAGTATAGAATGTAAACTAATAAAGTAAGGAACTGTGTGAGAATAAAAAAATACTGGGCTAAAAGAAGCTCAAAAACAGTGGGTATTGTAAACTGTAAACCCTGAACTCCATATATTAAGTAAAATAGATGTAAAACTAGTTATAATAAAAATTATGTAATAAATGTAAGCAGTAGATGTTAATTAGATATTAACAATAAAAATTGCCTAATGTTTGTTGTCCATTAATTTAATAAAGAAACAGTGTATGTTGTCATTTGGCACCCGAAATAAAGAAACATTATAGTAAGAGTAGATAGAATAGACAGAAGATTAAGACCGGAATCCCACCGGAAATAGTATGACAGAGAAAGTAAGAAAGAAAGATAAAGTATGCGGAATAAAAGTGCGAGAAGCATAATTGATAGAACTAGAATGAAAGAGTAATTTAGTTAATATAGGCTTTGACTTTGGGTCAGAGGAGGTAGAATAAAAAAAAAAAAAAAAAAAAAAAAACCTAACCTAACCTTTTTTTTTTTTTTTTTTTGATCACGGGGGAAATCCTCATGGATGTCCTCCGCCCCGGGGAGGGCGGAGGGGTCTGTCAGACTCTTACTGACTAAAACCACCCCGGTGTTCCGTCTCTCACTTGCACCGGGGATCACGGGAACTAGTGTGACTTCCGCGATCCCCGGCTAGTGCCGGCCCGCCTCTGCGGGCCACCTCGCGATAGGGGGGGAGTGAGGTGTTAAACTCCCCCCTTACGTCATAGAGAGGCGCGCGTGGAACACTACGCGCCGCCATCTCGGGTCCTAACAAGTAGGGGGCAACGAATTTCCCCAGATCCGTTGCCCCTGGACCCATTTAGGGGGGCTGGAAGAGGGCGTTGTCCGCCCTCCGCCGACGCCCGGTGCGTCTGCTGCGGATCGGGTTAGCGGAAGCAATCTCCCGCTCCCTCTCCGCAGCCTCCTTCTGCGACATGACTGTTTCGCAGAAGGATACCACCGCGTCCCAGGACTCCTCGCTGCCGACCATCGAGTCGACAACGGCCGGCAGCGACAGGTCACTGCCGACTCCTGAGATGAGGGCACGGCGTGGCTCCTCCCAAGCGGCACACTCTGCCAGCGTGTGCCACGCCGTGTCCTCCCGACAGTCGACGCAGTGGTGACACCGAGCGTCCGGCTCCCTGTTTATGCGACACAGGTACTTCCCGAAGCAACCATGCCCCGACAGCACCTGTGTCACCCGAAACGACAGGGAGCCGTGCCTCCTCCCGAGCCAGCGCTCGAGTACTGGCCGGACCGCCCCGATGGTAGCGGGGCCGGCGGTAGGGCGTGAAAGCCTGTCCCGCCATTCCGCCACCAGGGCTGCGCGAAGCTGTGACCGACGCAACTCCAAATGTCGCTGCGTCAGCCACTCGCCCCGCGCCCTCGAGTCCTCGCACCACCGGTACAGTGACGCGAGTACCTTCGCCTCGAGGTCCCAGGGCGGGGATCCAGCCAGTACACAAGCCGCCTCGTAGGAGATCGTGCGATACCCCCTTATGACTCTGACGGCCATCGCTCGCTGTGGCCTTCGCAGGACAGCGATGCTGCCGGCCGTCAGGTCAGCCGCCCAGATCGGGGCCCCATACAGGGCCATCGATCGCACGATCCCCACGTAGAGCCGCCTACAGGCGGCGCTCGGGCCCCCCAGATTGGGAAGCAACGTTGACAGCGCCCCAGCCGCGCCCATCAACTTGGGCACCAGCCGCTGGAAGTGGGGGCCGAAATCCCACCGGCTGTCGAGCACCAATCCAAGATACTTCATGGTTGACTCGACAGCAATTCGGGACCCCCCGACCACGATGTGTGATCCCAGCGGTGGCGCCCGCCGGGGGCCATGAAAGACCATGGCCTCCGACTTGTTGAGGGCCACCTCCAGGCCTAGGCGCCGTATGCGGGTCACGACCTGTGACACCGCAGCCGTCGCCAGCAACGCTGCCTCCCTGTACGAGCTCCCCCGGGCAGTGACCAGCGTGTCATCCGCATAACACGTCAAGTCCACGCCCGGCTGGAGCTCGCCCCTCAGCACCCAGTCGTACCCGATGTTCCACAGGAGCGGTCCCACAACCGAACCCTGTGGAACACCGCACGACATGCGGCGCTGGTTTCCGCCATCACGTCCCGTGTAGGTGACACACCTTTCCGCCAAATAAGCCCCAACGATGCGGCGGAGGTAGGAAGGCACCCGATGATACTGCAGTGCCTCCCGAATGCAGCTCCAGGGCAGGGTGTTGAAGGCGTTGGAGATGTCCAAGGACACCGCCAACATCACCCCGCCCCGGGACACCGCTTCCTCCGCCAGGACTCTCACCCGCGATATCGCGTGGATGGTGGAGCGCCCGTGCCGAAAGCCGAACTGGCTCTCGGCTAGGTCAGGCCCCTCCCTGCTTAAGTGGCCGACGAGGCGGGCAGCGATTATCCGCTCAAACATCTTGCCCACCTCGTCGAGCAGCACTATGGGCCTGTATGCGGACGGCGAGTCCGCCGGGCGCCCCACCTTCTTGAGCAGGACCAGACGACCAGATTTCCACAAAGTGGGAAACTGGCCCTGCTCAAGGCACGCGGTGTAGAGTCCTCTCAGTTGGGGCTCTAGCTCCTTCAGAGCGAGGGCTAGCACTATGCCGTGAATACCATCGGGCCCCGGAGCCACGTTCTTGGCCCGGAGCCGCATCACGGCCGCCCTCATCTCTGCCTGTGTCACCTCCGGGACGCTGATGGCGCTCTCTTCGGCAGGCTCTGCGGCTGTGGGCAATGCCATCGGCGGCGGAGTGTGCTCCGCTCTTGCCGGGAAGAGGGCTGCGACGACCTCCTCTAGCAGCTCAGGTTGGAGACTCTCCGTGAGTGGAGGCGCCGCGGCTCGAAGTTTCCCTCGAACCGCACGATACGGGCGCCCCCACGGATCTCCGTCGAGAGTCTCCAACATCTCCTCCCTGGCTCGCGTTCTCGCTTCGCCGATGGCCAGCCACAGAGCCTCCTTAGCCGCGCGGTACACCTCATACCGCGCGGCTTCTTCGTCAGGGACCCGACGACGTCTCCTCCGGTATCGGGTGTACTGGCGTCTGACCGCCACGCACTCGACACGTAGTCGCGCGATCTCGGCAGACCACCAGTACACCTGGCGCCTTCCTGAATGCGTGTGGACGCGGGGCATGGACGCGTCGCTGATTTGCGTCATCGCCCCGCGGAACCACAGCGCCTCCTCTTCGACGTCGACGGGTCCGATCGTCGCCGACTCCCGGGTCCAGGCCTGGACAACAGCGGCCTCCTCGAGAACCTCCCTGTCAATGCGCTTACGCGCCCAGCGCGGGCCGTCCGTTCGCGGGGCCGATGGACTGCGGTCGCCGGTGGTCTGGGTGGAGACGCTGAAGTGGATATATCTGTGATCCGACAACGTCTCCACCTCCACGGCGACACGCCAGTCGCGGACACGGCTCGCGACAGCTGGGCTAGCGAACGATACGTCTACGATCGAACCGCCCCGCTGCCGCACGCACGTGTGTACCGAGCCCCGATTCAGGACGACCAGGCCAGTCGCGACCGCACCCCAACCTAACCTTTTTTTTTTTTTTTTTTTTTGATTACGGGGGGAAATCCTCATGGATGTCCTCCGCCCCGGGGAGGGCGGAGGGGTCTGTCAGACTCTTACTGACTAAAACCACCCCGGTGTTCCATCTCTCACTTGCACCGGGGATCACGGGAACTAGTGTGACTTCCGCGATCCCCGGCTAGTGCCGGCCCGCCTCTGCGGGCCACCTCGCGATAGGGGGGGAGTGAGGTGTTAAACTCCCCCCTTACGTCATAGAGAGGCGCGCGTGGAACACTACGCGCCGCCATCTCGGGTCCTAACAAGTAGGGGGCAACGAATTTCCCCAGATCCGTTGCCCCTGGACCCATTTAGGGGGGCTGGAAGAGGGCGTTATCTGCCCTCCGCCGACGCCCGGTGCGTCTGCTGCGGATCGGGTTAGCGGAAGCAATCTCCCGCTCCCTCTCCGCAGCCTCCTTCTGCGACATGACTGTTTCGCAGAAGGATACCACCGCGTCCCAGGACTCCTCGCTGCCGACCATCGAGTCGACAACGGCCGGCAGCGACAGGTCACTGCCGACTCCTGAGATGAGGGCACGGCGCGGCTCCTCCCAAGCGGCACACTCTGCCAGCGTGTGCCACGCCGTGTCCTCCCGACAGTCGACGCAGTGGTGACACCGAGCGTCCGGCTCCCTGTTTATGCGACACAGGTACTTCCCGAAGCAACCATGCCCCGAGAGCACCTGTGTCACCCGAAACGACAGGGAGCCGTGCCTCCTCCCGAGCCAGCGCTCGAGTACCGGCCGGACCGCCCCGATGGTAGCGGGGCCGGCGGTAGGGCGTGAAAGCCTGTCCCGCCATTCCGCCACCAGGGCTGCGCGAAGCTGTGACCGACGCAACTCCAAATGTCGCTGCGTCAGCCACTCGCCCCGCGCCCTCGAGTCCTCGCGCCACCGATACAGTGACGCGAGTACCTTCGCCTCGAGGTCCCAGGGCGGGGATCCAGCCAGTACACAAGCCGCCTCGTAGGAGATCGTGCGATACCCCCTAATGACTCTGACGGCCATCGCTCGCTGTGGCCTTCGCAGGACAGCGATGCTGCCGGCCGTCAGGTCAGCCGCCCAGATCGGGGCCCCATACAGGGCCATCGATCGCACGATCCCCACGTAGAGCCGCCTACAGGCGGCGCTCGGGCCCCCCAGATTGGGAAGCAGCGTTGACAGCGCCCCAGCCGCGCCCATCAACTTGGGCACCAGCCGCTGGAAGTGGGGGCCGAAATCCCACCGGCTGTCGAGCACCAATCCAAGATACTTCATGGTTGACTCGACAGCAATTCGGGACCCCCCGACCACGATGTGTGATCCCAGCGGTGGCGCCCGCCGGGGGCCATGAAAGACCATGGCCTCCGACTTGTTGAGGGCCACCTCCAGGCCTAGGCGCCGTATGCGGGACACGACCTGTGACACCGCAGCCGTCGCCAGCAACGCTGCCTCCCTGTACGAGCTCCCCCGGGCCGTGACCAACGTGTCATCCGCATAACACGTCAAGTCCACGCCCGGCTGGAGCTCGCCCCTCAGCACCCAGTCGTACCCGATGTTCCACAGGAGCGGTCCCACGACCGAACCCTGTGGAACACCGCACGACATGCGGCGCTGGTTTCCGCCATCACGTCCCGTGTAGGTGACACACCTTTCCGCCAAATAAGCCCCAACGATGCGGCGGAGGTAGGAAGGCACCCGATGATACTGCAGTGCCTCCCGAATGCAGCTCCAGGGCAGGGTGTTGAAGGCGTTGGAGATGTCCAAGGACACCGCCAACATCACCCCGCCCCGGGACACCGCTTCCTCCGCCAGGACTCTCACCCGCGATATCGCGTGGATGGTGGAGCGCCCGTGCCGAAAGCCGAACTGGCTCTCGGCTAGGTCAGGCCCCTCCCTGCTTAAGTGGCCGACGAGGCGGGCAGCGATTATCCGCTCAAACATCTTGCCCACCTCGTCGAGCAGCACTATGGGCCTGTATGCGGACGGCGAGTCCGCCGGGCGCCCCACCTTCTTGAGCAGGACCAGACGACCAGATTTCCACAAAGTGGGAAACTGGCCCTGCTCAAGGCACGCGGTGTAGAGTCCTCTCAGTTGGGGCTCTAGCTCCTTCAGAGCGAGGGCTAGCACTATGCCGTGTATACCATCGGGCCCCGGAGCCACGTTCTTGGCCCGGAGCCGCATCACGGCCGCCCTCATCTCTGGCTGTGTCACCTCCGGAACGCTGATGGCGCTCTCTTCGGTAGGCTCTGCAGCTGCGGGCAATGCCATCGGCGGCGGAATGTGCTCCGCTCTTGCCGGGAAGAGGGCTGCGACGACCTCCTCCAGCAGCTCAGGTTGGAGACTCTCCGTGAGTGGAGGCGCCGCGGCTCGAAGTTTCCCTCGAACCGCACGATACGGGCGCCCCCACGGATCTCCGTCGAGAGTCTCCAACATCTCCTCCCTGGCTCGCGTCCTCGCTTCGCCGATGGCCAGCCACAGAGCCTCCTTAGCCGCGCGGTACACCTCATACCGCGCGGCTTCTTCGTCAGGGACCCGACGACGTCTCCTCCGGTATCGGGTGTACTGGCGTCTGACCGCCACGCACTCGACGCGTAGTCGCGCGATCTCGGCAGACCACCAGTACACCTGGCGCCTTCCTGAATGCGTGTGGACGCGGGGCATGGACGCGTCGCTGATTTGCGTCATCGCCCCGCGGAACCACAGCGCCTCCTCTTCGACGTCGACGGGTCCGATCGTCACCGACTCCCGGGTCCAGGCCTGGACAACAGCGGCCTCCTCGAGAACCTCCTTGTCAATGCGCTTACGCGCCCAACGCGGGCCGTCCGTTCGCGGGGCCGATGGACTGCGGCCGCCAGTGGTCTGGGTGGAGACGTCGAAGCGGATGTATCTGTGATCCGACAACGTCTCCACCTCCACGGCGACACGCCAATCGCGGACACGGCTCGCGACAGCAGGGCTAGCGAACGATACGTCTACGATCGAACCGCCCCGCTGCCGCACGCACGTGTGTACCGAGCCCCGGTTTAGGACGACCAGGCCAGTAGTGACCGCCCACTCCTCCAGCGCCTCACCCCGAGCATCGGTCACCGGGGATCCCCACGCCGAAGACTTGGCGTTGAGATCCCCTAGTAACAGCACGGGGGTGAGGGTGGAGTCGGCCTACGATGGCCCCCAACTCGACAAGGAAGTTCTCGAAGTCGGCGAGGCTCTTGTTGGGCGAGAAATACGCCCCAACAGTGCCAATTCCGTCCGCGAGGGCGGCCACCCAGCCGTGACCTCGCGACGGGTTGACGAGAGCCCCGCCAATGATGGCCACCGAGCCGTCCAGATCTCCCACCCAGTTACCCCTGGGGGGGACAAAGTATGGCTCGGCGACCACAGCCACGTCAATCGACCACTCTGCCATGCTCTGGATCAATAAATCCTGAGCTCTGGCAGCGTGGTTGATGTTGCCCTGGAGGAAATGGTAAGGCGCCATTAAGCGCAGTCCATTCCCTCCGTCGCACCATCCGTAGGCCGGGTGTCGGCCGTAGAGCACTGAGGCTGAGGGGGGGGTAACGATCCCCTTGCAGCCTTAGTGCCCCTCCTCTTCTTTTTTTGGGTGGGTGCGCCACAGGCTCTTCCACCCGCCCTGTGCCCGGCGGGCCTCCCTGCAGCTGTACAGAGGCTGCAGTTTGGCGCCGCCGAGCACTGGGCGGACTTATGGCCGGGCTGACCGCAGCGAAAACATTGCTCGCTGCGGTCTGTTGCGGCGGTGCAACCCGCCCGGACATGCCCAATGTCCAGGCAACGGTAGCACCTCAAAGCCCTGGGTTGCAGCAACTTAACTCTTGCTGCAACCCAGCCCACCAATAGCCGCCCAGCGTCGGCGACCTTATTGGCCGCCGCCACCGGGCAACGCACCCATACCACACCGAGCCCGGAAGCGCCAGTGCGGATTTCGCCCACCCGTATGTCATCGGGCGGACATCCACCGGCTCCGGCGATGGCCGCCACAACCTCAGCCGGGGTGATCGAGTCGTCCAGGCCGTCGACTCGCAGCTCAGCTGTCTTTTTCGGCCTGGACACTCGAACGTCCTCCGGGTTAAGGACCTCCCTTAGCTTGGCGGCCAGGATATCCGCCTTCTCGCCGCTAGAGGCACCCGGCACCTCCAGCAGCCGCGCCCCCGTAATCGCCGACCTAAAGCCTAGGCCGGATGGTATGCCGAGGTCGGGAAAAGCGACTTTGGCTTTGGCCTCCAAAAGGACCGTCTTGTAGGAGACGCCCCTCTCGACGGCTCCGGGCTGCAGTGTAATAACCACTGCCGCGGAGCGTGGGGCCCTCACCCTAGGCGGCCTCTGGGTCTTCTGCGTGGCCGGGGCAGATGCCTTAGCGGGTGCAGTTGCTGTTGCCTTCTTCTTACGGCCCCTCTTGACGACCGTTGTCCATGCCTCCGTGGAGGGCCCGGGAGCGGTCGCCGGGGGACCGGCCGTCTGGGAAGTGGGCCCAGGTGCAGACGCCGGGGGAGCAGCCTTCCGGGAAGTGGGCGCAGACTTTGCCTTCGCAGGCTGGCTGGCCACTTTCCCGGACCCACTCGGCTCTGCCGCCTCAACTGTTGGGCCCGGTTTGGTGGTGCCAGCCAGCTTCCGCTTGTCCGCAGCGAGTGGTGGGCGGAAGGTTTCGGCAGGAAGAAGCCTCCCCTCCATGGCCTCCAACCGAGCCCCCACCATCTGCCCGCACTGCATCATGCAGATGCGCGCGATCTTCTCGATCTCCGCATCCGCAAGTGCAGGGACCGATGATGGGACCGGCGATGGAGCCGACAACGAGACCGATTGGGTGGCCGCGGGAGCTACCATCTGGGCGGCAAACTGCCGCTTGAGGTCCTCCAACTCTGATTGGAGACGGCGGTTTTCCTCCCACAACTTCGCCGTCTCCTCCGTGCTCGACCGAGTCTGGAGGACCTCAACTGCCTCCCTGATACCATCAGCCGCCTCCTTTAGAGCGCGCGTGAACGTGCCCCTCAAATTGCCGGATTTAGTAGCAACCTGCAGGACGACGCCCACGCCGTCCAGAACTTGGCGACTGAGCGCCACCGCCGAAACGCTCCCCCCGGCAGCCATTCGGGCTGAGCGTCGCTCCCGCAACTGACGAGCCAAATCTTCAACCTCCTCAGCCGCTCTGGCCTTACGCTGCGCCCGCTTGGCAGCATTTGCCTCAGCCTTATTCGAAGGCAACATAAGTCCCTCGCCGACGTCTGAGAACGTGGGTGCGGAGTCACTGCCCACGCTCTCAACGCTCTGCGCGTGCTCCAGTGGGGCAGGCGTGTCAGGCCGGCATACCGGCACGGACCGATCCCGCTCCAGCAAACGAGCGGACGACCTATTCGCCGCCGCGCGACCTCGCCTGCTCCTGCCCGTCGGCACCTTAGCAGCCGGCAGGTTTTCCTCGCTATGGGAGCGAGGCGACCGCTTCCTCCTTCCTTTGGACGGCAAAATACCCTCCGTAGCCCGCGAGCGCTCCGAGCCAACGCTCGCAACGCTAGCGACGCTCATCATCTCGGATGCGGTGTCAGAATCCGACTCCGCACCCACACCTATCCGTTCGATCAGAATGATCGGAACCTTCTCTTTTTTGTTTAATTTTGTAGTCTCCATATAAGTCCCACGAGTGTGGGGGATATAAAAAGTCCACCTAGGGTAACCCCCTGTCCCTAGGTAAGTGTACATTTGTATCCCAACCAGGGGGTCCACTAATCCCTGGCTGGGGGTGCGCTTGGGACTGATGCGCCACCTACAACTAAGAAGCTGCAGATGACACTACTCCTCAGCCATTCATACCCTCGCCGCACACCAAAACTTGGTATTAGAGGAATTTTTTATAGAGGTTATCTTCCTCGCGATCCGGGCGGTCAAGCCAAGATCCTCGTCCCGTTCCGAGTCATAAAACATGACCATGATCTCGTTACGGATTACGATTTCGACGGTTGCAGTCGGGAGAATCAGATCCCCCGCTGCTAGCCCGTTGGCAGGGTGAGTGCACAACGGGCGCCGCCCATGTTTCTCCACATGACATGTGCAGAAACCTCCTACGCCCACTCAACCCACCCTCTGTAAGCAGAGGGGTGAGTGGACGACCGTCGGGTGGTCTACATAGACCGACCCAAGAGCATAAAGCTCCCCTCCCTACGCAGAAATTCGCCACAGTCAATACCCTCTCCGACATGGAGAGACTATTGGCCGTACCCAGGGTGCACCGGCCCAACGACTGGCCTTTCCCCCGAACGTATTCGAAAGGAACGAGCAGCAATCAGGCACACGAGGAGGTTTTCTGCACGCACCCCCCCCAACCTAACCTTTTTTTTTTTTTTGATCACGGGGGGAAATCCTCATGGATGTCCTCCGCCCCGGGGAGGGCGGAGGGGTCTGTCAGACTCTTACTGACTAAAACCACCCCGGTGTTCCGTCTCTCACTTGCACCGGGGATCACGGGAACTGATGTGACTTCCGCGATCCCCGGCTAGTGCCGGCCCGCCTCTGCGGGCCACCTCGCGATAGGGGGGGAGTGAGGTGTTAAACTCCCCCCTTACGTCATAGAGAGGCGCGCGTGGAACACTACGCGCCGCCATCTCGGGTCCTAAGAAGTAGGGGGCAACGAATTTCCCCAGATCCGTTGCCCCTGGACCCATTTAGGGGGGCTGGAAGAGGGCGTTGTCCGCCCTCCGCCGACGCCCGGTGCGTCTGCTGCGGATCGGGTTAGCGGAAGCAATCTCCCGCTCCCTCTCCGCAGCCTCCTTCTGCGACATGACTGTTTCGCAGAAGGATACCACCGCGTCCCAGGACTCCTCGCTGCCGACCATCGAGTCGACAACGGCCGGCAGCGACAGGTCACTGCCTACTCCTGAGATGAGGGCACGGCGCGGCTCCTCCCAAGCGGCACACTCTGCCAGCGTGTGCCACGCCGTGTCTTCCCGACAGTCGACGCAGTGGTGACACCGAGCGTCCGGCTCCCTGTTTATGCGACACAGGTACTTCCCGAAGCAACCATGCCCCGAGAGCACCTGTGTCACCCGAAACGACAGGGAGCCGTGCCTCCTCCCGAGCCAGCGCTCGAGTACTGGCCGGACCGCCCCGATGGTAGCGGGGCCGGCGGTAGGGCGTGAAAGCCTGTCCCGCCATTCCGCCACCAGGGCTGCGCGAAGCTGTGACCGACGCAACTCCAAATGTCGCTGCGTCAGCCATTCGCCCCGCGCCCTCGAGTCCTCGCGCCACCGATACAGTGACGCGAGTACCTTCGCCTCGAGGTCCCATGGCGGGGATCCCGCCAGTACACAAGCCGCCTCGTAGGAGATCGTGCGATACCCCCTTATGACTCTGACGGCCATCGCTCGCTGCGGCCTGCGCAGGACAGCGATACTGCCGGCCGTCAGGTCAGCCGCCCAGATCGGGGCCCCATACAGGGCCATCGATCGCACGATCCCCACGTAGAGCCGCCTACAGGCGGCGCTCGGGCCCCCCAGATTGGGAAGCAGCGTTGACAGCGCCCCAGCCGCGCCCATTAACTTGGGCACCAGCCGCTGGAAGTGGGGGCCAAAATCCCACCGGCTGTCGAGCACCAATCCAAGATATTTCATGGTGGACTCGACAGCAATTCGGGACCCCCCGACCACGATGTGTGATCCCAGTGGTGGCGCCCGCCGGGGGCCATGAAAGACCATGGCCTCCGACTTGTTGAGGGCCACCTCCAGGCCTAGGCGCCGTATGCGGGTCACCACCTGTGACACCGCAGCCGTCGCCAGCAACGCTGCCTCCCTGTACGAGCTCCCCCGGGCCGTGACCAGCGTGTCATCCGCATAACACGTCAAGTCCACGCCCGGCTGGAGCTCGCCCCTCAGCACCCAGTCGTACCCGATGTTCCACAGGAGCGGTCCCACGACCGAACCCTGTGGAACACCGCACGACATGCGGCGCTGGTTTCCGCCATCACGTCCCGTGTAAGTGACACACCTTTCCGCCAAATAAGCCCCAACGATGCGGCGGAGGTAGGAAGGCACCCGATGATACTGCAGTGCCTCCCGAATGCAGCTCCAGGGCAGGGTGTTGAAGGCGTTGGAGATGTCCAAGGACACTGCCAACATCACCCCGCCCCGAGACACCGCTTCCTCCGCCAGGACTCTCACCCGCGATATCGCGTGGATGGTGGAGCGCCCGTGCCGAAAGCCGAACTGGCTCTCGGCTAGGTCAGGCCCCTCCCTGCTTAAGTGGCCGACGAGGCGGGCAGCGATTATCCGCTCAAACATCTTGCCCACCTCGTCGAGCAGCACTATGGGCCTGTATGCGGACGGCGAGTCCGCCGGGCGCCCCACCTTCTTGAGCAGGACCAGACGACCAGATTTCCACAAAGTGGGAAACTGGCCCTGCTCAAGGCACGCGGTGTAGAGTCCTCTCAGTTGGGGCTCTAGCTCCTTCAGAGCGAGGGCTAGCACTATGCCGTGAATACCATCGGGCCCCGGAGCCACGTTCTTGGCCCGGAGCCGCATCACGGCCGCCCTCATCTCTGCCTGTGTCACCTCCGGGACGCTGATGGCGCTCTCTTCGGCAGGCTCTGCGGCTGTGGGCAATACCATCGGCGGCGGAGTGTGCTCCGCTCTTGCCGGGAAGAGGGCTGCGACGACCTCCTCTAGCAGCTCAGGTTGGAGACTCTCCGTGAGTGGAGGCGCCGCGGCTCGAAGTTTCCCTCGAACCGCACGATACGGGCGCCCCCACGGATCTCCGTCGAGAGTCTCCAACATCTCCTCCCTGGCTCGCGTTCTCGCTTCGCCGATGGCCAGCCACAGAGCCTCCTTAGCCGCGCGGTACACCTCATACCGCGCGGCTTCTTCGTCAGGGACCCGACGACGTCTCCTCCGGTATCGGGTGTACTGGCGTCTGACCGCCACGCACTCGACACGTAGTCGCGCGATCTCGGCAGACCACCAGTACACCTGGCGCCTTCCTGAATGCGTGTGGACGCGGGGCATCGACGCGTCGCTGATTTGCGTCATCGCCCCGCGGAACCACAGCGCCTCCTCTTCGACGTCGTCGGGTCCGATCGTCGCTGACTCCCGGGTCCAGGCCTGGACAACAGCGGCCTCCTCGAGAACCTCCCTGTCAATGCGCTTACGCGCCCAGCGCGGGCCGTCCGTTCGCGGGGCCGATGGACTGCGGCCGCCAGTGGTCTGGGTGGAGACGTCGAAGCGGATGTATCTGTGATCCGACAACGTCTCCACCTCCACGGCGACACGCCAGTCGCGGACACGGCTCGCGACAGCAGGGCTAGCAAACGATACGTCTACGATCGAACCGCCCCGCTGCCGCACGCACGTGTGCACCGAGCCCCGGTTTAGGACGACCAGGCCAGTCGTGACCGCCCACTCCTCCAGCGCCTCACCCCGAGCATCGGTCACCGGGGATCCCCACGCCGAAGACTTGGCGTTGAGATCCCCTAGTAACAGCACGGGGCGAGGGTGGAGTCGGCCTACGACGGCCCCCAACTCGACAAGGAAGTTCTCGAAGTCGGCGAGGCTCTTGTTGGGCGAGAAATACGCCCCAACAGTGCCAATTCCGTCCGCGAGGGCGGCCACCCAGCCGTGTCCTCGGGACGGGTTGACGAGAGCCCCGCCAATTATGGCCACCAAGCCGTCTAGGTCACCCACCCAGTTATCCCTGGGGGGGACAAAATACGGCTCGGCGACCACAGCCACGTCAATCGACCACTCTGCCATGCTCTGGATCAATAGATCCTGAGCTCTGGCAGCGTGGTTGATGTTGCCCTGGAGGAAATGGTAAGGCGCCATTATGCGCAGTCCATTTCCTCCGTCACACCATCCGTAGGCCGGGAGTCGGCCTTAGAGCACCTAGGCTGCGGGGGGGGTAAAGAGCCCCCGGCAGCTTTGGCACCCTGTCCCTTCCTCTGGGCGGGTGCGCCACAGGCTCGTCCACCTGCCCTGTGCCCCGCGGGCCTCCCTGCAGCTGTACAGAGGCTGCAGTTTGGCGCTGCGGAGCATTGGGCGGACTTGTGGCCGGGTTGACCGCAGCGAAAACATTGCTCGCTGCGGTCTATTGCGGCGGTGCACCTCGCCCGGACATGCCCAATGTCCAGGCACCGGTAGCACCGCAGCGCCCTAGGTTGCAGCAGCTTAACCCTTGCCGCAACCCACCCGACCAAGAGTCGTCCACCGTCGGCGACTTTATTGCCCGCCGCCACCGGGCACCGCACCCAAGCGGCTCCGAGCCCGGAAGCGTCGGTGCGGATCTCGCCCACCCGCACATCATCAGGCGGACATCCTCCGGCTTTCGCGATGGCCGCCAAAACCTCCGCTGGGGTTGTCGAGTCGTCCAGGCCGGCGACGCGCAGCTCAGCGGTCTTCATAGGCCTGGACACTCGAACGTCCTCTGGGTTGAGGACCTCCCTCAGCTTGGCGGCCAGGATGTCCGCCTTCTCTCCACTAGAGGCACCCGGCACCTCCAGCAGCCGCGCCCCCGTAATCGCCGGCCTAAATCCTAGGCCGGACGGTATGCCAAGGTCGGGGAACGCGACTTTGGCTTTGGCCTCCATCAGGACCGCCTTATATGAGACGCCCCTTTCGACGGCTCCGGGCTGCAATGTTATCACTACAGCCGCAGAGCGTGGGGCTCTTGGCCTCGGTGGCTTCTGAGTCTTCTTTGAGGCCGGTGCAGGTGCCTTAGCGGGTGCTGGCGGCGCAGCCTTCTTCTTGCGGCCCCTCTTGACAACCGTTGTCCAGGCCTCCGTGGAGGGCCCGGGAGTGGTTGCCGGGGGACCGGCCGTCAGGGAAGCTGGCCCAGGCGTGGACGCCGGGGGAGCAGCCTTCCGGGAAGTGGGCGCAGACTTTGTCTTCGCAGGCTGGCTGGCCACTTTCCCGGACCCACTCGGCTCTGCCGCCACGACTGTAGAGCCCGGTTTGGTGGTGCCAGCCAGCCTCCGCTTGTCCGCAGCGAGCGGTGGGCGGACGGTTTCGGCAGGAAGAAGCCTCCCCTCTATGGCCTCCATCCGAGCCCCCACCATCTGCCCGCACTGCATCATGCAGATGCGCGCGATCTTCTCGATCTCCGCATCTGCAAGTGCAGGGACCGATGATGGGGCCGGTAAAGGAGCTGACAACGGGACCGCCGATTGGTTGGCCGCGGGAGCTACCCTCTGGGCGGCAAACTGCCGCTTGAGGTCCTCCAACTCTGACTGGAGACGGCGGTTCTCCTCCCACAGCTTCGCCGTCTCCTCCGTCTCCGACCGACTCTGGAGGACCTCAACTGCCTCCCTGATTCCGTCAGCCGCCTCCTTCAAAGCGCGCGTGAACGTGCCCCTCAAGTTGCCGGATTTAGTGGCAACCTGCAGGACGACGCCCACGCCGTCCAGAACTTGGCGACTGAGCGCCACCGCCGAAACGCTCCCTCCGGCAGCCATCCGGGCTGAGCGCCGCTCGCGCAACTGACGGGCCAACTCTTCCACCTCATCAGCCGCTCTGGCTTTGCGCTGCGCCCTTTTGGCAGCATTGGCCTCCGCCTTATTTGAAGGCAGCATTAGCCCCTCGCCAACGTCTGAGAACGTGGGACCGGAGTCGCTGCCCACGCTCTCAACGCTTTTCGCGTGCTCAACCGGAGCAGGCAAGTCGGGCCGGGATACCGGCACGGACCGATCCCGCTCCAGCAAACGAGTGGAATGTCCATTCGCCGCGCGACCTCGCCTGCTCCTGCCCGTTGGCACCTTAGCGGCCGGCAGGTTTTCCTCGCTATGGGAGCGAGGTGACCGCTTCCTCCTTCCTTTAGAGGGACGAATCCCTTCTGGAGCCCGCGAGCGCTCCGAGCCTACGCTCGCAACGCTTGCGACGCTCATCTTTTCGGATGCGGTGTCGGAATCCGACTCCGCACCCACACCCATCCGTTCGATCATAACGATCGGAACCTTCTGCTGTTTTAATTTATTTGAGTCCATATAAGTCCCACGAGTGTGGGGGATATAAAAAGTCTAAGTCTAACAGCGACGCGCGCGTCGCTGTTAGGAAACATGGGCGGCGCTCGTTGTGCACTCACCCTGCCAACGGGCTAGCAGCGGGGGATCTGATTCTCCCGACTGCAACCGTCGAAATCGTAATCCGTAACGAGATCATGGTCATGTTTTATGACTCGGAACGGGACGAGGATCTTGGCTTGATCGCCCGGATCGCGAGGAAGATAACCTCTATAAAAAATTCCTCTAATACCAAGTTTTGGTGTGCGGCGAGGGTATGCATGGCTGAGGAGTAGTGTCATCTGCAGCTTCTTAGTTGTAGGTGGCGCATCAGTCACAAGCGCACCCCCAGCCAGGGATTAGTGGACCCCCTGGTTGGGTCACAAATTTACACTTACCTAGGGACAGGGGGTGAACCTAGGTGGACCGTTTATATCCCCCATACTCGTGGGAATCTTTATGGATACTGAAAATAAACATTTTGAGAAGTTGCCGATCGTGTTGGTCGAGCGGATGAGCAAGGGTGCTATGTCGGACTCCGACACCGCATCCGAGAGGAGGGCGAGCGTGGCGAGCGTTGGCTCGGTGCGCTCGCGGGCTGAGGAAGGGATGACTGGGCGTCTCTCCAAGGGAAGGAGGAAGCGTTCGCCACGCTCCCGCAGCGAGGAGAACCTGCCAGCCGCTAAGGTGGCAACGGGCAGGAGTAGGCGAGGTCGCGCAGTTGCAGGCGGACCTTCGCGTCTACCTGTGGGAAGTGATACGTCTGCTCCGGTCGAACACGCGGAGAGCGTGGAGAGCGTGGCCTCTGGGGCCGACGATCCGGCCGAAAGTAAGGCAAAGAAGGGGTCGAAGTCCAGACAGGCTTCGACCCACGATGTGGGCTTGGTGGACGCTGAACGCCAGCTAAACCTGGTAAAAAGGGTGCAACTCCAGCAAGACCTGGAGGAGAGGGTCGCTGCCAAGGAGCACCAGGTGCAAACCGCCAGGTCGAGGGCTGGCTATGGTGCATCCAGTGTACTGTATGCTGATCACTCCCTGGCGGAACTGGAGCGCATGGCACAGGAGGACAAGGAGGAGGTCTTCGAGGTCGCCGCAAAGTCCTCCAACTTGAAGGGGACCTTTCAAAAGGCCCTCAAATGCCGGGCCGCCAGCTTGCACGGCATTGTCCTGGAGCTGGTGAAGCGGACGGCCACGGACGAGACGCGGCAGCTGCAGGCGAAGGTGGATCGCCTGCAGGCGGAGGTCAGCCAGCTACATCAGAAGCTGGCTGAGGTCACGGCCCGGCCTGCCCAACCTGCCCCTGGTTTGGTGGTAGCAGGCTCCTCCTCCTCCACTGCCAACCTTGAGGAAGTAATCCGGAAGGTTGTCATGGAGGAGCGGGCCTTCACCAGAGCCTGCTTTGCAGGCATCGAGGACCGGCTCTTGCCGGAAAAGCGGCTCCGCCCGCCGCTAGCGGCGGATAAGAGTCCACCACCGATGGAACCGGAACCTGCGCCTCTAGCAGGACCGGCATCGGGTGCGCAGCCCCAGGGCCCGAAGCCCTCAAAGGGCAAAGGCAAGGGTAAGAGGACCAAGAAGGCTCCTCAAATGCGCACCACAAGCGCAGAGGGAGCATCTGGGTCGTCTGCCACTGCAGCAGCCCCCCAGAACTCGCGGGAGGAAGACGCCCTTCTTCCCTCCACCACCCCGTCCAACCAGCCGTGGACGGAAGTGGTCAAGAGAGGAAAAGGGAAGGGAGGGAAGAAGGGGGAAAAGTCAGCCCCCAAGCCTACTGCGACTGCTTCTGCAGCCAAAAGGGCTCCAGCCAGCGGGAGGAAGCTAGTTCCTCCCAAAACCGCGGCCGTCGTGGTGACCATCACCCCGGAGGCCGTGGAGCGGGGTGAGACGTACGAGTCCATTCTACGACGGGCTCGTACCAATGCTGATCCCTCCCGGCTGGGGATCAGCAAAGTCGCGTGCCGCCGAACCCTAACCGGGGCTCGAATTTTCGAGTTCTCGGGGGTACAGCGCGGCACAAATGCGGACCTCTTTGCAACAAAGTTGCAAGAGGCCATCGCGGATGTGGCGACGGTCGTCAGACCGGTTAAGACCGCAGCCTTGGAGGTGGCCGATCTGGAGGATTCGGTCACCAAGGAGGATGTGGTGGCGGCCGTCGCGGCGGCTGGAGGCTGTGACGCTGGCGCGGTGAAAGGTGGCGCCATCAGGCTCGGCCGCCGCGGTATGGGCATCATCCGCGTCGAGTGCCCAGTAGCCGCGGCTGGGGCCGTCCTTGCTGCGACCAAGGGACGGCTGCTGGTGGGACTCAGCTTAGCTGTGGTCAAGGCACTTGAAGACCAGCCAATGCGCTGCTTCAAGTGCTTCGCGTTCGGCCACACCCGGGTCACGTGTCCCTCCAAATTTGACTGGGGAGACACGTGCTACCAATGCGGGCAAAAAGGACACAAGAGTGTCACCTGCCGCGCCACCACGCCACACTGCACGGCGTGTGCCGCCAGTGGCCGCCCCGCGGACCACAGGATGACGGGCAGGAGCTGTAAGCCCCCCGTGCGGAAGGGCATAGTGCCGGCGCAGGTTCGCCCTGTTGCCACCACCGCCGCCGTCGTCGCCGCTGCAGCTCCAGCGGCGGTAGCTGAGGAGGATGGTGCGATGTCGGAGTAATGGGGTACGACTATCGCATCATCCAAGCGAACACCAACCACTGCAGAGCGGCCCAGGACCTGGTAGTGCAGGTCATGGCCGAATGGTTGGTGAACGTAGCGGTGGTCGCCGAGCCTTACTCGATCCCCGGCAGCTGGCTGGGTGACGAGGACGACTCGGTGGCACTAGCGGCGCGGTCGTCCACAGACTCACCTCCCCTCTCGCTATTAGAGAGGGGACCGGGATACGTGGCCGCCGCGTGGGGAGACTTAGCCCTTGTGGGCGTATATTTCTCCCCAAACCGCCCTCTTCAGGACTTCGAGAACTATCTCGGAGTCCTGGCCGCCGTGGTCGGCAGGGCGGCGCCGCGACAGGTCTCCGTACTGGGAGACCTGAATGCCAAGTCGGTGACCTGGGGCAACCCGGCCACCGACGCACGCGGGCGGGCGGTCGAGATGTGGGCAGCCTCCTCCGGACTCTCCCTCTTGAACAGAGGAAGCGTCCAGACATGCGTGCGGCGTGGGGGTGGCTCAATAGTGGACGTCACCTTCGCCACCCCTGCGTTAGCCGCGCGCGTGCTGAACTGGCGGGTGGACCTGGTGGAGACTATGTCGGACCACCGCTACGTGCGGTTCGACATCTCCACCAGTGGTCCCGGAGAGAGGCGGCCCCTCTCGGGGCGGTCACCGTTCCCGCGGTGGGCTCTAACCCGCCTGGACAGGGAGGCAGCGGGGGAGGCGGCGTTCATCCAGGACTGGCTTTCGCCGCCAACCGCCGGCCTGGATGTGGACACCGTAGCGGGGCAGCTGAGGGAGTCTCTGACCGAGGTATGCAACTCTAGCATGCCTCGGTCTCGCCGACCACACCCCAAACGTGCCGTGTACTGGTGGTCGGTGGAGCTGGCGGGGATTCGAGCAGCGTGTGTGGAGGCTAAGAGGGCCTATACGCGTAGCCGGCGGCGGCGTCGACGGGATCTGTCCGACGAGGACCACCTCTATGAGGTATACATGGAGGTAAAAATGGTCCTCAGTCGGGCCATTGCCGCCGCCAGGGACTCGGCGAGAGCCGAGCTGCTGGAGGGTCTTGATAACGACCCCTACGGGAGACCATACAAGGCTGCGCGCAACAAATTGCGCCCCTTTGGTCCCCCGGTTGCCGAGACCCTGGAGCCCTCATTCCTGGACGGGGTGGTTCAGTCCCTGTTCCCGTGCAGGGGCAACTTCACCCCGCCAGTGATGGTCCCACCACAAGGGATAGCCCTGCCAGACGAGGAAGAGGAGGAGGCCCCTCCTGTCACGGAGTCAGAACTTGGCGCGGCGATTTTCCATATCCGCGCCAAGAAGACAGCTCCAGGCCCCGACGGTGTTCCTGCAAGAGTGGTGGCGATCGCTGCCACTCAAATGGCGGAGAGGTTTCGGGACCTCTTTAGCGCATGCCTTGCGTCTGGGAGGTTTCCGAAACCGTGGAAGGAGGGGCAGTTGTGCCTCCTTCGCAAGGAGGGCCGCCCAGCAGACTCCCCCTCGGCATACCGGCCCATCGTTCTGCTCGATGAGGTCGGCAAAATGTTCGAGGGGATAATCGCTGCTCGCCTAAAGGGCCATCTGCGGAATGTCGGGCCGGACTTGTCGGACGCTCAGTTCGGTTTTCGGGCTGAGCGTTCCACAGTGGACGCGCTGGCCTGCCTTAAGGGCCAGGTGAAGGAAGCGATGGAGGTGGGGGACGGATTGTTGGCTGTGTCATTCGACATAGCCAATGCCTTCAACTCCGTTCCCCACTCCACCATCCTAGAGGCGCTCCGATTCCACGGAGTGCCTCGATACCTGCGCAGTCTGCTGGCCAGTTACCTGGAGGATCGGGCAATCCTCCTAGTAAATAGGACTGGCCAAGTCCGGCGGTACGCCGTTGAAGCCGGTGTTCCACAGGGGTCAGTCGTAGGACCTCTCCTGTGGAACATCGGCTATGATTGGCTCTTACGGGGAACTCTCCTCCGAGGCACGAGTGTCATCTGCTACGCGGATGACACTCTCCTCACCGCCCGGGGGGGGAGTTTCAGGGAGGCGGCCAGCCTGGCTTCGGCAGGTGGATCCTTGGTCGCGGGGAGGATCCGCCGCCTAGGTTTAACGGTGGCGCTGCACAAGACCGAGGCCGTGTTCTTCCACGGGCCACGGCAGCGCCCCCCACCTGACGCCCACATCTTCGTGGAGGGCGTCAGGATTGAGGTTAAGGCCCAGATGAAATATCTGGGCCTTGTCATTGACAGCAGGTGGCGCTTTGGTCCGCATTTTAGCGGGCTGTCGTCGCGCCTGTCCTACGCGCCGAACCTAACCTAACCCGCCCTCATCTCTGCCTGTGTCACCTCCGGGACGCTGATGGCGCTCTCTTCGGCAGGCTCTGCGGCTGTGGGCAATGCCATCGGCGGCGGAGTGTGCTCCGCTCTTGCCGGGAAGAGGGCTGCGACGACCTCCTCTAGCAGCTCAGGTTGGAGACTCTCCGTGAGTGGAGGCGCCGCGGCTCGAAGTTTCCCTCGAACCGCACGATACGGGCGCCCCCACGGATCTCCGTCGAGAGTCTCCAACATCTCCTCCCTGGCTCGCGTTCTCGCTTCGCCGATGGCCAGCCACAGAGCCTCCTTAGCCGCGCGGTACACCTCATACCGCGCGGCTTCTTCGTCAGGGACCCGACGACGTCTCCTCCGGTATCGGGTGTACTGGCGTCTGACCGCCACGCACTCGACACGTAGTCGCGCGATCTCGGCAGACCACCAGTACACCTGGCGCCTTCCTGAATGCGTGTGGACGCGGGGCATCGACGCGTCGCTGATTTGCGTCATCGCCCCGCGGAACCACAGCGCCTCCTCCTCGACGTCGACGGGTCCGATCGTCGCCGACTCCCGGGTCCAGGCCTGGACAACAGCGGCCTCCTCGAGAACCTCCCTGTCAACGCGCTTACGCGCCCAGCGCGGGCCGTCCGTTCGCGGGGCCGATGGACTGCGGCCGCCAGTGGTCTGGGTGGAGACGTCGAAGCGGATGTATCTGTGATCCGACAACGTCTCCACCTCCACGGCGACACGCCAGTCACGGACACGCCCCGCGACAGCAGGGCTAGCAAACGATACGTCTACGATCGAACCGCCCCGCTGCCGCACGCACGTGTGCACCGAGCCCCGGTTTAGGACGACCAGGCCAGTAGTGACCGCCCACTCCTCCAGCGCCTCACCCCGAGCATCGGTCACCGGGGATCCCCACGCTGAAGACTTGGCGTTGAGATCCCCTAGTAACAGCACGGGGCGAGGGTGGAGTTGGCCTACGACGGCCCCCAACTCGACAAGGAAGTTCTCGAAGTCGGCGAGGCTCTTGTTGGGCGAGAAATACGCCCCAACAGTGCCAATTCCGTCAGCGAGGGCGGCCACCCAGCCGTGACCTCGGGACGGGTTGACGAGAGCCCCGCCAATAATGGCCACCAAGCCGTCTAGGTCACCTACCCAGTTATCCCTGGGGGGAACAAAGTACGGCTCGGCGACCACAGCCACGTCAATCGACCACTCTGCCATGCTCTGGATCAATAGATCCTGAGCCCTGGCAGCGTGGTTGATGTTGCCCTGGAGGAAATGGTAAGGCGCCATTATGCGCAATCCATTCCCCCCGTCACACCATCCGTAGGCCGGGAGTCGGCCGTAGAGCACCTAGGCTGCGGGGGGGGGGTAAAGAGCCCCCGGCAGCTTTGGCACCCCTTCTCTTCTTTTGGGCGGGTGCGCCACAGGCTCGTCCACCTGCCCTGTGCCCCGCGGGCCTCCCTGCAGCTGTACAGAGGCTGCAGTTAGGCGCTGCGGAGCACTGGGCGGACTTGTGGCCGGGCTGACCGCAGCGAAAACATTGCTCGCTGCGGTCTATTTCGGCGGTGCACCTCGCCCGGACATGCCCAATGTCCAGGCAGCGGTAGCACCGTAACGCCCTGGGTTGCAGCAGCTTGACTCTCGCTGCAACCCAGCCCACCAACAGGCGCCCACCGTCAGCGACCTTGTTCGCCGCCGACACTGGGCACCGCACCCAAGCGACTCCGAGCCCAGAAGCCTCGGTGCGGATCTCGCCCACCCGCACATCATCAGGCGGACATCCTCCGGCTTTCGCAATGGCCGCCAAAACCTCCGCTGGGGTTGTCGAGTCGTCCAGGCCGGCGACGCGTAGCTCAGCGGTCTTCATGGGCCTGGAAACTCGAACGTCCTCAGGGTTGAGGACCTCCCTCAGCTTGGCGGCCAGGATGTCCGCCTTCTCGCCGCTAGAGGCACCCGGCACCTCAAGCAGCCGCGCCCCCGTAATCGCCGGCCTAAATCCTAGGCCGGTCGGTATGCCAAGGTCGGGGAACGCGACTTTGGCTTTGGCCTCCAAAAGAACCGCCTTATAAGAGACGCCCCTCTCGACGGCTCCGGGCTGCAGCGTAATTACCACAGCCGCGGAGCGTGGGGCTCTTGGCCTCGGTGGCTTCTGAGTCTTCTTTGAGGCCGGTGCAGGTGCCTTAGCGGGTGCTGGCGGCGCAGCCTTCTTCTTGCGGCCCCTCTTGACAACCGTTGTCCAGGCCTCCGTGGAGGGCCCGGGAGTGGTTGCCGGGGGACCGGCCGTCAGGGAAGCTGGCCCAGGCGTGGACGCCGGGGGAGCAGCCTTCCGGGAAGTGGGCGCAGACTTTGTCTTCGCAGGCTGGCTGGCCACTTTCCCGGACCCACTCGGCTCTGCCGCCACGACTGTAGAGCCCGGTTTGGTGGTGCCAGCCAGCCTCCGCTTGTCCGCAGCGAGCGGTGGGCGGACGGTTTCGGCAGGAAGAAGCCTCCCCTCTATGGCCTCCATCCGAGCCCCCACCATCTGCCCGCACTGCATCATGCAGATGCGCGCGATCTTCTCGATCTCCGCATCTGCAAGTGCAGGGACCGATGATGGGGCCGGTAAAGGAGCTGACAACGGGACCGCCGATTGGTTGGCCGCGGGAGCTACCCTCTGGGCGGCAAACTGCCGCTTGAGGTCCTCCAACTCTGACTGGAGACGGCGGTTCTCCTCCCACAGCTTCGCCGTCTCCTCCGTCTCCGACCGACTCTGGAGGACCTCAACTGCCTCCCTGATTCCGTCAGCCGCCTCCTTCAAAGCGCGCGTGAACGTGCCCCTCAAGTTGCCGGATTTAGTGGCAACCTGCAGGACAACGCCCACGCCGTCCAGAACTTGGCGACTGAGCGCCACCGCCGAAACGCTCCCTCCGGCAGCCATCCGGGCTGAGCGCCGCTCGCGCAACTGACGGGCCAACTCTTCCACCTCATCAGCCGCTCTGGCTTTGCGCTGCGCCCTTTTGGCAGCATTGGCCTCCGCCTTATTTGAAGGCAGCATTAGCCCCTCGCCAACGTCTGAGAACGTGGGACCGGAGTCGCTGCCCACGCTCTCAACGCTTTTCGCGTGCTCAACCGGAGCAGGCAAGTCGGGCCGGGATACCGGCACGGACCGATCCCGCTCCAGCAAACGAGTGGAATGTCCATTCGCCGCGCGACCTCGCCTGCTCCTGCCCGTTGGCACCTTAGCGGCCGGCAGGTTTTCCTCGCTATGGGAGCGAGGTGACCGCTTCCTCCTTCCTTTAGAGGGACGAATCCCTTCTGGAGCCCGCGAGCGCTCCGAGCCTACGCTCGCAACGCTTGCGACGCTCATCTTTTCGGATGCGGTGTCGGAATCCGACTCCGCACCCACACCCATCCGTTCGATCATAACGATCGGAACCTTCTGCTGTTTTAATTTATTTGAGTCCATATAAGTCCCACGAGTGTGGGGGATATAAAAAGTCCACCTAGGGTAACCCCCTGTCCCTAGGTAAGTGTACATTTGTATCCCAACCAGGGGGTCCACTAATCCCTGGCTGGGGGTGCGCTTGAGACTGATGCGCCACCTACAACTAAGAAGCTGCAGATGACACTACTCCTCAGCCATTCATACCCTCGCCGCACACCAAAACTTGGTATTGGAGGATTTTTTTATAGAGGTTATCTTCCTCGCGATCCGGGCGGTCAAGCCAAGATCCTCGTCCCGTTCCGAGTCATAAAACATGACCATGATCTCGTTACGGATTACGATTTCGACGGTTGCAGTCGGGAGAATAGGATCCCCCGCTGCTAGCCCGTTGGCAGGGTGAGTGCACAACGGGCGCCGCCCATGTTTCTCCACATGTCTATCTGTGATATTGGATATATCTGTGATATCTGTGATATGTGACAGACATGTGGAGAAACGTCCTACGCCCACTCAACCCACCCTCTGTAAGCAGAGGGGTGAGTGGACGACCGTCGGGTGGTCTACATAGACCAACCCAAGAGCATAAAGCTCCCCTCCCTACGCAGAAATTCGCTACAGTCAATACCCTCTCCGACATGGAGAGACTATTGGCCGTACCCAGGATGCACCGGCCCAACGACTGCCCTTTCCCCCGAACGTATTCGAAAGGAACGAGCAGCAATCAGGCACACGAGGAGGTTTTCTGCACGCACCCCAACCTAACCTTTTTTTTTTTTTTTTTTTTTTTCTCGCTGGGAAAATGCATTACGCATGCCCGCTCGCGGGGGACGAGACGGGGTATGTGGGACTCCTGCCAGAATGGCAGTCTACCCACTAAAAACCCAGCGGTGTTCCCGCATCGCCGTGATGGGAGGGTCATGGGAAACCGGCTCAGCCTTTACTTCCACAACCCTCCCGGCGCATGCCCGCCTTGTTGGCGGGCCCCGCATGCCCCCCAGGCTGGGGGGCTACGGGAATGGCCGGAACACCTGGCCATTCCCGTCCGACACTGGTGGAGGCCTGTGCAATACAGGCTAGGGTGCCCCCGCAACCGTTGCCTGCTGGCCTCCACCTGGGAGGAGTCGAAGATGACTGTCATACTGACGTCTTCTTCGGCCCCTCCTCCGCCTTCGGAGCGGCGCCGCTTGAGGATCGTCCTCTCGCGCGCGCTCCGCCGCCTCCTTCTGGGACATGACGTGTTCGCAGAAGGAGGCGACTGCCGCCCAGGACCTCTCATCTCCCAGCATGGTGTTGACTAAACCGGGGAGTGAGAGGTCCGGTCCGATCACCGCAATGAGACTGCGGCGCGGCTCAGACCACGACGGGCACACCTCGAGGGTGTGCTGTGCCGTGTCCTCCGCCGCGCCACAGCCGTGGCACGACGGTGTCTCCTCCCGTCCGATTCGGTGCAGGTACGATCCGAAGCAACCGTGTCCGGAGAGCACCTGCACGAGACGGAAGGAGAGGAACCCATGCGACCGCTCGAGCCAGTCTCGCAGGACCGGCCCAATCGCGTCGAGGGTTCGGCGGCCGAAGACTGCGGTGGCAAGGTCCCCCATCCAATGGACGACGATGGCGTCCCTCGCCTCCCGCCGGACGGCCTCCCGCTCTTCCGGGACTGGGCGTTCTCCTCTCGCCCTCCGCCCCGCCGTCCATTCAAATACTCTGGCGAGCACCCACGCCTCGAGCTCCCAAGGAGGGGTGCTGGCCAGAGCACATGCTGCCGCAAAGCCCACCGTGCGGTAGGCCCGCGCCACCCGCTGGGCTATGGCCCTTTGGGGTGCCCGCAAGGCGGCGGCGTTCTCCCTCCTGTGGAGGGAGTCCTCCCAGATGGGGGCCCCATAGAGGGCCATGCTCCTCAAGATGCCGGCATAAAGTTGCCGGCATCGTGCGCTGGGCCCCCCCAAGTTGGGAAGCAGCCACGATAGCGCGCTTGCGGCCTTTAGCAGGCGCGACGACAGCCCGCTGAAATGCGGACCGAAGCGCCACCTGCTGTCAATGACAAGGCCCAGATATTTCATCTGGGCCTTAACCTCAATCCTGACGCCCTCCACGAAGATGTGGGCGTCAGGTGGGGGGCGCTGCCGTGGTCCGTGGAAGAACACGGCCTCGGTCTTGTGCAGCGCCACCGTTAAACCTAGGCGGCGGATCCTCCCCGCGACCAAGGATCCGCCCGCCGAGGCCAGGCTGGCCGCCTCCCTGAAACTCCCCCCCCGGGCGGTGAGGAGAGTGTCATCCGCGTAGCAAATGACACTCGTGCCTCGGAGGAGAGTTCCCCGTAGGAGCCAATCATAGCCGATGTTCCACAGGAGAGGTCCTACGACTGACCCCTGTGGAACACCGGCTTCAACGGCGTACCGCCGGACTTGGCCAGTCCTATTTACCAGGAGGATCGCCCGGTCCTCCAGGTAGCTGGCCAGCAGACTGCGCAGGTAACGAGGCACTCCGTGGAATCGGAGCGCCTCTAGGATGGTTGAGTGGGGAACGGAGTTGAATGCATTGGCTATGTCGAATGACACAGCCAACACTCCGTCCCCCACCTCCATCGCTTCCTTCACCTGGCCCTTAAGGCAGGCCAGCGCGTCCACTGTGGAACGCTCAGCCCGAAAACCGAACTGAGCGTCCGACAAGTCCGGCCCGACATCGCGCAGATGGCCCTTTAGGCGAGCAGCGATTATCCCCTCGAACATTTTGCCGACCTCATCGAGCAGAACGATGGGCCGGTATGCCGAGGGGGAGTCTGCTGGGCGGCCCTCCTTGCGAAGGAGGCACAACTGCCCCTCCTTCCACGGTTTCGGAAACCTCCCAGACGCAAGGCATGCGCTGAAGAGGTCCCGAAACCTCTCCGCCATTTGAGTGGCAGCGATTGCCACCACTCTTGCGGGAACACCGTCGGGGCCTGGAGCTGTCTTCTTGGCGCGGATATGGAAAATCGCCGCGCCAAGTTCTGACTCCGTGACAGGAGGGGCCTCCTCCTCTTCCTCGTCTGGCAGAGCTATCCCTTGTGGTGGGACCATCACTGGCGGGGTAAAGTTGCCCCTGCACGGGAACAGGGACTGAACCACCCCGTCCAGGAATGAGGGCTCCAGGGTCTCGGCAACCGGGGGACCAAAGGGGCGCAATTTGTTGCGCGCAGCCTTGTACGGTCTCCCGTAGGGGTCGCTGTCAAGACCCTCCAGCAGCTCGGCTCTCGCCGAGTCCCTGGCGGCGGCGATGGCCCGACTGAGGACCATTTTTGCCTCCATGTATACCTCATAGAGGTGGTCCTCGTCGGACAGATCCCGTCGACGCCGCCGCCGGCTACGCGTGTAGGCCCTCTTAGCCTCCACACACGCTGCTCGAAGCCCCGCCAGCTCCACCGACCACCAGTAAACGGCACGTTTGGGGTGTGGTCGGCGAGACCGAGGCATGCTAGAGTTGCATACCTCGGTCAGAGACTCCCTCAGCTGCCCCGCTACGGTGTCCACATCCAGGCCGGCGGTTGGCGGCGAAAGCCAGTCCTGGATGAACGCCGCCTCCCCCGCTGCCTCCCTGTCCAGGCGGGTTAGAGCCCACCGCGGGAACGGTGACCGCCCCGAGAGGGGCCGCCTCTCTCCGGGGCCACTGGTGGAGATGTCGAACCGCACGTAGCGGTGGTCCGACATAGTCTCCACCAGGTCCACCCGCCAGTTCAACACGCGCGCGGCTAACGCAGGTGTGGCGAAGGTGACGTCCACTATTGAGCCACCACCACGCCGCACGCATGTCTGGACGCTTCCTCTGTTCAAGAGGGAGAGTCCGGAGGAGGCTGCCCACATCTCAACCGCCCGCCCGCGTGCGTCGGTGGCCGGGTTGCCCCAGGTCACCGACTTGGCATTCAGGTCTCCCAGTACAGAGACCTGACGCGGCGCCGCCCTGCCGACCACGGCGGCCAGGACTCCGAGATAGTTCTCGAAGTCCTGAAGAGGGCGGTTTGGGGAGAAATATACGCCCACAAGGGCTAAGTCTCCCCACGCGGCGGCCACGTATCCCGGTCCCCTCTCTAATAGCGAGAGGGGAGGTGAGTCTGTGGACGACCGCGCCGCTAGTGCCACCGAGTCGTCCTCGTCACCCAGCCAGCTGCCGGGGATCGAGTAGGGCTCGGCGACCACCGCTACGTTCACCAACCATTCGGCCATGACCTGCACTACTAGGTCCTGGGCCGCTCTGCAGTGGTTGGTGTTCGCCTGGATGATGCGATAGTCGTAGCCTATTATTCGGACATCGCACCATCCTCCTCAGCTACCGCCGCTGGAGCTGCAGCGGCGACGACGGCGGCGGTGGTGGCAACAGGGCGAACCTGCGCCGGCACTATGCCCTTCCGCACGGGGGGCTTACAGCTCCTGCCCGTCATCCTGTGGTCCGCGGGGCGGCCACTGGCGGCACACGCCGTGCAGTGTGGCGTGGAGGCGCGGCAGGTGACACTCTTGTGTCCCTCTTTCCCGCATTGGTAGCACGTGTCTCCCCAGTCGAATTTGGAGGGACACGTGACCCGGGTGTGGCCGAACGCGAAGCACTTGAAGCAGCGCATTGGCTGGTCTTCAAGTGCCTTGACCACAGCCGAGCTGAGCCCCACGAGCAGCCGTCCCTTGGTCGCAGCAAGGACGGCCCCAGCCGCGGCTACTGGGCACTCGACGCGGATGATGCCCATACCGCGGCGGCCAAGCCTGATGGCGCCACCTTTCACTGCGCCAGCGTCACAGCCTCCAGCCGCCGCGACGGCCGCCACCACATCCTCCTTGGTGACCGAATCCTCCAGATCGGCCACCTCCAAGGCTGTGGTCTTAACCGGTCTGACGACCGTCGCCACATCCGCGATGGCCTCTTGCAACTTTGTTGCAAAGAGGTCCGCATTTGTGCCGCGCTGTTCCCCCGAGAACTCGAAAATTCGAGCCCCGGTTAGGGTTCGGCGGCACGCGACTTTGCTGATCCCCAGCCGGGAGGGATCAGCATTGGTACGAGCCCGTCGTAGAATGGACTCGTACGTCTCACCCCGCTCCACGGCCTCCGGGGTGATGGTCACCACGACGGCCGCGGTTTTGGGAGGAACTAGCTTCCTCCCGCTGGCTGGAGCCCTTTTGGCTGCAGAAGCAGTCGCGGTAGGCTTGGGGGCTGACTTTTCCCCCTTCTTCCCTCCCTTCCCTTTTCCTCTCTTGACCACTTCCGTCCACGGCTGGTTGGACGGGGTGGTGGAGGGAAGAAGGGCGTCTTCCTCCTGCGAGTTCTGGGGGGCTGCTGCAGTGGCAGACGACCCAGATGCTCCCTCCGCGCTTGTGGTGCGGATTTGAGGAGCCTTCTTGGTCCTCTTACCCTTGCCTTTGCCCTTGGAGGGCTTCGGGGCCTGGGGCTGCGCACCCGATGCCGGTCCTGCTAGAGGCGCAGGTTCCGATCCCATCGGTGGTGGACTTTTATCCGCCGCTAGCGGTGGGCGGAGCCGCTTTTCCGGCAAGAGCCGGTCCTCGATGCCTGCAAAGCAGGCTCTAGTGAAGGCCCTCTCCTCCATGACAACCTTCCGGATTACTTCCTCAAGGTTGGCTGTGGAGGAGGAGGAGCCTCCTACCACCAGACCTGGGCCAGGTTGGGCAGGCCGGGCCGTGACCTCAGCCAGCTTCTGATGTAGCTGGCTGACCTCTGCCTGCAGGCGATCCACCTTCGCCTGCAGCTGCCGCGTCTCGTCCGTGGCCGTCCGCTTCACCAGCTCCAGGACAATGCCGTGCAAGCTGGCGGCCCGGCATTTGAGGGCCTTTTGAAAGGTCCCCTTCAAGTTGGAGGACTTTGCGGCGACCTCGAAGACCTCCTCCTTGTCCTCCTGTGCCATGCGCTCCAGTTCCGCCAGGGAGTGGTCGGCATACAGTACACTGGATGCACCATAGCCAGCCCTCGACCGGGCGGTTTGCACCTGGTGCTCCTTGGCAGCGACCCTCTCCTCCAGGTCTTGCTGGAGTTGCACCCTTTTCGCCAGGTTTAGCTGGCGTTCGGCGTCCACCAATCCCACATCGTGGGTCGAAGCTTTAAAATACTTCGATCCCTTCTTCGCCTTACTTTCGGCCGCATCGTCGGCCCCAGAGGCCACGCTCTCCACGCTCTCCGCGTGTTCGACCGGAGCAGGCGTAACACTTCCCACAGGGAGACGCGAAGGTCCGCCTGCAACTGCGCGACCTCGCCTACTCCTGCCCGTTGCCACCTTAGCGGCTGGCAGGTTCTCCTCGCTGCGGGAGCGTGGCGAACGCTTCCTCCTTCCCTTGGAGAGACGCCCAGCCATCCCTTCCTCAGCCCGCGAGCGCTCCGAGCCAACGCTCGCCACGCTCGCCCTCCTCTCGGATGCGGTGTCGGAGTCCGACATTGCACCCTTGCTCATCCGCTCGACCAACACGATCGGCAACTTCTCAAAATTTTTGTTTTTAATATCCATAAGATTCCCACGAGTATGGGGGATATAAACGGTCCACCTAGGTTCACCCCCTGTCCCTAGGTAAGTGTAAATTTGTGACCCAACCAGGGGGTCCACTAATCCCTGGCTGGGGGTGCGCTTGTGACTGATGCGCCACCTACAACTAAGAAGCTGCAGATGACACTACTCCTCAGCCATTCATACCCTCGCCGCACACCAAAACTTGGTATTAGAGGAATTTTTTATAGAGGTTATCTTCCTCGCGATCCGGGCGATCAAGCCAAGATCCTCGTCCCGTTCCGAGTCATAAAACATGACCATGATCTCGTTACGGATTACGATTTCGACGGTTGCAGTCGGGAGAATCAGATCCCCCGCTGCTAGCCCGTTGGCAGGGTGAGTGCACAACGAGCGCCGCCAATGTTTCTCCACATTTCTGTCTGTATGAAACAGACAGAAATGTGGAGAAACGTCCCACGCCCACTCAACTCACCCTCTGTAAGCAGAGGGGTGAGTAAGCGATCGTGGGGTGGTCTAAGTCGACCAACCCCGGAGCAAAAGGCTCCCCCGCCCACGCGCCGGAGCGCACCTCCGACAGGATATTGGCATACGGACAACGACACCCCTTAGGCACACGTACCTAATGGGGGGAAATTGCCCGCACCCCAGGGTGCACCGTCCCGCAAACTGGCCTTTCCCCCGGACGCATCCAAGGGAAACTCCAGCCCACGGGCACACGAGGAGGTTTCCTGTCCTAGCACCCCACCCCAACCTAACCTTTTTTTTTTTTTTTTTCTCGCTGGGAAAATGCATTACGCATGCCCGCTCGCGGGGGACGAGACGGGGTATGTGGGACTCCTGCCAGAATGGCAGTCTACCCACTAAAAACCCAGCGGTGTTCCCGCATCGCCGTGATGGGAGGGTCATGGGAAACCGGCTCAGCCTTTACTTCCACAACCCTCCCGGCGCATGCCCGCCTTCCTGGCGGGCCCCGCATGCCCCCCAGGCTGGGGGGCTACGGGAATGGCCGGAACACCTGGCCATTCCCGTCCGACACTGGTGGAGGCCTGTGCAAGACAGGCTAGGGTGCCCCCGCAACCGTTGCCTGCTGGCCTCCACCTGGGAGGAGTCGAAGATGACTGTCATACTGACGTCTTCTTCGGCCCCTCCTCCGCCTTCGGAGCGGCGCCGCTTGAGGATCGTCCTCTCGCGCGCGCTCCGCCGCCTCCTTCTGGGACATGACGTGTTCGCAGAAGGAGGCGACTGCCGCCCAGGACCTCTCATCTCCCAGCATGGTGTTGACCAAACCGGCGAGTGAGAGGTCCGGTCCGATCACCGCAATGAGACTGCGGCGCGGCTCAGACCACGACGGGCACACCTCGAGGGTGTGCTGCGCCGTGTCCTCCGCCGCACCACAGCCGTGGCACGACGGTGTCTCCTCCCGTCCGATTCAGTGCAGGTACGATCCGAAGCAACCGTGTCCGGACAGCACCTGCACGAGACGGAAGGAGAGGAACCCATGCGACCGCTCGAGCCAGTCTCGCAGGACCGGCCCAATCGCATCGAGGGTTCGGCGGCCGAAGACTGCGGTGGCAAGGTCCCCCATCCAATGGACGACGATGGCGTCCCTCGCCTCCCGCCGGACGGCCTCCCGCTCTTCCGGGACTGGGCGTTCTCCTCTCGCCCTCCGCCCCGCCGTCCATTCATATACTCTGGCGAGCACCCACGCCTCGAGCTCCCAAGGAGGGGTGCTGGCCAGAGAACATGCTGCCGCAAAGCCCACCGTGCGGTAGGCCCGCGCCACCCGCTGGGCTATGGCCCTTTGGGGTGCCCGCAAGGCGGTGGCGTTCTCCCTCCTGTGGAGGGAGTCCTCCCAGATGGGGGCCCCATAGAGGGCCATACTCCTCAAGATGCCGGCATAAAGTTGCCGGCATCGTGCGCTGGGCCCCCCCAAGTTGGGAAGCAGCCACGATAGCGCGCTTGCGGCCTTTAGCAGGCGCGACGACAGCCCGCTGAAATGCGGACCGAAGCGCCACCTGCTGTCAATGACAAGGCCCAGATATTTCATCTGGGCCTTAACCTCAATCCTGACGCCCTCCACGAAGATGTGGGCGTCAGGTGGGGGGCGCTGCCGTGGCCCGTGGAAGAACACGGCCTCGGTCTTGTGCAGCGCCACCGTTAAACCTAGGCGGCGGATCCTCCCCGCGACCAAGGATCCACCTGCCGAAGCCAGGCTGGCCGCCTCCCTGAAACTCCCCCCCCGGGCGGTGAGGAGAGTGTCATCCGCGTAGCAGATGACACTCGTGCCTCGGAGGAGAGTTCCCCGTAGGAGCCAATCATAGCCGATGTTCCACAGGAGAGGTCCTACGACTGACCCCTGTGGAACACCGGCTTCAACGGCGTACCGCCGGACTTGGCCAGTCCTATTTACCAGGAGGATTGCCCGATCCTCCAGGTAGCTGGCCAGCAGACTGCGCAGGTATCGAGGCACTCCGTGGAATCGGAGCGCCTCTAGGATGGTGGAGTGGGGAACGGAGTTGAAGGCATTGGCTATGTCGAATGACACAGCCAACAATCCGTCCCCCACCTCCATCGCTTCCTTCACCTGGCCCTTAAGGCAGTCCAGCGCGTCCACTGTGGAACGCTCAGCCCGAAAACCGAACTGAGCGTCCGACAAGTCCGGCCCGACATTCCGCAGATGGCCCTTTAGGCGAGCAGCGATTATCCCCTCGAACATTTTGCCGACCTCATCGAGCAGAACGATGGGCCGGTATGCCGAGGGGGAGTCTGCTGGGCGGCC
The DNA here is from genome assembly GCA_949091785.1 of Polymixis lichenea. NCBI lineage: Eukaryota > Metazoa > Arthropoda > Insecta > Lepidoptera > Noctuidae > Polymixis > Polymixis lichenea. The sequence continues at coordinate 125,312 of OX420932.1, forward strand.
CTCCTTGCGAAGGAGGCACAACTGCCCCTCCTTCCACGGTTTCGGAAACCTCCCAGACGCAAGGCATGCGCTGAAGAGGTCCCGAAACCTCTCCGCCATTTGAGTGGCAGCGATCGCCACCACTCTTGCGGGAACACCGTCGGGGCCTGGAGCTGTCTTCTTGGCGCGGATATGGAAAATCGCCGCGCCAAGTTCTGACTCCGTGACAGGAGGGGCCTCCTCCTCTTCCTCGTCTGGCAGAGCTATCCCTTGTGGTGGGACCATCACTGGCGGGGTGAAGTTGCCCCTGCACGGGAACAGGGACTGAACCACCCCATCCAGAAATGAGGGCTCCAGGGTCTCGGCAACCGGGGGACCAAAGGGGCGCAATTTATTGCGCGCAGCCTTGTACGGTCTCCCGTAGGGGTCGTTGTCAAGACCCTCCAGCAGCTCGGCTCTCGCCGAGTCCCTGGCGGCGGCGATGGCCCGACTGAGGACCATTTTTGCCTCCATGTATACCTCATAGAGGTGGTCCTCGTCGGACAGATCCCGTCGACGCCGCCGCCGGCTACGCGTATAGGCCCTCTTAGCCTCCACACACGCTGCTCGAAGCCCCGCCAGCTCCACCGACCACCAGTACACGGCACGTTTGGGGTGTGGTCGGCGAGACCGAGGCATGCTAGAGTTGCATACCTCGGTCAGAGACTCCCTCAGCTGCCCCGCTACGGTGTCCACATCCAGGCCGGCGGTTGGCGGCGAAAGCCAGTCCTGGATGAACGCCGCCTCCCCCGCTGCCTCCCTGTCCAGGCGGGTTAGAGCCCACCGCGGGAACGGTGACCGCCCCGAGAGGGGCCGCCTCTCTCCGGGACCACTGGTGGAGATGTCGAACCGCACGTAGCGGTGGTCCGACATAGTCTCCACCAGGTCCACCCGCCAGTTCAACACGCGCGCGGCTAACGCAGGGGTGGCGAAGGTGACGTCCACTATTGAGCCACCCCCACGCCGCACGCATGTCTGGACGCTTCCTCTATTCAAGAGGGAGAGTCCGGAGGAGGCTGCCCACATCTCCACCGCCCGCCCGCGTGCGTCGGTGGCCGGGTTGCCCCAGGTCACCGACTTGGCATTCAGGTCTCCCAGTACGGAGACCTGACGCGGTGCCGCCCTGCCGACCACGGCGGCCAGGACTCCGAGATAGTTCTCGAAGTCCTGAAGAGGGCGGTTTGGGGAGAAATATACGCCCACAAGGGCTAAGTCTCCCCACGCGGCGGCCACGTATCCCGGTCCCCTCTCTAATAGCGAGAGGGGAGGTGAGTCTGTGGACGACCGCGCCGCTAGTGCCACCGAGTCGTCCTCGTCACCCAGCCAGCTGCCGGGGATCGAGTAGGGCTCGGCGACCACCGCTACGTTCACCAACCATTCGGCCATGACCTGCACTACCAGGTCCTGGGCCGCTCTGCAATGGTTGGTGTTCGCCTGGATGATGCGATAGTCGTAACCCATTATTCCGACATCGCACCATCCTCCTCAGCTACCGCCGCTGGAGCTGCAGCGGCGACGACGGCGGCGGTGGTGGCAACAGGGCGAACCTGCGCCGGCACTATGCCCTTCCGCACGGGGGGCTTACAGCTCCTGCCCGTCATCCTGTGGTCCGCGGGGCGGCCACTGGCGGCACACGCCGTGCAGTGTGGCGTGGTGGCGCGGCAGGTGACACTCTTGTGTCCTTTTTGCCCGCATTGGTAGCACGTGTCTCTCCAGTCGAATTTGGAGGGACACGTGACCCGGGTGTGGCCGAACGCGAAGCACTTGAAGCAGCGCATTGGCTGGTCTTCAAGTGCCTTGACCACAGCTGAGCTGAGCCCCACGAGCAGCCGTCCCTTGGTCGCAGCAAGGACGGCCCCAGCCGCGGCTACTGGGCACTCGACGCGGATGATGCCCATACCGCGGCGGCCGAGCCTGATGGCGCCACCTTTCACCGCGCCAGCGTCACAGCCTCCAGCCGCCGCGACGGCCGCCACCACATCCTCCTTGGTGACCGAATCCTCCAGATCGGCCACCTCCAAGGCTGCGGTCTTAACCGGTCTGACGACCGTCGCCACATCCGCGATGGCCTCTTGCAACTTTGTTGCGAAGAGGTCCGCATTTGTGCCGCGCTGTTCCCCCGAGAACTCGAAAATTCGAGCCCCGGTTAGGGTTCGGCGGCACGCGACTTTGCTGATCCCCAGCCGGGAGGGATCAGCATTGGTACGAGCCCGTCGTAGAATGGACTCGTACGTCTCACCCCGCTCCACGGCCTCCGGGGTGATGGTCACCACGACGGCCGCGGTTTTGGGAGGAACTAGATTCCTCCCGCTGGCTGGAGCCCTTTTGGCTGCAGAAGCAGTCGCAGTAGGCTTGGGGGCTGACTTTTCCCCCTTTTTCCCTCCCTTCCCTTTTCCTCTCTTGACCACTTCCGTCCACGGCTGGTTGGACGGGGTGGTGGAGGGAAGAAGGGCGTCTTCCTCCTGCGAGTTCTGGGAGGCTGCTGCAGTGGCAGACGACCCAGATGCTCCCTCCGCGCTTGTGGTGCGGATTTGAGGAGCCTTCTTGGTACTCTTGCCCTTGCCTTTGCCCTTGGAGGGCTTCGGGGCCTGGGGCTGCGCACCCGATGCCGGTCCTGCTAGAGGCGCAGGTTCCGATTCCATCGCTGGTGGACTCTTATCCGCCGCTAGCGGTGGGCGGAGCCGCTTTTCCGGCAAGAGCCGGTCCTCGATGCCTGCAAAGCAGGCTCTAGTGAAGGCCCTCTCCTCCATGACAACCTTCCGGATTACTTCCTCAAGGTTGGCTGTGGAGGAGGAGGAGCCTCCTACCACCGGACCTGGGCCAGGTTGGGCAGGCCGGGCCGTGACCTCAGCCAGCTTCTGATGTAGCTGGCTGACCTCCGCCTGCAGGCGATCCACCTTCGCCTGCAGCTGCCGCGTCTCGTCCGTGGCCGTCCGCTTCACCAGCTCCAGGACAATGCCGTGCAAGCTGGCGGCCCGGCATTTGAGGGCTTTTTGAAAGGTCCCCTTCAAGTTGGAGGACTTTCCGGCGACCTCGAAGACCTCCTCCTTGTCCTCCTGTGCCATGCGCTCCAGTTCCGCCAGGGAGTGGTCGGCATACAATACACTGGATGCACCATAGCCAGCCCTCGACCGGGCGGTTTGCACCTGGAGCTCCTTGGCAGCGACCCTCTCCTCCAGGTCTTGCTGGAGTTGCACCCTTTTCGCCAGGTTTAGCTGGCGTTCGGCGTCCACCAAGCCCACATCGTGGGTCGAAGCTTTTAAATACTTCGATCCCTTCTTCGCCTTACTTTCGGCCGGATCGTCGGCCCCAGAGGCCACGCTCTCCACGCTCTCCGCGTGTTCGACCGGAGCAGGCGTAACACTTCCCACAGGGAGACGCGAAGGTCCGCCTGCAACTGCGCGACCTCGCCTACTCCTGCCCGTTGCCACCTTAGCGGCTGGCAGGTTCTCCTCGCTGCGGGAGCGTGGCGAACGCTTCCTCCTTCCCTTGGAGAGACGCCCAGCCATCCCTTCCTCAGCCCGCGAGCGCTCCGAGCCAACGCTCGCCACGCTCGCCCTCCTCTCGGATGCGGTGTCGGAGTCCGACATTGCACCCTTGCTCATCCGCTCGACCAACACGATCGGCAACTTCTCAAAATTTTTGTTTTTATAATCCATAAGATTCCCACGAGTATGGGGGATATAAACGGTCCACCTAGGTTCACCCCCTGTCCCTAGGTAAGTGTAAATTTGTGACCCAACCAGGGGGTCCACTAATCCCTGGCTGGGGGTGCGCTTGGGACTGATGCGCCAGCTACAACTAAGAAGCTGTAGATGACACTACTCCTCAGCCATTCATACCCTCGCCGCACACCAAAACTTGGTATTAGAGGAATTTTTTATAGAGGTTATCTTCCTCGCGATCCGGGCGATCAAGCCAAGATCCTCGTCCCGTTCCGAGTCATAAAACATGACCATGATCTCGTTACGGATTACGATTTCGACGGTTGCAGTCGGGAGAATCAGATCCCCCGCTGCTAGCCCGTTGGCAGGGTGAGTGCACAACGAGCGCCGCCCATGTTTCTCCACATTTCTGTCTGTATGAAACAGACAGAAATGTGGAAAAACGTCCCACGCCCACTCAACTCACCCTCTGTAAGCAGAGGGGTGAGTAAGCGACCGTCAGGCGGTCTAAGTCGACCGACCCCGGAGCAAAAGGCTCCCCCGCCCACGCGCCGGAGCGCACCTCCGACAGGATATTGGCATACGGAGAACGACACCCCTTAGGCACACGTACCTAATGGGGGGAAATTGCCCGCACCCCAGGGTGCACCGTCCCGCAGACTGGCCTTTCCCCCGGACGCATCCAAGGGAAACTCCAGCCCACGGGCACACGAGGAGGTTTCCTGTCCTAGCACCCCACCCCAACCTAACCTAACCTAACCTGACCAAACCTTTTTGATGACGGGGGGAAATCCTCATGGATGTCCTCCGCCCCGGGGAGGGCGGAGGGGTCTGTCAGACTCTTACTGACTAAAACCACCCCGGTGTTCCGTCTCTCACTTGCACCGGGGATCACGGGAACTGATGTGACTTCCGCGATCCCCGGCTAGTGCCGGCCCGCCTCTGCGGGCCACCTCGCGATAGGGGGGGAGTGAGGTGTTAAACTCCCCCCTTACGTCATAGAGAGGCGCGCGTGGAACACTACGCGCCGCCATCTCGGGTCCTAACAAGTAGGGGGCAACGAATTTCCCCAGATCCGTTGCCCCTGGACCCATTTAGGGGGGCTGGAAGAGGGCGTTGTCCGCCCTCCGCCGACGCCCGGTGCGTCTGCTGCGGATCGGGTTAGCGGAAGCAATCTCCCGCTCCCTCTCCGCAGCCTCCTTCTGCGACATGACTGTTTCGCAGAAGGATACCACCGCGTCCCAGGACTCCTCGCTGCCGACCATCGAGTCGACAACGGCCGGCAGCGACAGGTCACTGCCGACTCCTGAGATGAGGGCACGGCGTGGCTCCTCCCAAGCGGCACACTCTGCCAGCGTGTGCCACGCCGTGTCCTCCCGACAGTCGACGCAGTGGTGACACCGAGCGTCCGGCTCCCTGTTTATGCGACACAGGTACTTCCCGAAGCAACCATGCCCCGACAGCACCTGTGTCACCCGAAACGACAGGGAGCCGTGCCTCCTCCCGAGCCAGCGCTCGAGTACTGGCCGGACCGCCCCGATGGTAGCGGGGCCGGCGGTAGGGCGTGAAAGCCTGTCCCGCCATTCCGCCACCAGGGCTGCGCGAAGCTGTGACCGACGCAACTCCAAATGTCGCTGCGTCAGCCACTCGCCCCGCGCCCTCGAGTCCTCGCACCACCGGTACAGTGACGCGAGTACCTTCGCCTCGAGGTCCCAGGGCGGGGATCCAGCCAGTACACAAGCCGCCTCGTAGGAGATCGTGCGATACCCCCTTATGACTCTGACGGCCATCGCTCGCTGTGGCCTTCGCAGGACAGCGATGCTGCCGGCCGTCAGGTCAGCCGCCCAGATCGGGGCCCCATACAGGGCCATCGATCGCACGATCCCCACGTAGAGCCGCCTACAGGCGGCGCTCGGGCCCCCCAGATTGGGAAGCAACGTTGACAGCGCCCCAGCCGCGCCCATCAACTTGGGCACCAGCCGCTGGAAGTGGGGGCCGAAATCCCACCGGCTGTCGAGCACCAATCCAAGATACTTCATGGTTGACTCGACAGCAATTCGGGACCCCCCGACCACGATGTGTGATCCCAGCGGTGGCGCCCGCCGGGGGCCATGAAAGACCATGGCCTCCGACTTGTTGAGGGCCACCTCCAGGCCTAAGCGCCGTATGTGGGTCACCACCTGTGACACCGCAGCCGTCGCCAGCAACGCTGCCTCCCTGTACGAGCTCCCCCGGGCCGTGACCAAGGTGTCATCCGCATAACACGTCAAGTCCACGCCCGGCTGGAGCTCGCCCCTCAACACCCAGTCGTACCCGATGTTCCACAGGAGCGGTCCCACGACCGAACCCTGTGGAACACCGCACGACATGCGGCGCTGGTTTCCGCAACCAAACCTAACCTAACCTAACCTTTTTTTTTTTTTTTTTTTTTTTTTTTTTTTTTTTTTTTTTTTTATTAGGCTGAGAAAATGCTTTACGCATACCCGCTCGCGGGGGACGAGACGGGGTATGTGGGACTCCTGTCAGAATGACATTCTACCCACTAAAAACTCAGCGGTGTTCCCGCATCGCCGTGATGGGAGGGCCATGGGAAACCGGCTCAGCCTTTACTTCCACGACCCCCCCGGCGCATGCCCGCCTAAATGGCAGGCCCCGCATGCCCCCCAGACGGGGGTCCGGGAATGGCCAGAACACATGGCCATTCCCGTCCGACACTGGTGGAGGCCTGTGCAATGCAGGCTAGGGTGCCCCCGCAACCTTTGCCTGCTGGCCTCCACCTGTCAGAAATGGAGACACGTCCCACGCCCACTCAACTCACCCTCTGTAAGCAGAGGGGTGAGTGGGCGTCCGCCGGGCGGTCCAGGTCGACCGACCCAGGAGCACAAGGCTCGCCCGCCCACGCGCCGGAGCGCATCCCCGACAGGATATTGGCATACGGACAACGACACCCCTTAGGCACACGTACCTAATGGGGGGAAATTGCCCGCACCCCAGAGTGCACCGTCCCGCAGACTGGCCTTTCCCCCGGACGCATCCAAGGTGTTGTATATTGTACCTACGGCGCGTACGACACGCGTGTGTGTGTGTCGGGCGCGCGAGATCGCTTCGACGTACTTCAATAAATCAGTATGACATTGACTCGCGGTTTGATTGCATGCGTACTACCCCCGCTCCCGTTAAATACGTAACAGTGGCGACGAGGATCAAAAGACAAGGAAAATGTTTGCTAGTGGAGTTTTTGGTGCTATAACCAACTTCGACCACCTCACAAGCGAGTGGGATACATATAAATCACGGCTCACGCAATGGTTTGTTGCGAACGACGTAAATGATGAGTCGGACAAAGCCAAGGTCAAACGGAAAGCAATATTGTTAAGTGCATTGAGCGAGTCAACCTACAAGCTAGCGAGTGACCTGGCGCTGCCGCAGAAAATTGAGAAGATAGATTATGACAAAATTATCAATTTGTTGGACTGCCATCTTACCCCGAAACGGCTTGGTTTCGCGGAGAGGTTTAAATTCTACTCAGCTACACAGCGCCAAGGTGAAAGTCATACTCAGTGGGCAGCAAGGATTAGGGGATTGGCGGCACACTGCGCGTTCAAAAATCTGGAAGAGGCCCTTATCGACAAATTTGTGATGGGAATGGCAGCGGGTCCCGAGCGCGAGCAATTGTTCGCAAAGGATCTGCAGGAACTGACGCTGGTCAAGGCTGTGGAGTTGGCTGAGAACGTGTGCGCGTCGCGCAAAGCAGCGACGGCCATCCAAACATCGAACGGCGCGGGCGGCAACATCATGGCCGCCGCCGCTGCCGGCAGCGCGGCTCCCGACGGCGTGTTCAGTATCTCCAAGAACGAAAAGTGCAGTGTGTGCGGATACACCAATCATAAGTCCAATCAGTGCCGTTATAAAAGTTACAAGTGCAAAAAGTGTAGCCATAAGGGTCATTTAAGTAGAATGTGTGCGGCTAACTCGAAAGTAAATTACGTTACGAAAGATATCGCGGATGTCGGAGACGATGGTAAGTCACGTGTACTTAACATTAAATGCGTGAAAGGCAGGCCAATGTCGGAGTATGTATTGGTAAATGGTGTATTTTTGGAGTTTGAAATAGACAGTGGTTCAGCCGTTAACGTCATTTCAGATCAAACGTACTATTCTCTCTTCAAGGAAGTGCCATTGTCAGAAACCGATAAGATGTTATTTAGTTATACGGGAGGTAAAATTAAAACTTTAGGGTTCATTCGTTTATCCGTGACGTATGTAAACAGCTCACAAGTTTTGAAGTTCTACGTAGCACGCGGCGGCAGCCCGCCGCTCCTAGGCCGTGAGTTCTTACAAATATTTAACTTAGAGTTCGCCCCGGCGGTGCCTGTTAATTATATAGATAAATCACAGAATCGTGAAATCACTAAAATTATTTCGCAATTTCCAAAACTATTTTCTAGTAAATTAGGTTGCTTCAACAAAAATAAGGTATCGTTAAAATTAAAACCCGACACAAAGTTGTTATTTTTTAAAGCAAGACCAGTCGCTTTCGCGTTGAGGGAAAAAATTGATGTGGAACTGAATCGCCTTGTAGATCTGGGGATATTAGAACCTGTAGAATATTCGGAATGCGCCTCTCCCATAGTCCCGGTATTAAAAAAAGACGGTGGTGTTAGGATCTGTGCAGATTATTCAGTAACTATTAATAAGCAACTAATGATTGAAAAATACCCAATACCAACTATTGATGAATTATTCTCTAAATTACACGGTGGTGAACAATTCACCAAACTAGACCTTTCTCGAGCTTACAACCAATTTTTACTCACAGAAGACTCACAGGTCCTAACGTGCATCAACACGCATCGTGGCCTTTTCAAATATACGAGATTAGTGTTTGGGCTGGCGAGTGCGCCAGCCGTGTTCCAACGTGCTATGGAATGTGTGCTCGCAGGATTAGACGGGGTTATAATTTTTTTAGATGATATCTTAATAACAGGGAGTAATATAAAGGAACATGTTGACAGGTTAACGTTAGTTTTAAAACGCCTTGAAGATGCAGGGTTAACAGTTCAGCAGGATAAATGCGAATATTTAAAAAACGAAATTTGCTACCTGGGTCATATTATCGATAAAAATGGCATACGGAAATCACCAGATAAAGTTCAGGCCATATTAAAAGCTCCAATACCGACGAACGTTTCGCAGTTACAATCATTTTTAGGGTTGATTAACTATTATAGAAGCTTCGTGCCAAACGCTTCATCGATACTAAGCTCATTATATGAATTACTCCATAAAAATAAAAAGTGGGAGTGGACCCCAGTTCACGAAGAGGCATTTGACCAAATTAAGAAACTGCTTGCTTCCGATCAGTTGCTAGCTCATTTCGATCCTGCCGCAAAACTGATACTAACCGTAGATGCTTCGCCACAGGGTTTAGGCGCTATTCTATCTCAGTTATCACGCACCGACGACCGCGAGAGGCCGATCGCATTTGCTTCAAGGACGCTCACGGCAGCGGAAAAAAATTATTCACAGTTACAGAAAGAGGCTACGGCCATAATATACGGGGTAAGAAGATTTCACCAGTACTTATATGGTCGTGTCACACCGTTCATATTACGTACGGATCATAAACCGTTGATAACGATTTTCGGTCCACATCGCGGCATCCCTGAAGTATCCGCGAACAGGCTACAACGCTATGCGATATTTTTGTCAGCATACAATTATTCCATTGAGTATATTCGTAGCGGTGATAACAGTGCAGATTATTTATCTCGAGCGACATTGCTGGATGAGAACCGGGTGCAGGACGAAGTGCGGGGGGAAGACCGCGACTGTGAGGAGCGCGCCGCTTTCGTTAATTTTGTTGTTGAAGGAAGTTTACCTATTACACTAAAGGAATTACGTTGCGAGACCGACAGCGACGAGATTTTAAAAAAAGTTAAAAATTATGTTATGAAGGGTTGGCCGCGTAAAGTAAACGATTCCGAATTGCGAGCGTATTTTGACTGTCGTTTTCAATTGGCGTTGGAAAATGGATGCTTAATGCGTGGTCATAAAGTGGTTATTCCGCATTCGCTTAGAGATAAAATGTGTGGAGAACTACACGATTCGCACTTTGGTGTAGTAAAAATGAAGGCAGTCGCACGCGAAAAATTTTGGTTTCCGGGAATCGACGCGGCGCTTGAACGTTTGGCTGCAGCGTGCAGTGTGTGCGCGCAGCTGCGGCCCTCCCCACACCGCGCGCCTCCCTCGCCGTGGCCCTATCCGCCGCATGCCTTCTATAGAATTCATTTGGATTTTCTCGGACCATTTCACAACCAAATGTTTTTAGTTATAGTAGATGCATTTTCTAAGTGGGTCGAATGTTACACAGTTGGTACAACATCATATGGATCAAAAACTGTTATTAGCAGATTATGTGATTTTATGTCTAGGGTAGGTATTCCACACACGTTGGTGTCGGACAATGGTACTTCTTTCACGTCTAGGGAGTTTGAGAATTTTTGCAGTTTAAACGGTATTCAACATGTTTTAGCACCGGTATACCACCCGTCAAGTAACGGGCAAGCCGAAAGCTTCGTTAAAATAGTTAAAAAAGGTCTCAAAAGTATCATATTGCAATCTAACACCAAAATTCCACTACAAGAGAAAATCGCAAAATTTTTATTTGATTATAGGAACTCCAAAAATAGTACCACAGGTAGATCACCAGCAGAAATACTTTATGGTCGACCTCTACGTTCGCGGCTAGACTTAATTAATCCCCTGCAAGTCGTTCCGACATCCACGGATCTTTCGCTTACCGTAAAAAAAAATCAGTCCTTACAGAGTAAGAACAAGGGAGGAAGGGAAAGACCAAAATTTAATATAGATGACGTTGTTTGGATAAAGCGATTTTGTGGAGACGGTAAATTTTGTTGGGTGCAAGGAATAATCAAAGAGGAGATTGGGAAAGTCATGTATTCAGTGTTTATTACAGAGCTAAATTGTAAAGTAATTCGTCACATAGACCAGATTCGACGTTTTCAAACCAAAGACATTTTAGAAGTGCAAAACAAAAAGGATTGGCATTGGGACATAGAAGCCGATGACAGGAACTTGTCGCCGCATTGTGAATCCGCGGCCCTAACGGGTGAGAACAGCGACTCTACAGACGTCGAAATTTCAGCACCCGCCGAGGAGGTACATCTTGCAGAGGAGGATAGGATGAGGGTTGCGCCATTAGCCACACATTCGCCCTCGACGCCAGATCATTCAAGGATAATGAGTCCCGACCCGTCTGTACCGCATCTCATAGAAGAAGGAGGTCAGAATATTGATGAACCTGAACAACAGAATTGTAGATCCAAACGACGTATTTTGCCTGTTAATTATAAGCCATTTTTCTAAAGTATGTGGGGGAGGGAATGTTGTATATTGTACCTACGGCGCGTACGACACGCGTGTGTGTGTGTCGGGCGCGCGAGATCGCTTCGACGTACTTCAATAAATCAGTATGACATTGACTCGCGGTTTGATTGCATGCGTACTACCCCCGCTCCCGTTAAATACGTAACACAAGGGAAACTCCAGCCCACGGGCACACGAGGAGGTTTCCTGTCCTAGCACCCCAACCTAACCTTTTTTTTTTTTTTTTTTTTTTTTTTTTTTCTCGCTGGGAAAATGCATTACGCATGCCCGCTCGCGGGGGACGAGACGGGGTATGTGGGACTCCTGCCAGAATGGCAGTCTACCCACTAAAAACCCAGCGGTGTTCCCGCATCGCCGTGATGGGAGGGCCATGGGAAACCGGCTCAGCCTTTACTTCCACGACCCTCCCGGCGCATGCCCGCCTTGCTGGCGGGCCCCGCATGCCCCCCAGGCTGGGGGGCTACGGGAATGGCCGGAACACCTGGCCATTCCCGTCCGACACTGGTGGAGGCCTGTGCAAGACAGGCTAGGGTGCCCCCGCAACCGTTGCCTGCTGGCCTCCACCTGGGAGGAGTCGAAGATGACTGTCATACTGACGTCTTCTTCGGCCCCTCCTCCGCCTTCGGAGCAGCGCCGCTTGAGGATCGTCCTCTCGCGCGCGCTCCGCCGCCTCCTTCTGGGACATGACGTGTTCGCAGAAGGAGGCGACTGCCGCCCAGGACCTCTCATCTCCCAGCATGGTGTTGACTAAACCGGGGAGTGAGAGGTCCGGTCCGATCACCGCAATGAGACTGCGGCGCGGCTCAGACCACGACGGGCACACCTCGAGGGTGTGCTGCGCCGTGTCCTCCGCCGCGCCACAGCCGTGGCACGACGGTGTCTCCTCCCGTCCGATTCGGTGCAGGTACGATCCGAAGCAACCGTGTCCGGAGAGCACCTGCACGAGACGGAAGGAGAGGAACCCATGCGACCGCTCGAGCCAGTCTCGCAGGACCGGCCCAATCGCGTCGAGGGTTCGGCGGCCGAAGACTGCGGTGGCAAGGTCCCCCATCCAATGGACGACGATGGCGTCCCTCGCCTCCCGCCGGACGGCCTCCCGCTCTTCCGGGACTGGGCGTTCTCCTCTCGCCCTCCGCCCCGCCGTCCATTCATATACTCTGGCGAGCACCCACGCCTCGAGCTCCCAAGGAGGGGTGCTGGCCAGAGCACATGCTGCCGCAAAGCCCACCGTGCGGTAGGCCCGCGCCACCCGCTGGGCTATGGCCCTTTGGGGTGCCCGCAAGGCGGTGGCGTTCTCCCTCCTGTGGAGGGAGTCCTCCCAGATGGGGGCCCCATAGAGGGCCATACTCCTCAAGATGCCGGCATAAAGTTGCCGGCATCGTGCGCTGGGCCCCCCCAAGTTGGGAAGCAGCCACGATAGCGCGCTTGCGGCCTTTAGCAGGCGCGACGACAGCCCGCTGAAATGCGGACCGAAGCGCCACCTGCTGTCAATGACAAGGCCCAGATATTTCATCTGGGCCTTAACCTCAATCCTGACGCCCTCCACGAAGATGTGGGCGTCAGGTGGGGGGCGCTGCCGTGGTCCGTGGAAGAACACGGCCTCGGTCTTGTGCAGCGCCACCGTTAAACCTAGGCGGCGGATCCTCCCCGCGACCAAGGATCCGCCCGCCGAGGCTAGGCTGGCCGCCTCCCTGAAACTCCCCCCCCGGGCGGTGAGGAGAGTGTCATCCGCGTAGCAAATGAACCCCAACCTAACCTTTTTTTTTTTTTTTTTTTTCTCGCTGGGAAAATGCATTACGCATGCCCGCTCGCGGGGGACGAGACGGGGTATGTGGGACTCCTGCCAGAATGGCAGTCTACCCACTAAAAACCCAGCGGTGTTCCCGCATCGCCGTGATGGGAGGGTCATGGGAAACCGGCTCAGCCTTTACTTCCACAACCCTCCCGGCGCATGCCCGCCTAGTTGGCGGGCCCCGCATGCCCCCCAGGCTGGGGGGCTACGGGAATGGCCGGAACACCTGGCCATTCCCGTCCGACACTGGTGGAGGCCTGTGCAATACAGGCTAGGGTGCCCCCGCAACCGTTGCCTGCTGGCCTCCACCTGGGAGGAGTCGAAGATGACTGTCATACTGACGTCTTCTTCGGCCCCTCCTCCGCCTTCGGAGCGGCGCCGCTTGAGGATCGTCCTCTCGCGCGCGCTCCGCCGCCTCCTTCTGGGACATGACGTGTTCGCAGAAGGAGGCGACTGCCGCCCAGGACCTCTCATCTCCCAGCATGGTGTTGACTAAACCGGGGAGTGAGAGGTCCGGTCCGATCACCGCAATGAGACTGCGGCGCGGCTCAGACCACGACGGGCACACCTCGAGGGTGTGCTGTGCCGTGTCCTCCGCCGCGCCACAGCCGTGGCACGACGGTGTCTCCTCCCGTCCGATTCGGTGCAGGTACGATCCGAAGCAACCGTGTCCGGAGAGCACCTGCACGAGACGGAAGGAGAGGAACCCATGCGACCGCTCGAGCCAGTCTCGCAGGACCGGCCCAATCGCGTCGAGGGTTCGGCGGCCGAAGACTGCGGTGGCAAGGTCCCCCATCCAATGGACGACGATGGCGTCCCTCGCCTCCCGCCGGATGGCCTCCCGCTCTTCCGGGACTGGGCGTTCTCCTCTCGCCCTCCGCCCCGCCGTCCATTCATATACTCTGGCGAGCACCCACGCCTCGAGCTCCCAAGGAGGGGTGCTGGCCAGAGCACATGCTGCCGCAAAGCCCACCGTGCGGTAGGCCCGCGCCACCCGCTGGGCTATGGCCCTTTGGGGTGCCCGCAAGGCGGCGGCGTTCTCCCTCCTGTGGAGGGAGTCCTCCCAGATGGGGGCCCCATAGAGGGCCATACTCCTCAAGATGCCGGCATAAAGTTGCCGGCATCGTGCGCTGGGCCCCCCCAAGTTGGGAAGCAGCCACGATAGCGCGCTTGCGGCCTTTAGCAGGCGCGACGACAGCCCGCTGAAATGCGGACCGAAGCGCCACCTGCTGTCAATGACAAGGCCCAGATATTTCATCTGGGCCTTAACCTCAATCCTGACGCCCTCCACGAAGATGTGGGCGTCAGGTGGGGGGCGCTGCCGTGGTCCGTGGAAGAACACGGCCTCGGTCTTGTGCAGCGCCACCGTTAAACCTAGGCGGCGGATCCTCCCCGCGACCAAGGATCCGCCCGCCGAGGCTAGGCTGGCCGCCTCCCTGAAACTCCCCCCCCGGGCGGTGAGGAGAGTGTCATCCGCGTAGCAAATGAACCCCAACCTTTTTTTTTTTTTTTTTTTTTTTCTCGCTGGGAAAATGCGTTACGCATGCCCGCTCGCGGGGGACGAGACGGGGTATGTGGGACTCCTGTCAGAATAGCAGTCTACCCACTAAAAACCCAGCGGTGTTCCCGCATCGCCGTGATGGGAGGGTCATGGGAAACCGGCTCAGCCTTTACTTCCACAACCCTCCCGGCGCATGCCCACCTTCCTGGCGGGCCCCGCATGCCCCCCAGGCTGGGGGGCTACGGAAATGGCCGGAACACCTGGCCATTCCCGTCCGACACTGGTGGAGGCCTGTGCAATACAGGCTAGGGTGCCCCCGCAACCGTTGCCTGCTGGCCTCCACCTGGGAGGAGTCGAAGATGACTGTCATACTGTCGTCTTCTTCGGCCCCTCCTCCGCCTTCGGAGCGGCGCCGCTTGAGGATCGTCCTCTCGCGCGCGCTCCGCCGCCTCCTTCTGGGACATGACGTGTTCGCAGAAGGAGGCGACCGCCGCCCAGGACCTCTCATCTCCCAGCATGGTGTTGACCAAACCGGGGAGTGAGAGGTCCGGTCCGATCACCGCAATGAGACTGCGGCGCGGCTCAGACCACGACGGGCACACCTCGAGGGTGTGCTGCGCCGTGTCCTCCGCCGCGCCACAGCCGTGGCACGACGGTGTCTCCTCCCGTCCGATTCGGTGCAGGTACGATCCGAAGCAACCGTGTCCGGACAGCACCTGCACGAGACGGAAGGAGAGGAACCCATGCGACCGCTCGAGCCAGTCTCGCAGGACCGGCCCAATCGCGTCGAGGGTTCGGCGGCCGAAGACTGCGGTGGCAAGGTCCCCCATCCAATGGACGACGATGGCGTCCCTCGCCTCCCGCCGGACGGCCTCCCGCTCTTCCGGGACTGGGCGTTCTCCTCTCGCCCTCCGCCCCGCCGTCCATTCATATACTCTGGCGAGCACCCACGCCTCGAGTTCCCATGGAGGGGTGCTGGCCAGAGCACATGCTGCCGCAAAGCCCACCGTGCGGTAGGCCCGCGCCACCCGCTGGGCTATGGCCCTTTGGGGTGCCCGCAAGGCGGTGGCGTTCTCCCTCCTGTGGAGGGAGTCCTCCCAGATGGGGGCCCCATAGAGGGCCATACTCCTCAAGATGCCGGCATAAAGTTGCCGGCATCGTACGCTGGGCCACCCCAAGTTGGGAAGAAGCCACGATAGCGCACCCGCGGCCTTCAGCAGGCGCGACGACAGCCCGCTGAAATGCGGACCGAAGCGCCACCTGCTGTCAATGACAAGGCCCAGATATTTCATCTGGGCCTTAACCTCAATCCTGACGCCCTCCACGAAGATGTGGGCGTCAGGTGGGGGGCGCTGCCGTGGTCCGTGGAAGAACACGGCCTCGGTCTTGTGCAGCGCCACCGTTAAACCTAGGCGGCGGATCCTCCCCGCGACCAAGGATCCGCCCGCCGAGGCCAGGCTGGCCGCCTCCCTGAAACTCCCCCCCCGGGCGGTGAGGAGAGTGTCATCCGCGTAGCAAATGACACTCGTGCCTCGGATGAGAGTTCCCCGTAGGAGCCAATCATAGCCGATGTTCCACAGGAGAGGTCCTACGACTGACCCCTGTGGAACACCGGCTTCAACGGCGTACCGCCGGACTTGGCCAGTCCTATTTACCAGGAGGATTGCCCGATCCTCCAGGTAGCTGGCCAGCAGACTGCACAGGTATCGAGGCACTCCGTGGAATCGGAGCGCCTCTAGGATGGTGGAGTGGGGTACGGAGTTGAAGGCATTGGCTATGTCGAATGACACAGCCAACACTCCGTCCCCCGCCTCCATCGCTTCCTTCACCTGGCCCTTAAGGCAGGCCAGCGCGTCCACTGTGGAACGCTCAGCCCGAAAACCGAACTGAGCGTCCGACAAGTCCGGCCCGACATCCCGCAGATGGCCCTTTAGGCGAGCAGCGATTATCCCCTCGAACATTTTGCCGACCTCATCGAGCAGAACGATGGGCCGGTATGCCGAGGGGGAGTCTGCTGGGCGGCCCTCCTTGCGAAGGAGGCACAACTGCCCCTCCTTCCACGGTTTCGGAAACCTCCCAGACGCAAGGCATGCGCTGAAGAGGTCCCGAAACCTCTCCGCCATTTGAGTGGCAGCGATTGCCACCACTCTTGCGGCAACACCGTCGGGGCCTGGAGCTGTCTTCTTGGCGCGGATATGGAAAATCGCCGCGCCAAGTTCTGACTCCGTGACAGGAGGGGCCTCCTCTTCCTCGTCTGGCAGAGCTATCCCTTGTGGTGGGACCATCACTGGCGGGGTGAAGTTGCCCCTGCACGGGAACAGGGACTGAACCACCCCGTCCAGGAATGAGGGCTCCAGGGTCTCGGCAACCGTGGGACCAAAGGGGCGCAATTTGTTGCGCGCAGCCTTGTACGGTCTCCCGTAGGGGTCGCTGTCAAGACCCTCCAGCAGCTCGGCTCTCGCCGAGTCCCTGGCGGCGGCGATGGCCCGACTGAGGACCATTTTTGCCTCCATGTATACCTCATAGAGGTGGTCCTCGTCGGACAGATCCCGTCGACGCCGCCGCCGGCTACGTGTATAGGCCCTCTTAGCCTCCACACACGCTGCTCGAAGCCCCGCCAGCTCCACCGACCACCAGTACACGGCACGTTTGGGGTGTGGTCGGCGAGACCGAGGCATGCTAGAGTTGCATACCTCGGTCAGAGACTCCCTCAGCTGCCCCGCTACGGTGTCCACATCCAGGCCGGCGGTTGGCGGCGAAAGCCAGTCCTGGATGAACGCCGCCTCCCCCGCTGCCTCCCTGTCCAGACGGGTTAGAGCCCACCGCGGGAACGGTGACCGCCCCGAGAGGGGCCGCCTCTCTCCGGGACCACTGGTGGAGATGTCGAACCGCACGTAGCGGTGGTCCGACATAGTCTCCACCAGGTCCACCCGCCAGTTCAACACGCGCGCGGCTAACGCAGGGGTGGCGAAGGTGACGTCCACTATTGAGCCACCCCCACGCCGCACGCATGTCTGGACGCTTCCTCTGTTCAGGAGGGAGAGTCCGGAGGAGGCTGCCCACATCTCAACCGCCCGCCCGCGTGCGTCGGTGGCCGGGTTGCCCCAGGTCACCGACTTGGCATTCAGGTCTCCCAGTACGGAGACCTGACGCGGCGCCGCCCTGCCGACCACGGCGGCCAGGACTCCGAGATAGTTCTCGAAGTCCTGAAGAGGGCGGTTTGGGGAGAAATATACGCCCACAAGGGCTAAGTCTCCCCACGCGGCGGCCACGTATCCCGGTCCCCTCTCTAATAGCGAGAGGGGAGGTGAGTCTGTGGACGACCGCGCCGCGAGTGCCACCGAGTCTTCCTCGTCACCCAGCCAGCTGCCGGGGATCGAGTAGGGCTCGGCGACCACCGCTACGTTCACCAACCATTCGGCCATGACCTGCACTACCAGGTCCTGGGCCGCTCTGCAGTAGTTGGTGTTCGCCTGGATGATGCGATAGTCGTAACCCATTATTCCGACATCGCACCATCCTCCTCAGCTACCGCCGCTGGAGCTGCAGCGGCGACGACGGCGGCGGTGGTGGCAACAGGGCGAACCTGCGCCGGCACTATGCCCTTCCGCACGGGGGGCTTACAGCTCCTGCCCGTCATCCTGTGGTCCGCGGGGCGGCCACTGGCAGCACACGCCGTGCAGTGTGGCGTGGTGGCGCGGCAGGTGACACTCTTGTGTCCCTCTTTCCCGCATTGGTAGCACGTGTCTCCCCAGTCGAATTTGGAGGGACACGTGACCCGGGTGTGGCCGAACGCGAAGCACTTGAAGCAGCGCATTGGCTGGTCTTCAAGTGCCTTGACCACAGCCGAGCTGAGCCCCACGAGCAGCCGTCCCTTGGTCGCAGCAAGGACGGCCCCAGCCGCGGCTACTGGGCACTCGACGCGGATGATGCCCATACCGCGGTGGCCGAGCCTGATGGCGCCACCTTTCACCGCGCCAGCGTCACAGCCTCCAGCCGCCGCGACGGCCGCCACCACATCCTCCTTGGTGACCGAATCCTCCTGATCGGCCACCTCCAAGGCTGCGGTCTTAACCGGTCTGACGACCGTCGCCACATCCGCGATGGCCTCTTGCAACTTTGTTGCAAAGAGGTCCGCATTTGTGCCGCGCTGTTCCCCCGAGAACTCGAAAATTCGAGCCCCGGTTAGGGTTCGGCGGCACGCGACTTTGCTGATCCCCAGCCGGGAGGGATCAGCATTGGTACGAGCCCGTCGTAGAATGGACTCGTACGTCTCACCCCGCTCCACGGCCTCCGGGGTGATGGTCACCACGACGGCCGCGGTTTTGGGAGGAACTAGCTTCCTCCCGCTGGCTGGAGCCCTTTTGGCTGCGGAAGCAGTCGCAGTAGGCTTGGGGGCTGACTTTTCCCCCTTTTTCCCTCCCTTCCCTTTTCCTCTCTTGACCACTTCCGTCCACGGCTGGTTGGACGGGGTGGTGGAGGGAAGAAGGGCGTCTTCCTCCTGCGAGTTCTGGGGGGCTGCTGCAGTGGCAGACGACCCAGATGCTCCCTCCGCGCTTGTGGTGCGGATTTGAGGAGCCTTCTTGGTCCTCTTACCCTTGCCTTTGCCCTTGGAGGGCTTCGGGGCCTGGGGCTGCGCACCCGATGCCGGTCCTGCTAGAGGCGCAGGTTCCGATTCCATCGCTGGTGGACTCTTATCCGCCGCTAGCGGTGGGCGGAGCCGCTTTTCCGGCAAGAGCCGGTCCTCGATGCCTGCAAAGCAGGCTCTAGTGAAGGCCCTCTCCTCCATGACAACCTTCCGGATTACTTCCTCAAGGTTGGCTGTGGAGGAGGAGGAGCCTCCTACCACCGGACCTGGGCCAGGTTGGGCAGGCCGGGCCGTGACCTCAGCCAGCTTCTGATGTAGCTGGCTGACCTCCGCCTGCAGGCGATCCACCTTCGCCTGCAGCTGCCGCGTCTCGTCCGTAGCCGTCCGCTTCACCAGCTCCAGGACAATGCCGTGCAAGCTGGCGGCCCGGCATTTGAGGGCTTTTTGAAAGGTCCCCTTCAAGTTGGAGGACTTTGCGGCGACCTCGAAGACCTCCTCCTTGTCCTCCTGTGCCATGCGCTCCAGTTCCGCCAGGGAGTGGTCGGCATACAGTACACTGGATGCACCATAGCCAGCCCTCGACCGGGCGGTTTGCACCTGGTGCTCCTTGGCAGCGACCCTCTCCTCCAGGTCTTGCTGGAGTTGCACCCTTTTCGCCAGGTTTAGCTGGCGTTCGGCGTCCACCAAGCCCACATCGTGGGTCGAAGCTTTAAAATACTTCGATCCCTTCTTCGCTGTACTTCCGGCCAGATCATCGGCCCCAGAGGCCACGCTCTCCACGCTCTCCGCGTGTTCGACAGGGGCAGACGTAGCGCTTCCCTCAGGTAGACGAGAAGGTCCGCCTCCAACTGCGCGACCTCGCCTACTCCTGCCCGTTGCAACCTTAGCAGCTGGCAGGTTCTCCTCGCTGCGGGAGCGTGGCGAACGCTTCCTCCTTCCCTTGGAGAGACGCCCAGCCATCCCTTCCTCAGCCCGCGAGCGCTCCGAGCCAACGCTCGCCACGCTCGCCCTCCTCTCGGATGCGGTGTCGGAGTCCGACATAGCACCCTTGCTCATCCGCTCGACCAACACGATCGGCAACTTCTCAAAATTTTTATTTTTAATATCCATAGAGATTCCCACGAGTATGGGGGATATAAACGGTCCACCTAGGTTCACCCCCTGTCCCTAGGTAAGTGTAAATTTGTGACCCAACCAGGGGGTCCACTAATCCCTGGCTGGGGGTGCGCTTGGGACTGATGCGCCACCTACAACTAAGAAGCTGCAGATGACACTACTCCTCAGCCATTCATACCCTCGCCGCGCACCAAAACTTGGTATTAGAGGATTTTTTTATAGAGGTTATCTTCCTCGCGATCCGGGCGATCAAGCCAAGATCCTCGTCCCGTTCCGAGTCATAAAACATGACCATGATCTCGTTACGGATTACGATTTCGACGGTTGCAGTCGGGAGAATCAGATCCCCCGCTGCTAGCCCGTTGGCAGGGTGAGTGCACAACGAGCGCCGCCCATGTTTCTCCACATGTCTGTCTGTTTGAAACAGACAGAAATGTCGAGAAACGTCCCACGCCCACTCAACTCACCCTCTGTAAGCAGAGGGGTGAGTGAGCGATCGTGGGGTGGTCTAAGTCGACCGACCCCGGAGCATAAGGCTCCCCCGCCCACGCGCCGGAGCGCCCCTCCGACAGGATATTGGCATACGGACAACGACACCCCTTAGGCACACGTACCTAATGGGGGGAAATTGCCCGCACCCCAGGGTGCACCGTCCCACAGACTGGCCTTTCCCCCGGACGCATCCAAGGGAAACTCCAGCCCACGGGCACACGAGGAGGTTTCCTGTCCTAGCACCCCAAATGAACCCCAACCTAACCTAACCTAACCTAACCTTTTTTTTTTTTTTTTGATCACGGGGGGAAATCCTCATGGATGTCCTCCGCCCCGGGGAGGGCGGAGGGGTCTGTCAGACTCTTACTGACTAAAACCACCCCGGTGTTCCGTCTCTCACTTGCACCGGGGATCACGGGAACTAGTGTGACTTCCGCGATCCCCGGTACCTAACCTAACCTAACCTAACCTAACCATGTGATGTATGTATATTAAAATAGTAGGTACCAAAAATCTACCTAACCGAACCAAGTTTTCATACATTGGTCAATATCTTCGCAACCAGGTGACGCATTTTGACGCTGTTTTCAGCTAATTCGTTCCTAGTTAGGCTAGCTGAGACTATCTGACTGAGAAAATTGACGAAAACGCGAAAAAATTTTCTTTCGCTTCATAGACTTAGAAAATTCTTACTAACTGTATGTACTGGAGACATAATTCAATAATATTTCAAAATTCTTTCAGTCAATCCCGTTTAAATTAGTTTCAATAGATACTTACCTGCCTTACCTGCAATCCGGTGTGCGTTCCGCGAGTCCGAGACGTCTAGGGTAGTTAATATTCCTGGTTTTGTTCAAATTTTCAGTGAAAATTCACGTTTTTCGGCTGAAATTCAAAATTTTTGTTCAGCACGCTTTTCAGTAACGCCATAGTTAGCTAGTTCGCGCGGAGACGCGTCTTTCGACACCTCGCCCGTGTGCCTAGCATATATAGGTACCTTAATACTTAGAATTTTCATTGTTCTACGTAACTAGTAGGTACCAAAAATCTACCTGACCGAACCAAGTTTTCATACATTGGTCAATATCTTCGCATCCAGGTGACGCATTTTGACGCTGTTTTCAGCTAATTCGTTCCTAGTTAGGCTACCTGAGACTATCTGACTGAGAAAATTGACGAAAACGTGAAAAAATTTTCTTTCGCTTCATAGACTTAGAAAATTCTTACAACTTGCATGTACTGGAGACATAATTCAATAATATTTCAAAATTCTTTCAGCCAATCCCGTTTAAATTAGTTTCAATAGATATTTACCTGCCTTACCTGCAATCCGGTGTGCGTTCCGCGAGTCCGAGACGTGTAGGGTAGTTAATATTCCTGGTTTTGTTCAAATTTTCAGTGAAAATTCACGTTTTTCGGCTGAAATTCAAAATTTTTGTTCAGCACAACTTTCAGTAACGCCATAGTTAGCTAGTTCGCGCGGAGACGCGTCTTTCGACACCTCGCCCGTGTGCCTAGCATATATAGCCACCTTAATACTTAGAATTTTCATTGTTCTACGTAACTAGTAGGTACCAAAAATCTACCTGACTGAACCAAGTTTTCCTCACCTTCCGCCTGACACAGGTCCTCACCGGACATGGCTGTTTCGGGAGGTTTCTGTTTCGGATAGGGCGGGAGGAAACGCCCGGGTGTTTCCATTGCGAAGATCGCCCAGAGGACACGGTGGAGCATACGGTGGAGGTCTGCCCAGCTTGGGCGGAGCACCGCCGTGTCCTCGTGGAGGTGATCGGCGGCGGCGATCTCTCGCGTCTGACCCTGGTCCAGGCCATGGTACGGAGCGAGAGGGCATGGCTGGCAGTCGCCTCCTTCAGCGAAGCAGTTATGCTCGCAAAGAGGGAGGCGGCGCACGTGAGGGAGATGCAGTACATGCGCCCTCACAGCCGTGGCCTTCGCAGGAGACGCCCTGGGCGTCGGGAATCCCAGGCTGATTCCCGGCCACCGTAGGCACGGGCTTGCGGACGGCGAGTAATGGGTACCTCGCTGTCCGGTAAGGACCAAGCCCGGGTCGACGGCGCGTTGTGTTCCACGCGCGCCTCAAAGAGATGTCAGCAGCAACAGAGGGGCCCGCAACAGCCGATGCCTGCCGGGGGTGCGGGTTGTTCGAAAGAGATACCGCCGCCCCTGGCACACAGGCAACTGAGGGAACACGGGTGGGTTTTAGTCAGTAAAAGTCTGACACGCCCTCCCGCTCCACCCAGAGCGGGAGAAGTTATTTGATGATTTCCAAACCAGAAAAAAAAAAAAAAAAAACCGAACCAAGTTTTCATACATTGGTCAATATCTTCGCATCCAGGTGACGCATTTTGACGCTGTTTTCAGCTAATTCGTTCCTAGTTAGGCTACCTGAGACTATCTGACTGATAAAATTGACGAAAACGCGAAAAAAATTTCTTTCGCTTCATAGACTTTGAAAATTCTTACAACTTGTATGTACTGGAGACATAATTCAATAATATTTCAAAATTCTTTCAGCCAATCCTGTTTAAATTAGTTTCAATAGATACTTACCTGCCTTACCTGCAATCCGGTGCGCGTTCCGCGAGTCCGAGACGTGTGGGGTAGTTAATATTCCTGGTTTTGTTCAAATTTTCAGTGAAAATTCACGTTTTTCGGCTGAAATTCAAAATTTTTGTTCAGCACGCTTTTCAGTAACGCCATAGTTAGCTAGTTCGCGTGGGGACGCGTCTTTCGACACCTCGCCCGTGTGCCTAGCATATATAGCCACCTTAATACTTAGAATTTTCATTGTTCTACGTAACTAGTAGGTACCAAAAATCTACCTGACCGAACCAAGTTTTCATACATTGGTCAATATCTTCGCATCCAGGTGACGCATTTTGACGCTGTTTTCAGCTAATTCGTTCCTAGTTAGGCTATCTGAGACTATCTGATTGATAAAATCGACGAAAACGCGAAAAAATTTTCTTTCGCTTCATAGACTTTGAAAATTCTTACAACTTGTATGTACTGGAGACATAATTCAATAATATTTCAAAATTCTTTCAGCCAATCCTGTTTAAATTAGTTTCAATAGATACTTACCTGCCTTACCTGCAATCCGGTGCGCGTTCCGCGAGTCCGAGACGTGTAGGGTAGTTAATATTCCTGGTTTTGTTCAAATTTTCGGTGAAAATTCACGTTTTTCGGCTGAAATTCAAAATTTTTGTTCAGCATAACTTTCAGTAACGCCATAGTTAGCTAGTTCACGCGGAGACGCGTCTTCCGACACCTCGACCGTGCGCCTAGCATACATAGCCACCTTAATACTTAGAATTTTCATTGTTTTACGTAACTAGTAGGTACCAAAAATCTACCTAACCGAACCAAGTTTGCGGGGGTCGTGCGGGCCATGGCCCTATACGGGGCGCCGGTGTGGGCGCCTACATTGAGGCGCCAACCAGCACGCCGGTTGAAGGCGGCCCATAGGGTCATGGCCATCCGGATGATCCGGGGATACCGCACGATCTCCGGTGAGGCGGCGGGCCTCCTTGCCGGATTACCGCCATGGGATCTGGAGGCAAACGTCCTCGCGCTCACTTGGGAGTGGCGCGAGGAGGCCAAACGCCGGGGCGTAACTCCGCTGCCGCGGGAAATTGCGGCACGGCGGACAGAGCTCCGGCAGGATCTCATGGCGACGTGGAAAGTGCGATTGTCGCAACCCAGTGCTGGGCACGCCACGATTGCGGCGGTAAGTCCCCTCTTTGAGGAGTGGTTTGAGAGGCGGCATGGCATCCTCACCTTCCGCCTGACACAGGTCCTCACCGGACATGGCTGTTTCGGGAGGTTCCTGTTTCAAATAGGGCGGGAGGAAACGCCCGGGTGATTCCATTGCGAAGATCGCCCAGAGGACACGGTGGAGCATACGGTGGAGGTCTGCCCGGCTTGGGCGGGGCACCGCCGTGTCCTCGTGGAGGTGATCGGCGGCGGCGATCTCTCGCGTCCGACCCTGGTCCAGGCCATGGTACGGAGCGAGAGGGCATGGCTGGCAGTCGCCTCCTTCAGCGAAGCAGTTATGCTCGCAAAGAGGGAGGCGGCGCACGTGAGGGAGATGCAGTACATGCGCCCTCACAGCCGTGGCCTTCGCAGGAGACGCCCTGGGCGTCGGGAATCCCAGGCTGATTCCCGGCCACCGTAGGCACGGGCTTGCGGACGGCGAGTAATGGGTAGCTCGCTGTCCGGTAAGGACCAAGCCCGGGTCGACGGCGCGTTGTGTTCCACGCGCGCCTCAAAGAGATGTCAGCAGCAACAGAGGGGCCCGCAAGGGCCGATGCCTGCCAGGGGTGCGGGTTGTTCGAAAGAGATACCGCCGCCCCTGGCACACAGGCAACGGAGGGAACACGGGTGGGTTTTAGTCAGTAAAAGTCTGACACGCCCTCCCGCTCCACCCAGAGCGAGAGAAGTTATTTGATGATTTCCCACCCAGAAAAAAAAAAAAAAAAAACCGACCCAAGTTTTCATACATTGGTCAATATCTTCGCATCCAGGTGACGCATTTTGACGCTGTTTTCAGCTAATTCGTTCCTAGTTAGGCTACCTGAGACTATCTGACTGATAAAATTGACGAAAACGCGAAAAAATTTTCCGCCCAACCCACCCTGTCACTAGTGGCCAGGAGGAGGGTTTTGATTTTGCCAAAAGGTTTGAATTTTCTTTTTAATTGTTGTCCACAGATTTTTCGCGAATAGATATTGTGTTAGGTTATAGTATTACATATAGTATTTAGTATTAGATAATTTGTGTCTTGACGTCATTTGCTGTGCAAGTGACAGAGGTTTTATAGTGTTAAGATTTATTGACCTGACGGACGTTCGTCATTAGGACGACGTACAAATTTTTGATTGTGTAAGTTGTTAGTTTATCTGTATCCCCCTTTACAGGGACACAGAAGTTTCGCCAGTACCTTTGACTGATTGTATGAATCTGACGTTCACGAAAGCGACCGCTATGTTTCGCACACCGGCAAAGAATCCTACCAGCTCACCGGGCCTCAGGGGCTCGTCGCGCTCTGCAGAGAAAGAATCCTCGCTTCCCAGCGTAAGGCGTAGTATCGGGGAATGGGAGGCCGGGAAAACTGAGCCCCAGTTGAAGTCTGCGGCCAACCAAAGCACACCACCTGCTTACAATACTCTGGAGACGCGACGAGCCTCTGCGGACACCGTAAAACCACCGAAGAGACCTGACTCTGTTTACCCCAACCTCACGGCGGAGGCGAGAGCTTGCTTAAATAAAGCAAAGCTTCATTTGAGCAACTCTCGCAATCTCAAAACGGAAATCAAGACATAAACAGGCTCTATGAGCTGGTTAAAGAGTCCGAGCGGAGCAAAGATCAAGTCGCACCTGGTCCATCATCAACACTTGCTGTCACACCGGTGGCCGCGCCATCGAATCCGGTCCCGCAGGAACCGACAGAGCTGATGAAGTGCCTTGTAGATGGCCTCCAGCAGCACAAACAGGCGCTGCAAGAGTGCCAAGGACACACTTTGGCTCTGTCGGAACAACTTCAGTCGTCCTCTCACTTCGTCGCAGGCCAAGGCCCGTCTTTTGCCGAAATCGCCGCCGGCCCGAAGCAGAATATCCAAGGGCCTCTTCATTCGGTAGTTGTATCATCTGTGAATGATATGGACACGAGTGAAGAGGTAATTGAGAAGCTCAGGATGGCGGTCGATGCGCGAAATGAGGGCACCAGGGTCGAGCGGCTGCGCAAGGCGAGGGACCAGAAGGTGGTCGTCGGTTTTAGGACCCGAGAGGAGCTGACGATGGTGACCGCACGAATTCGGAAGGCTGGAAATCTTGTTGCAGAAGAGGTTAAAAACAAAGACCCACTGATAATTATCAAGGACGTCTTCTCCTGCCACTCAGACGTGGAGCTTACGCAAGCCCTGCAGTGGCAGAACACCCACTTGATCGGGGATATTCCTGCAGGTGACGTGAGGTTGGGGGTGAAGTACCGTCGTAAGACGAGGAACCCCCACATGGTCCACGTCATCCTGCAGGTGTCCCCGACCGTGTGGCAGAGGCTGACCACGGCGGGTCGCGTGCACATCGACCTACAGCGAGTGCGAGTGCAAGATCAGTCACCACTGGTGCAGTGCACTCGCTGTTTGCACTTCGGCCACGGTCGCAAATTGTGCACGCAACCCGCCGACCTCTGCATCCACTGTGGTGAGCCCCACATGCGTGCAGACTGTCCGTCACGGCTGGCAGATGAGGCACCAAAGTGCCACAATTGTGTGTCGGCAAAGCTGGATCGCACGGACCACAACGCCTTCGACAGTGTGTGCCCTATTCGCGTCAAGTGGGATGCATTGGCACGCCTGTTGGTGGCGTACTGCTAAGGTGCAGCCAACTTTGCCCAGAAATAAGTGCCACAACGGTATTGATTATAAAATGAACATGCAGAAACCCAAAGCAACAAACATTAGTAGAACTTCAATAAAATGGAACTCAAGAGAAGCAAATTGGAGCCAATTTTATGAGAAATTGGCCCAATTAATAGCTGTCTCCAAATTAAATTCACAAGAACTTGAAATACGTAACAAAATAATTGATTTAAAAAGTACAAGTAGTTTAATCAAATACATAATTTCTGTTATCATAGCCACTATAAGTACCAAATTTAGCTTACCACTGTGGTCCGACGAGCACGTTGGCGCGAAGAAGGAGGTCAACATCGCACAAAGCCTCATTCAAAGTGTTGCTCCAGTCCAGAGTGCGCAGGTTGCCGAGCAGCACCTGAAACAAAAAGAAAATTGTTATTATGAAGCATTGGCAGCACAGTCCAAAACCTTGAAGTACCTAAATGAAAAGCAGGAAAAAGTTAAAGTTAATACTGAACCAAAAACTGCAGCTGTGAGTCTGCCCGGATTGACAGAATGTAAATACTGGAAAGGAAATATAAAACCATTAGCAATTAAAACGATAGGATTAGAAATAAACATAGATTATAAAATTATGTCTATAAGATAGATATATTGTGTATATATTAGGATAGCCATAGCATAAAGGTAGTGTTAATTAAGTAATAGGTAAAATTTTATTGTTAAAATAGGTAGACCCATAAGGAGAAAAAAAAAAGAAAAAAAAAAAACAGAAAAATACAAAAATATTATAGACACCTCAATAAATTAGTTACTTTATTAGTCATGTAAGTAAGCTTCTGAAAAATACCCTTAACAAATAAAAGTATAAGTTTCTATGGGAAATAAGATAAAGTGAGACGAATACTACGTCCAGGAAACCATCTCCTCCTAAAAAAGGACTGCCTAAAAAACTTAAAAACCAAAAGACCGACATCAATAAGGCAACCGTAATAACAAGGGCTCTGATCATGTCAGAGGGACACTGAGCAAGGGCAGGAGTGGGTTTTAGCCGGTAAGAGTCCGGCACTGCCCAGACTGCGACACAAGTGAGGCAGTCTGGGCGTCCATGAGGATTTCCCACTCCTGCCATAAAAAAAAAAAAAAAACCTAACCTTTTTTTTTTTCTCGCTGGGCAAATGCATTACGCATGCCCGCATGCGGGTTGCGTGCTCGCGGGGGACGAGACGGGGTATGTGGGACTCCTGTCAGAATGGCAGTCTACCCACTAAAAACCCAGCGGTGTTCCCGCATCACCGTGATGGGAGGGCCATGGGAAACCGGCTCAGCCTTTACTTCCACGACCCTCCCGGCGCCTGCCCACCTTGTTGGCGGGCCCCGCATGCCCCCCGGGCTGGGGGGCTACGGGAATGGCCGGAACACCTGGCCATTCCCGTCCGACACTGGTGGAGGCCTGTGCAAGACAGGCTAGGGTGCCTCCGCAACCGTTGCCTGCTGGCCTCCACCTGGGAGGAGTCGAAGATGACTGTCATACTGACGTCTTCTTCGGCCCCTCCTCCGCCTTCGGAGCGGCGCCGCTTGAGGATCGTCTTCACGCGCGCGCTCCGCCGCCTCCTTCTGGGACATGACGTGTTCGCAGAAGGAGGCGACTGCCGCCCAGGAACTCTCATCTCCCAGCATGGTGTTGACCAAACCGGGGAGTGAGAGGTCCGGTCCGATCACCGCAATGAGACTGCGGCGCGGCTCAGACCACGACGGGCACACCTTGAGGGTGTGCTGCGTCGTGTCCTCCGCCGCGCCACAGCCGTGGCACGACGGTGTCTCCTCCCGTCCGATTCGGTGCAGGTACGATCCGAAGCAACCGTGTCCGGAGAGCACCTGCACGAGACGGAAGGAGAGGAACCCATGCGACCGCTCGAGCCAGTCTCGCAGGACCGGCCCAATCGCGTTGAGGGTTCGGCGGCCGAAGGCTGCGGTGGCAAGGTCCCCCATCCAATGGACGACGATGGCGTCCCTCGCCTCCCGCCGGACGGCCTCCCGCTCTTCCGGGACTGGGCGTTCTCCTCTCGCCCTCCCTCCCGCCGTCCATTCATATACTCTGGTGAGCACCCACGCCTCGAGTTCCCATGGAGGGGTGCTGGCCAGAGCACATGCTGCCGCAAAGCCCACCGTGCGGTAGGCCCGCGCCACCCGCTGGGCTATGGCCCTTTGGGGTGCCCGCAAGGTGGCGGCGTTCTCCCTCCTGTAGAGGGAGTCCTCCCAGATGGGAGCCCCATAGAGGGCCATACTCTTCAAGATGCCGGCATAAATTTGCCGGCATCGTGCGCTGGGCCCCCCCAGGTTGGGAAGCAGCCATGACAGCGCGCCCGCGGCCTTCAGCAGGCGCGACGACAGCCCGCTAAAATGCGGACCGAAGCGTCACCTGCTGTCAATGACAAGGCCCAGATATTTCATCTGGGCCTTAACCTCAATCCTGACGCCCTCCACGAAGATGTGGGCGTCAGGTGGGGGGCGCTGCCGTGGTCCGTGGAAGAACACGGCTTCGGTCTTGTGCAGCGCCACCGTTAAACCTAGGCGGCGGATCCTCCCCGCGACCAAGGATCCGCCCGCCGAGGCCAGGCTGGCCGCCTCCCTGAAACTCCCCCCCCGAGCGGTGAGGAGAGTGTCATCCGCGTAGCAAATGACACTCGTGCCTCGGAGGAGAGTTCCCCGTAGGAGCCAATCATAGCCGATGTTCCACAGGAGAGGTCCTACGACTGACCCCTGTGGAACACCGGCTTCAACGGCGTACCGCCGGACTTGGCCAGTCCTATTTACCAGGAGGATCGCCCGGTCCTCCAGGTAGCTGGCCAGCAGACTGCGCAGGTATCGAGGCACTACGTGGAATCGGAGCGCCTCTAGGATGGTGGAGTGGGGAACGGAGTTGAAGGCATTGGCTATGTCGAATGACACAGCCAACAATCTGTCCCCCGCCTCCATCGCTTCCTTCACCTGGCCCTTAAGGCAGGCCAGCGCGTCCACTGTGGAACGCTCAGCCCGAAAACCGAACTGAGCATCTGACAATTCCGGCCCGACATCCCGCAGATGGCCCTTTAGGCGAGCAGCGATTATCCCCTCGAACATTTTGCCGACCTCATCGAGCAGAACGATGGGCCGGTATGCCGAGGGGGAGTTTGCTGGGCGGCCCTCCTTGCGAAGGAGGCACAACTGCCCCTCCTTCCACGGTTTCGGAAACATCCCAGACGCAAGGCATGCGCTGAAGAGGTCCCGAAACCTCTCCGCCATTTGAGTGGCAGCGATCGCCACCACTCTTGCGGGAACACCGTCAGGGCCTGGAGCTGTCTTCTTGGCGCGGATATGGAAAATCGCCGCGCCAAGTTCCGACTCCGTGACAGGAGGGGCCTCCTCCTCTTCCTCGTCTGGCAGAGCTATCCCTTGCGGTGGGACCATCACTGGCGGGGTGAAGTTGCCCCTGCAGGCGATCCACCTTCGCTTGCAGCTGCCGCGTCTCGTCCGTGGCCGTCCGCTTCACTAGCTCCAGGACAATGCCGTGCAAACTGGCGGCCCGGCATTTGAGGGCCTTTTGAAAGTGCCCTTCAAGTTGGAGGACTTTGGGGCGACCTCCAGGACCTCCTCCTTGTCCTCCTGTGCCATGCGCTCCAGTTCCGCGAGGGAGTGGTCAGCATACAGAACAGTGGATGCACCATAGCCAGCCCTCGACCGGGCGGTTTGCACCTGGTGCTCCTTGGCAGCGACCCTCTCCTCCAGGTCTTGCTGGAGTTGCACCCTTTTTGCCAGGTTTAGCTGGCGTTCGACGTCCACCAAGCCCACATCGTGGGTCGAAGCCTTTTTGGACTTCGACCCCTTCTTCGCCTTACTTTCGGCCGGATCGTCGGCCCCAGAGGCCACGCTCTCCACGCTCTCCACGTGTTCGACCAGAGCAGACGTAACACTTCCCACAGGTAGACGCGAAGGTCCACCTCCAACTGCGCGACCTCGCCTACTCCTGCCCGTTGCCACCTTAGCGGCTGGCAGGTTCTCCTCGCTGCGGGAGCGTGGCGAACGCTTCCTCCTTCCCTTGGAGAGACGCCCAGCCATCCCTTCCTCAGCCCGCGAGCGCTCCGAGCCAACGCTCGCCACGCTCGCCCTCCTCTTGGATGCGGTGTCGGAGTCCGACATTGCACCCTTGCTCATCCGCTCGACCAACACGATCGGCAACTTCTCAAAATTTTTGTTTTTATAATCCATAAGATTCCCACGAGTATGGGGGATATAAACGGTCCACCTAGGTTCACCCCCTGTCCCTAGGTAAGTGTAAATTTGTGACCCAACCAGGGGGTCCACTAATCCCTGGCTGGGGGTGCGCTTGTGACTGATGCGCCACCTACAACTAAGAAGCTGCAGATGACACTACTCCTCAGCCATTCATACCCTCGCCGCACACCAAAACTTGGTATTAGAGGAATTTTTTATAGAGGTTATCTTCCTCGCGATCCGGGCGGTCAAGCCAAGATCTCGTCCCGTTCCGAGTCATAAAACATGACCATGATCTCGTTACGGATTACGATTTCGACGGTTGCAGTCGGGAGAATCAGATCCCCCGCTGTTAGCCCGTTGGCAGGGTGAGTGCACAACGAGCGCCACCCATGTTTCTCCACATTTCTGTCTGTATGAAACAGTCAGAAATGTGGAGAAACGTCCCACGCCCACTCAACTCACCCTCTGTAAGCAGAGGGGTGAGTAAGCGACCGTCAGGTGGTCTAAGTCGACCAACCCCGGAGCAAAAGGCTCCCCCGCCCACGCGCCGGAGCGCACCTCCGACAGGATATTGGCATACGGACAACGACACCCCTTAGGCACACGTACCTAATGGGGGGAAATTGCCCACACCCCAGGGTGCACCGTCCCGCAGACTGGCCTTTCCCCCGGAAGCATCCAAGGGAAACTCCAGCCCACGGGCACACGAGGAGGTTTCCTGTCCTAGCACCCCAACCTAACCTTTTTTTTTTTTTTTTTTTTTTATTACGGGGGAAATCCTCATGGATGTCCTCCGCCCCGGGGAGGGCGGAGGGGTCTGTCAGACTCTTACTGACTAAAACCACCCCGGTGTTCCGTCTCTCACTTGCACCGGGGATCACGGGAACTAGTGTGACTTCCGCGATCCCCGGCTAGTGCAGGCCCGCCTCTGCGGGCCACCTCGTGATAGGGGGGGAGTGAGGTGTTAAACTCCCCCCTTACGTCATAGAGAGGCGCGCGTGGAACACTACGAGCCGCCATCTCGGGTCCTAAGAAGTAGGGGGCAACGAATTTCCCCAGATCCGTTGCCCCTGGACCCATTTAGGGGGGCTGGAAGAGGGCGTTATCCGCCCTCCGCCGACACCCGGTGCGTCTGCTGCGGATCGGGTTGGCGGAAGCAATCTCCCGCTCCCTCTCCGCAGCCTCCTTCTGCGATATGACTATTTCGCAGAAGGATACCACCGCGTCCCAGGACTCCTCGCTGCCGACCATCGAGTCGACAACGGCCGGCAGCGACAGGTTACTGCCGACTCCTGAGATGAGGGCACGGCGCGGCTCCTCCCAAGCGGCACACTCTGCCAGCGTGTGCTCCCCCCGACCACGTGTGACCCCCCGACCACGATGTGTGATCCCAGCGGTGGCGCTCGCCGGGGGCCATGAAAGACCATGGCCTCCGACTTGTTGAGGGCCACCTCCAGGCCTAGGCGCCGTATGCGGGTCACGACCTGTGACACCGCAGCCGTCGCCAGCAACGCTGCCTCCCTGTACGAGCTCCCCTCGGCCGTGACCAGCGTGTCATCCGCATAACACGTCAAGTCCACGCCCGGCTGGAGCTCGCCCCTCAGCACCCAGTCGTACCCTATGTTCCACAGGAGCGGTCCCACGAACGACCCCTGTGGAACACCGCAACCCCAACCTAACCTTTTTTTTTTTTTTTTTGATTACGGGGGGAAATCCTCATGGATGTCCTCCGCCCCGGGGAGGGCGGAGGGGTCTGTCAGACTCTTACTGACTAAAACCACCCCGGTGTTCCGTCTCTCACTTGCACCGGGAATCACGGGAACTAGTGTGACTTCCGCGATCCCCGGCTAGTGCCAGCCCGCCTCTGCGGGCCACCTCGCGATAGGGGGGGAGTGAGGTGTTAAACTCCCCCCTTACGTCATAGAGAGGCGCGCGTGGAACACTACGCGCCGCCATCTCGGGTCCTAACAAGTAGGGGGCAACGAATTTCCCCAGATCCGTTGCCCCTGGACCCATTTAGGGGGGCTGGAAGAGGGCGTTATCCGCCCTCCGCCGACGCCCGGTGCGTCTGCTGCGGATCGGGTTAGCGGAAGCAATCTCCCGCTCCCTCTCCGCAGCCTCCTTCTGCGACATGACTGTTTCGCAGAAGGATACCACCGCGTCCCAGGACTCCTCGCTGCCGACCATCGAGTCGACAACGGCCGGCAGCGACAGGTCACTGCCGACTCCTGAGATGAGGGCACGGCGCGGCTCCTCCCAAGCGGCACACTCTGCCAGCGTGTGCCACGCCGTGTCCTCCCGACAGTCGACGCAGTGGTGACACCGAGCGTCCGGCTCCCTGTTTATGCGACACAGGTACTTCCCGAAGCAAACCCCAACCTAACCTTTTTTTTTTTTTTGATCACGGGGGGAAATCCTCATGGATGTCCTCCGCCCCGGGGAGGGCGGAGGGGTCTGTCAGACTCTTACTGACTAAAACCACCCCGGTGTTCCGTCTCTCACTTGCACCGGGGATCACGGGAACTAGTGTGACTTCCGCGATCCCCGGCTAGTGCCGGCCCGCCTCTGCGGGCCACCTCGCGATAGGGGGGGAGTGAGGTGTTAAACTCCCCCCTTACGTCATAGAGAGGCGCGCGTGGAACACTACGCGCCGCCATCTCGGGTCCTAACAAGTAGGGGGCAACGAATTTCCCCAGATCCGTTGCCCCTGGACCCATTTAGGGGGGCTGGAAGAGGGCGTTATCTGCCCTCCGCCGACGCCCGGTGCGTCTGCTGCAGATTGGGTTAGCGGAAGCAATCTCCCGCTCCCTCTCCGCAGCCTCCTTCTGCGACATGACTGTTTCGCAGAAGGATACCACCGCGTCCCAGGACTCCTCGCTGCCGACCATCGAGTCGACAACGGCCGGCAGCGACAGGTCACTGCCGACTCCTGAGATGAGGGCACGGCGCGGCTCCTCCCAAGCGGCACACTCTGCCAGCGTGTGCCACGCCGTGTCCTCCCGACAGTCGACGCAGTGGTGACACCGAGCGTCCGGCTCCCTGTTTATGCGACACAGGTATTTCCCGAAGCAACCATGCCCCGAGAGCACCTGTGTCACCCGAAACGACAGGGAGCCGTGCCTCCTCCCGAGCCAGCGCTCGAGTACTGGCCGGACCGCCCCGATGGTAGCGGGGCCGGCGGTAGGGCGTGAAAGCCTGTCCCGCCATTCCGCCACCAGGGCTGCGCGAAGCTGTGACCGACGCAACTCCAAATGTCGCTGCGTCAGCCACTCGCCCCACGCCCTCGAGTCCTCGCGCCACCGATACAGTGACGCGAGTACCTTCGCCTCGAGGTCCCAGGGCGGGGATCCAGCCAGTACACAAGCCGCCTCGTAGGAGATCGTGCGATACCCCCTAATGACTCTGACGGCCATCGCTCGCTGTGGCCTTCGCAGGACAGCGATGCTGCCGGCCGTCAGGTCAGCCGCCCAGATCGGGGCCCCATACAGGGCCATCGATCGCACGATCCCCACGTAGAGCCGCCTACAGGCGGCGCTCGGGCCCCCCAGATTGGGAAGCAGCGTTGACAGCGCCCCAGCCGCGCCCATCAACTTGGGCACCAGCCGCTGGAAGTGGGGGCCGAAATCCCACCGGCTGTCGAGCACCAATCCAAGATACTTCATGGTTGACTCGACAGCAATTCGGGACCCCCCGACCACGATGTGTGATCCCAGCGGTGGCGCCCGCCGGGGGCCATGAAAGACCATGGCCTCCGACTTGTTGAGGGCCACCTCCAGGCCTAGGCGCCGTATGCGGGTCACCACCTGTGACACCGCAGCCGTCGCCAGCAACGCTGCCTCCCTGTACGAGCTCCCCCGGGCCGTGACCAGCGTGTCATCCGCATAACACGTCAAGTCCACGCCCGGCTGGAGCTCGCCCCTCAGCACCCAGTCGTACCCGATGTTCCACAGGAGCGGTCCCACGACCGAACCCTGTGGAACACCGCACGACATGCGGCGCTGGTTTCCGCCATCACGTCCCGTGTAGGTGACACACCTTTCCGCCAAATAAGCCCCAACGATGCGGCGGAGGTAGGAAGGCACCCGATGATACTGCAGTGCCTCCCGAATGCAGCTCCAGGGCAGGGTGTTGAAGGCGTTGGAGATGTCC
Source organism: Polymixis lichenea (assembly GCA_949091785.1). NCBI lineage: Eukaryota > Metazoa > Arthropoda > Insecta > Lepidoptera > Noctuidae > Polymixis > Polymixis lichenea. The sequence continues at coordinate 160,680 of OX420932.1, forward strand.
AAAGACACCGCCAACATCACCCCGCCCCGGGACACCGCTTCCTCTGCCAGGACTCTCACCCGCGATATCGCGTGGATGGTGGAGCGCCCGTGCCGAAAGCCGAACTGGCTCTCGGCTAGGTCAGGCCCCTCCCTGCTTAAGTGGCCGACGAGGCGGGCAGCGATTATCCGCTCAAACATCTTGCCCACCTCGTCGAGCAGCACTATGGGCCTGTATGCGGACGGCGAGTCCGCCGGGCGCCCCACCTTCTTGAGCAGGACCAGACGACCAGATTTCCACAAAGTGGGAAACTGGCCCTGCTCAAGGCACGCGGTGTAGAGTCCTCTCAGTTGGGGCTCTAGCTCCTTCAGAGCGAGGGCTAGCACGATGCCGTGAATACCATCGGGCCCCGGAGCCACGTTCTTGGCCCGGAGCCGCATCACGGCCGCCCTCATCTCTGCCTGTGTCACCTCCGGAACGCTGATGGCGCTCTCTTCGGTAGGCTCTGCGGCTGCGGGCAATGCCATCGGCGGCGGAATGTGCTCCGCTCTTGCCGGGAAGAGGGCTGCGACGACCTCCTCCAGCAGCTCAGGTTGGAGACTCTCCGTGAGTGGAGGCGCCGCGGCTCGAAGTTTCCCTCGAACCGCACGATACGGGCGCCCCCACGGATCTCCGTCGAGAGTCTCCAACATCTCCTCCCTGGCTCGCGTCCTCGCTTCGCCGATGGCCAGCCACAGAGCCTCCTTAGCCGCGCGGTACACCTCATACCGCGCGGCTTCTTCGTCAGGGACCCGACGACGTCTCCTCCGGTATCGGGTGTACTGGCGTCTGACCGCCACGCACTCGACGCGTAGTCGCGCGATCTCGGCAGACCACCAGTACACCTGGCGCCTTCCTGAATGCGTGTGGACGCGGGGCATGGACGCGTCGCTGATTTGCGTCATCGCCCCGCGGAACCACAGCGCCTCCTCTTCGACGTCGACGGGTCCGATCGTCACCGACTCCCGGGTCCAGGCCTGGACAACAGCGGCCTCCTCGAGAACCTCCTTGTCAATGCGCTTACGCGCCCAACGCGGGCCGTCCGTTCGCGGGGCCGATGGACTGCGGCCGCCAGTGGTCTGGGTGGAGACGTCGAAGCGGATGTATCTGTGATCCGACAACGTCTCCACCTCCACGGCGACACGCCAATCGCGGACACGGCTCGCGACAGCAGGGCTAGCGAACGATACGTCTACGATCGAACCGCCCCGCTGCCGCACGCACGTGTGTACCGAGCCCCGGTTTAGGACGACCAGGCCAGTAGTGACCGCCCACTCCTCCAGCGCCTCACCCCGAGCATCGGTCACCGGGGATCCCCACGCCGAAGACTTGGCGTTGAGATCCCCTAGTAACAGCACGGGGTGAGGGTGGAGTCGGCCTACGATGGCCCCCAACTCGACAAGGAAGTTCTCGAAGTCGGCGAGGCTCTTGTTGGGCGAGAAATACGCCCCAACAGTGCCAATTCCGTCCGCGAGGGCGGCCACCCAGCCGTGACCTCGCGACGGGTTGACGAGAGCCCCGCCAATGATGGCCACCGAGCCGTCCAGATCTCCCACCCAGTTACCCCTGGGGGGGACAAAGTACGGCTCGGCGACCACAGCCACGTCAATCGACCACTCTGCCATGCTCTGGATCAATAAATCCTGAGCTCTGGCAGCGTGGTTGATGTTGCCCTGGAGGAAATGGTAAGGCGCCATTAAGCGCAGTCCATTCCCTCCGTCGCACCATCCGTAGGCCGGGAGTCGGCCGTAGAGCACTGAGGCTGAGGGGGGGGTAACGATCCCCTTGCAGCCTTAGTGCCCCTCCTCTTCTTTTTTTGGGTGGGTGCGCCACAGGCTCTTCCACCCGCCCTGTGCCCGGCGGGCCTCCCTGCAGCTGTACAGAGGCTGCAGTTTGGCGCCGCCGAGCACTGGGCGGACTTATGGCCGGGCTGACCGCAGCGAAAACATTGCTCGCTGCGGTCTGTTGCGGCGGTGCAACCCGCCCGGACATGCCCAATGTCCAGGCAACGGTAGCACCTCAAAGCCCTGGGTTGCAGCAACTTAACTCTTGCTGCAACCCAGCCCACCAATAGCCGCCCAGCGTCGGCGACCTTATTGGCCGCCGCCACCGGGCAACGCACCCATACCACACCGAGCCCGGAAGCGCCAGTGCGGATTTCGCCCACCCGTATGTCATCGGGCGGACATCCACCGGCTCCGGCGATGGCCGCCACAACCTCAGCCGGGGTGATCGAGTCGTCCAGGCCGTCGACTCGCAGCTCAGCTGTCTTTTTCGGCCTGGACACTCGAACGTCCTCCGGGTTAAGGACCTCCCTTAGCTTGGCGGCCAGGATATCCGCCTTCTCGCCGCTAGAGGCACCCGGCACCTCCAGCAGCCGCGCCCCCGTAATCGCCGACCTAAAGCCTAGGCCGGATGGTATGCCGAGGTCGGGAAAAGCGACTTTGGCTTTGGCCTCCAAAAGGACCGTCTTGTAGGAGACGCCCCTCTCGACGGCTCCGGGCTGCAGTGTAATAACCACTGCCGCGGAGCGTGGGGCCCTCACCCTAGGCGGCCTCTGGGTCTTCTGCGTGGCCGGGGCAGATGCCTTAGCGGGTGCAGTTGCTGTTGCCTTCTTCTTACGGCCCCTCTTGACGACCGTTGTCCATGCCTCCGTAGAGGGCCCGGGAGCGGTCGCCGGGGGACCGGCCGTCTGGGAAGTGGGCCCAGGTGCGGACGCCGGGGGAGCAGCCTTCCGGGAAGTGGGCGCAGACTTTGCCTTCGCAGGCTGGCTGGCCACTTTCCCGGACCCACTCGGCTCTGCCGCCTCAACTGTTGGGCCCGATTTGGTGGTGCCAGCCAGCCTCCGCTTGTCCGCAGCGAGTGGTGGGCGGAAGGTTTCGGCAGGAAGAAGCCTCCCCTCCATGGCCTCCAACCGAGCCCCCACCATCTGCCCGCACTGCATCATGCAGATGCGCGCGATCTTCTCGATCTCCGCATCCGCAAGTGCAGGGACCGATGATGGGACCGGCGATGGAGCCGACAACGAGACCGATTGGGTGGCCGCGGGAGCTACCATCTGGGCGGCAAACTGCCGCTTGAGGTCCTCCAACTCTGATTGGAGACGGCGGTTTTCCTCCCACAACTTCGCCGTCTCCTCCGTGCTCGACCGAGTCTGGAGGACCTCAACTGCCTCCCTGATACCATCAGCCGCCTCCTTTAGAGCGCGCGTGAACGTGCCCTTCAAGTTGCCGGATTTAGTGGCAACCTGCAGGACGACGCCCACGCCGTCCAGAACTTGGCGACTGAGCGCCACCGCCGAAACGCTCCCCCCGGCAGCCATTCGGGCTGAGCGTCGCTCCCGCAACTGACGAGCCAACTCTTCAACCTCCTCAGCCGCTCTGGCCTTACGCTGCGCCCGCTTGGCAGCATTTGCCTCAGCCTTATTCGAAGGCAACATAAGTCCCTCGCCGACGTCTGAGAACGTGGGTGCGGAGTCACTGCCCACGCTCTCAACGCTCTGCGCGTGCTCCAGTGGGGCAGGCGTGTCAGGCCGGCATACCGGCACGGACCGATCCCGCTCCAGCAAACGAGCGGACGACCTATTCGCCACCGCGCGACCTCGCCTGCTCCTGCCCGTCGGCACCTTAGCAGCCGGCAGGTTTTCCTCGCTATGGGAGCGAGGCGACCGCTTCCTCCTCCCTTTGGACGGCAAAATACCCTCCGTAGCCCGCGAGCGCTCCGAGCCAACGCTCGCAACGCTAGCGACGCTCATCATCTCGGATGCGGTGTCAGAATCCGACTCCGCACCCACACCTATCCGTTCGATCAGAATGATCGGAACCTTCTCTTTTTTTTTTAATTTTGTAGTCTCCATATAAGTCCCACGAGTGTGGGGGATATAAAAAGTCCACCTAGGGTAACCCCCTGTGCCTAGGTAAGTGTACATTTGTATCCCAACCAGGGGGTCCACTAATCCCTGGCTGGGGGTGCGCTTGGGACTGATGCGCCACCTACAACTAAGAAGCTGCAGATGACACTACTCCTCAGCCATTCATACCCTCGCCGCACACCAAAACTTAGTATTAGAGGAATTTTTTATAGAGGTTATCTTCCTCGCGATCCGGGCGGTCAAGCCAAGATCCTCGTCCCGTTCCGAGTCATAAAACATGACCATGATCTCGTTACGGATTACGATTTCGACGGTTGCAGTCGGGAGAATCAGATCCCCCGCTGCTAGCCCGTTGGCAGGGTGAGTGCACAACGGGCGCCGCCCATGTTTCTCCACATGTCCGTCTGTTTGGAACAGACAGACATGTGCAGAAACCTCCTACGCCCACTCAACCCACCCTCTGTAAGCAGAGGGGTGAGTGGACGACCGTCGGGTGGTCTACATAGACCGACCCAAGAGCATAAAGCTCCCCTCCCTACGCAGAAATTCGCCACAGTCAATACCCTCTCCGACATGGAGAGACTATTGGCCGTACCCAGGGTGCACCGGCCCAACGACTGCCCTTTCCCCCGAACGTATTCGAAAGGAACGAGCAGCAATCAGGCACACGAGGAGGTTTTCTGCACGCACCCCACCCCAACCTAACCTAACCTAACTCGGATCGTTTAACAAACATAAAATTGATTTACATTTAAAATCCGATGCTAAACCGATTTTTTTTAAAGCACGACCGGTACCTTACGCTCTAAAAGAACTAATAGACATGGAGCTCGACCGATTACTGTCACTAGGCATTATAAAGCCTGTGGAACACTCAGAATACGCGTCGCCAGTTGTGCCTGTTTTGAAAAAGAACGGTAGCATCAGATTATGTGCAGATTACTCAGTAACAATCAATAAACAATTAATAATAGATCAGTATCCATTACCGACGGTCCACGATTTGTTAGCCAAGTTACACGGAGGCGTACACTTCAGTAAAATTTATTTGTCAATGGCGTATAACCAATTTATTTTAAATGACGAATCACAGAGGTTAACCTGCATTCATACGCACCGCGGTCTTTTTAATTTCACTAGACTAGTGTTTGGGTTATGCAGCGTACCGGCCATTTTCCAGCGCGCAATGGAATGTTTGCTGTCGGGTATAGACGGAATCATATTTTTACTAGATGATATTCTAATAAAGGGTGCAAACAAAGATCAGCATAGGCAGAGACTCATCATGGTTTTACAACGTTTAGATGATGCCGAATTAACGGTGCAAATAAGTAAATGTGAATTCTTTAAAGACGAGATTTCATACCTAGGACATGTCATAGATAAACATGGAGTTAGGAAATCGCCAGAGAAAGTCAAAGCTATTTTGCAAGCTCCTAAGCCAACAAACGTATCAACAACAGCAGCAGCAACAAACAGCCGCAGCACAACCGCAGCAGACAGCAGCAGCAGCAGCAGCAGGCACGCCAGCCGCGCGCCAGCCGCGCGGTGTGGGCCGCGGCAGTTGTCGCAGTTACAATCGTTTCTAGGTCTAACTAATTATTACCGGATCTTCGTGCCGGATGCGTCATCCATACTAAGTCCATTATTTAATTTACTAAACAAGAATACAAAGTGGGAATGGACTCGCAATCACGATGACGCATTTATCCGAATAAAAAACATATTAGAATCCTAAAAGACATTAGCGCATTTCGACCCGAACGCAAAGTTAATATTAACTGTAGACGCGTCACCATCGGGGTTAGGAGCTGTATTATCTCAGGTAGGTGTAGAAGGGTTAGAAAGGCCAATATCATACGCTTCCTGGACGCTGTCGTCAGCGGAAAATAATTACGCACAAATACAAAAGGAAGCAACAGCGATAATTTTTGGTGTAAGACGATATCATCAATACTTGTATGGTCGGGCCAAGCCCTTCGTGCTACGAACGGACCATAAATCCTTGCTGGCCATATTCGGACCCCGCAAAGGCATTCCCGAAGTGTCCGCTAATCGTCTGCAGAGATATGCTATATTTCTAGCTGCGTATAACTATACCATTGAGTACATCAGCAGCAAGCATAACAGCGTTGACTATTTGTCTCGGGCGTGCGGGGGCACCGGGGAAGACAGCGGGACGACAGCGCTGGACGAGCTCGTGGCGTGCGAGGATCACGCGACCTACGTTAACTTTGTAGTGGAGGGGGACCTACCGGTGACACTCAACGACATGCGTCGCGAGACGGCTCGCGACACTTACCTGACCACTGTGAAACAATACATTTTAAACGGCTGGCCTAGAAAAGTTAATGACGCAGGCTTGAAACCATTTTACAATTGTCGTACACAGTTATCTTACGAAAAGAATGTCATAATGCGCGGTCATAAAGTCGTTATTCCCTCAACGTTGCAAGACAAAGTATGTCGGGAATTACATAGTTCGCATTTCGGGGTAGTGAAGATGAAGGCGGAGGCTCGCAAGCGGCTGTGGTTTCCTGGCATAGACGCGGCGTTAGAGCGACTAGCGGGTGCAAGTGGTGTGTGCTGCGCGCTGCGCCCCGCGCCCCCACACGCGCCTCTCGCGCCGTGGCCATTGCCACCGCACCCATTTCACCGAATTCACATAGATTTCTTGGGCCCGTTTCATGAGTACATGTTTTTAATAATAGTAGACGCGTATAGCAAATGGGTGGAGTGTTACGAGATGTCCACAACGTATAATTCTAAGGCGGTTATAAGTAAATTGAATGATTTTATGTCGCGGGTTGGGGTTCCACACACGTTGGTGAGTGACAATGGAACATCTTTTACGTCGTTGGAATTTAGGGATTTTTGTAAACTAAACGGAATCGAGCACGTCCTATCACTAGTATATCACCCGTCTAGTAATGGGCAAGCTGAGAGTTTCGTGAAAATTGTAAAAAAGGGGTTAAAGGCTATAATTATGGAGGGTTGTAATAAAAAATCAATACAAGGTAAAATTGCAAATTTTTTATTCGATTACAGGAACTCTAAAAATAGCACCACTGAAAAAACACCCGTGGAGATAGTATTCGGGCGAGCGCTGCGCTCGCGCCTGGATCTGTTGAATCCGACCGCGCCGTCACCATCGTCCACAGACCTAACTCAAGCTGTCGCACGCAATCAGTCCTTACAGGCTAAAAACTACCATGGAAAACACAGAACAGACTTCAAAGGGAACGAGAAAGTATGGATAACCAAAAACACAAATAATAAAAGGTACAGTTGGATACAGGGAATAATAAGAAGGAAAAAAGGCAACATAATGTACGTGATATATGTCCCACAGTTGGAATGCGAAGTCACGAGGCACATCGACCAAATAAGGTCAAGACTACAATCATCACCAAACGACGACCAGGACTGGGACCCAGACGTTGTACCCGATTTAGCGTCGCTTGTCGCCGGTCAATCAGAGCCCGACACGCAGTCACGAGAGGGAGGAGGGTCGATAACGGATCCCGAACGAGGAACTCCGGCGACTCCGCCGAGTGTCACGGTTACACACAGGCGACGGGAAATAAGCCCAACCTTCTCGATACCAACGGCAGGCCCGTACGTCACTGATGGGGATTATGATGATGAACAAACTGAGCGACCGTAGATATAGTGTAGATATTGAATTATTAGAATAAGAGTATTGTTTAGCTTATGGGGGAGGGATGTTATGTATGTGTGTGTACGACAGGGCTATGTAGGCGAGCGGGCTGCGTCCCGCCCCTCCCCGCGCCGGGGAGCACCTTCGTACATTAAACCAGTGTGCAAATGACTAGCGAGTTTGATTGACAACTGTCACCGTCCTTCGCATAATAACCTCCATACTTAACAATTTTCAAAAGCCGCGGCGACTTGTGAGTCTGATGTTATTATGTTGTCATTCATAGACAGGCTGAAGTCAGAACTTCTGTTAGTAGACCTTCCCGAGACCTTCCCGTTTCACTATTAATAATATTCCAAGTCGTTTTAATTACGTTATTACTGTTTTTAATCTTCAAACTCAAATAATGCGACTTGACCATCCAACTAACTTTTTGAATACTTTAGAGTAATTTCTAACAAATAAATGAAATGCAACAGTGTTTACACTAGGCCTTTCATTGTACAGCTCATAAAGTCGTGTTCTACTTTTATGAATACCAATGGTAGCCCAATCACTGAATGATGCATTATTATTAATCGAGATAATCTTGGGAATAAAAGTGGAATTAAATTGTTTACTAAAAACTCATCTTATAGATTGATAGGGTCAGCATTCGCAGACATAACTGGTAGTTTATTTATTAACGAGTTTTACTTTAAAGGCTTCTAGGCGAAATGCAGTTTTGGGGTTAACACTGATATCCTTTTTACCCACTTTGTCGTTTTGATTATAGTAATCCGTGGCCCCCAATCAATTATCAGAATCTATTAAAATCTATAATCTATTGAAATGCGATGCGCGCAGGCCCGATGCGGCTGCAATATGCGCTCAGCTTAAACTAGCGAAAATCATATAACTTAATCTAGCTAAAGAGGCAGATCACTTCTAGTAAGTATATAGAAGTATTTTGATTCGTTTGATTATATTAATAATTATGGGTTAATTGTATGAATGTTGAAAGCCGCAATGACGTAACGTCGTAATATATGAAATTTGCGTTTTTCGAACTGGCCACTTTGATCTCAAATATCTGGCGTTAACAGATTACCAGTTTTACGGAATTTGGATAATTTCTTGGAACCAAACATTTCAGTTTCGATGAGGCAGTCAAACCCGCCTTCAAAGATTTTATTGAGTCTTGCTGCCACATTTTTTTAGCAAAGGGATCAATGAACTACATATAAAATGACAAAAGTACTTAGATAACAATGGTAACATATTTTGATTCATCAAATAGGTATATAATTTCATTTATAAAAATCGTTTTGGTAGTTCCATATAAAACGCCAATTTCATATGTAAGGACCTAATATTACGAATAAGGTATGCGGGTGAATCAGTGCGGAGTGACGAACACGCGAAGGGGCGGCGCCACTCGCCGCCGGCTTCAGCCCTGTTATTAATCTGTTAACGTGGCCGACGTTATAATTACAGTCCCACTATAATTACCTCTTTACGAAATACAATTCTGTCAGATTTGTTACTGGACTCCCAGTGCACCACCGCACCGCCTCGACACGCATTCCATAATGTTCGCATTCTTATTCTCATTTTAAATAAACTTGTATATGTTAAAAATATTTATTTTATCTACAAAAGTATAGTGGTCTTAGGTTGGTCTCAGTGTGTGTCAGCGCTGCGTTTTATCAAGCATTTTATGATAAATTTATTTCTCAGGACATAGAAACGCTGGTGCATGATGTCGCGCCATCTTCGTATCGTGACAAGTCGTCTTCTGCAAGCTATCAATGCTTAACCCTAAGGGTTTTTCCTCTCGCAACTATGTATTCTAACTTGGTTAGAAGATTTTCTGCAGCCGTCGCTTGTGCTTTCTAGAACAAGTACTTAACGAGCTGCTGCCACAGGTCCCAAATTACATTGTAATCACCGAATTGAACAACGAGCATGTAGTATTCGCCAGCTTGCTCTTTATCAACTTAAGTGTAATATTCTAAAGTTTAATAAGGAAACGACATACTACTAGTATAATGAACAACATGCGATACAAGCAGGAGCATGCGTTTTTGGCCCAGCGAGTGTCAATGAAAGTATGTATGATGCGCAGGTCTCTATCGTCGGGCAGCGTGTCCACACACCTGCACATCCTGCGCAGTTGCGGCTACTGCCAGCTGGCGGGAGGCGCGCGCGGCTCTGCACGTGGACCGCTGCACGCGATCTACCGCACCTACACGCTAGCACTCACCTCGCTATACCTGCTGCAGGAATGCGTTTACGCCTACCAGGTATGAAGCTTCAGTTAAAACGACAATACTTGCAAACCGTACGTGTATTAACAACGTACTATCTGTTGTTGCTAGGTGCGGCAAGATATGGACAAGTTGGCGCGAGTCATGTTCTTGCTTCTGTGCCACATCACATCTATCGCGAAGCAGGTCGTATTCCACATAAGAGCGGAGCGGATTGATGATATGCTCAGTGGGCTGGACGGTGGGTGCGCGGTGCGGGGTGTTGGGTCGTTTTCTGACCGAAGGATCCAAGCGAGGGGTTGATTGCAGATCCGCTGTACAACCAGAGCGTAGAGGCGCACGAGCGGCTGCTGCGCGCGACGACGGCGCGCGCGGCCCGATTCGTGCGCGCGTACGCTGGCTGCGCCGTGGTTACCTGCACGTTGTGGATCACCTTCCCCGTCATGTACCGCCTGCAAGGACACCCCGTCGAGTTCCCCTTTTGGATCAACGTCGACTTTAATGGACCAAGAATGTAAGAGAGAATACATGACACCTTTTCATAGTCCTGACCCACGTAGGTACTCAGTATGTGAGGGTTAAACATTTCACCAGCAGTAAAGAATTTTTTACATATGGACTCCCAAAAGACAGTGTGTTGTGTGTGTGTACATCAACGACATGTGTCAACTGTCAATAATAACTCAAAAATGATTACTTATTATGAGATGGCACTGATTATGAGAGCCGAGACTGGCAGCTAGCTTATCATGAAACTGAAAAGGTTATCTACCGTAATATTATATCCTGGTTGAATGACAACCTTTTATCGCTAAACGTCAGAAAAAACTAAACTTATAACTTTTCTGATTCTTCCGCGTTTCAACCATCGAACTCCTTCAACATCATTGCACACGCCTGTCCTCACTCTAGTTCAATTGTTGACTGCCTGCGTGTCATACGCACACCTGACATGACTGGTACCGAGGACCGCAAATCGACTCACGTTTTAGCTGGGACAAGGCTCTAGGAAATACAGTTTTCCTTGTAAGGAAACTCTAGATACTTTAAAGCTTGTGTATTTTTCTTTAGCATAAACAATTCCAATGTACTGTATTCAAACAAACCTACCAAGGTTTGCTACTAATATGCTGTGAGTAGAAAGAGCACAAAGACCGATCTTAAAAGTGCTACTAAAGAAGCTTATTCGGTTCCCAACTACAACTTTGTACCAATAATGCTCTGTACTTTTAGTAAGACAGCTCTAAGTGCCGCAGTGTCTAAAGATCACCATGCATAAGCATGGTACAATCTCATATAAGCCGAACAACAAGCGCAGGAAGGCTATAGTGTGCGTGTAATACACACTATATCCTTCCAGTTTGGGGCCTTCTTTCGGCTGAAATGATGATGATACTCCTTCCAGTTCAGTTGCACAGAACTGCTCTAATCAGTAGAAATGTTAATATTTTAATAAATATAATTCATACATAGCCTAACAGAAAATAAATTACCAGGACAGAAGATCTTCTCAAAACAATCAAATCGAGGTATTAAAAAAACACAGATGCCTACATTCATACATACACAGTCACTCACGCGTGCACTGACGTGCATGCACATGCATAAATATTTCAGTATAAGGCCGCATTCCGTATAACGAAAATATAGATTTGAGCGTGCCGTTCCGAATCGGCGTGAGCGTGATAACGATGTCCCTTGAAGTTGAATAGTCATATATGACGTCATGCCATGCGCATCTTGCGATTACGCCGACCATGCCTTATGGTAATATCACCGTGAGCGCTGTCACAAATGACAGTTGTGCTGAGTTGTTTTGAGAACTTAATTGTATTAGAAATAGTGTTTCTGGCTAGAGTGGCCACCTAACCAAATAAGAAAAAAAAATGTGTGGTGTATACAAGTTTTACATGGTGTATACATATGTCACAGCCATCTGATTAAATTAGCCAGCTAATTGGTTGCTTAGGCCGTTCATAAAACGCCGGTATCCAATTGTATGCCTAGGCCAATTGGTAATTGAACTAGAATCATTCAACGTTTAACAACTTGGCATATTGAAAGTCAGCCCTTTGAAGACTCATCAAGACTCAGCCAATTGATTCAAATAAAGTTCAGTTTTTTCCACTGCGGCAAGTATTCCGTGTGGTGCCGGACGTAAAAGAATAGCACCATCCCATTTCTTCCCATGGGTGTCGTAAAAGGCAATTATGGGACTTACTAGATAATTAGCAGAATTGTTCTCTATGCATTTGACCACCATACTGCGATCGCCAATCCGCTTGCCAAGCGTGGCGATTATGGCAAATCCCCTCCTTTAAGGGAGGCTTCTGTTCAGAAATGGACTTCTTTCGGCTGATATGATGATGATAATAACTAGTAGTCATCAAAACAAATATAGCGTCAATAGCGCAAACCGTGAATGTTATTTTTCGCTCTTGTGGGCAATTTTGAATTAGAATTATTTTGAAGTGAAATTAAAGTGTAATATTGCCAAAATAGTGAGTAAAAAATAGGGGTGCCAAATAATACTACGTCTTCAGCAAGTTTTCGCGAAATCACATAAGTCTACCTAAACTGACTGAACTTACGACTGACTTATTATTATTGAGTAATATTCGTGTTACGTACTTTGTTGTGAACCATCATTTGTCTATTACTAGTTACTTAGTGGTAGGTATTAGTAAAAAGTAGTCGTACATGTTCCGTTTGGTGCCGGACGTAAAGAATAGCACCATCCTATCTCTTCCCGTGGGTGTCGTAGGAGGCGACTAAGGGACTTACTACAGAATGGGCAGCAGCGTTCTCTATACATTTTACCATCATACTGTGATCGCCAACCCGCATGCCAAGCGTGGCGATTATGGCAAACCCCTTCAAATTGGGGGAGGCCTATGTCCAGCAGGCCAAGCAGCACAAATAGCTGTTTAGCCACCAGACAACAGAATTTTTGAAAACTCGAGGCTGTTAAGCTTTCTGTACAAGGGCTGTATATCCAGCTACACGGCTTCTATAATTCTAAATTTGGCTCCAAATTAACCAGCATTGAGCATTATAGTAGCTTATTAAAAGCTATCCAGGAGCATTGTAAGAGCTGTACCCGGGCTGTACAATAGCTTAGACAGCTGTCAATAGGCCACTATCCAGCTCCTTTAATTCTCTTAGACAGCCAAAAGATGGTATATGGCTTGATAACGGCGATTGTTAAATCTACAAAGAAATAGCAACGAAAAACTTTTTGTGCAGTGCAAGTGTTACTTCTAACTATAATCTGTGGGTAAATATAAATTACCAATTTAAGGTAAGTTATTTTTCACGTTCTTTTTTGTACCTCTGTCGGTGAATTGTACTGCGGGTGCTACTTTACTGTTAATGTATATAGGTGATATTATCAAATATTACACGCGCCTTAGAAATAATATACTTTTGCTAAAAATATTATACAAAATAAATAGGGTGTAGGAATTATTCATGGATTTTTACAAAAAAAAAAAACATTTTATGAGCATGCATATCTATTTGTAGCAATGAAATAATGTGTTTTTACTTTAATAGCTCTGAAATATCATGAAAATTTAACAGATATCAGTGAATTTTCATATGTAATCGGTGTGTTTACATTAAAATGGCGTAAATTTGTTATCCAGCAATCATTCTAACTAAATTCTCTTGAACCTCTCTTTTCTGTGCAGTGGCCATATTTAAGTCCATTAATCAGCTGAGAACTGTACGTTAGCTGTACAGTGGTTTTCAGTTATCCTAACGACTGGTGAAGGTATCAAAGTGAGAGTATACAACAGCGCCTTAGGGATCTCTAATCGTCATAGAAAACCATTTCGGGCGTTTCGTAATCAAGTAGCTTAGGTAGTTCACTTGATTTTGTGATGAGTAATTATAGTAGGTAAAGATGCTAATGTTATTGCTAAGTAATTATTCTTGTTTTCAGAAAATAGAAATGCCGTTCGAAATATTGAAGACAACAGAAAGAGGGAAAGAAAAATTATTTATCATACCAAGTGCTTGGGAAAAGGATGGATGGTTGAGATGGTCTATTAAAATGTCACTTAACAAGCAATAAACAAGAATATTCAAACCCCCAACGACAAAAATGCAATTAATAGTGAAACGGTCATCCATTGCAACATAGAAAAATGCAGAAAAAGAATTATGTGGCATGTTGAACCATAGTGGCACGTCAGAAATTAGACGATCTCTTTGACTACAATAAATTTAGTACATATAATAACGTTATCTCATGACGTTAATCAAAAGTGTTTCGTTTACATACTTGGTTGATTAGTTGGTTATTTTAACAGTACGCTGCTTAAATAACTAACTAATAGTTTAACATTTAAGATTACCGAAGCCATATCTGGAGTCTGTGATTAATAAAATAAAACGCAGTAAATGTATAATTACTTTTATTGACCATTCCTTACCCAGCAACTATAAATAAAAAGACTTTTGAGAGCCACTGACATGACTTAATTGTTTTGTAACGGCCAAACAATATTTAAATTTGTGTTCTTATAAAGACGTGGCGCTGAGTACATGAAAACGTACATAAGGTTTATAAAAGCTCTTGCGGGTGAATTGTAGATAAAATATCTAATGTTGACTGTTATAATCTAGCTGGTTGACAGAAGGATTCCGTCATTCAATAACTGTTTTATTTCTACTACAAAATCTCCTAGATAAATATCTAGATTCTTCGGTTTCCGACACCATACTAAAACACCAATGATAAATGGTTGGGCACTAGGTATTTAGATACATAAAATCGGCCAAAACTCATATTTAGAACATTTTTATATAGACGCAAGGCAATGCTTATGTTGAAACTAACGCTCTTAACATTTTCTAAAACGTCTAGCCACTTTTTCAAAACTATAGTAAGCCGATTGATCAGTTCATTGTACCAGTATTCACCACCAGATTCGATTAATTTTATAGTAATTTTTCAGTTGTATGTAGAATCGTTCTCGGGTCTTTTAGTAAAATATCTGGAAATCTTTTATTCACAATTATTAGTAATTCCTTCAGTGCATCTTGAGCAATATTTCTTGCCTGGCTTTACTGCCCATTCTTTTATATTTTCTTTTAAACAAAATGTTTTTTATGTAAATATTTTCTCCTCATCTTCATAAATATGTCTGGTTTGATTCAAAACTTTCTCTATTTCTACTTACAATTATTTTGTTAGAAAGGTCACTAACCGACTCCATTGATAGTACGGAACTATGATCATTGGTAACAAAATCTATGTAATTAAGTCGAGTTGCGAGGTTATGACAATTGACGTTATCATAGCACTACTAACCTATGTCTACTCTTCAATAATTCTGGAGGCTGTGAAATAGCTAATATTTACACTATATGCCTTGGAATTAAAGTGGAGTAACACTACACTAATTTATAGCTCATGCAGTCTTAAATTGCTTTAAACCAGCTAGTATTAAGGTGATTGAGGTAGCATTTTAATAGAATTAGTGTACACCATAAAACAGCGAAGGTAAAATTTGATTCTCTAAGACAGTTCAAAGCTTAGAAGAGGTGTTACTTTATCGCGTTAAGCATCTGTTTACAAGCTTTGGTCTTCTTAACCAGCTAGTAGCATTATACATAGCCAAAGGCTGGACAATTTTTCTTTCAAGTTCTACTAAATACATTTTCTTTTTTTTTCTCCATTATACAGCCATTAGTCAGCTGTGCTGTTTAATAGTGTAGAGATCACCCCCCATACAGTCTCAAGAATCATCTTATGCGTTAGTACAGCTACTTAAGAGCGTTTAACTGTAATATAGCTTGCTTATGGATGTAATTTCCGCCAATGTGCTACTAGGGCTAGTGGACGCCTATCGGCTGATATGATGATGATGAGACGTACATAATTTATGAACTTGTAGTCACCCAAAACAAATATCAAAAATGAAATAATATCCAATTTAACTAAATGACTACACGACATTCAGCCATCTGGTAAAACGTTGCGCTCAGCTATTTAGTTGGATGCCGGTGTTTAATGAACCGCCTAGGCATCCAATTAGCTGGCTAATTTAACCAGATGGCTGCGACATATACGTTTATATGTGTTTCGCATATATGTTTCGTATATATTACGCATATATGTTTTAACTTTGAGTGGGCACTGTTATCGCGTTTACAAGCGTTCGCGTAATGTTGACAAAAATTACAGCTCTTAGCTGTAATAATCGTGATATCCAAATTGAAACGCCAATTATTGATGTGAGTGCTGTGAGCGATATTTTTCTAATTCAGAAAGTGGCCAACTAAATAAATAGCTTAATTTTAATGTAGTTTATTATTATAGAATTTGGTTTTATTATTTTTATACTTCTTCTCCTGTTTATTATATATATTTCCTACAAGTTTGTAACACAATGATTTACTCCTTAGTAGAGACAAACTAAGGATACATATACAACGTGTAATGGAAGGGGTATATACATACCAAGGGCACGGCTTCTTTGGATGATATCAAACGGTATTTGAAGGGTTTTTTATTTCTATCTCTACATGTTCGGAAGTTTTGAGAATTTTTAATACATTGATACCAGAACAAATTGAAACAAACACATCAATCGGAAGAGATTTATCGTGATATTGGCAAGTAACTTGAAAAGTTATTGACCTACGTAGAGCGATGACACGTTTGTTATGACTTGAATTTAAGAAACATATGAAACCAGAAATTTGGTATAAATTTTTAGAGTATTTTATTTTGAGTTGAAACTATGTATAGTGATTCTATACCAGCTGTTATCTTTAGTGCTTAAGGATAGCAATAGGGTTTCTGTTACACCCTGTATATACTAGGTAAATTATTTTGTGAACCGTAAATATGTATTTTTCTGAAATAAATTGAATTGCCCGTACTTCTCCATAGGTACTTACGCTTTGGAATGGGCAACTAGCGTCATCTTTCTGATTTACCGGCCCCTTGACAAATCCAAAGTGCCTATAATTGGTTTATGCCACTAATATTACAAATGCAATGGTAACATTTGTGAAGATGTTTGGATGTTTGTTACTCAATCACGCAACAATGGCTGAACGGGTTTGGATGAAATTTGGCATACAGATAAATTATAACCTCGATTAACACATGGATAGTTTTTTATCCCAATAGTACGTTCACTTGGGTTAATGTTCGACCTCCGTGCGGGCGAAGCCGCTGGCAAAAGCTAGTTTGAAATAAATGCTTTGAGTTTTATTACTTATGAATGTCGGGTATTGCTGTTGTAACCAAGGCTAGTTGCAGGTTCACCGTGGTGTTAGCGTACTCGTACTACGTCACCACGCTGGTGGGGATCGCCAACACGACGATGGACGCCTTCATGGCCACCGTGCTCAACCAGTGTAAGACCCAGCTCAGAATACTGCGGTGAGTGTGCCCACGCTAATTACATACACCTGCTTAAATAAACAGAACGAGCACTCTAATCTACTTGGAAGACTTTGTTACAGTTACAGATACGTGTGTTGGACGCATAAATAACATAATATCGGTAGCTAATATTGCTTCAAAATCAAAATAATAATATTTTATTTTACATAAACCTGCATGGGCACTTATGAAACGTCAGAAGCTGGGTTAGGAGAAGAACCGGCAAGAAACTCCACGGTTACTCATTTAAAAATAATAGGCTTTTATAATGTTTTCAAATTACAGTGATAATAGGAATGGGAGGACAGTGCAGGCCAGTCAAAAAGTACCTGGTACTTAGTGGAATGAATATAAAGTATAGAAAATCGTCTACAAATCTGCAGTCTGTAAGGCCTACGACGTTATCTCATTCACAATATGGCAAAGAATCTACATAAATAAAATGAACTTATTTAAACCGAATGACGTAAATCATGTCACTTGGTTTAAATAAGTTAATTTTATTTATGTAGACCCATGACCCATGACAATCACTAATAAAGAGTTGATATTACAATTGGTGTAAAATGTCAAAATGTCAAATAATGTAAAATGTCAGACATTGTAAAAAACTTAAAAAAATATTAAAAAATAACTCTATATTTTGGGAGCAGTTAATAGACTTTCATATAGTTATGCTGTTAATGAGGTACCAGGGAAGCCACATGTGCAGAAGGAATTAATGCCAAATTTCCCTGTCTTCAACGTAGTGTTTTATCTTATAATATGCTTTTTTGATAAGGACACGTTTGATTTGAGTTTGAAACTTTCCATCGCTAAGTTCTGTAACCGACTTTGGCAACTTGTTGTAGAAGCGGATACTTTTTATCAGAAATGACTTGCTAGTTTTAGTTAATCTAAATTTTGGAATTATAATCTCAGCTTTACTACTTTTTTTTACGTGTATTTATATTATGGATATTGCATCTTTTTTTGAAAAGACCTAAGTTTATACCGAATAGCAACAATAAAGAAAAGTTAATAGTATTAACCAGTTGTGTTGCCATAGTGCTTAGTGTTGACGTAAAAGTCGCCAGTAATGTTACAGAATGAATTTTGAATGTCTCCCACAACGTGCGGCGGAGGTCACGCGGTCGAGCCATGGACAGGCGTACGACGCGGTGCTTATGCAGCTGTTCAAGGAGTGTCTGGTGCACTATGAGAAGATTACTGAGTATGACGCATTGCAAACATTAGTGTGTAATATCGAGCAAGTCAAACATATCAGTAACCCTAAACGTTGTTCAGGACTGCGAAGATGCTGCAAGACATTTTTGGCACGGCGATCTTAATACAGTTCGGGATCGGTGGTTGGATCTTGTGTATGGCTGCGTACAAGATAGTCAGCGTGAGTTATTCAGACAGTATTTTAGTATGATTGACGTATTACGATTGTTATTTATTCTAATTTTAATTTTTGTAATTAGTTGAACGTGCTAAGCGTAGAGTTCGCGTCAATGACTTTATTCATCAGCTGCATCCTAACGGAGTTGTTCCTGTACTGCTACTACGGGAATGAGGTCACCGACGAGGTATAACATCAACACGTAAGAACTCGTTTGGTTTTAGGGAATCGTTTATGTGACTCGTACTCGGGTGATGTGTGTTGTCAGAGCGAGCGCGTGTCGCAGTCGATCTACAGCATGGAGTGGCGGCGCGAGCGGTTGTCGTTCCGGCGCTCGCTGGTACTGGTGATGGAGCGCGCCAAGCGCCCGCTTCGGCCCGCCGCCGGCCTCGTCATCCCGCTCTCGCTCGACACTTTCGTCAAGGTACAAACAAACCTACCACATCCAGTGTAACAAACAGCTAGCGAACCACTTCTAACATGTTTTTTTTTTTTCAGATACTAAAGTCATCATACACTTTCTACGCGGTGCTTCGCCAGACAAAGTAGAACTTGAGTAGAGAAGTATGAAATTACGAGGTGTTAGGCTGCCTTCATATATAAAGCTTAACTATCTATTGTGTGGGCATACATGCGTGCCCAAATACGCACTTCTTGTAGATCCTAGCCGTTAGAAGTAAAGGAATTAAATGTGCAAGTGTTTCATCGTAGTTTAGTAGCCTACTTGGCTCAGAGATGTGATGTGCACTCGATGCTGTTAAGAAATTAAATACAATTTTTAAATATATATACATTTTGTGTACTTCATTCAAAATCAAAAGTCATTTATTCAAATTAGGCTGAGAATCAGCACTTTTAGAACGTCAAAATACATGAGACAGTCCCCCAAAACGCCCACCCGGCAGGCATAGGAAGCGACAAATTGGAACCGTGCACCTAGCTTCTGACGTTTCATAAGTGCCCTTGCAGGTTTATGTGAAATAAAATATTTTGATTTGATTTGATTTGACGGACAAGAGTGTGATCTTATAAGGATTCCTTTTTTTACCTTTTGAGGTACGGAATCCTAAAAAGGGAAAAATGCAACACAAGCCGCGAAACAAATACCTATGTGACGTTTATGGACTTTACGTAGTGTTAGTAAGAGGGAATCAAAACCTAATGAATGGTGTACTCATTTACGATTCTCTATAAAAACGTCATGAAACCGAACCATTTTTGAAAAGATTGATCACTGGTGATGAGTAATGGATCACCTACAATAAGTACGTGCGAAAAAAGTCATAGTAAAAAAGTGCATTTATGCTCCACAGACTACTTATAGCGAAACCCGGATAAACTCGCAATAAAGCGACGCTGTGTGCATGGTGGCATTGGGACTATAGCACTCACACCATTAGTCTCGATGTATCCGCGACGTAGTGTGGTTATGGCGTTTTGTTTACCGGTGAATCATCGCGGAGGACAATGACCTCAAGTACTGTTAAGTATGTGAATTGTAAGTTATAAATGAAGTCCTGGCATTCCTGCGTAATATCCTGGGCTTTATGGATGAGCAGAGTATACAGCAATTGTGTACCAAGTCTTTTTCGGTTAACGATATAGTGAAGGCTAAATCCTTGCTATTTGAATCAGTACCTAATACGAAGAAGATTCCGATTCGATGAAAAGATGGGAAGAAAAAAGTGCTACGTGACCTGGAAGATATAATTAGTCATATGAAGATCACTGATCAAGACTTATTTCCAATATTTGTACGAGTAGCAAAGGAATTACATAAGGTCCCACCGGTCACCTTCGATCATGTGGATGTGACCCAGCTGCTAAAGGATATACTAAACCTGCAAAATCAACTTGTGCATTGGAGGAAAAAACGGTAACAACGAAAAAGTGTGAATTACTCAAGTCGGAGGTAGATAATATGAAACATGCATCAATATTATATCACTTTTCTTCTCTTCTCTTTTTCTAAATGTAGAAACATTTAAGAAGAGAGGCCCCTCTCTGTTTACAAAGTAGCCAACTTGACAGTGGTCCCATAGGTCTTCAATGCGTGCCCATAAAGACGTCATAATTATCAGCTGAGACTAATGTCAATGACCGCTCGGCCTTTGTGAGTCACTCATATATAATAACATCGAATGGTGAAGCTGATTTTGTCTCTTTTCTGCACACACAAAAGCTGCAACAGAAACTCAGGGACACGTGGAGGCGCAATCTTGCACTACGGTTTCGAAACGAACGAGCGAGAGATGCGAACATACTCAAGTTCTCAGTGGCCGTGAGAGTCCAAGTGAGACAGCGCAACAATTGAAGCGAGTCGAGGCCTCAGCGAGCACCGCGGTTTCGCAGAAACCGGTTGGCACACCGGCGGCGTTTGCGTAGGCGCTCACCTCAGTGCCAGTACAGCCAGCGACCTGTGGCGAGCGGTCGTCAGACGCTGTTGTATTGTTACGTGGATATAACATGAATAACCCACCGATATCGAAAGCGAGTATGTGTATGCTGGAGCCAAACACAAAAGGTGAAAAAGCGGTAAGCGAGGGAAATACAGAATGGACATTAGTGCATTGGAGTAAAACATCCAAACGGTACAAATTAATTGGTCAGAAGGGTCGTGCAGCTATTACACCGGACGGTAGATTTAAAGCGGCGGATGTCAAAGTGCCTTTGTTTATTTCAAACGAGTGAAAGTATATCCCTTATAATGTTAAATATAAAAGCCACGAAGAAATATAACGCATATAAACTGTTTATATCTAACACGAAATTAGACTTATGAGTTGTGGCCAGATGGCATAACTTTCAGGCGTTTCGTGCGTTTTACGTGCCGAAAGAAATCGGAGGAAGATAAGTTATAGTCATGTAAAGTGTTACAATTATGAATAATAACCATAATAGTAAATTCAGTATATTTGTTAGCTTCAATGGTAAGTCTGTGAACGCTCAATTGACAGTGTAAGGAACCTTTGTGCGATGTCAGACGTGAGAGACGTCTAAGAGACGTGGCTTCTCCCTCATAATATTCCCTTCTTAGGAAAAATTTGTGATAAATTTGAATACAGCGATAAGTCAGCTGTAGACTCATCTGCAGGGCTACTGGTAGGAAGGCCACATAGGGGAGTAGCCATTCTCTGGAGGAAGGGAATCTTTGAGGCGGTGTCCGTATTAGATTGCACTAGCCCCCGTCTAGCTGCTATCAGAGCTGTTATTGGCGGTCATTCCATTATTATAATTTCCGTTTACATGCCAACTGATTCGCTGGACAACTTGCCTATGTTTACAGAAGTCCTAGGTGAGATCAGTGCAATTGTTGAGGGTGGAGGTGTTGAGTGTGTTTTTGTGCTAGGTGACTTTAATGGGCATCCTCATGAACTGTTTTTTAGGGAACTTACAAATTTTGCGCTGACCTATCCTAAATTTGTGCCGATATATAGAAACTGGGCTGCGCAGCAAATAATTACACTTTTATTAGCAAAGCTTACGGGTGCAGAAGATGGTCTAACCATCTTCTGCACCCGTAAGCTTTGACTGACCCGTAAGCCACTGTGTTGTATCGTTATCAGCGTGGCAAACGATTGTTAAGGTAGGCATAGAGGAGAATGTATTTTTATCTGACCACTTCCCACTACACATCGAGTGTGATTTGAATATAGTAAGGCAAAATTTGACAACGTAAAATGTCCCGCGCTGTAGCGTAATTTGGGGTGAGAGGGATGAATCTTAAATTACTAGATATCATAATCTATGTAATAACAGGTTGCGGAACATTGATTTCCCTCACGAGTTTGCAAAGTGTAGTTAAGGGTGGGGCAGCCTAGTCGAACATAAACATGTTTTAGACAATTTCTATAAGGGAGTTGTAGATATTTTATGTGACGCTGCTGTACTAACTAGTGAGAAAGATAGGTACTGGCCAAGAAGGCCTAAAGTGTGTGGTTGGAACAATCATGTTCGAGACGCTTACCGACAGGCTACGCTTAAATTCAAAATGTGGGTATTTCATAACAAACCGACTTCTGGAGTAATTCATGAGGAAATGTGTGAGGCTCGAAAAAAATTTAAGAGTCGTCATAAATGGCGCCAAAAAAGGGACCAAATAAAAATGGATTTTATAGCTAAGCAAAGGGCGACGAATAATTTTCGTAAATTTTAGAAAGCTACGGGTAAGCTGGATATCAAGCCTGGGCTACCGGTGAGCGTTGGAGGAATAAATGATCCAGAGGGAATCGCAAATATGTTCATGGAACATTTTAAAGTGCCACCTCTTGGTCCCTCAGTTACGATGACCTGTGCTGAGTCCTGTCGTGAGGGAGTGGAACCAGTAATGTATTTTTAGGCTAAACAGGTCAGAATTATAATTAAAAACATGAGTAGAGGCAAATCACCGGGACACGATGGACTCAGCATCGAGCATTTAAAGTATGCAGGTGTTCATCTGCCAAGAGTCCTGTCAATGTTTTATTCCTTGTGCATTAGTTACTCATACCTACCAGCTGAACTAATGAAAACTATTGTAGTACCTATAGTCAAAAATCGCACAGGAGATATCTCGGACAAGCGAAACTACCAACCAATCTCTCTTGCGACGACCATTGCCAAAATATTGAACAGTATGCTTGATTCATACTTAAAAAAGCATTTATGGTTGCACGATGCACAATTTGGTTTTCAACCTGAATTTTCCACGGAAAGTGCAATTCTAAGCCCCAAAAATAATGTACAATATTACAGTAATCGTAAAACCCTGTATGTCCTGGATCTTTCCAGAATGAGAGATGTGCTCTGGAAGAAGTTTGGGGATAGGAATGTACCGGATGAAGTTCGTAAAATCTTGCAGTATTGGTACGCGAACCAAACTAACAATGTAAAGTGGTCCAACATACTCTCTGGAACGTATGGGCCGAAGTGCTGTGTGAGACAGGGGGGTTGACATCTCCTGGGCTCCTCAACCATTATGTTAATGACCTCATAGTCGAGCTTAGCAGCATGCGTCTCGGTTGTCGGGTTGGTGGCGTTAATGTTAACAGTATCAGCTGTGCTGATGACATGGTGCTGCTGGGCCCGACTGCAGATCCGTTGCTGAGATGTTGAAAGTATGCGAGGACTATGCTGCTGCACATGGGTTCGTGTACAATGTAAAAAAATGTTAGTACATGGTTTTTAAGGCCGCCGGTAAATGCACAGACTATGTCCCTAATGGCTTGAGCATAAACAGAGTGAATACATTTAAATATCTGGGGCACATACTTGCCGACGAACTTAAAGATAATTTTGATATTGAGAGGGAGCGCAAGGCACTGGCGATCCGAGGTAATATGGTGGTACGTAGATTCTTCCGCTGTACCGACCAGGTTAAGATAACCCTATTCAAGGCGTATTGTCAAGGTCTGTACACGGGGTGTCTATGGACCAGCTACACCAAAAGGTCGCTAGATGTCTTGCGTGTCCAATATAATAATATTTTCAGAATGCTTTTGAGACTGTCCCCTTTTCTGTAGTGCGTCGGAAATGTTTGCACAGAATTGAACTGACGGCTTTCATGCGATGATTCGAAAAAAAAGTCACACCATTAGTAACTAGAACACGGGCCAGAGTAGCAACAGCATTCTGAAAACAGTGTCAGAGAGTTTTTATTCTCCCATTTTAAGGCATTTTGTGGAGAGGATGGCTAAGTGAGTTTGTACCTACTTGGTCATCTTCTGTGCAGTCTTTCAATTTTTAAACTCAATAATAATAATTATAATGCACTACTAACACTAGCTTTAAGGTTTTATTAACATTATGGATTTTTATTGTCCGAATAAAGACATTTGAAATATATATATAACGGCGCGTGGCATTATTAAATAATGAAAATCAGTTAATTTCGAGAGTTGTAATTCATTCCGTTATTTTAACGATTAATCGATTTGAATTCACCTAAATGGTAATTTTGATTAAGAGCGGGTAACACCGAATGGAGTTGCGTCTGTCATGGCGGGCGACGTCGTGTCAATTCATTAAGTTGGTGACAGCCGTTGCACGTGATGGTCACTCGTAAACCCATTGGCTCTAAATCGTTAATTATTGCTGCAATCCTTAATTGTTTAAGTCATTTAAGTGTCTGTAAAATTAAAATAGTGAACAGTCAACGCTATAGCGTATTTATTTCAACGTTTCCTGAAGTTTAACGCCCACTACGGATTGCCGTGCTGACGAAGTCACGAATCAGCAATTAGATGCAACAGCCCGGCCTTCCTGAAATCCCGTTATATATACCGGCTGACATTTTTTAGCGTCTGGACAACAATATGACGTTTTGTGTAAGTAGAATAGAACTCATATACCCTAATATTTACCTGGTACCATTTATTTAATAAAAGTTCCGAATATCCTTAAAATACATGAAAAAGAATACATCCTACGGCACTCGCGTAAAACTAATATTATCCAAAATAGGTAATAGTAAACGGCGTCAGCTGCGATTGCACATGAATGAAGCATGATGGAAGTGTGAGCGAGACGCTAGCATTAACTTCGCTCTCCTGCGCACAGGACGATACCGCCTGATCCCTACATACTCACGCACACATTTGCGTGTGTACCTACATACGTCACCGTGCTGTATGTAGTTGTAGTAGGCTTATAATTTGATACACTGAGTGACGCGTGTCTTGAAACCGTAAACCAAATAAATTACGTCTCGTAAGATCGGTAAAGCTTTGATAGAAATGTAAACAAACCGCTGATGTTAAATACTTATAACAATCACTCACATTCATATGTATTTCGAAGGTTTTAACGTGATGTGTAATAAAAAAGGATTCCAACAAGGTTGTTTAATCCAAATCGGATACTACAACTTACTAGGCGTATTTAAAGATCGTAATCAACTTATTTACAAATAATTATACTGATAAATTTTTACAAAATTACAGAAAATGAGTTATTATTTACAAGAAAAAGTACCTTTTCAACGATATTGCAATATTTGTTCTAAATGTCCACCGTTTCTTTCTAAACACAAACTCCCACGTTTTTGCAAATTGGTTGTTAGACTCCTAAGCGTGTCTCTGTCACTTTTCAGAATATTAAAAACGTCTATTATTCGCTGTTTTAACTCATTTACACTACGAGCTTCTTAGGTGTACACTAAGCGTTTTAGTTCAACCCACAAATAAAAGTCTAATGGCGTTAGGTCTGGTGATCTCGCCGGCCAGTTCACAGGTCCACCGGGACCTATCCACTTATCACGGAATTCATTATCTAAATACGCGAGCACAGATCGCTCGTAGTGAGCTGGACACCCATCGTGCTGAAAGTACATGTCCGGCAGATAGTCCAGAGGAACGTCTTCCAACATTGTGTCGATAACGGACTGTATAATTTCACGATACATTATCCCTGTCAATCGACCTTCGATACAAACTGGACCCATTATGCCAACGTGTATTATCCCGGCCCAAACATTGACACTGAATAGAACTTGATGAGCGTGTTCGTTTATTTTAAGTGAGTTTTGAAACTCCACCATTGCTCGTTGTGTAGGTACGTTGTAGATACCAGTGCGGGTAAATATGGACTCGTCGCTCCATAGAATGTTCGCCTGCGGGTGGAGTTGGAGTATGCGTACGTCATTATGAAAACAATCACTGGCCGGTCGAAGCACACACGGTTCAAACGTAAAAAAACAGCGATCGACGTCACGCTATGGCTAATCGCAGGTGACTAGAGAGAGAGAGCACGAGACGCGGTACTCGGTTTGAAGGGCGCGCGGGCGGGAGGGGATGCGCATGCGGTGACACGTGAGCGGTACGCCTAAGGAAAGATATTTTGCGATAGTAGTTACCTATCCCCGGCCGGCTTCAATCAAAGGATTGAATGTCGCTACGAATTCATTGATAATTTCTGCGCGTAGAGTAGGGTGCCTATAAGTTGGGTTTTAATATTATTTGCCGATATTTTTACTCTTTTCTATTTTTATTATTTTTTAATTTTTAGTATGAAAAGTTTACTACAAATAAGTAATAGTATTTATTGATAGGTTCATTTCATGTTAGGATTCAAAAAAAAAAGAAGTGGAATTTCTATGCCATAGGCTTCTACTCCGTTCACCTATTATGCCCCCATTTTTTTCCAGACGGTAAAAAAAATCATACGGTATATAGCACTTTGCACCATCAAATTTTCACTCGTTTTGGTCTGTACAGACTTCTTTAGGCAGTGTAAGAATAACATCAAGAGTAGACTGCCAAAACTACTTGTCCCAGTTTGTTGATCAGAAGTCCCAAAATTTCTACAGAAATGGAATTAGGTTTTATTTTATTTTATTTATAATGGGATAACAAACAGCTACAATATACATCTTAATACTAAAAGTTTTGTAATTATGTTTGACAATCTTGCAGCCCACTGCATTATCCACATACTAACATGCAATATTAAACAGATAGGTGTCACTCGGTGGCTCTATACATTATAAAATTATTCTTGGTCAAAGATAAACCTAAATGGCATATTAAAATTACTGAAACATTACTAAAACTAAATACATAATTAAATATTCATTCTTACTCCATATACCTATTCACTGCACTTCAGTGGCTTAGAGAATGATAAAGAAATATAATCAACCACGTACAATAAATCTTAAATTGACATAGTAATAATATAAATATTCATAACATAATATAATAATTATTATCGTACAAAATATTGGCAAATTATATTATTCATTAACAACATACATCATTCATTGACAAAAGACTAGATACATTCCTTTTGAAACCAGGCTTTGACTGTAGAAATATATCTACATAGACAAAATAGTCATTATAGGTTTTACCAGGTTTTAGGTTAAGTCACTCCCTACAAAATTAGAACCAGTTATTGAACAAAATGGCACTTGTGTATCATAATCAAAGGTGAATAAAAAATGAAAAAATATAATTAAATAACCACTGACACAAACAACAACCTGTAAAAAGTAAAAAAAAAAATGTTTTGTCCCTTTAAGTTTAATACGTTATTGTGGATAATATATCAATCAAAACATCGTCCCCAATGAGCCCAAACACGAAACTTCTGCTGTTATTGGTGAGGTAGTTGGATATCCTGCAAATTCCAGGTGATGCTGCCGTAACAGTTTAAGGTTACTTTGTTTTTCTAATATCATTGAAGAAATAGAATAGCAAATTTCGACTCGATTAGACCTGTGGAAATTGCTCAAATCTCTTCACTAACCAAAAAGAGCGGGAGAAGTTATTAATTGATGATTTCCCACAAAAAAAATACTGATAACCCAATAGGCATAACTGAGCAAATCAATGCCAGACGACACTGCAAAGGGTTAAACATCTGAAAGAATAAAAAAACATGCAGAGCCTGCTTCGCCAGACTAGGAGAATTTCACCATGCAAAACGCATGCAAATGCTCTACTCATTCTACAGTAAAAGCAAACAGTAAACAAAACACCGAACAAGAAACGCGTACATACCGATGTCCAAATGGAAAAAAATACTAAAAACCTCCGAAGGCTTTCATGTACCAACGGTTAATATAACAAAACCGATAATCGAACCACACTGTGAATCACCAACGGTGGACGAAATAACGGGAATCATCAATAAAATGCGAACCGGGACAGCCCCCGGAACGGACCAAGTGGTAATCGAGCTGTACAAAGCGATGCCTCGAATATTACAAGATGCAGTAAAGCCCACATGAGTAAAGCCTGTACACAGAACACTGTACCCGACACGTGGGACCGGTGGTTTCAGACTAGACATGGGCAAAATGTGTCACTATAAAGAAAAGATTTAAATGTATTTTTCGATCACTGGGATAGGTATCACTCTTTTATATCTTTATATAGTTATGTATCAGTACTTCACGCTCGCGCGCACGACACGCAGCGCATTAAACTCCGCACTGAGCTGCTCAGCTTATAGCTCGCTTCGCACAACTCAATCGAATAAATCAGTAGAGCGATAGATAAATACCTATAGCTGTTTGCACTTTGCTTGCTTAGTTGTAAAAAAATACTTCAGAACTCTTTCTTTTCGATGCAATTAATTAATGAAAACAATTATATTATTACCTTATTACTCCCGATGCCGAACGGTAGCGAACGGAGGTCAAGGTTGAACTAATGACACAAACTGTTATTTTGTTTGATTTAAAATCGCAAATCTACTTTTTTCTATCCTCATAAAAGATGGCTATAGCACCGAAATTAGTTTGCATAGTTTACTAAAACTTTTTAAAGGAAAAAAGCACACGTACAGTTAAAACCAGTATAGTACTTGTGTTTACGTTCCGCTTAACGACTTTAAGCCCTACGCACCAGTAATGGACGTATTAATTTACCTACCGCCGACGTATGTCATTTTATAATGGTCAAACAACTCACTCTCTCCGTCTTGCAAAAGCGCGACAGAACATTCTAAATAGAGAGGTGCGGAAGTGACGTCCGGCCTTTCCGAAAATTTGTTTACGAGTGTGGCTATGAGGTTGCGTTACGGTTGCGATAAAGATTGAAGAAAAAGGCCGTGAGTGAGTGAAGAGTGATTGATGGAAACGGATTGATTCATATCTTTTTTAACCCCCGACGCCAAAACGACGGGGTGTTATAAGTTTGACGTGTATGTGTGTGTGTGTGTGTGTGTCTGTCTGTGGCATCGTAGCTCCCGAACGGATGAACCGAATTTGATTTCGTTTTATTTGTTAGAAAGGTGAATTAGTCGGGAGTGTTCTTAGACAGGTTTCATCAAAATCGGTTCAGCCGTTTGAAAATTATCAGCTCTTTTCTGGTCGGTGAAGGGATTTCACCATCTTCCACGGGTCTGATCAAGTCAAAATTTGGTATTCTATTACTTCAATGATACTAGACGAACAAAGTAACCTTGAACTGATGCTGGAGCAACACTTGGAATTTCCAGGATACCCAAGTTACTCACCAACAAACAGCAGAAGTATCGTGTTTGGGCTCATTGAAAAGGTCTCAATGAATAGGTTATGGATAAATGGTGACCAGGACGAGGAATGAGGATAGATTAGTAACAAACTTCACTGTGGGAAACTAACGCATCGCTGAGCAGATTTAAGCCAGACATTAAGTTTAAAAAGCAGGAAATAAAAGTTAAATTTAAAATTTAAAAAGCCCCCGACCAAAAAAAAAAAAACTGTAAAAAGTAAAAAAAAAAATTTTGGTCTTTTAAGTTGTAGGTAATATTAAGATCAACGTATTGTCAAGTCGGGAGACGGTCAAAGAAAACGCCAAACAGAGGTGGCCTAGCATTTTCATTAGCCGTCCTTTTACAGCACAAAAAATAATTAAAATATAATTCACTAGACGCATGACGTAGTTTGAACCACCCTGTTATGGAGATGGAATTAATGATGGAATGTAATGGTAGGTAGGTACATATCTTCTACTGTTTTCTACGTAAACATTATTAACAGGGAGGGTGTTTAATAATTCTTAAGTGTTATTTATTTTTCTTTGTACCCCTATTATCTTAATTAATGGTGTGATCAATGTTTTAATCGCGCTTAGACGTATTTTATGACGGATACATTGAGTGGACCACCTTTGTAAGACGACTAAAATTTCAATGTGTATATACCTACTATTGGTTACTACACGATATACGGTCCAATGCTTACTCAAGGATGCATATCCGGTAGGCTCGCAATCCTTTCCCATCCTAAGGGCATGTCTACCTAACCATTACCGCGCCCCCCAGTATACTTTTTGATATGCAATGGCCTCTGTAACACCATGAAGCATGAGGCTTCAGGGCCTAGTGCAAATCTTGAGGTTCATTTGATTAGTCGAGTCTGGTCAAGCCACGCTGCGATCGGTGCATTTCATTCATTCATTAATTCGTTCTCTTTAAGGATACATCTGTAGGTACCGACGTTGAGTCGTAATGTATTGTGAAATGAAACAATGACATAAAACTCAATTTGTTTAATTAATAAACATTTTCAGGTGATTGGTATGACAAAGGGAACGCTTACAGTTATCACAACAGTATGTACAGTGGAGAGCGGCGCTCGCTCACAGCGGGCCGTTGCACACGCGCGCCGCCTGGTACCTGCAACACACGGTGCTGTGAGCGGTGGCGTGGGGAGGAGGTTTAGGCAATCTGCGGGCATGCGGACTAGCCTAAATCGCAGCTATTGGACTGGGACTAGGTTATATTGGGACAGCACAGACTGCTACTTACAATCGCCCCGACACTTTACTATGAAATCATTACTTTGTAAATCGTGGCTTTATCTTTTTTATTTTGACATAGATCCGAGATAAGTGTCCACCTAACCAAGTGATCCCCCAGGGTTGAATGCATACTTTTCTCGGTTCCACAAGTGTATAAAAGCGCGTCGGGGGACAGATGCAGACCGTAGAGTCACTGGTCCTATGCCTCTAAGATCCTACTGGTATCTACGCTCTGGCACTAAAGCCGGCCGGGTGTCAATACGGGGCGGGGCAGGGTGGGGCTAACCCGCACTCATGCAGCTAGCTAGCATGCACGGTCCGCACTGCATCGTAGTGCCTAGTCACTAGAGTAGTTAGAAGCGCACAAGCCATGCTGGGTGTCGGGAGCCGGGGCTCTAGTCGAGGTCACTCTATGTATATTACCGAGTCTAACGGTCCTCTATATCGTCTTCTTCTTAGAAACGGTGGCTTTATCGGAAAAGAAAATGCCAATTTACTGTTCTGATAACGTGTTGGTACGATACACAATGTACTAGTGCTATATAAATATTTTGACGAATCAAAATATCATCATAAGTTTACAGAACCTAAAAATGTTAGATTATTACTTAAAATATGGCAAACATGTGAGTCACGGCAACAGTGGTGTGTGATGGCGTGGAGCGACTTACCTGACGGTGGGCTGACTGGCGTGGCGCGCGTGGTCGCGGCGTCGACGCGCGCGTGCTGCGTTCCTGCCGCGCGTCGCCCGGCTGCCCTGCGAGCCGTACACAGTGTCCTCCGCACTCGACTCCACCGCCCGCAGCGTGTCTGCACACACGCACGCGTCAGCACACACTACACACACACTCACAGACGGCGGCGCGGGGCGGGGCTCACCGGACAGGTGCGCGGCGGGCAGGCGGTACAGCTCGGCGGCGCACGCGGCGCACGGCGACCCGCTCGACTCCGAGTCGCTATCGCGCGACCGCCCGTACTCTGACACACAATACTTCTATTACAACACCGCCGGTCAACACACTCTGCACTCGTACGAACAAGTGAGTTGTGTGTAAGATGATGAAGTGAACTGTGAGTTAGTTGGCGGCAACAGTCATGTTTGGGAGAAAAAGATTAAATAAATTCGAACGAAAAATTCATCCAGTCCTGACTAGATGGTAACCACACGTTTTCGAGGAATAATACTAATTCAGAAGCGTATGTAGGTACTGTATATTATTTACTGGTTTAAGATTAACCAAATAAAATACTGTGAATATTATTCTGTGTAGGGTATTTTGTCGGTGCCATTTTTAGGATCCCGTGCCCGAAAGGTAACCAACGGGACCCTATTACTAAACCTCCCATGTCCGTCCGTCCGACTGTCATCGTGCCGGGCGCCACTACGGGACCCGCAGACTACAATATAGTATAGGGTATGGGGCCAAACAGTGCGTTCCATCTCAAAAATCTATAACTTTTTATTTTCTTGACATTTTTATTGTACACGTATTTCTGAATACGTATGCTATTGGATAATTAAAACACGATCACTTTAGAAGATTTATGTTTATTTAGTAAGTACCTAAAATAATTACAAAAATAAAATGTTGAAAATATTCATACAAAAATTCAATTATATTATTAAAATGAATTGTTTTCTTACATTAGGTTAAATTAAAATTATTAATAAGTTAATAACTACGCAACTACATTATTTAAACTAAAAAAAAAACATACTATTCATGAAAAAAATAAAATATTATTCTACTCATGACTTGTCAATACTAAAAGCTCTTTAGCTTCGATAAGTAGTTATTTTGGTATCACAATACTAGTAGATATATAGGGATCAGAAATATACAACAGTATGTGTATAACGTCTTCCATCGTGGCTGACCAGGAACACTTTCGAGCGTGATTTAATCTATATTTCTTAAAGTCTTTATTACGAGCTTCTTGAACATCTTCAGGTAATTGGCCTATTGGCAAAACTGCAAAATGTTCTATTATGTTGGCACCATGTATAAGAATTTTGTGAACTGAAGATGGCATATAGTACTAGTGTGTATTGGCTCTCGAAACGATCTTGTTTTTTTTGAGCTTTGACCCATTTTTGGTTACAAATCGTTATCTTTCTCTGTATACTTTGCATAACCGTATTCACATCTGTTGTTGCTAAATGGAATCCGTCCCACAAATTTTTTTCAATATCTGAAGTATTTTCTCGCTTACTATCTGAGCACATATTTATCGCGTCGAGAACAAACGAATTCACTCATTTCAAACGTTTTTTTCAGCAAAGACACAGTTACTGAGTGACGGTATCCGGACACTTTGGACGAACACGCTGAAAACCTGAGTATTTATAGGACCCTAGTTTCAGTAACTTGTGCAAAACCAATGAGAAAATTGATAAAGCAGTTGTTACAGAAACGCTGTAACCAGTACTGATTATAATGACCACAACAGATAAGAACTATGCTACATCATTTTTATCATATGTGTGGTTAAAATGATCACCGCAAATAAGTCTCATGAGATCAAATTTTACGGGCGACATTTTTGGTTCTAGCTCGAAATGTCGCAGTATAGACGCAAGTTTTTTGAATAGTCAAGGAATCGAAAACTGTTATTTACTCGACATCGGCAGCCATCGGTAACAAGGAAACCTCAACATGAAAATTAAAAAGACGGAAAATGTCCATAAGACACATAAATATGAAATTTAAAAATAATAATTAAAATATTTCTCATAAAAAAATTACGTAGTCATAAGCTAGAGATCTTGAACAATCCAAAAATGTATAATACTTATATATTCCCTTGAAGAACATAGAAATTATGTTAAGTTATACTTCCATAATGAGTAATCTACTTGGTTAATTTAAAAATATCAAAGTATATACTCGTAGTTTGGGGGGTGTAATTTTATAATGTTTTTATTTTTTTTATTTTACTATTAAATCGGATAGCTCTGATACCTAAGAATAAAAAACAATCAAAACGAATTTAGTAACACGACTTTAGTCCGAACAATTTTTGAGATGGAAAATACCGTTTGGTCCCATAGTGCGGCGCCGCCCAGCCGGGCACGTCTGTGACAAGAAGTGAGCGTCGCGGGACTGTTATAGCGTCAGTGCCGGGCCAGCCGCGCACGTCTGTGACAAGAAGTGAGAGTCGCGGGACTGTCATCGCGCCCTGTGCAGGCCAGCCGGGCATGGTGTGACAAGAAGTGATCGTGCGGGACTGTCATCGCGCCGGTGCCGGTGCCGGACAGCCGGGCACCTCTCTGACAAAAATTGAGTGTCGCGGGACTGTCATCGCGCCGGTGCAGGCCAGCCGGGCACGTCTGTGACAAGAAGTGAACGTCGCAGGACTGTCATTGCGCCGGTGCAGGCCAGCCGGGCACGTCTGTGACAAGTGAGCGTTGCGGGACCGCCATCGCGCCGCTATAACTACAAGAGTACAAGAAAAAATTCTGTGAAGTCTTCGTTACAGTTTTCACCTAAACACAGTTTAGTAAATCAAAAACATGTCTTCTCTACAAAACGGCACGCGACCGTGATGCCATGCTTCGTACAAATGTACCGAGATGTTTCCTCGAGTGTTATTCTATGGCCCAAAACTCGTATTGCTTACGAGTTTTTGGCAGTTAGCTTACCTAGCCGATCGGACCTACAGCGATTATTACACTGCAAGGGACACCGCTTCGATGTGTGGTGCTGCGGTTTTTAAGTTTGACAGAACCGTATGGAGAAAGCGGTATCAATGTTTACGTGTGATTGTTGTATATAAATCAAGAATCTGAGAACAGTCAAAGATAAAAACCGCAACACCGAACACCGGATCACAACTACCTACGCGCATGACGGTTTAATAATCGCTACGGCTATTGTTTTATGAAGTGGAATGCATTGCGCCTGTATGCAGCAGTACATACCTTTCTTTTATTCGGTTGGCGAAAACTTGCTGCATACATGCTACTAAGTACATATTTGAGTGGTGTGCGACATGAAGCGAGCATTTCGTAGGTTCATGTGAGGCAGCGCGAAGGACCAACCTGGCGTGTGCGCGAGCAGGTTGGGGCGCGGCGGCGGCGCGGCCAGGTCCAGTGCCTCGGCGCGCCCAAACGTGCGCAGGTGCAGCGCGCAGCCCGCGCCCGCGCCGCCCGCGCCCGCGCCACCCGCGCCCGCGCCCGCGCCGCCCGACATACTGAACGTCGCGTACGGGCTGATCTCGTGCAGCTCTCCCGTCGCTGCAAATCAATCATCATAATAACTATTCTTATTGTTTATTCAACATGAGTGCTGCATGCGAAAGCGGGAGTGGCACCTTAAGTGAAAAAAAAAAACCTTAAGTGTAAAATGATTATTATTATGATTAAGTGGTATGCAGGAAGGCGCCCCGCGAATGTTTAATTTGTTCACGTTGCAAAACAAACCTGGTGGTACTTTTAGCCATCTAAATATGATTCGCGGCCGCATGGATTGCGGTACGTAACCAAGCTCAGGACAAACAACCGAAGGTAGGAGCGCGTGCACTCATTTCCTCGCTTGAGTCACCTTCTAAGTAGCATAGTCATTGATGTAACGCGTACCTATTGAAGTCTGGAAATAAATTACAGTTCGCGACTCGTATGTATATCATTTACGTTAAGCCGTTGGTCTCAAAGGAAGTAACCATCATCAATTTGACTCTTGGTCAAATTAATGATGGCTTTCTTTGAAGAAGGACTTACTCAAATTGCTTGCAATTTGGCTTTTGAATTAGTTAAGCATGTGCATTTTAAAGTGCAAACAAACAGCGCACAAATAATTAAAATTATAACCAAGCCGCTTAAGGTCCATCCTCACTTCTAGAACGCAGACTTGCTCGAAAGAGCATCAGCTATGATTATGTACAAAGTTACTTATGTATGCGTTACCGTCGGGCGGGGTTAGGGCCTTCCCATTCAGTTTGCTGGGCTCCGTGGTGTAGAGCTGCGGGCGCGGATCGCCCGCCTGCAGCGAGCAGTCGCGACGCAGGCACCACGCCGCCTGCCGCCTCCGTGCTAGCGCCAACCCTGCAATGTCAGGGGTGTCACGTGCGCTGCTGAGTGCAGAGAGTCTGTCAGTAGCGAGGCTCACCGGCGAGCGCGGCCAGCAGTGCGGCCAGGCCACCACCTAACAGTGCGGGTGCTAAGCCGGCGCGCCACAGTGCGCCCGCGCCCCGCGCGGCTCCACCCGCGCCCTCCGCCCCCTCAGCCGCCACACCGTGCGCCGCCACTGGCACCTCCACCGGCTCGCCCACGCGCTCTGTGTGCATTTTTCGTAAACTATTACGCACCTGTAGCACATTCTGGAGAACTAAACTTACGGTAATATTGTCGGAAAAACTAATGATTGGTTACTATTATAGTTGAAAATGATTCGTGATTAATACAATTGCCATGGATTTGCCATGCGCGCATATCCCACCTCCATTAAGCGTGTGCGTGGCGGCCCGGTAGAGCGCAGTGGTGTCGCCAGCGGGGGACCGCGCCACTACGCGCACCTCGTACCACGCGCCCGGCCGCAGGCTGCCAGCCTGCACACACAGCATACGGTACACTGACAGTATGAGTAGCATGTGATGACGCAGTGAGAGGCGCGGGCGTTACCTCAGCGGCCTCTCCGTCGGTGGTCAGCTGCTGCCAGGCGCCGCCTTGCGCCGGGCGCAGAGCCAGCGCCCAGGCAGCCACGGGGCAGCGCCCGACCCACGCTAGCAGGTTTAGGCGGAGCGTCGTGCTGTTCGCCCACACGAACTCTTTGCCTAACGGCGGCTTAGCCTCTACGCATAGAACATGATTTCATACAAATGTAGCGCAGCATCGGGGATCAGCAGAAAAATGCTGGTGAACGTGTCGAGACTGAATAGTTAACGCGGTGACTTACTATCCCCTCTGGTGCGCGCAATGAGAGGCGTGGAGTGGTGCGACGCGCCCACAGCGTTGTGCGCCTGTAGCGTGACGCGGTACGCCGCACCGCACGCCAGCCGCACCAGCCACAGTGACGTGTCGGCGGCCGGCAAACGCCGCGCCCGCGCCCCCGCCGCGCCCTCCACGTCCGACATGTCCGCACTGTCGTGGCGGGACCACCACACTGTGTATCCTGCCATATATGCATGATGATTTACAATTTCAACTACAACTAAACTTTTTTCAAGTGACTTGAAGTCGTGAGTGAGCTGTTACCTACCGAGAATATGTGCGCCGCCGTCGTGCGGTTTGTCCCAAGAGAGGTGCAGTGCATGCAGGGAGGCACTGCGCAGGCGCGGCGCGGGCGCCGCGGGCGGCGCGCGCACGCTCAGTGCCACGGCCATACCGTCCGAACCCAGCGCGTTGCGCACCACGCAAGTGTAGTTTCCCGCCGACGATACCTCCACCTCTGTACGCAAACCGAACCAGTCACCACCGACGGAGAACTAATTAAAAAAATCAACTTCAAGTATTAATAATCATCTATATCCTTACTGTGTATAATGAGATCGCCATCATCAGTGAGCGTGTGTGCGTTGGGCAGCGGCGACCAACGCCAGCGCAGCGGCAGGGCGCCTAGCGCGGAGCAGCGCAGGCGCACCCGGGAACCCCACGCCGCGGATATCAGGTGACTGAACGAAGATATCCTGGCCGATACTGCCGGTTTAATGGAATCGGTAACATCACTCTAATGCTTCAATGTCCTTGAAAGCATTCTTAGCTAATGTTGGATTAAAATTCACAATTGCCAGTAGGTGCATCCGGGTAGCTTCACATAGCTGGTGGGTACTAAGCAGCAAGTGAATGGTCGTGGCATCGCTGGAGTAGAGAGCGGGTCACCTACGTGTGGGCGCCGGCGCGGCGGAGACGGGCCGGGAGGGAGCGCCGTCACCGGCGGCGGAGGCGGCGCGCAGCCAGAACTCGTACACAGTGCGCTCGCGCAGGCCGCGCACCTCGCGCCACACCTCCTGCTGCGCGCCCAGCGCGTCACCGGGGTACGCGGCAGCGTCAACTCGCTGAGCCCACTCGCCTCCCACTCTTCGCCACAAAAAAAAAAACGATTAAAACACTCCAGTCAGCCAAATGCAAATAAGGATTCCAGCGGCAACAGTTTAGTGGCGATCAATCCATAAAACATGCGTGCAAATGATGTACTTACGAATGGACTCGTGGTTAAGTTAAAGCCACACGTATCGATTGATTAAAAGTAAGCAAGGCTTGCCAAGTTGATGGGCGACCATCCATTTTATACCTAAGTATATCTGTATGCTAGGGATCGCTCCGTGCTTCGGAAGCACGCTAAGCCATTAACCCCGGCTGTCATTCGTAGATCTTTGACAGAAGTTACCGGTAACCCCGAGACTCTGACAGCCAATCTTGCCAAAGAGTTTCGTGTTACCAAGTTATTGAGTTGTGGTAGTATTCAACTATGTTACGTGCTGTTACGAGCTTGGGGTTCGTGAAAATTAAAAACTGCCAATATAAATCACCAAAAATGACCGTTAAATTAAACACACTAATTACAAAACACAATATCACTTGACACCTGACTGATCCCTCTAAATCGCACTTGAAGATCACTTCCAAAATTTTCGCCTGTATAGCTTGACCAATAATCCCTGGGTCGCGATCCGTTCCGGCCTTTTATAGGGCCCTCATTTAGTTCCAGAACCTTCCACTGTAGAAGCATCTAGAAGGTACGAGTACATACTGGCCCCGTTCTGGAAAAATCTAGCATCGATCTTTCTAGAAAGATCTTGACTCTATTAATTCTGCTACTCGATACTAGATGGCGCTAGTGGTAACGAATATTACTAGACATTATTTGTGGCGCGAAACACTACCCCTCCTAAGACATGCTCGTCTCGAACATTATCGGCCCCATAATAACGCGCCAGTCCATGCACATGGACGATCTTAGGAGTACTTCTTGCACCTTCTGTATCCAGCAGGTTACGTCATTGATCTTTGTCACAATTCGGTACGGTCCGTCCCATTTAGCTTGAAGCTTGGGAGATTTCCCCTTGCTGTGGACTGGACTGTGCAACCACAGTAGTGAACCTTCGTCAAACCTTTTTATAAATATATATTGGAAATATTTGGGACTCAAAATTGCTTCCTTGATCACTGTGAATCTCTCAAGGTACTCCGAAACGACAGAAGACTTCATAAACTAATTTATCTGCAACTGTCGAAGCTTCTTGATTTGGAATGGCGAAGACTTCCGTCTACTTAGAGAAGTAATCCATCACAACCATGAAATACTTGTTAGCACTTTCACATTTCGGAAATAGCCCCGCAACGTCAAGGGCTATCCTTTCCCATGGTGCACCAACATTGTACAATTTCAATGCACCTCTACTACGAGTCTGAGGTCCCTTTACAGCTGCATAACCTGTACATTTGCGACACCAGTCCTCGACATCGTCCCGACAGTGGATCCAGTAAAACCGTTCTCGTATCTTCAGTAGAGTCCGTTTAACTCCCAAGTGACCTCCTGAACAACCATTATGGTACAACTGTAGAACATCTGGTACTTGAGCTTTAGGGACAACCATTTGCAAAGGACAGCTATTTCCTCGAGTATTTTCCCATTTACGGCACAGGACTCCATCTTGAATCACCAAGCTGTCCCATTGGGTCCAATAGCTCTTTGTGATCGAACTCATTGCTGAGACGTCGCTCCACCTGGGCTTAGGAGCTCTGGTCTTCATCCACTCCAGAATCGGCTTGATGTCCGAATCGTCCTGCTGTGCACGTTGTAGGCTTTCCTTCCACTCGTTGCTAAGATCTGTCCTAAGATTCCTCACAGGTAGCACTTCCTTACCCTCTTGCCTTGTACAATGCTTGCAGTCTTCAGGACAAGGTCTTCTTGACAATGTATTTGCGCTGCCATGAGATTTCCCGCTGCGATGTTCGACCACAAAGTCGTATTCCTGCAGTAGCTCAATCCATCTCGCAATTTGTCCTTCTGGATTTTTGAACTGCAAAAGCCATTTCAATGCAGCATGGTCGGTTCTTCAGGGGAATTTCCATCCCAGAAAATATTTGCTAAAATGCTACAACGACTTTACCACAGCAAGCAATTCCCGTCTCGTGACACAATAGTTCCTTTCCGGCTTTGACAACAACTTGCTGAAGTATGCTATCATAACCTCTTGATCACCATTCCGTTGAGACAACACACTGCCAAGTCCTATGTCACTTGCGTCTATGTCAACTATAAATTCCTTGCTTGCATAAGAGTACCCCAAAATAGGTGTTTTGCACAGTCGGTCCTTTAACTCCTGGAATGCGATGTTGCAACTTTCCTCCCAGCAGAAATGTCGCTTCTCCTCGGTTAGCCTCGGACAACCGCAAACCAACTGCAAGCGCGTTATAACCGCAAAGTTCTTAACAAATCACCGATAGTAAGAGCACAACCCTAAAAATGCTCTGACCTGCTTGTCTTTTGGAACTGGCCAATTCTTGACACCGTTGTTTTTTTTTGGAAGCATGCGGATACCTACTTCCGACAGTACATACCCCAAAAAGCTAACTTGCCGTTTAAATAGTGAACTTTTCTTTGGACTCAACTTGAGGTTGGCACTCTGGATCTTCATGAGCACGCGTTCCAGGTTTTGAAGATGTTCTTCAAACGTACGGCCTACGATGATGATGTCATCCAAGCAGACCAGACAGGCATCGCCAATTAACTTGGTTAGTACAAGTTCCATCAGCCTTTCAAACGTTGCCGGAGCATTACACAATCCAAACGGCATAACTTTAAATTGCCACAGATCCTTTCCTGTCAAGAATGCTGTTTTCTTCTTGTGTTAAGGGTCAATTTCAACTTGCCAGTAGCCACTTTTCAGTTCCAGTGTGCTAAACCACTTTACTTCAGTAAGCATGTCCAGCGTGTCATCAATTCTTGGCAAAGGGTAGCTGTCCTTCTTCGTAACGTTATTCAGACGACGATAGTCAACACAAAACCGCATGTTGCCGTCCTTCTTCCTTACTAGCACTACAGGTGAACACCATGGACTAGATGAAGGTTCAATAACACCATTCTTCACCATTCCCTCAATCATGGTTTCCACTTCCTTTTCACGCGCTACCGGCAATCACCTTGACCGCTGACGGATAGGCAACTCTTCTCCTGTGTTTATTTTGTGTTGAACTAAGCCAGTCTTCCCAATGTCAGCATCGTTTGAAGAGAAAAGTTCAGCGTACTTGAGTAACATCTTCTTCGCCTTGGTCATTTCATTTTGAGACAGTGCGCTGCGACAGTCTTCTAAAAGTGTGGTCACTCTCGTTTGTGCATCCTTGCTAGGGGTCCCAGTTGATAGATATTGGCATCGACGCAATCAATCCACTTCCTCGCAAGTACCAATCAGTGTGCCTTTCCACGAGTACACAACGATGAGTTTTCCCAGGATTCCGAGGAAGACTAACCGGCACAATCGTTTCTGATCTTGGAGGAAGAACAATCTTCTTAAGGCTACACATATTCCTTGGTAACGCCCATTCGATAAAAAGTTCCTCTCGTCTACATTTCATAACTGCTTGCTTGACGTCAATGTCGCAACAATTCTTCCTCATAAAATAATCGCCCAGGATGCAATCGTCCATTATATCAGCCACGATGACATTATGCGAGTAAATCCTGTTGCCTAGCTTCAACTCCACCTCTTTCTTCTCACGGATGGGTATGCGCTGACCGGTGGCTGTCACCAAATTAAAGCATTCTTGGTAGTTTGCGTCCCCAAGGAACTGACTTATAACTTGGGAACTCACAACCATACGAGAGGTTCCAGTATCTATGGTCAACTTACAAGGCATTCCGTTGACCTCGCCCTTGATGATTAAGCTGTTCCCGTCATGAGTTTGTGTGATCGAAATACTTGGGGCTCTTTGAACATCAGCCAGCACCCGCTCCGCAGTCCTGGCTATTACTCGTTTCCCTGCTGCTGCTGGGCGGTGCTGATAGCCGCACTACCCTCTGGAGACCGGCCATCTTCCCTTTTTGCAGTTCGCTTAAAGCAACTGGATCGAAGGTGGCCCCTTTCCCCACAGCCGTAGCACCTGGGGCTGTATCCTTTATTCCGATCGCGAACTCTAGCCGCTACAACCTCCCTGACGCGATGGTCCTGCCGCACAGCTTCCACCTCCAGTGCATGAGTCAAGGCGTCCTTAAGCGTCCCATGGTGACCAAGCCTCACAGCAGCTCTGACTTCAAGGTCGCGGATGCCGTCAATGAATGCCTGTACCAGGTTCCTATCAATAAGCGCAGGTACGGACTGGTACGCTTTACGAACCAGCTTCTCCACTTCAAGGGAACACTGCTGCAGGTTTTCATTACTGTGTTGCACACGATCCTTAAACTGCGCACGAAACACGTGTTCCAGGTGACCGTCGCCATATCTAGCCTCCAATGCCTCAAGAAGCTGCTCGTAAGTCACTTCCTTACCGAGTGCTTCCAGAACAGTTAAAGCCTGGTCGCACAGGCCTAGGGTGAGGGCAGTCATGGTGTGATTTTTATTCCCACCGCCTTCATGACAGCCGCGAACTGAATTTTTTAGGCCGACCAGGAAGAAGTCCCGTCGTAAGGCGGCACTTTGAATCCACGTAGCGAAGGTGTTGTAGCTACGGGAGCTGCGATTCCATCCCCAAGTTTAAGGTTACCCAACTCTTGCTTTACGTCAGCAATGACGTCATTAAACTTGCTGATCTGAGTTTCAGTTTCTGACAAGGGGTTGGCATGCTGGGCAACCTTCTAATTCACCTCATTCATGTCTTTCCCGAAGGTTGCGTGAATGTCCTTCATGAGGAGCATCTGCTCTTCCTGGCGGCGCGCCAGCTCCACCTTATCCCGTTTGAGCTGTTCTTCCAATTGACGGGCCTGCTCCTCTCGTCGGCGAGCATGTTCCTCCTGTCGGCGAGCCTGCTCCTGTAGCATCAGACTTAAAGAAGAGGACTATGAGCGCAAACGAAGAATTTCGTCCAGTATGTCGATGAATAATTCAGTAGTAAATGTTCCATTAAATTCTAATAATAATAATAATAAATGTGCAAGTAGATTACCTATTCTTCCAATGCCTAGGTAGGCATTGGTTTGTACATGTGTGGTGAAACAAATCCTAAAATGGTGGCCAATCCGTGGTTTACCCTGAGAAGGTTCTCAGGGTAAACCACGGATTGGCCACCAGTTTAGGATTTGTTTCATTCATTAACACACGGCAAAAATACCCACACGGATACTGAGAAGTTTCGTTAATTATCTAATACTTTCATTAAAGAATGAACCTTATAACCTTATTAAATCAATACCAATTACAGACGAAAACTATCGTGTTGCGTGGGATATTTTGGTATTTCGGTATAACA
This sequence comes from Polymixis lichenea, assembly GCA_949091785.1. Lineage (NCBI taxonomy): Eukaryota > Metazoa > Arthropoda > Insecta > Lepidoptera > Noctuidae > Polymixis > Polymixis lichenea. The sequence goes on from OX420932.1 coordinate 203,823, forward strand.
ACAAACGGGCTATTGCTACGAAATATCTCGAAAACATATTAGAAATAGAACCTAGTACCAAGAGAGTGACTCAAAGTCTAAGAAATTTACTCAATGTTTATCAAGTAAATATCAAGGCACTGCAGGCGATGCAGTTTCCGATCGATAAATGCAGTTTCATATTAGTGACGATTTTATTACGTAAAATTCCGTCTAGTATTCGAAAACGTTTCGAATTGTCACTATCCAAACCATCTGATATACCTGACATAAATGCATTGATAAATTTCTTGGAACGCGAGTTAGCCGCTAACGAATTCTTCTCTTATCCACAAAATAAAAATCTTGAAAAGGTAGGTACGGCCCGGACTTCGATGACGACACCATCGCGTAGTTACGAAGGCCCGCGACGCGCGCTCGCAGTCAACGTCACGTCATCGAGTTCGAGTATAACAGACTTACAGTCTATGAAACAAAGTAATTTAAAAATACCTAATTATTTATGTTTTGATGCTCAACACACGTTTACAAAATGTTCCAAATTCCTTAATTTATCTCCCCGTGATAGGTATTCTTTTATTCAAAACAAAAACGGTTTCAGTTGTTTACATGTCGTTCATGATTTAAAACAATGCAAATCAAATTTTTTGTGTCCTTTATGTCATAAACGACATCATTCATTAATTCATTTTGAAAAGTCTCACAGTTTATCAGTTATTAATGAAGTCAGTATTAGTGAAAATGCTATTTCACTTCCTGTGAACAAAACGATAGAGACAACGGTTCCCAGTACTTCACAAGCCACCGCATTGACTGCGGTAAATCATGCAATGCACGATCACAAAAACAATTCGTGAATTCGTGAGCTCAGTTAATTAGTGCGAGTACGGTGCTCTTATTTACGGCATTCATCAATATCCATGTTGGCCCACAAAAACACACAGTTCGGTGTATTATTGACACAGGGAGTCGGAGGTGTGCAGCGGTTAGGTTTACACCGTAGGCAAGCGCACGTTCCAGTGTTAGGTTTCGGTGGGTCGGTATCGGTGGGTCTAAAGTCTCAGCTATTATACCAAAGGGTGTAGTATCGTGTCATGTCACTCCTACGCACCTGGGAGTAACCTTCAATTTCAGTTAATGCATTAATGTTACCTCATCTTATTTCACGTATGCCATGTGTGACGTTGCCTTTTACGGGATGGTCACACATACAAAATTATATTTAGCTGATCCTAAGTTGGGGTGTAAGGGGAGCACACAACAACCGGACTCCCCAAAGGTCAACTTCACCTGCACGCAGTACACCCTGCCACTGACAGACGGGGCGCTGACGACTGACCGATGGCGGTATAACCATCCAACAAGCAAACCTAAATTCTCCAGAGTGATGACGGGCAGCCGCGTTATCGCTGCGAAAGGACTGGCTCTGCGGTCGCCAACCCGCATGCCTAGCGTGGTGACTATGGGAATCAAAACTTCCCATGGATAAAGTGCCAAAACTACGGCCCACAGTTCCCGGTGGTCCCGCTATTCCTGGCCAAGGTAGTGGTCACGGTAACGGCGGGACGGGGGGTGCGAAGAATCCCCAGGTTACGACAGGCTACCAACGACGACTACATCTGAGGAGGAATGGAGTGACGGTACTCAGTACATGACAGTAAATTTAAATCCTACGTATGTGTAAAAAACAAGGACATTTTTGCAAAAACTTTATTGTGAAAACACATTTACAAGTGCAACTTACAAGTGACGCTGTTATCTAGCGATTCTGTGTACACAACATAAAAAAGATTAAAAACCATATTCGTTTTGGGTACGAGTATTTTTCTACCATAAACGTACAAAATAAAAACAGACTTTTTAACGTAGCTGCTGAAAATACTGTGTGCCCAACTTTCAGTGTGTGTGCGTCCTTACGGTAACGCTGTGTTACGTCTTATGGTGTTATAACTTGCCTTAACACTATAGTATCTGTTTATTCTGATACTGTACTTACGCTTCTTTTTCATTCATCCACATCATTGTTTTATTATCCTTTTACGACTTTCTTACATTATTATATTTCTCTCTTTGTTTTCTGTGCTAACACTCTGCGGATCGGTCTTAAACGATTCGTCTATATAGAATTACTTGATTTTACATTAGAATTTCCATATTTCTACATAATAATATTATTGTTATGACATTTAAGTCAAACGTGTCAAACTGATGTCTACTTATTCTTTTAATTATCTATGCAGTCTATTTAAGGAAGGTTGCATTACGATTGTAATTACCAAAAATCATTTTATATCGTTTTGGATAGCCTAAATTTGGTTTTTCTATCTAACTACGTTGTCAACTAAATAACAAAATTCTAAATTATAATTATAAGATTCTTAAACGCACTCTGGGTTTATATGAAGGAGGTTTTATACGTCTTGGCCGACTAGACTGGCAGATGAGAAAATCGATGGCGGATGACAAGAGAATCAGAAAAAAAAAGGAGAAAAGAAAAGCAGCGAGAGCTGGTCAGAGAAAAAAAAGGAGAAAAATTAAGAAAAAAGGGGTGAGACCGAGCTGAAGGCTGCGTTTATACTGCTGGCTCGTGCGCGGTATTTCGTCCCGGGCATGAATGGAACAGTTACTGAAACTATTCCTAAGCAAGCTTGTGTGACTGCTACTACAACTCTAAGAAGTGTTTCAGGAGTGAAAGCCAAAGATATGCATGTCAAGAAATTGGACTGTGATTATTACCAATAAATAGAGTGCAAAGGTACCTTTTTATAATTTATCTTGTATTTCTCTTATTAAATTTTAATTGTCTAGTCTATTTTCTACCCCTTTTATTTGTTAGGGATAGGTAGACACGACAGTTTGGCGCCCAACGTGGGGCCCGAACCCACGACCCTGAGATTAAGAGTCTCATGCTCTACCGACTGAGCTAGCCGGGCATGAATGGAACAGTTACTGAAACTATTCCTAAGCAAGCTTGTGTGACTGCTACTACAACTCTAAGAAGTGTTTCAGGAGTGAAAGCCAAAGATATGCATGTCATGAAATTGGACTGTGATTATTACCAATAAATAGAGTGCAAAGGTACCTTTTTATAATTTATCTTGTATTTCTCTTATTAAATTTTAATTGTCTAGTCTATTTTCTACCCCTTTTATTTGTTAGGGATAGGTAGACACGACAACACCGGGATAATTGCGATAAACGCATTTATTGAGAACAGCGCCATCTATTATTTCGTAAGTGAACTGTTTTGGTCAGTGTAAACAAGATCAATAACACCATGGTAAAGTGTGGTGGGTGCGGTAAATTTCTCTCGGCGGTGGCGGCGGATGCGGTTAATTGCGACAGCTGCTGAACTTGGTATCATCGGCAGTGCGCTGAAATATCCGAAATAGGAATTCTAACATCTCTCTGGTACTGCCTGGCGTGTAACAAAATCCTTCTGCGTATTACCTACCGTATTTAATCTTAAGAATTTTGGATAGATTTTCAATCCACAACTAGTACTCAAGCCTTTGTGTGTAGTAGAAAGGGTTTGATTTGATTAAGTTGCCTGCTTGCTGACTGCCTATTTGCTAAGCAATCCGATTGGTCTACGAAGGGCGACAGTGGCGCCGCGCTTCAACGTGTTTTTTCACTTCAACTAATCGTTCACGAACTATACAAGACTACCGCGCGCTAAAACCTTTTTTTCTAATACGAAATGGTCCTTCTGTGATTTTGTGCTACGATGGGGTTCCATCAAGACACGAACAATAACATTAACCAACACCTGTGGAATTAAATGTGCAGTGAAGTTTAGCTGAATTTAGGACGACTGAACACGACGTCGAGCCCTTAGGTGCGCAAGACGAGTGGCAGGAGTTCGTTGGTAAGTTTTTTCAAATCTACACTTTACTACACAAACTGCATCAGGTTAGACTGAAAGCTGAACACATTAAGAAGTGTTCAGCTTCCAGTCTAACCGGAGCATGGTCAGGTGACGTACTTGCCGAGCTCCCTGGTGTAGAGAGTGTAGTGCGTGAGCCGGCCGGGTGGTGCCAGCCATGTGACGCGTACAGCTGCCGCGCCCGCCGCCTGCGCGCGCACCGTACTCACCGCCTCCGGGACTGCTGACAGCGAACACACTTTCAGAACTGAGCATGGTATGGGTACAACATGAAGCCAGCGTGCCAGCGTTTTCCAAATCTACGATATTGTAATAATAATAATTATTGGAACTTTCTTAACATTACTTTTTGCCATCGATACAGCGTCATCAAAAAAATCTTGGCTATTTTAACAGTGGTTTTGTTGTTCGTTGTTTTCGCACTGTTTTTTCCTTGAATCTATTTCTCGTAGATGAATTGTCGAATCCGCTGTTTTAAGAAAACGTTTGTTGTTTTACAGCAAACAGCTCCGACTTTTAGCGGTTTTATTTAATCACTGAACTCTAACATTGCATAAACGTTTTGCAATATGCAATGCGTATAAATGCAGCGGGATAACGATTAGACATTCACGTTATGTAAAACAGCGTGAAACGAAACGTCATATTGTAGATTTTATATAGTTCTTTTGACGCTCGTGGCTCTGTGTGAAATAACAATGATTATGGCGTCGAAATCAGAAATAAATAAAACGAGTAAAATTAGTAAAAACATTCCTAACTGACGTGAAAACAGGATAGGATAGGAAAATTTTAATATAATAGTCTGTCCAAATGATTCCGGATGTTGGGTAATCAATGTATGCGATTGTACGTACCTAGCTATAGCTAATTACAAGTTAATACAGTCCACACATTGGAAGGAATAGATGATGTCTCAATATTCACGCTCCGTGCGTGCAAAAAAGACATTGTTTCTATTAATTACTAACCTATCAAACGAAAAGCAACCTAAAAACCCCTAAACATATGGACAATAACGAGCCGGATTGTGTTACCTACGATCGAGCTTCAACACGACCCGCGAGAACAAAACAACGTATTCCTTAAGGTGCCCTTACACGAGCAACTCAAATTGCGCCATCCTGGTAATTCTTGTCAACTATGACGTCACGACTACATCCAGCAATTTAGGGCAATGCCAACATGTAGCAACCTGTTGCCAGAGATACGGCCACATAATATCAAGCAATATAGCACCTATGCCACCGGCCGGTTCCTCTCGCAAAAACGAGACGTAGTTATACGTACAAACGAGATAGAAAGAAAATTTAATAGAAATTTCCAAATCGATTGGATATTCGATCGGCAACTCATGAAATATATGGAGCAATCAGAAGCAATATTCCCGAAACATATCCGCAATTTATTTTTGTTGCTCCAGATTGCTCCACTTATGCCCGGTTTCTGAGGTATTCATATCGGTAGTTTATCTATTAATTCGCGCTATTGATTCTATAACTTGTAAAATTGCGTTACCGAACACCGCAATGTAAGATAAACTCAGTTTAAACGCGGGTTAACCTAACTGAGCAATTATGGCCGGTTGTTGGTTCCATAACTATTTGACGTTTCATTTCATAGCCAAACTATGTCAAATTTTTGGGTTATACTTATAACGTGTGTTAAATAGCCAGTAAAAGATAATATTATCATCTAAAAACAATGAGTTATATTATAATGAATACAAGCAGCTCCAAATCAGACTATTATTATATTTATTTTTAATACATCAGTAGGTATACAGAAACATAATACGTAGGAGAAATCCTTTCGAAATATTAACGGATGAGGAATTTAATATGAGACAATATAGCTTTGATAAGAACACTATGATTAGACCTGCTCTTGCTCCCCGTATGCATCGCAAATGTCTATTGTATGTTTTTTTTACAGAAGAATGGAAACCACATACGATTGGAAAAACAAAATCAAAATCAAAATCAAAAGTCATTTATTCAAATTAGTCAAAGAATCAGCACTTTTCAAACGTCAAAATACGTAAGACTGTCCCCCAAAACGCCCACCCTTCACCACTTCCTAGTGCTTTAGCTGGGAAGAAGAAGTGGCGGAACAAACTCCCCAGAAGCACAGCTGTCTGTTTAGTCGGAAAGACTTGATTCTATACATACATAGGCAAAGTAATAAACATTACGAGACCAAGAACATTAATTAAATAATTAGTCGAAATGTCAGCTAGCAATACCAATAAAATGAAACTGTTGAGGCCAAATACAGCATAAAACAACTATCATAAAAAATATTGTTATGAGTAGATCATGTCATTATCTAATGACATAATAGATAATAATAAAAACATACTTAGGAAGGCAATAAAAAACAATAAAATAATTATATGAACCCATATAACCTGTCACTAGATACGTCAATTCTGGAGAAAGAACATGTCAAAATAACTAAAGTGGACAAACCGAGCTGTATCGACGTCAGTATATTGTCTTACTTTTCTGACGGCGTAGGCGGCTGAACTGAGCCTCCCCGCTAGGCTTTATATGTGTGATCCCCACTGAAGTTTGGCATCTACTGTTATGTCCAGAAAAACTGCTGAGTCTACGGTTTCAAGCACCTCTTTATCTAAAACGATGTGGGGACCTAGATTTCTAACATTCGATAAGGCGAACTTTACACATTTTGTTTTCTTGGCATTGAGAACTAGGTTATTTGCCGTAAACCAATCCGTAACCATTGAAAGAGTGCTGTTTCCGCCGTCAAAATCCTGTCTATTCCGGTCTACTTTAAAAATAAGAGAAGTATCATCTGCAAATAGTACAACCTCACAAATACCCTTTAAATAGAATGGTAAGTCATTGATATACACTAAAAACAAGAATGGGCCGAGTATTGAGCCTTGTGGCACACCTTATTGAACTGGTAGCGCGGACGATTTTTCATCATTAATTTCTACACATTGGAACCTATTATGTAAATAAGATTTTATTAATTTTAAAGCTTCGTTATGGACACCGTAATAACGCAGTTTACGCAAAAGCGTTTCATGGTGCACGCAATCAAAGGCTTTGGAGAGATCACAGAAAACTCCAATAGCATTTTGCGATTTCTCCCATGCTTTAAATATTTGTTTCAACAGAGTAACACCCGAATCTGTAGTCGAACGACCTTTTGTAAAGCCATATTGTTCATTATGAAGGAGGCTGTTTGAATTAAAATGTCTTAGCAACTGCTTGAGTATTAACTTTTCAAATATTTTGCTAAATGCAGGTAAGATGGAAATAGGCCTGAAATTACGAACGTCATTTTTATTACCTGATTTAAATAATGGTATGACTTTACTACTCTTCATGAAGTCAGGAAAAGTTCCTGAATCAACACATTTATTAAAAGTGACAGCTAGATAGGGAGCCACGATATCTATTATATTACTTAAAAGTTTAATGGAAATGCCCCAGAAATCGCCAGTGTTTTTAAACTTAAGTGTGTTAAAAACATTAACTACATCACGAGACGTTACATGTTCGAAACTGAATAGGTCATTACATTTAGGCACACTACTATGCAAAAGGTTTTCAACTTTAGACGGGGACGAATTTAAGGAGCGAATCGTCGTTACAGGTATGTTGGCAAAAAACTCATTAAATGCCTGTGCTACGTCAGCTTCTTTACTAATTCATTTGTCGTCGACCAAAATCTGAAGTTGTTTGTCTTGTTTAACCAACTTACCCGTTTCATGGTTAATTAGTTTCCAAGTGGTTTTAGCTTTATTATTAGAATTTTTAATTGTGTCGCTTAAAAATTTCGATTTTGCAAAAGCACTAATCTTTTTAAATAACTTTCAATAATTTTTGACATACTGTAGGAAAGGAGTATCAAACCTGATTTTTTTAAAGCCATATTACTCGCACAGTCACGCTCTACTTTTGTAAATACCTGGAGTAGCCCATTGGTTAAAGCCAACGGAGGTGCCATTAATGTTAATGATTTTGGTCTTGAAAGTAGATTGGTACTCTTTTTGCACAACATCAAAAAGGGCTCCATACATTTCATTCGGATTCTCGTGTTGTGCTATAGATGGTATAATTCTATAAGCGATATTATTTTTAAACCTTTTGCAACGACTAGCTGTATAAGGCCCGCATTCAAGTGTATGCGGCTTTTTATGTAATAGCATGGGAAAGCTAGTTAATAAACCACAGTGGACCACAGTGGTCGGACGTTAAGTCAGTTAACACTAATTCATTTTTGGCATCACAGTCACTAAATATAGTATCAAGACATGTTGACGAAGATGGGGGGTCGATAAACGCAAATTATAACGTATCGCTCGAGTTCAACACAAGACAACTCAATAGTGCGCTCAATGGAAAGGTTAACTAAATCTTAACGTTGTTTACATTTAAACTTGTTTGAAACAAGAACTAAAGATCCACCGCGAATAGCAGTTTTTCTTACAAATGCACTTTTCAACCGACTTCCAAAAGGAGGAGGTTCTCAATTCGTCGGAACCTTTTTTTTTTTTTTTTTTTTTATGTATGTTCCCCGATTACTCGAAGATGGCTGGACCGATTTGGATAAATTTTTTTTTGTTTGAAAGGGTATACTTCCCAGGTGGTCCCATGATCATCAAGTCGGGATCTGATGATGGAATCCTGGAGAAATAGAGAGAACTCTTCAAATTTTATAGGCACACTTGAAGCAATTTGGGGGCTTGTTATTAGCAATTTAGTTTTATATTATTATTATTATAATGTTATTAGTCTGTAAGCCTTCCGAAAATAAAGAAAAAAAAAAAAAAAAAAAAAAAAAAAAAAATATTGGTGTAGTTTTTGGAAGAGTACTTTCTCGAAGTGGTTCCATTTCAATTTGGTGAAGATCTGATGAAGAACTTCGGAGATAGGCAACGGAACTCCTCAATAAATGATAGCAAATGGACAGGGATTGCTGAAATCTCATGTCTGTCAATTGTTTACACCAGTTAATAACATAACATCACGCCGGTACGCTGTGAAGGGGTAAGCACATGTGCACCACTAAAAAGTGAAAAATAACTTTAATTTCGGAAGGCGGTGACAAAAAATTTAAATACATATCCAAAGTCACCGACTTCCGAAATTAAAGTTATTTTTCACTTTTTAGTGTTTTTTCATCAATACTTGTCCTCAAAAACAAACTTTAAGAAAAAAACTAATTTAATAAATTTTTTTTTTGCCAAGAAAAGGGTTAACTAAACTTAACGTTGTTTACATTTAAACTTGTTTGAAACAAGAACTAAAGATCCACCGCGAATAGCAGTTTTTCTTACAAATGCACTTTTAACAGTAAAATGATCATCATTGATAAACACTACTTCATGTTCCTTCAACCAGTGTTCAGTCAAACATAACACCTGGACATCATAGTTCTCCATAAATAAGCTTAACTCTAGCTCTTTGCCGGACAGACCCTGCATATTTTGATGAACAACATTCAACATATGCGGCTCACCCGTTGTTGCACCTAATAGTTTAAACTACTAAGCGAATCAAAATTAGTGTTAGTACCACTACTAACAGTAATCAAACATGACTTTGAAATACTACTTATGTCTGGGTTTATACATATAAACAAACAAATAGACTTATACAAATAGACTTTTATATAAAACCAATAAAAAAGATAACGTTTCTTTGAAAAAAAAAGTAGACAATGATGTCGAATCACATTGTGACAACATCTGCGTACAAAACCGAATTTTAAACGTGATATCCTGAACAGACCCATCTAGCGGCAACTAAGAAACTAGATATGGGTTGCATAGTTATTGAATGGCATGTTGCGGATTCAGAAACCCAATGACAGCTAACCGACGTTTATCTTATACATAACTTTATTGAATTAATAGTTATTGGGAATTTAACTGCGAACTTCAAAAACCGGGCATTAATTGATCCAGACTGATTCATTAGGCTTGCCGAGCAATAGCTGGAGGGACTGGCAACACTGCCCAAGTGGCATGTCAAAATTTTGTTCCATATTTTAAAATTAGATTTATTTATTTTTAATTTTAAGTGTAATTATGGATTCTCGCCACAGTGTTCTTGGTTAGCACGTGTGTTTTGAGTTTGTTGTTGTTTTTATAGTGATTGTTGATATTTCTGTGACTTGTTAGTATATAAGTGTGTTGTCCTTGAGTTCCTAAACAGGTTTGTATTGTGATTGAACTATCTGAAAACCGTTTTACCCAAGATGGATAAAAATAAACCCCCCAATCCTGATCCACCTGACATTCTAAGTCCTACATTACCTCTGTCCCCGAATCCACTCTCGCAAATTGCGGATGTTGTTTGTAGTGTAACAGAGATGGATGTATCACCATCCCAATTCAACCAATCATCCCGTAAACGCCCCGGTACCGAAGACATCTTGACACCTTCCCCGCCAAGCAAACAAAAGAAAAGCCAAGTTGGTCGTGTCAAATACTCGGCAATGGATAAGGGTCCTTACATCGTTCACGTCTCCCGTATAGAGACCCAACCTAACTCAGGAACCACCTTACATCCAGTTAATTTTGCAAAGTTTCTGATTAACAACAACATTGCGAACATAGTTCGTGGTGGTGTTAATAGGGTTGGTAGAAACCGAGTATCTGTAGAGTTTGCTTCCCCTCAGGATGCCAACTTTTTCTTGGTTAACACTCTGTTACCCAAGTACAGCTATATTGCCTCTATCCCTACATTCAATATGACAAGGTTAGGAGTAGTCACAGGTGTTCCCTCTGATATTTCAGAAGAAGAGGCCATCACTTATTTGTCTGTGCCTTCAGGTTGTGGGCAAATCCTTAAAGTGCGTCGACTTAATAGGAAAGTTCAGAGAGACGGGATTAATGAGTGGAAACCAACTGAAACTTGTGTGATCACATTCGATGGACAAGTTTTACCTAAAAGAATCTTCTGCTGTTACACATCCCTTCTTGTAGAACAGTACATTTTTCCTACCATTCAATGTCGAAAGTGTTGCCGATTTGTACATGTGGCTACTGTATGTAGATCTAAACCACGCTGCAGCAAATGTGGCCACGATCACCCAGGTGATGGTTGCAACATTTCTGAGGGTGAGGCCTTCTGTATTCTATGTTCGGGTAATCACTTTGCCAACAGCAGGTCATGCCCTGAGCATGGTAGACAGAAAGCCATTAAGACAGTAATGGCTGAGAAATCCACGCCTTATGTTGAGGCTAGCAAATTAGTTCCGGCAGCTTCTCGCAACTATGCCACCATAGCGAAAACTCCAAGCTCTCAGTCTTATCGCAAGACGGTATTCCTAAAACCAAAATCTCATGCCCCTCTTTCTCCGTCTTATGACAAAATTGCTCACCAACAGATAATTAGTTCCCCCCAACTTTCACGGCCTAATGGCTGCGCTCTCAATAATAATGTCTCTTCCATTAATAGTACTTCCTCTATTATTGAACTGTTAATAAAACTGTTACCTATAATTATTTCTTCTTCTACTTCTAATCCTCAGTCACCGTCCAACGTTGCCGATCAACTTATAACTCTTCTCTTAGACACTAGAAATGGCGTCTCGCCAAGTATTTCTTCAGTGGAATGTGAGGAGCGTGTGGCATAAAAAGCACGACCTCATATTTCTTTTAAATAAATACAAGCCGTTGGCTTGTTCCATAGCTGAGACTTGGCCTACTCCAAGTCTTAGCTTCCACATGCCGCATTTTAACATCCTAAGATGTGACAGATCAGATGGCTATGGAGGGTCGGCTCTCTTAGTCAATGATCGGGTCCCTGTTTTGCCCTTTACTTTGCCTTCACTTACAGGTGATATGAGCATTGCCGCATCACAATGTTTTCCATTTATATCGCACATCCTCACCATGATTTTTTAATAACTTTAAGAGATATCTTTTCTAATGTTCATGGTCCGATACTGGTCATGGGCGATTTTAACTGCCACCATTACAGATGGGGGTCGGAACGCAGTGATGCCTTTGGCGTAGCTTTGGTTGAGTTATTGGATGATCTGGATCTCTGCATTTTAAATAATGGTTGCCCAACACGCAGATCTTTTCCTGGACCACAAAAAAGCTGTGTTGACCTAACTTTTTCTTCAGTTGAGCTAGCAGCCTCGACCCATTGGGAATGTACAACATTGTCGCATGGTAGTGACCATTACCCCATTGTCATATCGTTGCTTAATAAGACTTATTTAGAGAAAAGTTCTCCTCCACTTTTGAATTATAACCTGTCCAAACCAGATTGGGCAAAATTTACTTCATTATTAGAGGATAAAATTGATGTACTTCCAAATTTGAATTCAAGTTTATCAAATCCTTCTGGTCACTGCCATGCCAAGATATGTTATGAGGAATTTGTTTCAGCCATCACCTCCAGTGCGGACTCCTGCTTTCCATTGAAAAATAGTGCCCGTGACAAAATACCTTCACCACCATGGTGGGATCCAAAATGCATTTCGGCAATCAGGGATAGAAATGAGGCCGAGGTGTGTTATAATGTGGATATGAGCACCGAAAATCTATTGGCATATTTGCAGATTAACGCTAGATCTAAACGTTTTCTTCGTAAGAAGAAACGTTCAGGTTGGATTAAGTTTTGCACTTCCTTATCTCCCTCTACTCCAGTTTCAGCTGTCTGGAAAAGTATCAATAGATTTAGACGTGGGTGTTCCCCATCAATCTCTTCACCAATCACTAGGGAAACTGCTGAACATTTTTTTGATAAGATAGCACCACCATATGCTCCATTCTCACCTGCATGCGAAAATGCACCCCTACATAATGTGACAGGGGATCCTTTCGATGCACTTTTTACTTTGGAGGAATTAAATGTGGTACTCAAACATGTCCGGGACTCAGCTCCTGGTATTGATGGTGTGCCATATTCTTTCATTACCCATTCTGGCGAAAAGGCTAAAATATTTTTTTTAACCATTTTAAATTATTGTTATAGTCATGGTTGGGTTCCAGATCAGTGGAAGTCGCAAATTATTATTCCTCTGTTGAAACCAGGCAAACATGCTGATGATCCGAACGGCCTCAGGCCAATCGCGCTATCTTCAGTCCTAGCCAAATTACTGGAACACCTCATTAAAAACCGCCTCGAGTGGATAGTCGAATCGAGAGACTTACTGCTGAATCATCAATTTGGTTTCAGGAAAGGGCTTAGTACAATAGACAGTATTGGTATATTAGCGAATGTCCGCTTAGCGTTTTCACGAAATGAATCTGTTGTTGCCACTTTTCTCGACATCTCCTCTGCGTATGACAATGTCCTTCTTCCCGTACTCAGGCAAAAACTGCAACAGCTGAGTCTTCCGGCTAAGATGATACAGTGCATATGTGAGCTTCTGTTGTCACGTTCATTGGTTCTCAGAGTCCAGGGTGAGGAGTTCGATGCAAGGCAGACATGGAAGGGACTCCCTCAAGGCTATGTCCTCAGTCCCATATTCTACAATCTCTATACGGCTGATATTGGATCCTGCATAAATAATAATTGCCAGATGTTACAATACGCCGATAAAATTGTTCTTTATGTGACAGATTCCTCCATGGATGACGCTGCATTATCATTGTGTCTCTCTCTTGAGTCTTTGAATCAATGGCTTTTAAGCCATGGGCTGTCACTATCTGCACCAAAAAGTACGACAGTTATTTTCTCTCGCAAAAGACTCGTTCCTCATATTTCAGTTAACATTTCAGGCCATAATATTCCTATAGTTAGTAAAGTAAAATTTTTAGGCGTTATTTTGGATACAAAACCTACTGGCAAACATCACATAAATTTCCATAAACAAAAATGTGAAAGAATCATATCAATTTTAAAAGTTCTTGCGGGTGTTTGGTGGGGTGCCCACCCTTACACCATGAAGTTACTCTACAATGCTTTAGTTCACAGTGTTTTGGACTATGGAACATATCTTCTAATTCCTTGCAACAAAGGTGCCTTGACTGGACTGGACAGAGTTCAGTCCAAATGCCTTCGGATCATCGCAGGTTGCATGAAGTCCTCTCCTGTTAACGCATTGCAAGTCGAATGTGCTGAACCTCCGCTGGCCCTTAGGCGGCAATATCTGGCCTCCCGTTTTGTGTCTAGATTAATAGGTAGATCCTCCCATCCTCTTATAGGAAGATTGAACGATTTAGATGCCATATGCAGAAACTCAAATTACTGGAAAAATAAAGAAATCCCCTTAATCCTAAAATCCTTTCGACTACTTCTAAATTTAGTATGCCCGATCATCCAGAATCCCAGATTACCCCTTTTTAATTTCCCATATGAAGTCTTAAACTTTATCCCAAAAATATTCTTTGACATTGGTATTTCCAAAAAATCTCCGTCAGCGAATTCGGCTTTCAATGTGGTGGCGAGCGATGAAAAGGTTTTCAATTATTTTTTACGGATGCTTCGAAACTAATCGATCTTACTCACACTGGCACTGCGGTCTATTACCAAAGCTCCAAAATAATCCTACAATTTAAATGCCCCAAGGAGTCTTCTATATTCACGGGTGAGTGTGTGGCTATACTGGAAGCTTGTCTTTTTATTGAGTCACACCCTAATATTCAGAAAGCCGTTATATTTACAGACACCCTTAGCAGTTTGCAAGCCTTAGCTCAAAATCCGTATAAGAGTAAAATGCACAGCTCCCATAGTTAAAAAAATAAAAACTCTTTAATGTCCAGCGCTAGTAATCAAAAGGATGATCAGCTGGTTTGGATACCTAGTCATTGTGGCATAAAGGGTAACGAATGTGTTGACGCTTTGGCTAAAGATGCTTGTTCATCTTTGTCGTCGGATCTCACATACAACGCTTATCAGGGTTACGACCTAGTGTCCCTTCTAAAACTGAATCTGCAGTGTTCCTGGCAGGAACAATGGAATGCTTCTAGCAAGAAAAAAGGCAGTTTTTACTATGCCGTACAACCGACCATTAAACCAAAAACCATGGTTTTGGTTTCCGGTTACAAAAAAATATCCAAAACTGTCTTATCTGTTATAAGCAGAATTCGTTTAGGTTTTTGTTGCACTCCTGTGTTTTTACACAAAATCCATGTCCGCGATTCCTCGCTCTGCGAGTGCGGATTGGAGGAAGGAACCCTTGACCACATATTTTTCGAGTGTTCCAATAACGTCCCAGCTCAAGATTTGTACAGCCGTCTCACCAAATTTAAGATCCCTCTTCCGATAAATTTCCCCTCTCTTTTAACTCATTCCTCTCCTGAACTGCTTGTGGCGCTGATGATTTTCATCCGTCACAATAATATAAAATTATGATTTGTTCCCCAATCTGTGTTTATGTGGTATATAATGTATTTTTAATGTTCTAACAATTTTTATTATAAGTATGTAATTTATTTATTCTTTGTTTGTTTCGGTCCAGTACTAACCCCACAAGATCAACAGTTAAGCCCAACTGTTTAATCGAAGATTAATATCAGTTTTTTAATTTTTTTAATTTTTTATTATGCACACATGCTTTTCCAATTCACTTTCGACACTAGCAGAATAGTCGACATCGGCTCTGCTTGCCATATTTAAAAATAGAATAGAATAAGTGTAATTATCGTCTAATAGTATAACCAAATGTAAAATAAGTGCATAAATACTAAGGATTATTGTTTTCCTGCAAATTTACGTAGTAAAACAGTGTTTGGTTACACACCGTACCGGTAACCGATCACTAACAGATGATGTTCAACCTGCGGATGGACTTGGGGGAGTATTGTTCACTTTTATTCTTTATTAGCACACAATCGTCACACAGACTCAGTAACTTATGCAATTAGTCTTAGTATCAGATTTTTTTGGTTAAATTGCATTCTTTAAGCAAAACTAGATTTTTTTTTTGTTTTAAATTAGGTATCCTACCCACATAAACAAAAGTAAAATCATACGTCAATAGAATCAATGTAACTTTGTACTTGATCTACTCATATTAGTTGCATTTTAATTTGATTCAGCCGCCTATCTCGTTACTCTATCAAGCAGCACTAACTTCTCCCATCTTTCCTTTCATTTCTAGCTTTCTCTTTTTGTTTTTGTCTGTCTATTTAGTTCTCACCGTTCCTTTCATTATACTTCCAGTACTTATTCCTGAAACCATGCCTGTGATGACCCGTAAGATTGCGGCTCAGGAGTTGGAGCATAAATTGAGAACAACCCTTCACGAGCTCCAGGCTTCACAAAGCAAATGTCAAGAGCTGTTAGATGAGAGAGAGGAAAGTGAGAAGGAAGTCGAGAAAGTTGTCCACAAAAACACAAGTTTAAAACAGGAGCTCAAGGACTTACATATTCAATACGTCACAGTTGTGGCTGAACGGGATCAACTAATGGTGGTCACAGATGGTTTCAACAACTGCAGTAATTTGTATGAGGAGGCTTTGTGTAAGGTTAGGGACCTAGAGGATGAATTAATCCATGCAAATGTAAAAATTCTAGAATTACAAAATAATATAGAGCGTACTCAGGTCAAACAAACTAACCATTTGTTTAGTGAATTGTTAAGTACCAACAACAAAATAATATAGAGCGTACTCAGGTCAAACAAACTAACCATTTGTTTAGTGAATTGTTAAGTACCAATTATAACCCCCAATCCATAACAACTATTGACCTGACAGAGGATTCCTTACTAAAACATAACTATAGTCATAAAATTAGTAAAAAACATTTAAAAATATGCAAGATTGAACAAAATCATTAAAAAAATTAATAAATTCAAGAAACATCAAAAATACAATTCCAAAAATATTCAGCTAAGGAAAGAACGTGTTTCTCTTGTGAATACATTGAAGAATTACGAAATTAAATTAGAAGATAGTATAAATATTTATGAAATAGACACTAACGTTTCATCATCATCATCTGCCTAGCCTTTTCCCAACTACGTTGGGGTCGGCTTCCAGTCTAACCGGATGCAGCTGAATACCAGTATTTTACATGGAGCGACTGCCTATCTGACCTCCACAACCCAGTAACTGGGGTAATACGATACCCCTTGGTAAGACTGGTTGTCAGACTATCGGGCTTCTGACGACCCGTAACGACTGTCAAAGATCCACAAATGACAGCCGGGACCAACGGCTTAACGTGCTTTCCGAGGCACGGAGGGGTCTTGGTATGTAAAGATGGTCACCCATCCACGGACCAACCGCGGCAAGCGTAGCTTAACCTGATCGATCGACCCGTGCAGCTATTGTTACTTAGCCACAAGCCCCTCACTAACGTTTACAGTCAGAAATTCAAGTTCTTGATGACTCACTAAAGTCCCTTTATAATAAATATGTATGCTCTCAGCACCAAATTAAGGAACATATCCTAGCCACTAATGAGTTGGTAGACAGAGTGGACTCGCTGACTCTCAGCAACACTCAGTGTTCTTGTCAAAGTGAAACCAACCTTGATGCCTTCCAGCCTGAGGCAACGGAGGACCCGTCCCAAGTTGTGAGTGCTCTGGTATGTAACCCCAACCATGATATTCCTGATGTTGTGCAAGTACCATCTCAAGATCAGTCAGTAGCCAGCAGTGTTACCCATTGTAGTATTTAAGTTTGTTATCAGTCAGTTATGTTTTCTGATAGTATGGGAAGAGGTTTAGGGAAATTACTTAGCAACAACTTGAGTATTTCTACTCAAAACAATTTTTTACCTGGGAAATCCTTCAAAGAAATAATGACATCAATTACAGGAAATCAATATGATAGTAATACCAACATAACAGTACTTGTAGTTGTTCATAGGTCAAAAAAGAAGATATCACTGATAGTGTTACTGAGATTTTAAAGATTAATTGTAACAAAATTATTTTGTGTGCTTTCCCATATTTTGTGAGATTATCTAATAGAAAAAATAATTATATACATATGCTTAATAATCATATGCAGTTCCTAGTAAGTCACTACAGTGATAAACTTATATTTTTTGACACCAACAATTTTGTTGATAAGTTGAAATCGACAAGGAATACAGTGTATCTGCCAGTTAGGTTTAGAAATAATATAGCGGGGCTATTAGCTTTTATAAACCCAGACATAAATGGTATGTCGAAGTCTTGTATGATTACTGTTAGTAGTGGTACTAAAGTAGTGTTTACTTTAGATTCGCCTACTAGTTTAAACTACTAGGTGCGACAACGGATGAGCCGCATATGTTGAATGTTGTTCATCAAAATATGCAGGGTCTGCCCGGCAAAGAGCTCGAGTTAAGCTTATTTATGGAGAACTATGATATTCAGGTGCTATGTTTGACTGAACACTGGTTGAAAGAACTTGAAGTAGTGTTTATCAATGATGATAATTTTACTGTACAAAGTGCATTTGTAAGAAAAACTGCTATTCGCGGTGGATCTTTAGTTCTTGTTTCAAACAAGTTGAAATATAAACAACGTTTAGATTTAGTTGATCTTTCTATTGAGCGCACTATTGAGTTGTCTTGTGTTGAACTCGAGCGATACGTTATAATTTACGTTTATCGACCCCCCTCTGGGGATTTCATTCGTTTTGAATCGGTAGTGGAGGATTCACTCAATAAGTTAAAATCAAGTATTAAAAGTATAATTTTATGTGGAGATTTTAGATGTTACTCCATTAAGTATTAGACTTCTCAATCTGTTCAGATCTTTTAATTTAATTAACTTGTTTTTGAACCTACTCGGATCAAGGCATCTTCGTCAACATATCTTGATAATATATTTAGTGATTGTGATTCCAAATTGTGATGCCAAACATAAATTAGTGATAACGGACTTAACATCTGACCACTGTGGTTTATTAGCTAGCTTCCCAATGCCATTATATAAAAAGTCGCATACGTTTGAATGCAGGCCATATACAGCTAGTCGTTGCAACAAGTTTAAAAATAATATAGCTCGTAGAATTACACCCTCCATAGCACAACACGAGAATTCTAATAAAATTTATGGAGCCATTTATGATGTTGTGCAAAAAGAGTACCAATCTGCTTTCAAGACCAAAACCATTAACATTAATGGCACCTCTGTTGGCTTTAACCAATGGGCTACTCCAGGTATTTATAAAAGTAGATCGAGACTATACGAGATAAATGGTTTGAAAAAATACAGGTTTGATACTCCTTTTCTAGAGTATGTCAAAAACTATTCAAAATTATTTAACAAGATTAGTGCTTTTGCAAAATCGAAATTTTTTAATCAATACAATTAAAAATTCTAATAACAAAGTAAAAACCACTTGGAAAATCATTAACAATGAAACGGGTAAATCAGTTAAACAAGAAAAAAAACTTAAGATTATGGTTGACAGCAAATTAGTTCATAAGGAAGCTGACGTAGCACAGGCATTTAATGAGTTTTTGCCAACATACCTGCAACTACAACTTGCTCCTTAAATTCGTCCCCGTCTAAAGCTGAAAACCTTTTGCATAGTAGTGTGCCTAAATGTAGCGACCTATTCAGTTTCGAACATGTAATGTCTCGTGATGTAGTTAACGTTTTTAACACACTTAAGTTTAAAAACACTGGTGATTTCTGGGGTATTTCCATTAAACTTTTAAGTAATATAATAGACACCGTAGCCCCCTATCTAGCTGTCACTTTCAATAAATGTGTTGATTCAGGGACTTTTTCTGACCTCATGAAGTGTAGTAAAGTCATACCATTATTTAAATCAGGTAATAAAAATGACGTTCGTAATTTCAGGCCTATTTCTATCTTACCTGCATTTAGCAAAATATTCGAAAAGTTGATACTCAAGCAGTTGCTAAGACATTTTAATTTAAATAGCCTCCTTCATAATGAGCAATATGGTTCTACAAAAGGTCGTTCGACTACAGATGCGGGTGTTGCTCTGATGAAACACATATTTAACGCATGCGAGAAATCGCAAAATGTTATTCGAGTCGTCTGTGATCTCTCCAAAGCCTTTGATTGCGTGCACCATGAGATGCTCTTGCGTAAGCTGCGATATTACGGTGTCCATAACGAAGCTTTAAACGTAATACATTCTTATTTACATAATAGGTTACAATGTGTAGAAGTTAATGGAGTAAAATCGTCCGCGCTACCAGTTCAATAAGGTGTGCCACAAGGCTCAATACTCGGCCCATTCTTGTTTTTAGTGTATATCAATGACTTACCATTCTATTTAAAGGGTATTTGTGAGGTTGTACTGTTTGCAGATGATACTTCTCTTATTTTTAAAGTAGATCGGAATAGACAGGATTTTGACGACGGAAACAGCACTCTTTCAATGGTTACGGATTGGTTTACGGCAAATAACCTAGTTCTCAATGCCAAGAAAACAAAATGTGTAAAGTTCGCCTTACCGAATGTTAGAAATCTAGGTCCCCACATCGTCTTAGATAAAGAGGTGCTTGAAACCGTAGACTCAGCAGTTTTTCTGGGCATAACAGTAGATGTCAAACTTCAGTGGGGATCACACATATAAAGCCTAGCGGGGAGGCTCAGTTCAGCCACCTACGCCGTCAGAAAAATAAGACAATACACTGACGTCGATACAGCTCGGTTTGTCCACTTTAGTTATTTTGACAGCGTTATGTCCTACGGTATACTGCTGTGGGGCAAAGCTGCTGATATTCAAAATAAAAATATTTTGAATATCAGCAGCTTTCGTCCTTCAAAAACGTGCTGTTCGTGCAATTTACCAGCCAGGTGCGTTTGGAATCTTTTGTGACCTCTCCGAGGCATTTGATTGCGTTAATCACGAAAATTTGCTCATAAAACTTGAGCATTACGGACTAGGTAAACTTGCGCTTAGTCCAATAAAATCATATTTAAATGATAGACGGCAAAAAGTTCATATATATGGAGTCAATTCACTTGGTTTAAAAATAAAAATGGGTGTTCCATAAGGCTCAATATTAGGTCCTTTCCTCTTCTTAGTATATATTAATGATCTACCCCATTTATTAAAAAAACAACCACAAATGGTGTTATTTGCTGATGATACATCCTTAATTTTTTAAATAAATAGACGTGTATCAAATCTTGACTACGTAAATAACGCCCTACTGCTGGTGCAAAATTGGTTCAGTGCTTATAATTTAGTGCATAAGATTTGCTTTATCAAATGTTAAAAGTACTGATTGTGACATAGTATTGAATAAAGAGAAACTAGAATTCGTCGATAAAACTGTTTTCCTTTTTTTTTTTTTGGTTGGGAAATCATCAAATAACTTCTCCCGCTCTGGGCGGAGCGGGAGGGCGTGTCAGACTTTTACTGACTAAAACCCACCCGTGTTCCCTCAGTTGCCTGTGTGCCAGGGGCCGCGGTATCTCTTTCGAACAACCCGCACCCCTGGCAGTAAACTGTTTTCCTAGGGATCACGCTCGACTCAAGGCTACAGTGGAGTCCTCATTTAACAACTCTTGCAGGACGGCTAAGTTCAGCAGCATATGCTGTAAGAAAAATCCGCCAATTCCCTTATGTAGAAACCGCGAAGCTAGTCTATAAATGAAAATGAAATGAAATTATTTATTTCAGACCAAGCACACAGTAGTTACAAAAGTCCATATTATGTTAGTAGGTAGATACATAAAGCTATGTTAGTAAAATTTAAAATTATTATTATTTTGGACATGCATGAGCGACCAACTCAGGATTTGGCTGTCCACTCTGTCCGACACCACGCTCAGAAGCGTGTTGGTGCTAGTTCTTGCCCGAGCCCACAAGGAGGCCGTTCTTTTGCGAAGCACCGCCTGGAAGCCGTCCGTGCTGTGGTCGGCAAACATGCTGGAGGTACTGCACCTCCATGGGAGCCCCAACAAACCCCTGAACGCGTTGTTATACTGGACGCGCAGAGCATTGTAGGCTTTTTTAGTGTAATTGCTCCACAGGTTGCACGTGTTTAACGATCTATCGATCTATTTCAGTTACTTTAATAGTATCATGTCTTACGGTATTTTACTATGGGGACGGGCTGCAGATATCGAGTCTATTTTTATTCTGCAGAAAAGAGCCATCAGAGCAATATATGGCCTCCGTAGGCGAAATTCCGTAAGGCAACTTTCCAAAAATACTAATATCATGACGGTACCTTGTCAATATAAACATGATAACATCATGTACGTTAGGAAAAAAATATTTTTTTCAGTAAAAGAGGTGAAAGACACACCGTTGGGACTAGAAATAGGGACCAACTAGTTCAACCAGGCTTTAGACTGGCTAAAGTAGACTCATCCTTTAAGGGGTACTGTTTAAAATAAGATAATGTAAATGATAATGATATGTTTCTGCTATAAAGCTAACATTTACAGGGTTCGTCTTTCATTGACTTGAATGTGCCCTGGCAGCTGAGAGTATGTCATGCTCACTCAAATGTCTCGCTGGTGGTGGCGTGTGTGTTGGATCGTTAAGTTCCCTTCAAAATGGTTGAGCTGAATGGTGCTGATCCATACGACCGACGGCAGCCGTGGCACGGCTTATTTTAATTTCTGAATTGTTATTTTATTTTTGTTTTAATTACGGACGCTTTAATGTGCACGTCTTTTTACATCGTTCTCACATTGATAATTTCAACATGATGTAACCAACTTTTTGTAACAATACCATGATTTTAAAAGAGTGTCCATGGAGTTTCTTGCCCGTTCTTCTCTATAGGTACCTACGCTTTGGAATGAGCAACTAGCTTCATCTTTCTAACTCACCGATCTTGACAATTAAAAAGTGCCTGTAATTGGTTTATTTGAAATAAATGCTTTGAGTTTGAGTTTTGAGTTTAGGGGAGGCTTATGTCCAGCAGTGGACGTCTTGGTGTTCGTCGATGTGCCTACCACTCTGTGTCCAGACTTGTTCCTCCGTTTAAGGAAGTAGGAGGGTGAAAGTACAGATCTTTTTTTTTTTATTATGTGCCAATCCTGGCCTGTGTACCAAATTTTTGCTTTGTAGGACTTCGGTAAGCCCCTAAAGGTTTTTTGAGAGAGTGAGTGAGGGAGTGACGAAATCGACGTGTTTTGGGTATTAATAAAATCCAAAGTCTACAAGCTACATAAATTAAACATAGTCCCCCTAATTTATAAACGTTGATTAAAGTCATGCCGAACCTATGAGGGTTTGAAAATACGATGAAACGCCTCAAGAAAAGCTAGGTAGGTACCTACTTAGTGCCCGCTTGCACTGCGTGCTTAGGGCACGGAAGTACCCTCAAAAAAAAGGGAAAGATAGTAATTATATCACCATATATAAGATAGCGAATACATAATAATGAATATAACATTCATGGCGAACAGTTTTGCACTAACCGTCGTCCTGGGTGGCGCAGTAGACGGGAGTCGCGGGAGGGCCGAGTCCGGTGTCGGCGCGTGCACGCACCCACACGGAGTAATTGGTGGCGGCGTGCAGGCCCTGCAGCGTGGTCTCTCCGCCCAGCCCCGCGCGCGCCGTCTGCGCCGCGCTCGCCTCGCTCCACGCTGCGCATGTCACACCGTCACACACATGGAAACTGTTTGACAGTGTAAGTACCCAACAATAGCAACTAGCACGAGCTTACATGTGGCGAAGTGTAAGGGCGCGTAGTGCAAGTCGTACCCACGGAGCGCATGCGCGTGAGCAACGGACAGCGGCGCCCATCGCACGCGCAACGAGCGTGCCGATAGCGCCTCACATGACACGCCGCCCGGCGCCTCCTCCGGCACTGCGACATAGAGGACATCGTGTACTCACACCCAATGCGGAACACGTACACACACATAGGTACTTACACAGTCTTTTGTATTTTGACGTTCGAAAAGTGCTCATTCTTAGCCTAATTTGAATAAATGATTTCTGATTTTGATTTTGATACGAGTATACAGACCTCCGTCCGCAGTGGTAGCATACACGGTAGGCGAATGCGGACCGGCACCGGCGCGGTTGTATGCGCGCACGCTGAGCGCGTAGCGCGCGAAGGGGCGCAGGCCGGGCAGCGTTAGGTCGGCGCTGCTCCAACCCGCCACGCTAACGCGGCCGGCGCGCTCGTCCGGGCGCTCGTCCACATCGTCTTCGAGGCGGCTCAGCTCGCGCCACGTCGCCACATACCCCAGCAGCTCGCCGTTCCAGCTATCCTGAGGCGGGGCCTGATAAGTGTTACACCTAGTTGAGTGTTGTATACAGCAATGTTACTGAAACGTTCTCTGCACGCTAGTGTACTCACCGACCACGAGACGTGCAGTTCTCCTGGGTTGGTCGCTCTAACCCTGATGTTCTGCGGGGATGCAGTTGGAGCTGGTGGAATACACGAGTCGTCACAATGGTGTTGTTACATTTTTTGTTTACCTTTAATTTAAGATAAATTCAATTCAATTCAATTCAAATGTTTATTGCATATCTCATGTGTGTACAAGATCTTAATAATAGTTACAAAGTTCACATGGAGGGTCCATATTGAGTACAATTATACAATATGATTAGTATTAAAATTATTAAGTGAATAAAACTTTATAATTTACAAATAGGATATAGGTATTTAGTAAACATTAAAAAAGCTAATCAATTGTAATTAATTGACATTACTTTTTAGTGTTATACGTCATTACAGTAATATACTATTAATAATTCAGCATTATTTAAAATAAAAATTCATACAAAGGAGTAAAATATTTAAATATTGTGCAGGATCAGGTTTGTTCATCCACAATGAAGCGACTTCTGTAGTTCAGATTTTACTTTACTTTATTGGACTTGTACTTGTATATTGTATAAAAACACTTCAAGTGACAAATTACTTTAATTTCGGAAGTCGGTGACTTTGGATATATATTTTCATTTTTTGTCACCGCCTTCCGAAATTAAAGTTATTTTTCATTTTGTAGTGTTTTTTTGGAAGTTGTTTTTTTTTGTAGCAGGTATTTTAACGTACTTCTGCGGAGGTAAATGAAATTTTTAGTTTTATTTTGGTGTGGTAGAAGAACATACTGGTTTTCTCCGCAACCTGATCTTGATAACCCGACACATAGTTGTCTGTGTGAAAAGCAGTCTTGACGTAAATCGATTCCTACGTGTTTAAATGTTTGTCCCTATGCTTTATTAATGTTACGGCAAACGATACCTTTATGGGTAATAGAACTCTTTTAAAATTAAAAGGTAAATCATTGGGAATCATTGGGATGCGAGGTATAAGCACTGTTTCACCAACTGCTGGACCAGTCAAAACTATTGCAAGTATCACGTTACTGCGCAGCAATTTAACTTCTAGTCTAGTCCTGTTACGCAAATTTGGTGGTTTAAGATTTCTAAGTAAAATTATTAAGTCACCTTTTTTTAATTTGAGGGAATATGGGGGAAGCCTACTCGGACTTAAAGAATTAAGAAACTCCTGTGGGTAATGGACTGCATCTTCTTGATTCATTACATTATCAATAGATGTGTAGTTAACGGTATCTCCTGGAAATTTAGTTAAAATTAGGGCGTTAATTTCGTCAGCACTACTGTTTCTCGCCGCCAATATTGCCTTTTGACACATCCATTGATAATATTTATTCTCTACTTCGACTATATCTGGGTAGACTTTCGATAGAAATGAAAGGTAATTTAAAAATGGCCAAACAGGTAAAGGCAACTTAGTTATTTGGTTACTTGAACATAGGAAATTAGGTAAACTAACCGTATAATTACGAAAACAAAAACCTAAGTTGATTAATTATGTAGTTGATGACACCTACTAATTTTATATCTGCTTAAATCGAAAAAAAAACATCAAAACAAAAGAAAAAAAAAGAAAAGCAATGTTGCTGAAATATTAGACGAAATTCAAAACCAATCGCGGTAAGTCCCATTGTTAAAATAATAAAAAACAACCTTTATAAATACTTTAAAAAAAAAAAAAAAACAACCGCCTTCCAACAAAACACTAAGTTTTTATTTTTCACTTTTCAGTGGTTCAAATGTGCTCACCCCTTCATAGCTTACCGGCATGATTTTATGTTATGAACTGGTGTAAACAATAGACAGACATGAGATTTCAGCAATCCCAGTCCATTTGCTATCTTTTATTGAGGAGTTCCGTTGCTTATCACCGAAGTTCTTCATCTGATCTTCACCAAATTGAAATGGGACCATTCCGAGAAAGTACTCTTATAAAAACTACGCAAATCGCTTCAAGTGTGCTTATAAAATTTGAAGATTTCTGTCTAATTCTCCAGGATCCCATCATCAGATCCTGACTTGATGATCATGGGATCACCTGTGAAGTATACCCTTTCAAACAAAAAAAAATCCATATCGGTCCAGCCATCTTCGAGTAATCGGGGAGCATACATTAAAAAAAGGTACCGACGAATTGAGAACCTCCTCCTTTTTGAAATCGATTAAAAATATCGTTTAACAACAGGTTGCCATGGCGGGATGTTGGTTTGTAAGAGAAAGTATATAGTACCAAATTGATGGAGGCGCGAGTGAATGAGACCGAATGTCAGTGACCGAATGTAAGCAACCGAAGGAACAACCGGATTCGAAATCGATGGTGACCTTCTTCTCTTCAACCATAGATGGCGAGTGTGTGACGTCCGCTTGTATGTTGTTGCGTCTGGATGGATAGATGGCGTGGACATGCCCCCGGCCTTGGAAGCTTTCAAAATTTGAGTATGGAGTCAAGCAGTCGTCGCTCACCGATTGCAGTGGTGGCGGGCACATCTTGGAGAAGGCTCGTCTAATTGTTCCAGTACTTGTGTATATGTCCGCTATTCAAGCCACGCCATCTTTTCCACGAAATATACGTGTAATACGACCTAACCGCCACTTCAACGGCGGTAGGTTGTCATCCTTTATGAGGACAAGGCTGCCCAGTGTGATGTCATCCTGCTTGATCTTCCACTTAGTTCGCAGTTGCAGCTCCGATACGTATTCTGTGGACCAGCGTCGCCAGAAGTGCTGCCGCAGTTGTTCGATTCATTCGTAGCGTGTCAACCTCGCAGTCGGCTTGTCTGTGACGTCGTCAGAAGGTGGTTCTGTCAACGATCGGCCAATGAGGAAATGGGAGGGGGTAAGAGGAGTAAGGTCGGAAGGATCTGAAGATAGAGGTGAAATTGGAATGAAATTTAGCACGGCTTCGATTTGTGTCAAAGCTGTGCCAAATACCTCGTAAGTTAATCGCGCGTTACCTACTATGCGCCTCAGGTGATGCTTGCATGAGCGTACCCCACTCTCCCATAGACCGCCAAAATGTGGAGAATAAGGAGGAATAAATCGAAATTTAATGAAGCATTATTAATAATAGTTTCTGAACTTTTGTCTAAGAATAATGGAAATTCTTTCTCTGCACCTACGAAATTCTTGCCATTATCCGAATATATGACGCAAGGTTTACCTCGCCTACTGATGAATCGTTTTAATGCTAAAATATAATAATTTGAAGAGTGACTTGTAACAAGTTCCAAGTGCATAGCTCGCGTCGTGACGCAAATAAATAACCATGCCATCAAAAACATAACTTGTAAATAAAACCAAGTCTCGCAACTCAGTTCTTCTACCGTAAAAAGTTGTGAGATCCATGTAATACCAAGTCAGTTAATTTATTCAGTCCCTACTTAAGTCCTTCTGTCTTAAGTTATTACGTAATGATATACTCGTATATGTTTTTTTCAAAATAAAGAAATATCCTATTCTATTCTAATAGGTAAGCTAACCTAACAACATCTTATAGTGACCTTAACAATATTAAAAATGTTTTATGTTTTTAACCGACTTCGAAGAGGAGGTTCTCAATTCGTCGGAACCTTTATTTTTTTATTTTTTTTATTTATTTATTTATTTATTTACTATGGATGACTTACAGCTAAAACAAACAGATTAAAAATAGTATGTGAGACTGACAGCCAATTAAAAGTCTTCACTTCTAAAAACAGATTGTAAAAAAAGAGTGAACAGCACAACACAGCCACGGAAAAGGAACAGAAAAAAAAAAACAGTATGACATTCAATCTTAAACTAAATTCACATTTCATATTGAATACAAGAATAAAAAACTGAACATACAAAATCTTATTTAAAAAAACCAAGGCTCAGGCACTTTCTGGCCGAGGACACACTTGTTGCGAAGGGATCAAAATCATGTTGTTTACACATGTTGTTAAAGTTGCTACTTGCACGCACCATAAATGAGTTCTGCCTGTAATTCGTAGACGTAAATGGAAAACGCAACGGTGCGTTCCATCGCTTCGACCTTCTGGGAACGTTAAAATAAAATTTGGATAGAATATCGGAGTTATTAATAGAATTATTGAAAATTTTAAATAATGTAATACAGTCAGAGATTGCTCGCCGATTAATTAGGGGTAATATAATATGATACTTCTTACAGAGGTTGAGGTAATCTTCATTTATGTATGTTCCCCGATTACTCGAAGATGGCTGGACCGATTTGGATAATTTTTTTTTGTTTGAAAGGGTATACTTCCCAGGTGGTCCCATGATCATCAAGTCAGGATCTGATGATGGGATCCTGGAGAAATAAAGAGAACTCTTCAAATTTTATAGGCACACTTGAAGCAATTTGTGTAGTTTTTGGAAGAGTGCTTTCTCGGAGTGGTTCCATTTCAATTTGGTGAAGATTTGATGAAGAACTTCGGAGATAGGCAACGGAACTCCTCAATAAATGATAGCAAATGGACAGGGATTGCTGAAATCTCATGTCTGTCAATTGTTTACACCAGTTAATAACATAACATCACGCCGGTACGCTGTGAAGGGGTAAGCACATGTGAACCACTAAAAAGTGGTAAATAAAAGCTTTTTTCAAAAAAATAAACAACCGACTTCCAAAAAAACACTAAAAACTGAAAAATTACTTTAATTTCGGAAGTCGGTGACTTTGGATATGTATTTTAATTTTTTGTCACCGCCTTCCGAAATCAAAGTTATTTTTCAGTTTTTAGTGTTTTTTTGGAAGTCGGTTGTTTATTTTTTTGAAAAAAGTTTTTATAAATAAATAGATGGACTTGGCAATCGCACGGAACAATCTAATTTAATATACCTGATATGTATTACTTGTGAGATACATTGTGTTTTCATGCTATCACATCGCATGAATACACAATGTCTCTCACAAATAATACATATTAAATTAAATCCCATTGTTCAGTGCGATTTGCCAAGTCAATCTTTTTATTTAACATAAAAGATTGCAAATGTAACTTTGTGATCCTATATATTTATATTGGATTACAAAGTTATTTATGCAGTTGGTATATATCTAAAAAACTGGACCGAAATTGCAAAATATTTTAGTTTTTCCTTGATTTATACACTAAACACTGATTGTATTCTAAATTTGAAGCTTCTATGTTTGCTAGAAGTGCCTTAGAGTTTTGATGATCGGTCAGTGAGTGACAAAATTAAGAAACTTTAACTAGTTATAATTCTTAAATCAACTTGGTAATAGCTGCAGTTTTATTGGGAAACTCTAAAAACTTTCTTGCGGTAGTCCGTCATTGGTAGTTCCCGAGCCTTGTTTCACTATATCAATCAACAGATTGAGCTCGTCTTTGAATTTATATTGAATAAATATTTTTCTTGTCTGCAACAATTCTTAGTGATCATAACTTCTCGCTGCCCACTGTTTGAAGTCGGGCCTGTACGCAATGTGTAACACATTCCACGCAATTTGTACGGACGTTTATGGATGACAAGCTAAATTCGTATAATATGTCAGAACACACAGTCTTTGATGTTACAGCATCTAAGTGGAAAATTTCTGTTGGTTTTGCTAAGCACAGGTAGCACGATTCATTTGATTTGGCTTCAGAAAGGTACGTGCAGACTTTAGCGTCGATCATTGTCATCATTAGTTGATGAGCCACCCTGTTACTGTCACTGCACTCTGTGGGGATAAGGGCCTTAATTTCATCATTCACTTGTCTTTTGTGATCAATGACAACTGCTTCGTTCTCCTTCACAAAACTAAACTGAACTGGACGACAATACAAAGCTGAACATGGTTTTGGGTTCGTCCATTAAGTATTATCTCCATCTGTCAGTTTTATCGGCACTAAGAAGGTCATGAAAATGCTTGAATCATCTTCATCATCCGCCATTTTCTGTTTTTATCGGCTTTGGTTGGAAGCAGCATCAAATCCCCAGTTAGATATCAGCTTTAGTTGCTTATTTTGCACATCGTCAGAAAGACATTGAAGACTCTTCGTCACTGTGATGTCAAGTAAAGCTTGAAGTATTATCCTAGCCGATGAAACCGTAACTGACACTGGTTGCTTCGGAGGGTAGCAATCAAGTTAAGTTTGTTGCACTTTATAGTAGGATGGATAAATATCCTTAGCACCTTCCCGAATGGTAGCCTCTCGCAACGTAATATATAGCTACTTTGGCAGTTTTAGTGAAAGAAGCAATTCAAGCGCTTTATCTGTTGTAAATATGACTGTTTCCACTGGTTTTTTAAGCATTTTATTAATTTTAACGGCTGCTTCCGGATTTTTCATCATATATTTGATCACAGATGCGATATCCGCATGCCCTTCTTCTTTTAAACGTGCTGCAGCTGCATATGCCAGTTTACTGGAATCTTTGTCTGTATGATCATCAGATCTTCTCTTTTTCTGTTTGCTTCCCAAATCTTCGTATGGTTTTCGGGACCTTTTTGTCATTGTTCCAACAGACGATGATGTTACTGCTCCAACGGACGATGAGGTCGACGGTTCTTGAGAGACTGAGTGTGCTCTTGATATCTCATCAACAGTTGGTTCTTGATTAACTAAAGTTTGCATACAACTTGGCCAATCCATATTTGCTTGCAGTCAATTTCCCTACAATCTTCTGAAATGTTCAAGGAAGCGGTTGGATTTCTGCCACCTCTGTAAAGCAGCTCGCGTGCATCTCCGACAAAATTCTTTTAGAGTTACTCGATCTTCTGCGGAAAGGCAATCGCCGATGCGGGATACTACTACACCAAATAATACTTCATGATTAAATGAAGTACTCTCACTTAGTAGAAGAACAAACAAGTCCAAATTGGTGATTAGGCTATCCATTCTAAAATGTTATAGTCGCAGAGCAAACATTTAGTGTTAGCAGTTACACATGTGTGAACAATCTAAATTATAAAGCATAGTTTTAGCCCTTTTATTGCAAAACGTCGATAATTAGTTAACTACCCTCATTAGAATTTTATAAGGTATGCTAAAGAAAATGTATAGGTAATCATCGAAAACCTTTTTAGAACTCAAAGCACAACTAATTAGCTCAACAAATTAGCTTACATAGCAGGAAAAGGTGAATGTAGTCCATAGTTGGCAATGTTGCGCGATATTGCAAATCATTTATTCACTTATTCAGACTTATTGGAAGACTAAATCACTGTAATTACTTAATCAGTTGTCCTCAGACTCATTAGAAGCCTAAACAATTTGTTATTTGGTATATATTTTGGTTGCATACAAAGTTTTTAACATGATTTTCTGTTGATAAATATCTAGCTCAAACATAATTGTCTAAGTGTGGGTGTACCATAAACCTCTGCCTACTCCTTCGGGGATATAGGGGTGGCGCTATTTTATGTTACGTGTTGTTAAAAGTCTGTGTTCCTTAACTTAGACACCAAATATGAAACGGTTCCTCGTTTCATATGTAAAAATAAACAAAAATATTTTCATAATTAAAAAAAAATCTGCAGTGATAACTTTTATTTGGAGTATGACAAAAAATCATAAATAATTAGTACTATAACCACTTGTAAGGATATTACGGTTTTCCTTGCTTTTTAAGAGATAATTCGATTTTTCATCTAAGTTTCATACTAATTTTACGTAAGTAAAATCGAATTCCTTCGTTTTCGTGCAGAACTAACTCGGATGTCACTTTTGTAGATAGTGTTAACTAATAAAAATTATATCCGGCAAAAAATCCGGTACTTGGAAACTGAAATCCCTAAATCTGTGAAAGCCGATTTTCCGCCCACCGTGGGCCGTGCCGCTTTTTTGCTCGACTTGGCGGCACGGGCTTGTGGCGCTGCTGTGCCCCCAGATAAATCCAAGTATGTACGCACCTAAATGTTTAAGTTTAGAAAATGAACTATATTTATGAAAGTTTATCAAATCTTCGCATTGTGTAAAAGGTAAACATGTTTGTTTCCGTTTTGAATCTGGTAAATTACAAACACCTGAATTATTGCATTTAATCTGTTCGAAATATTGTAAATTGTGATGTAAAAAAAGACGGACCGTACCACCACAAATCACAATCCTTTAATAAATCTAAACTATAACCCCTCGATAATAGATCAGCTGGGTTGTCTTTGCTACTTACGTGTAACCACACCGAGTCGCCCGTAAGGTCATTGATCTCGCTCACTCGATTTTGTACAAATGTTTTAAGTAAATGTGGTGACATTTTAATCCAACCCATGACTATTGTAGAATCCGTCCAGAAATATATTTTACTAAACTGTAACCTAAGAGACTTAATGATTTTCCTGTATAATTTAGCTCCTATTGAGGCACCACAGAGTTTTAAACGAAGAATACTTTTAGCTATTAAAGGTGCAACCTTACTTTTGGCACACAATAAACGCAAGGTTACGTAAGAGTTATAACTTTAACGCTCACCTAGTAATATATTGGCACATCTACTTTTTTCACATTTTACAGAAACGAGGATCAAAGATTTTATAAATGTTCGCAAGTAATTTATGGGTTCATTTTACGTTTGTTTACAGATTTTATTGGTTTGGTTACTAGTATAGACGTCAATAGAAATTCTGGCATGAAAATTTCAACTTCAGGATATACTTCTTAGAGATCAACGTAGTGGAAGAGTCATGCATTTGTGCCATTGTCACTTTGAACAATTTCCAAAACTGTCAATTATGCACCTAGATGCTTACAGGACTCTGAGTGAAAGTCAAGAAATTTTTTTTTTTTTTTTTAAAAACGTTGCCCCACACTAGGAATTTCTCCTGTATTGTGGGTGCGTTTACAAACATTTAAACTCACATACACAAACACCCAGACCCAGAACAAATACTTGTAGGTCATACAAATATTTAAAAGAACAGGTCGATGGAAAATAATCGTTTTATTTTGTAAGATACATACATGGAACATATTCTTAAAGTTACAACATTTTTATCACAACAAGTATCCTATGTTTGTCTAAGGTCACTTAGAAAAATAATCAACATCATTATAAAAAACGAAATAAAAATGTGATAATACCTCTATCAAAATAAAATAAAAAGTAACTCTCCCTGTAATAAACACTAGTACTTAATAGGTATTTAAATGCACTGTAAGTTACGTAGGTATTTATGAAGATATGTAATGCACCGATCCCAGCGTGGCTTGACCAGACTCGATTAATCGAATGAACCCCAAGATTCGCACTAGCCCCTGGAGCCTCATGCTTCATGGTGTTACAGAGGCCAATGCATATCAAGAAGAAGACCGGGGGGCGCGGTAATGGTCAGGTAGACGTGCCCTTAGGATAGGAAAGGATTGCGAGCCTACCGGATATGCATCCTTGAGTAAGCATTGGACTAGTGGAGAGACGGGTGGTATTTATTTATAGGAGGGCATCTTTTCACGACGTCGCCGGTATGTTGATTCAGGTCGAGCTTCTTGGGTAGGTTCAACTGTTTTCTGAGCTCTTTTCTATGCCGTTGCTGCGATGTGTACTGTGTTGTTGTTTTCATAGTCGTCTTCTGAGTTCTCGCTGCTATCAGTTTCTGGTTTTTTATAGATATCGCTAGCCGCTTTCTTGATCTTGTTTCTGTCTCTAGCCATGTCCTTCTAAAACATGATTCCCATGTCAAAATATTTCATGTATTGTTTTAGGTTAAGATAATACCAAAATCCAGATTCAAATCAGGTTTTACTCAATCGATCCAATAGTTTAAGAGCGTTAATCCTAAAAGTTGGCAACGTCGCAAATAGCTGTCAAATATGTATCTGTTTTGATTAATTTGCCAATATTACTGGAAATATCTCTAACAAGTGAACTAAAATATTAATCATGAATTAAAAATTATAATACTGAATTTAATGTTGTAACCGATGTAGGAATAAAAAAGGCAATTGTTTCACAAGTTTCAGAATCCATTTTCTACATCTATAACTAAATAGCGAACAAGAATATTAATTATTGCATTTCATAATCAATATTTTAGTCCACAAGTTGTCGATGTTTCAAATTTCCATACAATAATATTGCCAAATTAATTAAAGCAGCAAAATATTTGACATCTATTTGCGACGTTGCCGTCTTTCAGGATGCACGCTCATAGGCTGTTTAACATAAGTAACTCTATCCCATTTTTTACTTATTAATTTAAATTACGAAATATCACAATTGTCACTTAAATCAATGCAGTTCTACACCTCGCGGAAAGCCCCGCACAACTGACCAATGAGCCGTTGTTATACGCGTATGCGGGGGGAAATAACAATAGCGGTACAATGACACTAACGCCCTCTCTCGATGAATTCGGAAACTAGCGTTGCGCCGTTTTACCACTTTATAAATTATGCACTTTTAAACACTTATGCCGTATAAACTCAATTTCGCATTTTTTGCAGATGTGCCAATGTATTACTAGGTGAGCGATATGTAGGTACGTGTAAATAAGCGCACGCACCGTATGCGTCTTGGTACTATATGAAGTTCCGTATATTGAGTGTGATCACCTTTTACGTGACGAAGAATGTGAATGTCTTTTAGAAATCTTAACGTAAAAATGAAATGTTTCCAAATGTTAACAATATCCTTAGAAACAGAAGTATCCCAGTAAATTTTACTTAACCATAATTTTTGTAAAATCATTTTCGAAATTATGACTGCAGGAGAAAGAAGGCCTAACGTTTCGTATATTTGTGATATAACTAATAACGTTACACGTTTAGTTAAATTCGACTCGTTATCATTGTTATCAATATTCGTAACAAAATGTAGCTCATCACTAGTGTTGTGCCAACCTAGTCCGAGTCTTTTGTGTGTTTTTGATGATTTAGATCATTTAAACGCAGTTCCATAAGTAACCGTATTAAGTTGGTAGGTATCTAATGGATCCGAAGGATTATCGCTCCACAATATTAACTGAAACGACCTTTGATCAGACTGGAGAAGAACCTGTCGAAACATCTTCCCCACATCTGCCCGAGCTACTTATTTATACTGTCTGAATTGCAACAAAATAGAAAACATCATTTTGTAACGCGGGTCCCGGAAACTGAATATCGTTTAATGATTTATTCGAGCTAGTGACAGCACTAGCGTCGAACACTACGTATAATTTTGTAGTTGTACTAGACTGTGTAATAACTCCGTGGTGTTTAAGATAATAGTTATGTTGACTACAAGTAACTAACTTCGACGTGCGATCTAAGTCATTAAACTCTCGCATAAAGTTAGTGTACATACGTTTAAATTCTGGTCAACGTTCAAGTTTACGTTCTAATGATAGAAATCGTTTCTTCGCTAACGTATACGAATCACCCAGTGCGTCTGGTGCCTCTCTTAGTGGTATACGAACCAAAAATCTACCATTTTCTTCACGTTTAGTCGTATTATTAAGTAACTCCTCACACATACGTTCATCATCTGTAAGAATTACACATGGTGATGAAGGGATATTCTCAATTTCCCAGAATAACCAGAGCTGCTTATCAATGTCGTGACTGAAGTGAGAATCAACGTGAGTAGGTTTTGTGTTCCTAACGAACACAGGACCGGACAATAACCATCCTTATTTAGAATTTTGCAAGAATGGTCCACTAGGTACGCGTATATTATCGGTTTCTAAAAGATCCCATAATCTATATGCACCTGTCAGCAAATCAATATCTGAACTAACGTTAATCGTAGGATCTGCTAATTGTAGGAAATCACGAATACATAAATGACCTGCTTCTATGTTTATCGTAGGCAAACTGGACGTTATGCATGGCAAGACTAACCATCGAAGCTTGGAATATAATCGTTTAATTTTGATCGAATCGTTATTTCGCATGAATCGTTATATGGACTGATTGTTCCACACCCGAGATTTGAACTGTGGACTGTATAGACGCGTTTATTCGTTTAGACAATTTCTCCGTAACAAAAAGTTTTGGCTCCCGCTATCTAAAAGCGCACGAGCTGTATGATAAATATTATCATTATCCGCTACTTTCGCTATTAATCACTAGTTGTTTTATCGCAAAGACTGTTATTCGTATTATAAGGTAAAGCATGCAACCTAGTCGTCGTAGTGTGTGTAACGTTCGCCTCTCCGCGCGACTTACGCACACACGCATTGTTACTAACGCTTTGATTATTAGAATTTTCTAAATGTAACAGACTGGCTACCTATTATGTTTGCGCCGGCATTGCTTGCACGGTCCAAAAATACAGTCGTTTAACATACGACCCGCTCGCAGGCAGTTCCAACACAACTTCTTATCAGTAACAACTTTCATTCTATCCCTAATAGACATGCTAAGGAATGTTATGCACGTGTATAACGCATGACCTTGATCGTACAAAACACAATTAGGTAAATCCTTTTTACACGCTTTATGTTAGCTTCACTTGTATGGTTGTTTGTTTGTTTGGTTGTATGTTTGTATGTAACCGATTCCTTTGGACGCTATTTTGACCCACTTTAAACGGTCAGATTTCATTTAAACTTTGTATACTTATCGAGGACCTATGACAATTCAATCATTTAAAAAATAATAGAAAAATACACGATTTTGTAGTTAGCATAACTAAAAAATACAAAATAAATATTAGTTTAAAAAACTAAAACAACACGCTTTAAAAACCGAACTAAAAAGTAGAAAATAATTTAATTCTATTAAAAAGCATGGGGTGCTTGATATTAATTGATAATAAAAATACCTTAAAAAGCACCCCACGCTTTATAATAGAATTAAATTATTTTCTACTTTTTAGTTTGGTTTTTAAAGCGTGTTGTTTTAGTTTTTTTAAACTATTATTTTTTAAATTATTGTTACGATAGTTATTACGAGTAGTTTTGATAGAGCTATACATGCGGTTTAAACTTCGTTTGTCACTTGTACATATGTTGATGCTTATCACTTTGAGGCAATTCCTTTGACTTAACGTGGTTTGCACTAATCATTTCTAATGTATCTGCACGGTTTCTGAGGAATGATATTAAGTCGTTTAATTTGACCTTATCGCGTGACCCTAAAGACGTGGCACCTATGTGGTTTCCCACTCTCGTTCCGTGGAAGGATCAAGCTTATTAAGGACTCAGTAAATAACTAATGCGTCCTAATTGACTGTGGGTTCATCGAGTGACGTCAGAGCGCGTAAATTACGTAGAACGGTATCAATTAATTTCCGAATGTGTGATGGTGATTCCTGTTTTAACGACGGAATATACTATATATAACGCTTTGACGTGATTATTTACTAACAACCTATCATTATGATAGCGGTTTTCTTATAACTCTCAGGCGTGAATGTAATTGGCAGGACTGAACTCTAATGCACTTATCACCTGTAACGCACTTCCACTCAGAGCCGACCGTAAATGTATTTTTTTTGTATTTCTTCTAAATCGGAACGATTGTGGATCATAGTGATGCACGAATGTTTGAATTCCAGCCAGTTATCATACAAACCTTCAAAAGCAGGTCGTTTTATATCCGGTAATTTAATATTAACAGGTTGTCGGAAACTGTCCCGAGCTGATGCAACAGGGAACTCGTTGTAAGCCTCCGCGTTGTGAATACGACAATTTTCACAGGCCATAGCCGTAAAATATAATGATTCTAATGCTTCAACATATTCTAAATTAGCTGTTAATTCCGATTCCGACAAAAGCAATTCTATTCACTTTCAGTGCTATTAAATTTAGAAAATATCTCGATGGTGGCCTAAACTTGAGTTCGGCTACTTGTGAGGTAGTCAACGTGGCCCCCGTGGAGTCTACGATTATTTTAATTGGTTTAACCGGCTCTTTACACTACCCTAACATTTCTTAAACTCAGAAAGAATTTCCTCTATATGCTTAACAGACATTTTGGCGGGCTACGAATAAGGGTTAGGCCAGGCTTTCACGCCCTACCGCCAGCCCCGTTACCATCGGGGCGGTCCGGCCAGTACTCGAGCGCTGGCTCGGGAGGAGCCACGGCTCCCTGTCGTTTCGGGTGACACAGGTGCTCTCGGGGCAAGGTTGCTTCGGGAAGTACCTCTGTCGCATAAACAGGGAGCCAGACGCTCGGTGTCACCACTGCGTCGACTGTCGGGAGGACACGGCGTGGCACACGCTGGCAGAGTGTGCCGCTTGGGAGGAGCCGCGCCGTGCCCTCATCTCAGGAGTCGGCAGTGACCTGTCGCTGCCAGCCGTTGTCGACTCGATGGTCGGCAGCGAGGAGTCCTGGGACGCGGTGGTATCCTTCTGCGAAACAGTCATGTCGCAGAAGGAGGCTGCGGAGAGGGAGCGGAAGATTGCTTCCGCTAACCCGATCCGCAGCAGACGCACCGGGGGCGTCGGCGGAGGGCGGACAACGCCCTCTTCCAGCCCCTCTAAATGGGTCCAGGGGCGACAGATCCGGGGAAATCTGTCGCCTTTGTTGTTGTTGTTAGGACTTGTTAGGACCCGAGATGGCGGCGCGTAGTGTTCCACGCGCGCCTCTCTATGACGTTTTTTTTTTTTTTCTGTGTGGGAAATCATCAAATAACTTCTCCCGCTCTGGGTGGAGCGGGAGGGCGTGTCAGACTTTTACTGACTAAAACCCACCCGTGTTCCCTCAGTTGCCTGTGTGCCAGGGGCGGCGGTATCTCTTTCGAACAACCCGCACCCCTGGCAGGCATCGGCCCTTGCGGGCCCCATCTGTTGCTGCTGACATCTCTTTGAGGCGCGCGTGGAACACAACGCACCGTCGACCCGGGCTTGGTCCTTACCGGACAGCGAGCTACCCATTACTCGCCGTCCGCAAGCCCGTGCCTACGGTGGCCGGGAATCAGCCTGGGATTCCCGACGCCCAGGGCGTCTCCTGCGAAGGCCACGGCTGTGAGGGCGCATGTACTGCATCTCCCTCACGTGCGCTGCCTCCCTC
Organism: Polymixis lichenea; assembly: GCA_949091785.1. Taxonomy (NCBI): domain Eukaryota; kingdom Metazoa; phylum Arthropoda; class Insecta; order Lepidoptera; family Noctuidae; genus Polymixis; species Polymixis lichenea. Next base: position 242,695 of record OX420932.1, read on the forward strand.
TTTGCGAGCATAACTGCTTCGCTGAAGGAGGCGACTGCCAGCCATGCCCTCTCGCTCCGTACCATGGCTTGGACCAGGGTTGGACGCGAGAGATCGCCGCCGCCGATCACCTCCACGAGGACACGTGCGAGGTGCTCCGCCCAAGCCGGGCAGACCTCCACCGTATGCTCCACCGTGTCCTCTGGGCGATCTTCGCAATGGAAACACCCGGGCGTTTCCTCCCGCCCTATCCGAAACAGGAACCTCCCGAAACAGCCATGTCCGGTGAGGACCTGTGTCAGGCGGAAGGTGAGGACGCCATGCCGCCTCTCAAACCACTCCTCAAAGAGGGGACTTACCGCCGCAATCGTGGCGTGCCCAGCACTGGGTTGCGACAATCGCACTTTCCACGTCGCCATGAGATCCTGCCGGAGGTCTGTCCGCCGTGCCGCGATTTCCCGCGGCAGCGGAGTTACGCCCCGGCGTTTGGCCTCCTCGCGCCACTCCCAAGTGAGCGCGAGGACGTTTGCCTCCAGATCCCATGGCGCTCTCTATGACGTAAGGGGGAGTTTAACACCTCACTCCCCCCGTATCGCGAGGTGGCCCGCAGAGGCGGGCCGGCACTAGCCGGGGATCGCGGAAGTCACACTAGTTCCCGTGATCCCCGGTGCAAGTGAGAGACGGAACACCGGGGTGGTTTTAGTCAGTAAGAGTCTGACAGACCCCTTCGCCCTCCCCGGGGCGGAGGACATCCATGAGGATTTCACCCCGTAATCAAAAAAAAAAAGGTTAGGTTAGGTGAAGGTTAGAATCACGTACAAGCATCAACGGAGCCGCGTGACTGCAACTCTCACGTCGCGTATAATCGAACTGTAATCGTATAAAAAACACAGCGTTAACACAAATCCAAACGTATCGGGAAATGATGAGGACAAAGACCTGACCGTTGCGTTTTATTCTGATATCTTCGTTTTTCTTCTCTCGTATAAAATGGCTGCTGGGCCAACTATGGCGTCGCCGTCACGTGTCAGCGTCGTTCCTTGGTTTTTCGTAGTATCGAATCCAGTATCCGCCTCGAAGATCCAAATTTTGTGCGGAATCAGGTTTGTTCATCCAAAATGAAGCGACTTGTGTAGTTCACTGTTTAACAACAGGTTGCCATGGCGGGGTGGCGGTTCGCAAGAGAAGGTATATAGAGTACCAAATTGATGGAGACGCGAGTGAATGAGACCGAATGTGAGTGACCAAATGTAAGCGACCGAAGGAATGACCGGATTCGAAATCGATGGTGATCTTATTTCCTTTAACGATAGATGACGAGTGTGCGGCGTCCGTTTGTGTGTTGTTGCGTCTAGATGTTTAAATGGCGTGGACAAATATTGTAATGATGTTACAGATTATAAAATATTAAAGTCAAGTAACAAATCTTACTTAAGATCACATAAACAAACAGCTTTTAAATGGGATGATTTCATTTATATTTAGACACTAGCTTTTGCCAGCGGCTTCGCCCGCGTGGATGTCGGTGTATTGTTTAATACACCGACCTCCACTAGCTAGCTGGTGCCTGCGACTTCGTAAGCGCAGGATTAGTACTTCGAGTAGCTTATTTTCTTCTCCAAGGTCCTATCTATCGTATATCCATCATTAGAAATAAATGATAAATTTTTATTGTATTTATGGTTCACTATTTTGGCGATAATGGCTTACACATAAAAGATAGATATATGCTGTCACAGGCTTTTTGTAGAACTATTTAAGATAAAAATTTCCATTTTACATTATGTACGTGCAACTCTCGGTTTTTGCAGCGCACGCAATAGCTCGCAGATGGCACACTTTTTCCTACTTACTTGACACTTATCGTTACAGTGTGGACAATTCACACAATAACTTTAGCCTATGTGTTATTCTAATGTATAAGCTATATTATCCTTAAAACTATTCAATAGTTTTTGCGTGAAAGAGTAACAAACATTCATACATCCATACTCACAAACTTTCACATTTATAATATTTGTAGGATTAATGCCTGAATATGAATTAAGTCATCCCATTTTGATGTCATCATTAAAAAAACATTTCAATGCATATATCGACCAGTAGTTTTCTGAGCAGTTTAATAAATTGTTTGTCATGTTGTTCTATTTTTAAGTCGTTAGGTATCTTAATTGATGTTACATGAGGACTTGTGCTGCACAATTTTTGTACAGTACCCTTTTTTCACTTATCTTTCAATAGATCCAAATCATAAGCTAGCTCCGAGTGCTGCAAGGGCCGTATGATCGTCAAATGTCAAAGTTTCACCATTAGTAAGATGTAGTTGACAGAGATCGGTTATGGAGATGAAGAAGAGGGATAAGCCAAGTATGCTGCCTTGAGGTACTCCAAAAGTGACTGACAGTTCGTTACTAACCCACCATCCACTTCAACTTGCTGTTCCTGGTTAAATAGGTACTCCTAAAATAACTTTAGAAGAAGACTTAGTAGGTACTTCTTATTTTTCCAGTTTACCCAATAAGTGTGGGACAGAATTCGTATCAAAGGCTTCTGCCAAGTCCGGGAGACAATTATGGCAATTGTGACAACCACGAATTCATTAGTTTGGTCATAACCAAGCTAATGAATTCGTGTACCGCACTACTAGTTGATTTACCTTGCCGGAACCCAAACTGGGAAGAAAAAGGTTGTTAGCCTAATCAACTAGTTATTCATTAGTTGCTCTTCTGGAGCGACAAATGAATAATCAAGTGAGACTTTTGCGAGCTTTTTACAGTGGTTCCGTCAGGTAAATTAAATCTGTGATGGTGTCTTCGGTTTCCTTACTCTTTCTAAACGAATCGAGCAGTACTTTAGTACTTTATTCTGTATTTTTATATGAATTGTTTGCTGTGTTTTAGTTAAATAATCACGTATGTAGATAATACTTAAATAATAAAAATATTGTGATAAACCTTCTTCGAGTGTGGTAAACATCAAGGGTTCAGAGTGGGGTGACAGTCCAACGTGGTTGGCGGCCGTGAGGCGCAGCGAGTAGGCAGCGGCCGGGCGCAGCCCCTCCAGCCGTGCGGACAGCGAGACCAGCCCGTCTGCATCCACTCTGTGTGAACAAATACCTGCAGGATGTAGTGAGCGTACCACAGATACAGCGCCAATCATAAATGATGCGTGGTGGTACAGGAACATCGGCGCAAGCTGGCGTATGAGCTGTGAAATGTAAGCGTGTTTATGTAAGTATTTAACCCTGGTAGCTTTTATTAGGGTATTAAGTCCTGTTCACGATAAATTTTTATTTTTTTGCTTTCGGTTTATTGTTGGCATTGACGTGCGCTAGCTGACCTATGGCAAACAATTTAATTTAATGTTGTGTTTCGTAATATTTATTACTTTGCATACCTACTATTGTATAGCATCAAGTTTTACTAACAGAACAGACAGCTGTGCTGCTAGAGAGTTTTTTTACGCCACTTCTTCCCAGTTAATGTACTTGTGGTGAAAGTTGCGCATTATGGGGGGCTGTCTTATGTGCGCACAGTAAGAGAGCGTGCATGTAAGTGGTCACCTGTCGTCGTGGGTGTGCAGGGTGATGTTGACGGCATTGTTGCGCGCTTCGGCGGCGGGCAGAGCGTGCAGCGCCGTGTACAGCGCACAATACGTGTGGCGCGCGGGCGAGGGCGCCGCCCACAGTAGGCGTACCCAGCGCGCGCCCACGCCGCCCAGGCGCAGCCGGCGCGGGGCCGGAGGCGGCTCTGTCGTAGTACTCAAGTATTACAAGCGTTATTTTTTTCAACGTTGTCGGTTAACGGAAACAAAAGTGAAAAGCTTCTCTCAATATGTTGCGAGAGTTCATAGCATGACGCAGCACTGTACTGACCCTCCACGTGCAGGTACATGACCTGCTCGCCGCGGCCGTACGCGTTGTGTGCGTGGCAGCGGTACTCGCCGGCGTCGGCTCGCTCCGCAGCGCGCAGCTGCAGGGTGGAGCGCAGCCCGCCGGCCGCGCGCGCCTCCGTCACCGCCCATCTAACATATACTCATCAATGTAGCAACAAGCTGCTTATAAATAACTCTTTTCTATTTCTTTAATACGCATAAATAAAAGGTATTAATTTTTTTTAGATTGCGTTGGTTTGGCCTTCGTAAACTTTATGTAGAAGAATGCTATACTTATCGAGAGCAGTGGTGGCCCAATGGCAATAGGTCCGACTTCCGAGTTACTTTTTGTAATTTATTTGGTCGCGATTCCTCTCAAAACGGTGAAAGTAAACATCATGCGGTATACGGCATATCCTAGAGCCGAAAATTCGAAGACATGTAACATCTACCAATCCGCACTGGGCCCACCTGGTGCACAGCCCACTTCCTCTCAGAGAGGTCTATGTCCCAGCAGTGGGAACGTTATAGGCTGACTATGCTATATATATATACCAAACTATTATGCTTTGCCAAAGACATGACAAATCTTTACCACTATTTCCACGCTCGAACATTGACTAGCACTTCAGGCCGACTTGTATCGGCTTGAAGAGTATTGTCGGGCTAATAAACTTGATCTCAATCCATCCAAGTCTTTAGTGATCACGTACATTAGAATACGTGCAGTCCTAGCCACAACTTACGTCTTGTTGAAAATCCTAAATAATAACATTGATAACCCTGAGTTATTGTCAAATTTTATTTTAATGTGCCGAGTAAGACACTTCGTTTTAATCCACCCATACGTGTACCTCATACATCTTCGAATTATAGACAGAACACATCGATCACTAATAAAGAACTAAATACACAATCAGCGGCAAAAAATGTCCTCACCGAATGAGCACCCACTTGAACGCTCCGACGGTGAACATGCCTAAGTGCTCGTTTAAAAATGATAAAAATCACACATCTAGGACGCTAAAAAAGGATGGAGTTTCATATTTTCGGTAAGTATTAATATTATCATTATATAATTGTTATTACTGTATTATAAATGCTGATATTTTGTCAAGAAATCATCGTAAAAGCATTTTTTTTAATAAATCGTATTAAACAGCAGCAGTTATAAAGCATCTCAATTGTAAAGACTCTTACTAAACGTATTAATCATACTATCGCATGCCCACTTAAATAGTTCGGGTTATGTGCGTTGATTCTTTTCCATTTGTGGAGACGCTATTGTTTTTGAAATTTTATTATTTTAGAATCACTGTTTTTTTTGTTTAATGAGAGTACTTTGCTGTTTCTATCAATATTGTAGTAACATTTTATATATTTAATTTTGACTAAGTGCATGTAATAAAATTAAAGATGTGAGTTTTTTTTAGCTTTCTTCTCCTCGAGATCCAATGAGGTGTGGAGAATGGATATCAGTTATAGCACGTCAAAGATCAGAAGAATTCTTCAATCCGACCCAAGGAAGCGTTGTATCTTCAAAGCATTTTTTTGAAAGTGATATTTCATAATAGCGATTAGCGATATTTCATATTTCCATACATTATTGTAAAATTAATCAAAACAGGTAAATATGTAACAGCTATTTGCGGCGTTGCCTGTAAGTTTAATAGTTTACTAGCTAACCAGTGCCCACTCCGTTAGGCGGTAAACATTTTTATATCACTCAATAGATTACAACACGGTCGCGGTTTCATACCTATGTCGTATTATCCCTTTAACCATTCATCCAAATTATATGCAGTAAAAAGGAAAAGTCTTTTGTTTGAACACTTGAGACGATAAATTTACTTATTTTGATAAGAATTCATGATTGTTGATAATGTGACCAATAAATATGACCTAAAAAACTACTTTTTGTGACATAAATATAAAAGTTAGACATATTATACTGTCTCTGACTTTTTTATAAAATGCCTACACGCACACAAGCTCTACAACTTTTCTCTAGAACTCAATCATATATCTCTCATCGTTAAGTCAGCGTTCGTAAGAAACGTTTTGTTCGACCGTTTTTTCTCCGTCTTACTTTGCAAATTCGGCTACCACGAAAAAGTTTTTGAATTTTTCGGGTTAATATACACCGTGACATTTTAGTCGTCTTACAAAGGTGGTCTACTCAATGTATCGGCCATAAAATACCTCTAGGCGCGATTAAAGCATTGTTACCATTAATTAATATAATAGGTACAAAAAAAATTGTTTAGAATTATGAAAATAGAGAGATATAGAGTAATAAAAATAACGTTGGTAATTTCAGGCCTATTTCTATCTTACCTGCATTTAGTAAAATATTTGAAAAGTTAATACTCAAGCAGTTGCTAAGACATTTTAATTTAAATAGCCTCCTTCATGATGATCAATATGGCTTTACAAAAGGTCGTTCGACTACAGATGCGGGTGTTGCTCTGCTGAAACACATTTTTAACGCGTGGGAAAACTCGCAAAATGCTGTTGGAGTTTTCTGTGATCTCTCCAAAGCCTTTGATTGCGTGCACCATGACACGCTATTGCGTAAACTACGTCATTACGGTGTTCAAAACGAAGCTATCAATGTAATAAGTTCTTATTTGCAAAATAGGCACCAATGTGTAGATGTTAATGGTGTGAAATCTTCCGGGCTACCAGTTCAGTTAGGTGTACCTCAAGGCTCAATACTAGGACCATTCTTATTCTTAGTGTATATTAATGACTTACCATACTATTTAAAGAGTATCTGTGACGTTGTGCTGTTTGCTGATGATACCTCTCTTATCTTTAAAGTAGACAGGAACAGACAAGATTTTGACGACGTAAACAGTGCACTTTCAATGGTTACGGATTGGTTTACCACAAATAACCTAGTTCTCAATGCCAAGAAAACGAAGTGTATCAAGTTCGCCTTTCCGAATGTTAACAATCTAGGACCTAACATCGTCTTAGAAAATGAGGTGCTTGAAACTGTAGACTCGGTAGTTTTTCTGGGCTTAACAGTAGATGCCAAACTTCAGTGGGGATTACATATATCAAGCCTAGCGGGAAGGCTCAGTTCGGCTGCCTACGCCGTCAGAAAAGTAAGACAATACACTGACGTTGACACAGCTCGGTTAGTTTATTTTAGTTATTTTCATAGTGTTATGTCCTACGGCATTCTGCTGTGGGGCAAAGCAGCTGACATTCAAAATATTTTTGTTCTTCAAAAACGAGCTGTTCGAGCCATTTACCAACTAGGTGCTAGAGTTTCTCTGAGAGATTTTTTTAAGGATATTGGGATTCTCATGGTCGCATCGCAATTCATCTTGGCCAACATCTTATATATCAGGCAAAATATACACTTGTATACTAAAAACAGTGATATTCATAATATTAATACTAGAAATAAGGACAAACTACGTGTTCCCTTTCACCGGCTTCATAAGGTTCATAACTCTTTTGTTGGTCTTGGTATAACTTTTTATAACAAGCTCCCCTCTTCTTTGCTAGATTTGAATTTTAATGCGTTTAAAGTTAAAGTTAAATCCACCCTCTGTTCAAAGGCTTACTATTCTGTCAACGACTACTTAAACGATAATAATTGTTGGTCGCTGTGATTAACTCAAGACAATGTTAATGTTCATGTTCTTTCACCAGTATTAGCATGACTACTGACAGGTTATATAATTATATTAGTTCATGTGTTGGTTTATTTTATTTGCCTGTACTATGTTTTCAATGTTTTGTTGGTATATAAGCCTGTGCTAGCTGAGATATGGCAAATTTTAATGTTTTTGTGTTTCGTAATGTTAATTACCCACTATTGTATAGAATCAAGTTCTTCTAACTTAACAGACAGCTGTGCTGCTGGGGAGTTTGTTGCGCCACTTCTTCTTCCCAGCTAAAGCACTAGGAAGTGGTGAAGGGCGGGCGTTTTGGGGGGACTGTCTTATGTAATTTTGACGTTCAAAAAGTGCTGACTCTCAGCCTAGTTTGAATAAATGACTTTTTGATTTTGATTTGATAAATGATAAATGATAAATGATTTTATTTCTGTAAGTAGGTTAGTACAAACACTTTTACACGTCAATCATATTTTTTTTAAACTAGATGAAGTCGGCGTTTCCTATCTGACTACTCTGAGAAGAAAGGCCGAAACAAACTCAGAGGTCAGTCTCTTTTAAAGTCCAGACATAATCTTGGTCAGATTATGTGAAGACCATGTGGATCGGTGTCTGAAATGGTCTTTTGAGGAAAGAACCACACAGATTGAGTGGACCTGTCCATTCAGTGCACGCATTTATCAGTAATCAAGCAGCTCAACTCAGAACTTGAGGAGCTCAACGATTTGATGAACAATACCAAAGATAGGACATTTGGGTAGGCCGCATAAAGTACTCAAACTGCTAGATTAATACTAAAAACTAACTGAGAAAGAGATGAAAAAAACACAAAAAAACAATTATTAAAAAAAAAAAAAAAATATGACCCACATAGTCCTCACATTCACAATAATTAAAATAATAATAATATTATACTTCTCAAAGCAAATATTCATGTCAATGTGTATATAATAATTATCAAATGTCAAAGAGTATAAGTTTGCAAAAACAAAAACATTTAGTATGCAAAAATTGGAGCAGGTCAATCCCAAGCCTTTGTGTCTTCAATATAATTTTTAACGGTATATATATATTTGATTTTGAAACACCCTCCCTGTTAATAATATTTACGTATCAAACGGTAGAAGATATGTACCTACCTACCATTACATTCCATCATTAATTCCATCTCCATAACAGGGTGATTCAAACTACGTCATGCGTCTAGTGAATTATATTTTCATATTTTTAATTATGCAAATGTTCAAAAATATAATTTTTTTAAATAAATGGTTAGTACTCATTGGATACATGAAGTGGGCTGCCGTTGTAAGACGAATAAAACGTCACGGTGTTATAGCCTTCTTTATTGGTGATCGATGGCAGAACAGTTATATTGCAATAATTTCAATGATATATGCAAGGAATATAATTATGATCCATTCACAATTAGTGTGAATTCAGCCAGAAGGTACTTAAGCCTTAAATTTTTTAAGTAGCGGTGACTTATAATATTTGCTTTTTTATTATTTTGTCTATTGTTTTAGCCATATAATTGCAAAATTAGTCTTTATATTACTTCTCTACATAATAAGGCGACGTGTTTTTATTTTAATTGTTTTTGTGCTCACACCTTAAACTATTATTATAATATGTCTATACATTAGGATTTGTAATTAGCTTTCTGGTGACTATAGTTTCCTTTTTTTAGCTGTTTTTTTATTAGCTGTAAGTCCTCCATCTACTAAAATAAAATAAAAACAAAATATATCGAGCATGTAATGCATTAGTGGAGTGTGACCTGTAAGAGGCGAGGTCGAGGCGCGCGCCGCGGTGCGTCCAGTGCACCAGCAGCGGCGCGTCGCCCAGCGCCACGCACGCCAGTGCCGCACCCTGCCCGCGCACGCACGACACGTTGCCGCCTGAGCCCTCGAAGTGCGCTGGCTCTACACATGATCCATACTACTCATTTATATGAAGGTACAGTATTATTAAATTATTGCGGCTCAAAAGCTATTTATTTATAGTCCTGCAATAATACAGTTACGATCGATTACCGTGCACAGTGACGTTGACGTGCTTGAGCAGCGGCGGCCCCACTTGGTTGTCTGCGACACAACGGTACATGCCCTGGTGCGCGCGCGCCGCCGCGCCCGCCGCCAGCGACCCGTTGTGCGCACGCACGCCGTCCGCACCGCCCCACTGTGTCGCGCCCACCTGCTCCCACTGCTCGTTCTCGCTGGCCAGAGAGCCTCCCTCGCCTGTTCAACATGAGAGCTCTGGCAATGAATACTTACCACAAGACAAACTCAGACACATACAGCAATTTAAACAAACGAGTGACTGACCGATACGCCTGTACCACGTTATGGAAGGCGTGGGGTAACCCTTCGCGGCGCACTCCAGCAGTAGAGGAGCCCCGAGCAGCACGGCCGCGTCCAGAGGCTCCGTGGCCCACGTCGGCGCAACTGTGGCGGACATTATCATAAGAACAGGCTGCACAGATGACGCCTGCGCCCGAGATGCGCCGCGGCCGAGCGCACTCACCCTTAACGCTGAGCGTGGCGGTGTAGTTAACGGCGGCAGCGTGGTTGGACACGCGGCACGTGTAGGCGCCGCTGTGCCGCGCCGTCAGGTCAGAGAACATCAGCAGGGAGAATTCGTTCAAGCTCTTCTCTTCTATCTACACAATCACACATTTTATTGCCTCGTTTACGTTTCTCGTGCACTCTCGATGCGCTCAGATTCTATTACTGCATATACCCGGTAGGAGTACATCCATGTATGGAACGCTTCTATAATGCGCAGACTCTGTGGTCACCTAAGCCGTAAACATATATTTACAGTTATTACATGGCAATAATTCCGACCTGCAAGTTAGGTGGTAGAGGTGCGTCGTCCTTCAGCCACGAGAAGTACATGGGCTTGTCACCGGAGGACACGCCGCACAGCACCTGCACTGAGCTACCTTCGGTCAGCTCCGAAGAAAACATAAACGGCGAAATTTTTGGTGGATCTACAAACAAAACGTACGATCCAGTATTGAAACGGTATTCTCAATCAAACCAAATAAAAAAATCAAAATATTTTGTTTCACATAACCCTGCATGGGCACTTATGAAACGTCAGAAGCTAGGTGCACGGTTATAATTTGTCACTTCCTATGGAGAAGAGCCGACAAGAAACTCCACGGTTAGTCTTTATAAATAATTGGCTTTTACAACGTTTTCAAATTACTGTGATAAAGTATGGGGAGACAGTTCAGGCCTGTCAATAAGTACCAGGTACTTAGAGGAATGAAAATGTAGAATAGAATTCTGGCTGATGATGGTCAAGTTAGCGTATCGTAAGGAGTACTGACTGCGGACTTGTATGTCGATGTCACGTCGCGCAGCGGGCCCGGCGGGCGCGGCCACGGCGCAGGCGTACAACCCGGCGTCCGGGGCCAGCGCAGGCGCTAGGCGCAGTGCCGCGCCGCGCGCGCTCACCCGCCCGGTGCCGCCCAGGGCCACGCCCGCGCCGCGCCGCCACCACGAAATCGAGCTGATACACATCCCCAAACATCCTTTTAGCCCAGACATCACACATGCATTTGCTGTAAGGCCTTAGTGCGTTCGTCCATCACAACCGTCGCCAGAACGTCATTTACCAAGAACGAGTTGACGGCGCTGTTGTACACGCGGTTACACATCAAGTTATACATTTCCAGTTTACGCTGATCTTGCACTGTACGGAAATCCTATATAATGCGAGATCAGCCTATACTAGAAATGTATACCTTGATGTGTAGCCGTGTGTACATTGATATTTGAAGTATGTAAGCGGGTGTGCATTACAAGCCCACACTTATCTTTAAGCTTTCTTGGAAGTCAGACCCCATTAGTTTCATCAAAAACACCTGTTCAGATTCTGGTCAGTAATCATCCAGATATGAGTTTATTGTCTTTTAACATTTCAAGGTATGAAAAAGACTTCCTCGTTGCGTAAATTAGGTTAGGGACTACTTTAAATTCTACAATGTGTCCAGAGCCTATCGCTAGTGTATTAGAGGAATCATCCTAACAAAATGCACCTCTATGGACCTGATCGGATATCCAGCGTAGGGGCAGTAGATGGTGGTGTTGGCACCGGCCACCACGCGCACCGGGCCCAGCGCGCGAATCGACGGCGGCCCTGCGACAACGCACAACATTAATTGACAAACCGATCGGTGGGTGAGCGAAGCGCACACACTGTTATGTTGGAAATAGGTATTTTTAATTAGCTATCACAAAGCGAAGTAATTAACAGTTACGTAGGTACCGTATATGTTGAGCCGGGCGGAGTGCTGCGCGTGTCCGAGCGCGTTGTGCGCGCGACATGTGTAGCGCCCGCCGTCCTCCACCGTCACCGCGCTGATGTTCAGCATCGATACCACGTCGCCGTTCAGCGACGTCTCCTCGTTGATAAAGTATCTGCGGAACGATAACCATATAGTCTAGAGGCGGCTGGGCGAGCTGTGTGCAGTACACACACGCACCTGTGCTGCGCGCGGTAGTGGTCGAGCGGCTGGTCGTCGAGCAGCCAGGCGAGGCGCGGCGCCGGCGCGGCAGACGCGGCGCAGCGCAGAGACACGGCGCCGCCCGCGCGCAGCGCCTGCTCGATGAACGTGTAGTGTAGCTCCGGTGCCGACTCTACACAATATTTTATATTTTATTGCGCACTAGCTGTTGCTTGCGGTTTCATTCACATACTATGACAGCTTATTTATGGACAAAAGTATCCTACTTTTGTGTTCATCCCGGACATTGTCTCTGCGAAGTTCAAGATCTGTTTAGCGTTTATTCGTGTTAGAGCTACACCCAAACTCACAACCTTTCACATCATTACATCCTACTAATCCTACTAATATTATAAATGTGAAAGTTTGTGAGTTTGGATGTATGTATGGATGTTTGTTACTCTTTCACGCAAAAACGGCTGAACGGATTTGAAAGAAATATGGCAGACAGATAGTTTGTAAGCTTGAATAACACATAGGATACTTTTTATCTCGGTACTACGTTCCTGTGGGATAGTTTTCGACCTCCACGCAAGCACTAGGCTGGCACTAGGTACCTACTTAAAAAACGTTTTCGTAAAAAAGGTAAGTCACATTTTTATTATAAAATCAAACGTTGCTTGCTACGTGTACATAATATGCGGAATGACAGAAAGGGGCGAGTGACGTGCGGGTGTGCGTTACCATAACATATTATGAGCTCCTGCCTGTGTTACAGGTTTATCCTAGGACAGGCATCTAATATGATAATATTTTTGCAACTTTAACACTGAATAAATATTTACTTTTTGTTTTTTGACTTTCTTGCATATTAAGTGAGTAAGAAGTATATTTTTAAATGTTTTGGTAAAAATCATACAAAACATTTAAAAATATAAAAAAATAGTGGCCCATCGGCACCAGGAGTAGGGTCCCAGTAATCAGGGCTCTAGAGAGAGGCACTTCCTGACGATCCGAAAGTCGTCGGCGTTCGTTCCGTTCAGTGTCTCATGCTTTCTGAAACAAGCCCTTGAGCCAGCCGCGCAATGACACCCTCCTGAGGTGTTGATCGATCGAGGCTCTTCGCTATTACGCCATTTAATGTAACGATCGTCGGTACAATGATTTCAGAGTCCACGTCCCACATGTCGCCAATGGTTCTCTACTTAAAAGTCAAAACCGTTTTTAATAAAAGTTATTAGTCCTAAATTCAAATTATTTAATGTTTATTTATCCTAGTAATGTTTTTAAAACAAATTTGTGTAACAAAGCTTTTTCTATGAACTTCTCTCAGGCGTTACGTAGATACGAGCTAGATATATGACAGCAGACAATACTTTTTCTTCTACCGATTTGTTTTGCATGTATTGTCACTCAATAAAACAGTTGATTGTGAACATGTGGTTTATATTTCTCTATAAGAAGCATGTAAACAAGCATACACCATGCATGCAGTAACCATGCAGCATGCAAGCGAGCATGCAAGCAAGCATGCAGCATGTAGCAATCATGCTACATGCAAGCAGCATACAAGCGAGCATGCAAGCAAGCAAGCAGCATGTAGCATAATATGCTACATGCATGATTGCTTGCTTATATTATAAGCAAGCAATCATGCAGTTACAAGCAAGCATGCAGCATGCAAGCGAGCATGCAGCAGGCATGGCTTCTGTCACGGCTCCGGTGCTCTGGGGCCCCGGCGGCCCCACGCGAGCTTTTCGTCGCAGATGGTTTTACGCTCACCACCGCAGTTTCGTGTTGCTACTCAACAAGTCAAAAACGCTACCAAAATTCACGGTCGAAATGTAATAAGGCCTCGTAAGAACAAATAATGATTGTAACCTTCAATCAAATTTCAATAAAAATCAATTTGCCCTTTAAATTGGCGAATGTGGAATAAGAACTGATTTAGCCTAGTGATGTCTCAAATGCGTTATTTCACCTAACTGCGTTGTGCTCACACGTGTAAATCACTTAATAGTCAGTCATGTTAGCAAATGTATGCAAAAAGCTCTTAATAAAATATTCAATAATTTATTTATTTATTTACATGCGTAAACCGTAAAAATATTTAATAATAGCAGTACAATGAAGTGCGTTAAGACTAACGTGACCATTTATTCTTTGACTCAAAACGGGATATTGGTTAATTTTGGTGAATTAACAGGTAGTCAATGAAAAAAAAAAACTTTTTTAAAGTTATTTATTCAGTAAAAGTCAGTTAGCTTAGAAATTACGAATTAAAAAATATGTATACCTGAAACATTTAGTTATATTTATATTTATCAGACGAACAAATTTGCTTTAATATAGCTGGTGGTGATTTTAAGTAAGAATGCAACTCTTGGCACGTTTTTTTATAATCACCTTAATTATCAACATCGCCTTTAGAACTGAAATTTGTAACTGGGTTTTCTCAGATGTCCACAATTTGTTCATCATAGAAAATAGTCTTTCTACTGGAGCATTTGTAGCAGGCAAACATAAAATATATTCAATTAAAATAGAAAAGTTTTCATGCTGAAGATTGTTGGCTTGAAAGTGTTTGAATACTTCTACCCAACGAGTTTCCGTGGAAAGATTTAGATTATTCCATTCGGTTACTTTCTGTGATGTAATTAATGGAATTACAAATTAATGAAAATTCGTCAAAAAATTCTGTATCTTTATTACAGTCAATATAATCCTTTTAAATGAATACATCCAGAGATTTTAGAACGTCTTCCCATGCGGGGACCTTTTTTAAATCTGCCCAATAAAATATCTCCATTTCTTTGGTAAGAAAGCAACTCCACTGCTCCAGATATTCACGGCTTGTTTTATAAAATTCTGTAGCCGTCCTTTTCACAAACTCTTCATCTATGTCAGTAAAAATCTTTCGATTTCACCATTAATTGACGGACGAAGCAAGAAACTGAGTGGTCTGTTTCTGAGTCAAATTGTCTTTTAGTTGATTGATTTCTTTTGCAGCTTCAATTGCCGATACAGTCTAACCTTCAAGTTTCAATACAGCTTGATGAAAACTTGCTGACTGAGCGTGTAGAAAATAAAGCCACAACTCGGATGTGGGATCTTCAAAAAAGTTTTTTAGTAACAGGGGACATTTTTCAATACTCAAAAAGTAGTTTTTAATGGCTAATACATTTTTAAAACCCTTTCCAAGGTAGGTATAATAGCAAGCCATCTGGTTTTGCTATAGCCGAGCATTTATTGATATTCCGTTTCAGTTTCGGCGCAAAACTCCTTTAGAGCTTCAACTCGAATCGTGTAAATCTAAAAAAAATACATATCTTCACAATAATGCTGCAGATTGCAGATTTTATTGCATTTTGAATTACATGGGCTCCACATCCAATACCTATTAATGGATTTTTCAGAGATGATTGTAATTTCGTTAATACATTATTAGTTCCTCGCCTAGCCGCGCCTCCAAAATTGACGTTGGCATTGTCCCCACAAAATGCCACGACTTTTGCTGTCAAATTATTATCCGTCAACACTTGGTATAAATAATTGACAGTGATGTCAAAAGTCTCACCTGGTTGGTCAAATTGGAAAAATTTTAGATCTCCAAGATCTAAAGTTTTTACTTGCACACCTACGTAAGGTTGAAAAAAGCGCACTACAATAGGGTATATTTTCTTGTTACCGTGGTTTGAAGCGTCGTTTCATATTGTAATACAATTGGACTTATCGAGATCATCTTTTAATTCTTTCATCGCTGTAGGCGTCAAAACATTTACTACAATAGCTTCTGATTTCGTACGCGCGCATGTAAATTTGGAATCAAAACATGATTGAATTAATTTCGATGCACAATCATTAGAGCGAAAACTGTGGTTTTCTTGTATCGTGTGATAAGCCCAGACACTTTCTGCCACGGCGATCTCCAAATCTTTTGAAGTTGGCGCGTCCGATTTCTTGAAAAAGGTTAATATCGAAGAACTCGAAGCGGCGGCATGATCGGGATTTTTATGTTTTTCAGACTTTAAATGCTGTTCAATATCACAGGCACCACTGTGGGAAACACTAAATTCTGTATGACACTTTTTGCATCTGACATCTGAGGGAGTATTTATTTGCTTGATAAACGGATATTTTGCCTGTACGGTAACATTGAACGAACACTAGCGTTTCGGCATTTTAACTTGTGTTTCCTAAAACAAAAGAAGTTAAGTTTTTTATTAGGTAGGTACACGAGCATCAAACAACAACAAAACAAACATTGAGAAGTAGGCGAACGAAAAATCTGTCAAACATATAGTCAACAAAGCGCGAGCGATGACGTCTTGGCCACTTTCGGCTGTCGTCGCGTCGACCGACGACGCGGTCTCGCTCTCGCGCACCGCTAGCGTCACGTGCCGGCGCGTGGCGGCGCGGCTGCGCAGCGGTGGCTCGACTACTCAAATTTTCGGTTTCAGAAAACGGGACAATTTTGCGTGCCAGAGTTCATTTCGAGGACACCGGGACTCGTAATTATAAAAAGAGACAGTCCCGTTCAAAACGGGACGGGTCGGGTAACGTTAGTTATGACCGGAAAAGAAATAATGTTTTATGATCTCATAAAATATAAAATAACACATTAATATACGTAAAAGTAATTTGATTTTTAAAGAGAGAGATAAAGGTGAAATCAAACCTCATAACAATAAACGAAATGGTCGGTACTTGGGAAGAAATCGCCGAGAGATACGCGGCCAGGGAGCCGCGCCCGTTACTGACAAGTGTGCGGCCCGGTCCGGTGGTGGCTGGCAGGGTGCCGGCCGGCGCCACGCCGACCCCGCATTCATCACGGCGAGCTTTTGAGCCGCATTGTGCTCTCAAACACATTGCCCGAGCGCTGACTAATGAGTTTCCAAATTACCTCTGGAATCGTTCATTAATCTTGAACTGGCTCCATATTCATTACGGATTACGGACGGACAGTTTACAGTTGACAGTCGAGCTCGGCCAGTCTAGGCAAACGCTCAGTACCAACGCACGTTTTTGTTTCCGTTGCCCATGAATGTTTATTTAATTTGTTACTCGCCAGATAATAAAAGTTATTTTAAATTCAAACTATATTTTGTTCCAGTAACCACAACAGTGCCCACACCTACCTGAACTATGTTGGATCGCGAAGAAGACCCGATGTTTCGCATCTCGGCCACCTTGATGCGACATCAGAATTGGGATACACTCGAGCTGAAGGTATTATGGCGAATTGAACGATGACGTCACGGTGTGATGACAAGTCTTTCGACAAGTTCTTTACTTGGATTTGATCTGGATAAGCACATGCACATTCGAGTTATACAATGGCGGGACGAAGCTTCTCGGGAGTTTCACATCGAACAATAAAATGCAATTTATAACCATGGACAATCGATGCTACCGATTCAAGTTCAAGTTCTGCGGGACCAAAACAGCCTTTGGACATCAACTATTTCGATGCGTCAACATCGGATATTTTGCTTCGAGATGGCTACGAAGCAATGATGGAGGTGCCAGCAAGGCGTGGTTCTGGATCAGCGCCTACAGCAGCGGCGAGAAGCGAGCGATATGTTTAAGTTTACTGTCAGCAATCCGAGCAGTGTACTGATGAATACTGGGTGAGTCATGTCCATTTTATTACGATTCTGGCGTCGAATACTCTAGCATTAAACTTAATGGGGATCAGTTATGTTAGTGTGCAAAGTAACCTACAAGTTTTATCTGAGATTATGATAAAAAAATCTGCGTTTAGAGAATTCATTTTCGAAATTGTACCGGACAGTTGTTTTAAAAATGATATTTTAATCGACCGTAAGATCATAGAACAGATTTACCGTTAGTATGACATTTGATAGCGTGGTTTGCTTTACTATGACAGTTTTGCTTGTTTGATTATGTAAAGTTTAAAAAGGTTGTTTTCAAGTTAATTTCGATAAAGTGATTACTGACGTTCCGACAGTGTTCGTACCCAGTTAATTGATATTTTGTCAGAATATTGAGAAAAATGCCAATTATGATAAGAATCGATTTGACCGAAGGCTATTTTGAGTCTGAATTTGTTTTTAATGGTGAAGTTTTAATAGAAAATGAGGAAAGGAATTAGACAAAATTAGATCCTAAATTCAAGGGTCCATTTAAAATTTATTATCGATGTGTTGCAACTGTGATGAATGTGACAATAAAGGCTCTTGACTCTAAGCAAACCTACAAAAACCCTCAAAAGCGTGTGAGGAGGATCCGCGTTCACCAAGTTTCTCCAGAATTAGATGTTATAGTTGTTGACAGTGGTAGTCAGACCAAATCTGATTTAGAATGGCTTGTACACTCTAACTCGAAACTTAAGACCGCACCTCATGAATAACATATGGCGATGGGTCTACAAGGAATCGTTGGTGTGATTTCAGTCTGTGTCGTTGCACAGAGCGCTTCATGAAAGTATTGTAGCACATATTGCGCTAGATTTTTGAGAATCGTTAGTGCGAATCTTATCTGTGTTGGTGCACAGAGCCCCTCATGTGTTCTAGCATATGTGGCAGAAAATATGTAAAGAATTATTGGTGCAATTCTGTCCTGTATTGGTGCACAGCTTGTAATAAGTTTCATGAGTTGAGTATTCATAGCTTAAGTTTTTTTGGTAAGTTTTTACTGATTTTTAAGATTGTTCTTGCGGTTTAACTTGTTGATCAGTGGAGTCTTAGCTGTGTTGGTGCACACAGCGCTTCATGAGTTGTAGCGGACAGATGAATTCAGCTTATATTATAATTACAAATATTAGTTTAACCCTTAATCACCTGACGTCTCAGAGACTCTAGAGATTTTGTTTTTCAAATTATTCCATTACTATGCACGCGTCGCAATTGTGTGTCTATGTACTTCCTCTCTCCCACCAGCACGCCTCGTGCGTTTGGCAGCTCAAGACGTGCGCGCAATAAACATTATAGGTAATTTATATTTCGCATGCGGTCCGTGATACCGACGTCAGGTAGGTACGTTAGTTTGGTTATACTGTACATGTTTTGTTATTATTGGTTTATAATGTCTGAATCAAACGTACTACGATGGCTAGAGGAAGCTGGTTTAGATTCAGAAAACCTGAGTATACCAGAACTTCCGTATGAAGATTGCAGTGACGTAAAAGATGTTTCAGTGGATCACATCATTGAAGGTGAGTGTCATTCCGAAACAGAAGTAGAAGGTGACGGGTTTGAGCTTCAACCTACTCAAAATGAAATAAATACCATGCCACCGATGGAAGATTCATTTTATGACGACGATGTTCCCTTGGAACTGGATTAATGGTTGTGGATCGCTGGTGTCTGTGGTCACGTTATGTTCCGAGTAAGCAAGTTATTCTTCAGCCATTCACTGACTGTATCGAAACCATTCTGAGCAAGGTGATACGCCTCTTCCCAATTGTCTGACCCAAAAACAAGTGCTGTATCGTCCACATAGGAAAATATTGTGCCACTTTCTAAGCTGAGGCTACACAGGTCATCGATGTAAATTAAAAATAAACTGGGGCCAAGAATACTGCCTTGTGGCTCACCAAAGACTACATTTAAATCGGAGCTGGAGTAGGTTCCAATTTTGGCACTCTGTGTTCTATTTGTAAGATAGCTCTGAAACAGGGATAGTTGGGTACCTCGTATACCCAGGCATTCGAGCTTAGATATTAGGATGGGAATCGAGACCGTGTCGAATGCCTTCAAGAGATCCAAGAACAATGCAACACATTTCTTTGCGCTGTCAAGTTTCTGAGCTACGTGATTAACCAGTTTGTGAACAGCATCAGCAGTAGATAGATTTTTTCGAAAGCCTAATTAGTTAATCGAAAAAAGTTTGCGAGCCTTTAAATAGGCTGGTGTCACAACCTTGAATTTATTATCTTTTCCAGTATCTTGGACATCGCAGGCAGAACTGATATGGACCTATAGTTTTCGACACGGTTACGGTCTACAAATTTAAAAATAGGGTGAAGAATATTGTCTTTTTGAATCAGTCAGGAAACACTAGAGTCAAGACAGAGGTTGCAAACATGTGTCAGCGGGGGTACAATCGTGTTTATGTCTTTTTAGAAACCTGGAAGAAATACCGTCCCAGCCGCTCATTTGTCCTAAGCAGTACAAAAGATTCCTTCTGGGAGTCTGGTAGTGAATTAGATCGCTAGACGTTTTCCTACACTTGCGAAATCGTCATTAATTTGATTTTTAGTGTCCTGCTTATCGTCATTATTCGCTATGAGATGATGGGCTGAAGACTTAAGTTGAACCATGTTTGTGACATTTTTAATGAACGCCAAAGCTGCTTAGAATTACTACCTGTTTTTTCAAATTCAAGTCACTCATAATCTCTTTTTGGTTTTCGTAGCAGATTTGTATAAAAATTATGATACATTTTGTAAGACACCACGAGGACTTTATTTGATGGATCTGTTCTAAGCTTTTTGTACAAATTGTCTCTGGCGCCAACATTTTAATAGTCCGTGAGCAATCCAGAATTTAATCGACCTGCGTCTACGTGAAGTCGAGGTAGTGTGCGTGTTCTTAGATAAAGCAAGGAGAAGTGGTTCCATTAAATATTTAGTAGCCAAATTGGGATCTTTCGTTGTATAGACGGCATCGAAATTTATATTACAAAGGTCATTAGTAAGCTGATCCTCATTAATTATTGTGCTTTTGCGTGAGTTTAGAGTTTTGATTCTATTTAGTGACAAAGATAGTAAAACTGCAAAATGATCTGTGACAGTGGATAGCACCAGGACTGTGCTAGAGAGAGAAGTCTTTATAATGGCGTGATCAAGACATGTAGATCCATGCGATTCCAACGCATATCCTGGGAAAAGTCCGGGGTGAGCTAGTAAATCCAGTCCAGTGAGTATGCATTTTTACTATTGCGGGAAATATCAATATTTATATATATAGACTACCAATGATATCATATTCCCATTAACTCATGATGCCAAAAGATAGTCAAGTGGGTGAAGCTGCGGGCACAGCTAGTTATAAGTATAAAACAATCCCTCATCAATGCAATGTTGTTTGTTTTTACGTAATAACAGAACGTATCAATATTGAAATACAGGTTCTTCTTAATGTTCACCTACCACGTGGACACAGTCAACGCAATGTTGTTACTTGACATTTACGATACACAAAATGTATCTAAGACATCCTGAAAAAAAAAAAAACTAAATTAACGAGTTTTGCCTATAACTGTGTTAATATATTTATTCTTGGGAAGATTATTCAGTAGGCAGATAACTTTTATCTGAGGAATAAATAATGCGTTTTGACAACTTTTATAAGGGTCTTCCGTGTTTCATCAAAAAAAATTTACAAATTATCACTTCCCAAACAATTTTCCGCATAATTTAATTTGCCAAATTATTACTTAGCAAATATCCTCATCACAAATAATTGTAACGCAAACCTAATGTTTGGCAAGTGAACGTTTAAACAATAACTTGCTTACCAACTAGTACTTTTACCAATTTTAATGTAGCCAAATATTTCAGTTGGTATAACATATTTTACGCAAAATTATATACGCCAAATGTTTTGTATCGTCAGTTTTCAATTTACCATTTCTATTTAGTCAACGACGACGTTTTATTACAAGGGTGTTTTTCCACTTCGGACAAATTCTAAACAGACTGGTAATATTAATATTAATCTTAGTATTAATATTAATAATAATATTAATTTTAAAATTAAGATTCTGGTAGTAGCTTCTGGTTTTGCATAAAAAAATTGTTTCTGTTTCGTTATGTGGTTATAGTTCTAACCTTTTTTTTGATTACGGGGGGAAATCCAACCTAACCCACAGTTCTGGTAGCAGTTCGTTTTTCGTTCGTCGTTCGTAACCATTGACCAGCTGACATTGAGATTATACTACCGGGTGAACCGTCACAAAAAAGAAAAATATATTTGGATGAAGACAGCAGAATTAATCGCATCTGCAACACAAGTCTGAAAACTCTGAAATAAAATGTCCATTGCAAAAAAAATAATGTTGTAAGTTACAAATATTTCGTATTAAGTAAATGATTATTCTTAAATTATATATTTCTCAAAAATTCTTATTTTTGTCTTTATATTTTTTTCATGACAAATAATTTGACTAAATGTTTATTGTCCAAAGATTGTTTGCTGTAATAAATCATTTGATTAAAAACTAAATGCCTTAATGACGTTATGCTTGGTAATATTCTGCCGAGTAAAAATTTGAACAAATGGAAATGTGCATACTATAGACCGTGACATTTTAGTCGTCTTACAAAGGTGGTCTACTCAATTCATCCATCATAAAATACCTCTAGGCGCGATTAAAACATTGTTACCTTTATTTATTACCCATTAAGATAATAAGTAGAAAGAAAAATAAATAATGCTTTAGAATTATGAAACACCCTCTCTGTTAATAATGTTTAC
This sequence comes from Polymixis lichenea, assembly GCA_949091785.1. NCBI lineage: Eukaryota > Metazoa > Arthropoda > Insecta > Lepidoptera > Noctuidae > Polymixis > Polymixis lichenea. Next base: position 265,083 of record OX420932.1, read on the forward strand.
GTATCAAACAGTAGAAGATATCTACCTACCTACCATTACATTCTATCATTAATTCCATCTCCATAACAGGGTGTATTAGACTACGTCATGCGTCTTAGTGAATGATATTTTTTTTTTTGATTAAGCAAATGTCAAAAACATTTTTTTTTTAATAAATGATTAGTCGTCATTGGAAACATGAAGTGGGCTGTCGTTGTAAGACGACTAAAATGTCACGGTGTATAACTATATAAATCATTTCAAATATTGCATTGGTACAAAAAAACGGCCAAGTGCGAGTCGGACACGCCCATGAAGGCTTCCGTAGCAGCAAGTAACGCGCGAATTATAATTATTATTTACTTAGCTTAGTTAGTATAGTAATATATTACTGATTTATTATCAGAAAATAATGGTTCGCGGTTTATGCATAAGGTTTATGTTTATGAAATTAAATGTTTTTTTTTTTTTTTTTTTGAGTTGATTGAATGAAAGGTAAATTGCGGTTTACGATTTATGATGTAATAAAAAAAAACTACTTACTAGATCTCGTTCAAACCAATTTTCTGTGGAAGTTTACATGGTTATAGTACATCATATATTTTTTTTAGTTTTATCATTCTCTTATTTTAAAAGTTACAGGGGGACACATTTTACTTTGGAAGTGTCTCCCGCGCAAACTATTCAGTTTAGAAAAAAATGATGTTAGAAACCTCAATATCATTTTTGAAGACCTATCCACATATACCGTATGGGTTTGATGAAAAAATTGTTTTTAGTTTCAGTTCTAAGTATGGGGAACCCCCAACATTTATTGTTTTTTTTTTTCTATTTTTGTGAGAAAATCTTAATGCGGTTCACAGAATACATCTACTTACCAAGATTCAACAGCATAGTTCTTATAGTTTCGGAAAAAACTGGCTGTGACATACGGGCGGACAGACAGACAGACATGACGAATCCATAAGGGTTCCGTTTTTTTCCATTTGGCTACGGAGCCCTAAAAAGGTTGCTAAAATTTGTTTGGATAATGAAATTTTGTCAAAATCATTTTGGCAAAACGGCAGGATCCCCTTTTAAAAACAACTTTGAACATATGTCGAACTGTCAGATATATTCTTCAGAAAATTTTTATCTGACTATTGAAAAATCAGCCCTTAAGTAGGTAGATACATTGTATGACTTTAATTACGATAATTTCCGCCAGACATGCCAATGAATAGCTTTTCCGTAATACCCACCGCACCCGCTCCACGGCCGCGTCTCATTGTGTGGCTCCCCGGGCGCACACAATGGCTGCGAGGACGTTTCTACAAATGTCGATCGCTGATTGATTCCGACTCCGGTTCAGGCAACACTACATTGAGATTGATTGTGTTTCTATCCTCACAGGGTCCCTCTTTCCTTTTCTACGGAGAGTGGGGTGGGGCGGAGGGGGACTGTCGCGGACCTGTACGTCACCCCCCCGCAAAATCACTTTTTGACGGTTTTATTTAATAAACTGATTTCAATACATGTTTTAATATTTAGGACCCAAAGTGATGGGGGCTTTCTTTCAAATTAGTTCACGTTCCTAATAGTGTGAGTAATCGTCATAATCAACAAATTGGACACTAAATTATAATTTAGTTACGCACGTATTGAACGTTTTCATATTAATCATATATTTATAATGTAAGATTGTGCACGTCTTTTACCATAGGAACCTACTGCGCTTTGGAATGGGCAACTAGATTAACTTCTTCTTTATCGTTTCTTCTTTTATTCTTTTATTCGATTAGGCTCTTAGGAATACTACACTACTAATATACAGAAGCTAGGTACACCAATTAGTCGTTTCCTATGGAGAGGAGCTGGCAAGAAATTCCACGGTTACTCTTTTAAACATAATTGACTTTTACAGTGTTTTCGAATTACAGTGTTCATCGGTATGGGAGGACAGTGTCAACAAGTAAAACAAATACTTAATAAAATTGCAAATATTCTACAAATCTATAGTCTACAAGGCTGTGTGCCAGGAGCGACGGTATCTCTTTCGAACAACCCGCACCCCTGGCAGTCTAAATATTTAAAATTCCCTAGTTAATATAGAAACGGTTTACCCCCGAGGCGCAACTCGGCAGCAGCCTGCGCGGAGTCGGCCGCGCGGCGCGCCACGCACTGGTACACGCCGCGGTGCGCGCGCGCCACCCCGCGCACCAGCAGCGCCGCACCCGCGCCCGCCGCCGCGCCGTCGTGCAGCCACGACAGCGCCGCGCGCGCGTCCGAGGCGCTGCAGTCGAAGCGCACCGTGCTGCCCGTGTCTGCTACCTGCGCACACCGACTATGTTATACGTGGAGTCCGTTTAGTGTAGTTTGGTTGGAAATCAGAGTTTTGCCATTAGATCTATGTGAGGGATGAAAGATTAATCCTTTAGGATGGATGCTCCTTATCACATTTGCTTTTCTGCACACTTACACGTTCATTTATTTCTTTATGTCTGTTAACACATCTCGACTTATTTTTTTATGTGGGAAAATCCTCATGAGATATAATAATGTTGGACTCGTGGAGTCCGGGACATACCTAGTACCACTACATTAATACATTGGTGCATAAATAATTTGACAACAGTCAGAGCACGACGAATCTTAGAGTTCCATACTCAACGGATGCCAATGGACCCTATTACTGAGGCACCACTGTCCATCTGTGGGTCACAAGGCTGTATCTTTTGAACTGTTACAGGTATACACTTGAAATTTTCACAGAATATGTATGACTATGGCTACTACAAGAACAAAAAATTAAATAATGTTAACTGTTAAAAGGGGGACCCTTTAATTATATTTTTATGTAGTGTTCAATATTGAACGGTGGTGCGTCTTCGTGTGTGTCTGACTTGGTCGCTTTTTCAAGGAGCGGCTAACAGCAGAATTACAGTGCGACACCGAATGAGACCAGCTATAATTCTGTGAACATAAACCTACTTTCCGCTTGTTGATCTTTCCGAGCAGCGCTTGAGAGGAGTATGTGCGAGCACGCCCGTCGCAAAGCCCGCAGTGTGGGTACTCACGAGTACGGTGGGCGTGACGGTGACGCTGAGCTCGTCCTGCACGTGCAGCGTGGTGTGCGCAGTGGCGTCGCCAAATACGTTGTAGGCCTTGCAGATCCACAGGCCAGAGGCGGCGGGCGCCGCGTATCGCACGCACAGCGCCGCGCCGCCGCCCCATGCCCAGCCGTCCGCTGCCACCACCGGTTGCAGGCGCCCGCCGCGTTCGCGGTACCAGCTGCGCGAACACTGCACTGTCATTGCCTACTACTGCACCCATCATAACCCAATGGTCATAAATACCAAAGGAGAAGATTAAATACCTACCCTTTTTTTATGTGCATCTGGATTGAGGGCCCATTTTTTTTTCCTTGCGAAACGAAGTGAGACTCATAGGGAAATTAGTAAAAACTTAAAGCAAAGGGCCATAAATTTCTTAAACGTGAAATAAAACTTTTATGATGAAATAACTTGGGCCCTCAATCCAGACGCGTGCATAAAGTGGCATTGCCTAAATCTCAGAAAGTACTAGCTCTGGGTTGATCATTTTTATTTAAGAATTTAGTTAAGATTTTCTTAAATATTTTAAGAAATTCCCAAATCTGTAGAATATGACATTACAGATTTATGGCGGTATATCTAGGGCCCTCAATTCATTCATGTCTTTACTGAGGAATCTGCAAAACATGAATTTATCTGAAGAAATACATACGTATGACTTTAATATATTTTACTAAGATACCTCTGTGAATTAGTTAAAAAGAAATAACGACCCAAAAGTTATTCGTTAAAAATAAATTGAACGTCGAATTTTACAAAAACGTCTGAACTGAGGGCCCAATATTTTCGGCTTTATTGGCTAGGCTCAACCTCATAGATTAACGCAAATTAGAATACCTTTTTTTACTATTTTTTACTAAAGATTAACGCAAATTAGAATACCTTTTTTTACTATTTTTTTACTAAAATGTAACACATCGTCCATTCTTCTAAATATACCATACTATAAGAGAAAATTGATTTCCAATTTTTTATAGGAGAAAAATTTGTAGGGTGGATATGATTCTGTTACTTTTTTGGACAGGATCAGTGGCGTAAAAAAAACACGCTGAAAAAAAGCGTGTATGAGTTTACAGACCCTCATACAAGCGTGTGTTTTGTGTGATGCAATAATTTAATAGTGCAGTAACTATTATTATTATCAGTGTTTTCGTTTTGTAATATCGAAGTAAGTACCTAAACGCTTTATTATTATCTATTTCATTGGAAGAACGACTTGTCATGTTTTTTTGATGACGTATTATAAATTGACGCGTCATACACGAACATTAGAAAACTCAAAAACAGCGTAAACCATGAATGTAGCTAGGGAGTTACATTCATGGTTTACGCTTAGAAGAAAAAAAAACTAATACCGATGCCTGTTGTTAGAAAGAGATAAACATAATTATATATTTAGTTACGTCATTAGCGTTGCGTCGTGTCACTGGATGGCACAGACGCCAGCACATTAAGCGATCTCAAACCGTAAAATTTTCCCAATTGAACGTGAACCTTATTTTTTTATTTTAAAGTTGAAAATATATTAAAGAAATTTGACAGGTTAGATCAGCCTGATGTGCTGGCCTCTGTACGTGACTAATATCAGGACAGGCAATTACCTTGCATTCATCTTGCCAATATTGAGCGTAGGTAATGCATCTTAAAGTCATATATCATTGATTTTTCCGATGTTAATGTTGTTGCTTATGCATAGTCATCAGGAATTGCTGATTAATCGGTTTTAGTGTAAGCATATTTTATTATACGAAGTCATATTGATTTTACCAACGTAATAAACAACAAATTGCCGTTCTAAGCCGGCAGAATTATTTAATGTACCATAAAACGGGGTGAATAGAGAAAGAAGAAAGAATTTACATAATTAAAACATGTGAACCTATTTAAACCAAGTCACATGATTTCCATGACAACCACTAATACAGAGTTTAATTAGAATTGTAGTTGTAAATATAATCTAAATAAAAAATTATAGCATTCATAACTAGCATTCATAACTAAAAATAACTTCGCTCACTCGCTTCTCTGAACAAAACTTTAATTAAATAGTTGTTACAAAACGTTTGTAGGTAAATTGTATTTTTACGATATCAGACTATTTTTAGGTAAGGTGCATTTATGTGAAGTAAATAGTATTCTTATAATAATACCAATCGCGTTTTATTTATTACGTATTTATAATGAAATGAATTTGATTGTGTGACTGTCTGTCATCTATTAAATGGCGCAATGTTATCATTATTTTAAAATCGTCACACGTGTTCCCGGGCCTCTTAGGAAACACATTAAGTCGCAACTTTATGACCTGAGAGCTCGACCCTAATAAATAATCCTATTTCTTTAAAATTCTAAAACAATTTCGAACTCTCAGAAACCCATTAAGGCACTTATGCCAGTTACTAAGAATCGAACGCAATAAACTACGTCACTCAAAGAAGAAGTCTCGCAAATTCTAAGCAGCGGACGGATTGGCCGCATCTGGATACCATAACTGAGCCCAAGCGTACCCTTAGAATCCATTAAAAAATGAGACAAAAGAACCAGTGATAAAACTATTCTGGGAAAGCGACGCTGGGCCGAGGCGTGGTGATTTTAGGAGGAAGAAGGGATTTGGAAGTTTGGGGACGGTTGGTTTGAGACCACGGTAGGAGGGAGTCGAAAGAGGGTACGCTTGGAGAAGTGAGAACGGAGTCGTGAGCTATGAGACTATGTCTTTGTATTTCGTTAAGTGCGTGATAAGTGTATAGGTTTAGACTAGGCTATATTAGTCTAGAATGAATGTAGGGCGCGTGAATCTCAGACAGTGACACGTGTATTTAATTCACCATAACATTCAAACAACAGTTATCTTTAGCTTTGTACTACAAAATGTTCTGTATTAACCTGGCACCGAAGCGTCAGAATCGGGAACTGGGATTTCATACAACGGCGATTCCGTCATTTGTTTGGGTTTCAGCTGTCCAATTTGATAGTAGTTAATTATTTACATTCCTGTGTAAATTTTGGAGTGATAGTAGCTATTCTTCCTTATATAGTATAAAACAAAGTAGCTTTCGTGTTGGTGCGCTTAGATCTTTTAAACTACGCGACGGATTTGAATGCGTTTCATCAATACACAGAGTGACTTGAGGGGAAGTTTATATCCATAATGCATTGACCATCACACGGGCGAAGCCGCGGGCAAAAGCTAGTTATCAATAAATCAGTAAGTTGAAGCCGACTTCGTGGAGAAATTCACACTTCGCCGATGCAATCAGCCACATCTGGATACCATAACATAGGCCCAAGCGTACCCTTGAAATCTATTGAGAAACGAGACAAAAGAGGGTTTCTTTTGTCTCATTTCTGGCCATAAAACGATTCTGAAACTATTCTGGGAAAGAGACGCGGGGCCGACATGTGGGGATTTTGAAGATGGGGAAGGGATTGGAAAGTTGGCGACAGTGAGTTTGAGAGCACGATAGGAGGTGGTCACGAATTAGATCTCGCTGTGAGAGTGTTATAGAGTCGTGTAGTTCTTGATATGTGTACAGGTTTGGACTAGTCTATATTAGTCTAGAATGAAAATAAGGCGCGTGAATCTCAGAGAGAGTTTGTGAAGGGGCTAATTTGTGAGCACGGTAGGAGGCGATCGAGTTAGGCTAGGCTTTAGCAATGAGATTTATATCTCTGTGAAAGTGTTATTTAATACGTTAAATATTTGATAAGCGTGTAGCTTTAGATTAGACTATATTAGTCTAGAATGAATGTAAGTGGCATGTAAGGCGCGTGAATCTCAGAGAATGAGTTTGTGGGGAGTCGGTTAGGGACGGTTAAGAATGACGGATGGAGTTGATTACCCAGGCTAGTTAAGTTAGGCGAGATATTCTAAGCGAAGAAAAATAGTGTGGTGAGCTGTGAGGGATGGTGCAGGGAGAAACTGGTAATAGACGCAGTATTTTGTAAGTGAGTTGTATTCAAATTCATCCCAAGGAATTACTTGGTAAGTGCCAACTTCAATCTTTAGTAACAGTGTGTACATTGTAGTAACGGTGATCTCGTTCTATTGTTCTCGTAGGTTGATTACATATTATGAATTTACCAAACAGATTGGTGATATCGCGGTGGTGCTATTAATGATCATTTATTTCAGTATGGCGTAACTACTCTAAAGTGCTAACCGACTTTACAATTCATGTAATCTTCTCTTGTATTGCGTGTCCCCTTCCTAATCCGTACCTCGGCAGATATTTGTCATTTACAGTTGGTTATAGGGAAACGGGGAAGGCCTCCTGCTAAACTTGACACTGAGCAATAAAGCTCTGACTTTTGACGACTGTTGACCTATTGACGCATCACTTTGGGAAGGCAGAACCGTAAATAACTCATTTCAATCAAACTAGGCTAAAGCCAATCTATGTTTGCGTTATAAACCAACCAAATGTTAGTGATGATTTCTGTTTCCAAAAAGGTCTTGCCACAGAACGTATTGCGTGAGACTTGGTGGTTGTACATTTCGGGGAGTGGGGGTAGGCATCACACACTGTCACTAAAATGCATTGGTAGTCGTTCTAAGAACGCTAGGGACCGTGTCTCGTTAAAACCCACACCCGGCCGTTCTGTAGGCCTTTTTATGAATCGTCACTATTTAGCGAGACACGAAATCTGGATGCACCGCATCCTCTAAATGGGGAAGAGTAAAGAAATGTGAAGTGACGAAATTCCACTTCGGCAGGCACCAAGAACGATCGCAATGAGTCTTGCTAGAGACTGAGTCTACGGTGCGCTTGTGCTAGTCTTGTGATATCTAGAAAGGGGATAGACAGTCACAAGGGTGACATTCACATGAGTACGTGTTTAAAACTACTCCAAAACTTGTCTTCCTCAATGACAGTTGACTTCACAGTACGCTGTCTTAGGATTGAGTAAGACATTTAATTGCTGCTTAGGGAGCGTGCTCCGTTAGAATCGTACTAGTGTCCTCAGAGGTTCTATGCGTTAGGTCTAACAGAGCACGTACAATGAGGCAAACGTTGTAAAACGGTTCCCCGTCTCACTAAAGTGGGTAAATAATAAACAGATAAGTTAACGTAGTTATAAATAATGAAATTAAGCGCAAGCGTAACGGTCCCTTTACCCCTCCACATAATCAAAACTTTATTGCAGATATTAGCCTTCACCTGTGAGGAAGGAGGATTATGTGTGTGTGTTTGTTGGTATGACTGAGTGGGCCTATCATTATAATATGTAGTTATCTTAGGTTGAGAGTGTTATTAAAGTTCTTATAACTAATTAGACAGATACGTGTTGCTGGGGAGTTTGTTCCGCCACTTCTTCTCCTCAGCTCAAACACTAGGAAGTGGTGACGGGTGGGCTCTTTGGGGCTGTCTATAGGCTTTCATGAGAGTTGATCCACAATTCTATTTAAATAATAATTCTGGGTTTTGATTCTCTACCCTTATCTATTTAGTACTAATTCTTGAATTTTACTTTTATTGCTCAGACCAATACTAGAGCTTTTAGAGAGATTATTCAACATCTCTTAAATAATTATTCTTGAATCTAGATTTTCAACTCTATTATTAGTCATCCGTGACTATTATATTCTTGATCTCAGATCCATAATTCGGTCAGATTGACATGAACACGTGTCTTACAGATATGCTTGTTGTGCAACGGGTGAACTTCCAGGGGTTTGGGTGACCACATCTATTTCATATTCAGTCCAAGGACTGATAGGGACCATGTCTCCAAAAAGAGCATGATGATGACGATTTGCCGCAAGAACTAGCCGCACCATTGTCAGACAAGGACCGTCGCATGGTTGCCGCAGGGAAAGCCGCTTCGTCACGTTTCTCAGTTCGAAAGAACTGCTAGGGACCATGTCTCGAAAGAGCATGACGACGTAAAGTAGCTGAAAAGCAGCTTGCGTCACTTTATGGAAGTGTTGCCCTGAGTACTCTGAGTGTTGACGTGAAGTATCGTGTGTGTAACGATTGACCAGATACCTGATACGCTAGCGTATGAGTTACTCGTACATTTAAATAGAAATACAAGTACTTTGAGTATCTCTGATATTTAGCTTTCTAAAACCACATCCAATATGTTTCCATAAATATGAATTCTTAAGTATAATTTAAGGCTATTCGGAATTCATACAAAGTAAATCGGTGGAAGAGTGACCGGTCTGGTGACGAGCTCTACAGGGCCGTACGGGGAGGGGTGCGGTCCTTCCCCCATAGCGGGAACCGACCCAAGGGCTAATATTAACATAACTAGGAAAAACGAAAATTTTATCGGCCAGGGGTCATTTAGGAACAGTCACAATTGATTTGCGGATTGCGACGTCTCCCGCAAATATAAGACTTTCCGCCCAAAAAAGTAACAAAATCAAGTCCACCCTACAAAATTTTCTCCTACAAAAAATTGGAAATCAATTTTCTCTTAAAGTATGGCATTTAGAAGAATGGACGATATGTTACATTAAAAAAAAAAAGATATTCTAATTTGCGTTAATCTATAATGTTGAGCCTAGCCAATAAAGCCGAAAATATTGGGCCCTCAGTTCAGACGTTTTAGTAAAATTCGACGTTCGATTACTTTTTAACGAATAACTTTTATGTCGTTATTTCTTTTTAATTAATTCACAGAGGTATCTTAGTAAAATATATTAAAGTCGTACGTATGTATTTCTTCAGATAAATTCATGTTTTGCAGATTCCTCAGTAAATACATGAATGAATTGAGGGCCCTAGATATACCGCCATAAATCTGTAATGTCATATTCTACAGATTTGGGAATTTCTTAAAATATTTAAGAAAATCTTAACTAAATTCTTAAATAAAAATGATTAATCCAGAGCTAGTACTTTCTGAGATTTAGGCTATGCCACTTTATGCACGCGTTTGGATTGAGGGCCCAAGTGATTTAATCATAAAAGTTTTATTTCACGTTTAAGAAATTTATGGCCATTTGCTTTAAGTTTTTACAATTTTTTACTAATTTCCCTATAAGTCTTATTTCGTTTCGCAAGGAAAAAAAAAATGGGCCCTCAATCCAGATGCACATTTTTTTTTTGGTTGGGAAATCATCAAATAACTTCCCCCGCTCTGGGTGGAGCGGGAGTGCGTGTCAGATCTTTACTGACTAAAACCCACCCGTGTTCCATCAGATGCCTGTGCCAGGGGCCGTGGTATCTTTTTCGAACAACCCGCACCCCTGGCAGGAGATACCTACCCTTAGAGACCGTTTGAACAATTAAATGGGTCTTCGTCGAAAAATCTTAGAAACTATTAGGTTCTCACTACTATAATAATATTCGAGTACTAATCCCACACTTGACGAAACCGTTTGAGTACTTGGAGTCATCCAAAGAGTCTCCACATTTTGGTGAATGAGCGATTGTGCACACCTACTTGTGTACGATGCAAGTATGCATTTTTAAATTGTACACTCAAGGAAAGTAAGGTATTCTCTTATAGAGGTAGGAAAATACATTCGTTCTAGACCATCCATCACTAGTTCTTTATTAGTGATCGATGTTCTAGACCCTCAAACTCCTATCGAAGCTCCTAGCAACATCATCATTTTAAAATAAAGAAAAAGTGATTTTATTTATTTATGCTGCTGCTGGGCACTTGTAAGTAGTGTGTATTATAAGTTGTTTCAGTGATATTATTAACTTATTTTGATGAGTAAATTAGATAGCTCCTAAAATAATAACCTATTTGTGCAAAGAGTACCAAACGGATCTCTAAGTCGCATGCAGGTGGACTGAGTGAGATAATATGTCAGTTACGTATACTGCGGCGCGGGGTGGTCGGAGGCGACGCAGGGCAGGCACACGGGCTGGCCGGCCGCCGCACTGAGCTCGCCGCCCGCCGCCACCAGGCGCGGCGCTGACGACGACGACGCCGCTGCACATGATAAATGATGATGATACATAGTTTTATTAACCGACTTCAAGAAGAAGGAGGTTATCAATTCGACATGTTTACATTTTTTTTAGTATGTTCAGGCATAAACTCCGTCATATACCTACAGGATAAGTTTTTATTCACTGCACAAACTGTAACCGTGAATTCAGCATATCATTCTAGACACAGCGCAGAAATTTGACGTCGGTTATACAAATAATATGCCCAGCGAAATAATTTTACGGCGGTCAAAATGTATGGAACAGCTGATTTTTTTTTTGTATTAACGACGTATAATTTCTACGCTAGGGGTCTAGAATGATATCGAGGGTTGAAAGGCTATTTGTTTGAAGCGACATTTTACGAAGTTTACACCAGAGCCATGCAAAGATTAAAAATTTGGAAAAAAAATCATTATAGAAAAGCTATTGCTCTTACTTTAATGGGGATCAGGGATTGTACTTGTAAGTTAGCAACATTTTTTTGTTTAACGTGGAGAAATGCCTACTGCGCTACCACGGGGAGATAGCGCAGTTATATGGAACTGTAACCCACTAAAACTCCACGGTGTCGCTTGAGGCGGGAACACGGAAACGCGCAAGCCATCCGCGAACCCGCCGCCGCTGTCCGTCACCGGACCCTCCTCGGAGGGGAATAACCCCTATCACCGGCGCACCAGGACACATGGCACGCCATGACCACCCCAGGAACTAAATAGCATAAGGGCCCCAGACGACTCCCTGTCTGGCACCCTTGGTCCCCCTGCGACGGGTCAGCACAGTGGCCCCGCCGCCTACCATGTTTCGGCCGCAGGGGATAGGGAGAGCGGCCAACGCTATACCGACACTCCTCCTCCCTTGCTGCCCCACCTCGTCCGCCATCAAACGGTGGCGGCCCGTCCAGGCCACGGAAGGGAAGACCGCTACTCAGAAGTACCGGCACTCCTCCTCCGCCGCAGCCTGTAACCCTCGGCCGCAGTGCCTCCCATTCGACATCGCAACCCGCCTCAGTTGCGATGCATTTCAACGCAACCTACTTTTTGGCTGCTACGTCTTCGGCTTGGAAGCACTGGGAGGAAGCAATCGCTGTTAATTTGCTTTGATTTTTTGAAGAGCTCCGTTGTCTGCCTCCGAAACGCATTATCACATCTATATGAAATTTAAATGGAACCATTTCGGAATAAACCCGTTTCAAATAAAAAAAGAATTCTGCACATCCATCTATATATGACGGAGTTATGCCCGAATATAAATTAAAAAAAAATGTTGAATTGATAACCTCCTTTTTCGAAGTCGGTTAAAAAGTAATCATTGTAAAGTTGTTTATAAAAATCTGGATATAATCTTGATCAGATCATTTGAGGACCATATATAGTTACCAAATAAAAAGTACAAGATTCACGTGTAAAATGATTGGAACAGCTCAACCCGAAGCCTTTTTTGTCCTCAATATAGTTTTTAACAGTTTATAAGGCTTTCTGGCATAGTTTTCTGTTTTATAAAGGATTTGAATCTATGAAGGCATAGTTCTTGAATGTGGCTAAGTTAATTATAAAAACGTATATATTGACGTCTACACAAGTTAGCGCGACACACATACTCGCGGTTACTGACCGGTGACGGTGAGCGTGGCGGGGCGTGCGCGCTTGGTAGTGGCGGTGAGCACGTGGCGCGCCAGGCAGCTGTAGATGCCGGCGTCACTCACGCTCACGCTCAGGATCAGCAGCTTGTTGCCCGCCACCAGGTAGCGCGACTCTGTCATCACGCAGCACACGTTACTCACTATACACTACCAACTACATTCTGCGACACAGGCTGCGGCTAGGTTTTAAATCAGGGACTTCGACGCGGAACCTGAAATCATGGTCAGTACGTGGGGTTGACCCCCCTGCGGTGTGTATTCCAGATTTCTGTGAAACAGCAGTTTTTTATTGATAACCGCCAAAAAAATTCGAAGCTGGGGATATAGAATCATGTGTTGAATTCATAGTTTCAGGTTGCCCGTCAATGTCCCTGGTCACCCGGTGTGCTATTTGCACTACTCCGTTTAACGTTTACCTAATCCCGTTTCTAACCACTTGTGTCTTTATTAGTGGCTGTTGCTATTTGTGTAGATTTCACTCCCTTTGAGCCAAGGCCATTTTGCAATTTTTTCAACAATACGAATTGTCTTTGTCTAGTTTTTAATTAAGTAAACCTCGATAAAATATGAAGCTAATTTGAGTCTGAGCATTATAAAACGCGTGGAAAAAACATTGTTAAGAAAGACCTTATCCCCTTTAGTAATACGGACCATTCCGGTAAGTCGGAATTAATTAATAAAGAGGTTGTTGCGTTGTTAATTAGCTGAAAGAGCTCCGTAAAGTGGTAGGGGGAGGTGGGGGATGCAGGGAGACGTGTCGGGTAAGCGAGGTGCGCGGGCGGCGCGATGATAGTTTTATTTACATCGGCCACTCGCCGCTCTCCACCGCGACGTTTTTCCGCTTAAAAGCGCTTGCCACGATTTATGTGTGTCGATAATTCCTCTCCTAAAGGAGAGAAAAACTTTTAATAAATTAAAAGGACAATGTTCGTCAAGCACCCGACGCGCTAGATTGCAACATTCACATTTCTGTACAACGTACTTTGCTTATGCTTGAAACGTGCTTTGCTTGGGGCTTAGAGGTGCTAAACGCAAGTTTTATAATGCCTAAAAGATTGTGATCCACTGTAGTAAACAAAAACACTAAAAACAACCGACTTCCAAAAAAACACTAAAAATTGAAAAATAACTTTAATTTCGGAAGTCGGTGACTTTGGACATGTATTTTAATTTTTTGTCACCGCCTTCCGCAATTAAAGTTATTTTTCACTTTTTAGTGTTTTTTTGGAAGTCGGTTGTTTATTTTTTTGAAAAAAGTTTTTTATTTTTCACTTTTTAGTGGTTCAAATGTGCTTACTCTTACATGCTTACCCTTCACAGCGTACCGGCGTGATGTTATGTTATTAACTGGCGTAAACAATTGACAGACATGAGATTACAGCAATCTCTGTCCATTTGCTATCATTTATTGAGGAGTTCCGTTGCCTATCTCCGAAGTTCTTCATCAGATCTTCCCCAAATTGAAATGGGACCACTCCGAGAAAGTACTCTTCCAAAAACTACCCAAATCGCTTCAAGTGTGCCTATAAAATTTGAAGAGTTCTCTATATTTCTCCAGGATCCCATCATCAGATACTGACTTGATGATCATGGAACCACCTGGGAAGTATACCCTTTCAAACAAAAAAAAAATTTCTCCAAATCGGTCCAGCCATCTTCGAGTAATCGGGGAACATACATAAAAAAAAAGAAAAAAAAAAAAGGTTCTGACGAATTGAGAACCTCCTCCTTTTGAAAGAAAAAAATAAAAAACAACCGACTTCCAAAAAACACTACAAAGTTAAAAATAACTTTAATTTCGGAAGTCGGTGACTTAGGAATATGTAGTTGAATCTTTTGTGACCGCCTTCCGAAATTAAAGTAATTTTTCACATTGTATTGTTTTTTTGGAGGTCGGTTGTTTTTTTTTTAAAACGTTTTTATTTTTCTCTTTTTAGTGGTTCACATGTGCTTAGCCCTTCACAGCGTACCAGCATGATGTTATGTCATGAACTGGTGTATAAATGCAATAGACAGACATGAGATTTCGGTACATTTGCTATCGTTTATTGAGGAGTTCCGTTGCTTATCTCCGAAGTTCTTCATCAGATCTTCGCCAAATTGAAATGGGACCACTCCGAGAAAGTATTCTTATAAAAACTACCCAAATCGCTATTTATCGACGAGTAGAGCTAAATGTGCCGAGTTTGGGCTCGTTTTGTTAGTTATGTTGAGATCTTACCTCCTAACTTGATGGAGTGACCTGAAGGTGTACTTCAAAGACTGCTACTGGATCTAATAGATGAGTAGAGCTAGAAGTGCCGAGTTTGGGCTCGTTTTGTTAGTTATGTTGAGATCTTACCTCCTGACTTGATGGAGTGACCTGAATGTGTACTTCGAAGGCTGCTACTGGAACGAATAGACGTGTAGAGCTAGATGAGCCAAGTTTGGGCTCGTTTTGTTAGTTACGTTGAGATCTTACCTCCGGACTTGCTGGAGTAACCTGAAGGTGTACTTCAAAGACTGTTACTGGAACTAATAGACGAGTAGAGCTAGAAATGTCGAGTTTGGGCTCGTTTTGTTAGTTACGTTGAGTTTTTTGACCTCCCCGTCCTTGTCATAGGTGGTCACACTTGTAAAACCCCCTCCCTCTTATGTGACATCACATATTTTGCAATTTTATATTCAGAGAAGTAAGAATAGGCAAGTAGAGTTTTAGTATTTTAGGTTTTAACATGTGCACGTCACAAAGCTTTTGAACCCCCTGGCCTTTATCACACAATGTCACATTTCATTGACCCCTCATCTATAAATTACGTCACACGTTAAGGTAAACGTGACATTATTTATGGATGGCCCCTTATAACGCAATTATTGTTTTAGATGCCCAAGCCTAAGACGTTTGGGAAAAAATCTCGTAACTAACTTCGTGCCTGTAGAAGTAACGCAGAAGAGAAGAACTGCCTCTTTCCAGAATTGATCGATCATCGATATTCAAAAGAAATATGGAACCACGGGAACATTCTTCACATTGTCATAATAATATAGTGAAAACAAAGAATTGATTTAAAAAAGTATTTTTTCGTTAGTTTTATTCATTTTTATCATTTACTAGCTCCTAGCCCGGCTTCTTAAATGCATAACACACTTGGACTGGCAATACATTCCAATTTGGTAGTCCAACAATATCCATTGCATTGTTTTTGTTGGCGTGCAAACTATTATTTTAAACATTTATGAAGCAATGAATATTGTTTAAGTATTGTATTGTGCTATATTTGGCCCAGTGTGTGTGACAAATAAACGCATTTTCTTTCTTCTTTCTTTGCTCTCTTGTTTTGGAGAACCCATTTGCATTTGATATCATAACAAATTTATTTTATTTATGAAATACTAAATAAAACAAATAACATATTATAAGCTTATGATTTAACTATTTGTTTTCAAATAGCTTGTCGCGCAAATTGTTAATACATAGGTACTTTTGCAAGTACTTGCTTACCTGGATGGTCAGTGTGCAATTAAATTAAATATGTGGTACTTATATACTTTTATGAACACATCACGTTACAAACTTTTTGAAAAAAAAAATCAACGTAAGCTTAAAAAAACAGAGCTAAAAATTAAATAAAAGTAGGCTCAAGTATCAAGCCGTGTCAGTTTACTCATAATTTCGCCGCTTCGCGCAAATCGCTGTGTGTGTGTGAGCCGTGCACGTGTAGTAGCAAGACTCAATAGCTAAAATTGAAGCGCGTCAATTCGTAAACACGTCCTTAAGCAAGAAGAAGAAGAGTCCAAGAAGCCATATTGGTTGTTCTGTTTTTCCTAAATCCCTTTTGCTCATCGATTAAAACGTGTTTCTTTTCGAGGTATGAGTATAATTCATTATAAATATACTTCTCAGTTTTTTTTTAAATGATTGGAATGAGTGCAATTGGTCTACAGTTGCCCATGTATTCAGTATCGTTTTTTTTAATAGCGGCTTTACTATAGACACTTTTAAGGCATCTGGATATACACCTGAACAGCTACACAGATTTATGAGATAGCTCAAGTGTTTATAAATAATGTCGGATACATATTTGATTACCTTTGCAGAAATTCCGTCACATCCTGTATTATTTGTGGATTTTAATGATTTTATAATATTTTTAATGTCTGTAGGTATACTGGGGGCAACAAAAATTGAATTTGGACGTTTTGTAATATCGTCTGAATTATTTCCTGAACATGAAATGACAGGACAGGGATTGCTGAAATCTCATGTCTGTCAATTGTTTACACCAGTTAATAACATAACGAAATTAAAGTTATTTTTCACTTTTTAGTGTTTTTTTGAAAGTCGGTTATTAATTTTTTTGAAAAAAGTTTTTTTTTTTCCCTTTTTAGTGGTTCTCATGTGCTTACCCCTTCACAGCGTACCGGCGTGATGTTATGTTATTAACTGGTGTAAACAATTGACAGACATGAGATTTCAGCAATCCCTGTCCATTTGCTATCATTTATTCAGGAGTTCCGTTGCCTATCTCCGAAGTTCTTCATCAGATCTTCCCCAAATTGAAATGGGACCACTCCGAGAAAGTACTCTTCCAAAAACTACCCAAATCGCTTCAAGTGTGCCTATAAAATTTGAAGAGTTCTCTATATTTCTCCAGGATCCCATCATCAGATACTGACTTGATGATCATGGAACCACCTGGGAAGTATACCCTTTCAAGCAAAAAAAAAATTTCTCCAAATCGGTCCAGCCATCTTCGAGTAATCGGGGAACATACATAAAAAAAATAAAAAAAAAAAAAAGGTTCGGACGAATTGAGAACCTCCTCCTTTTGGAAGTCGGTTAAAAAAGCAACCGACTTGCAAAAAAACACTAAAAAGTGAAAAATAACTTTAATTTCGAAAGGCGGTGACTTTGGATACGTATTTAAATTTTTCACCGCCTTCCGAAATTAAAGTTATTAACCGACTTCCAAAAGGAGGAGGTTCTCAATTCGTCCGAACCTTTTTTAACCGACTACACGTGCACGGCTCACACACACGCAGCGATTTGCGCGAAGCGGCGAAATTATGAGTAAACTGACACGGCTTGATACTTGAGCCTACTTTTATTTAATTTTTAGCTCTGTTTTTTTATGCTTACGTTGATTTTTTTTTTCAAAAAGTTTGTAACGTGATGTGTTCATAAAAGTATATAAGTACCACATATTTAATTTAATTGCACACTGACCATCCAGGTAAGCAAGTACTTGCAAAAGTACCTATGTATTAACAATTTGCGCGACAAGCTATTTGAAAACAAATAGTTAAATCATAAGCTTATAATATGTTATTTGTTTTATTTAGTATTTCATAAATAAAATAAATTTGTTATGATATCAAATGCAAATGGGTTCTCCAAAACAAGAGAGCAAAGAAAGAAGAAAGAAAATGCGTTTATTTGTCACACACACTGGGCCAAATATAGCACAATACAATACTTAAACAATATTCATTGCTTCATAAATGTTTAAAATAATAGTTTGCACGCCAACAAAAACAATGCAATGGATATTGTTGGACTACCAAATTGGAATGTATTGCCAGTCCAAGTGTGTTATGCATTTAAGAAGCCGGGCTAGGAGCTAGTAAATGATAAAAATGAATAAAACTAACGAAAAAATACTTTTTTAAATCAATTCTTTGTTTTCACTATATTATTATGACAATGTGAAGAATGTTCCCGTGGTTCCATATTTCTTTTGAATATCGATGATCGATCAATTCTGGAAAGAGGCAGTTCTTCTCTTCTGCGTTACTTCTACAGGCACGAAGTTAGTTACGAGATTTTTTCCCAAACGTCTTAGGCTTGGGCATCTAAAACAATAATTGCGTTATAAGGGGCCATCCATAAATAATGTCACGTTTACCTTAACGTGTGACGTAATTTATAGATGAGGGGTCAATGAAATGTGACATTGTGTGATAAAGGCCAGGGGGTTCAAAAGCTTTGTGACGTGCACATGTTAAAACCTAAAATACTAAAACTCTACTTGCCTATTCTTACTTCTCTGAATATAAAATTGCAAAATATGTGATGTCACATAAGAGGGAGGGGGTTTTACAAGTGTGACCACCTATGACAAGGACGGGGAGGTCAAAAAACTCAACGTAACTAACAAAACGAGCCCAAACTCGACATTTCTAGCTCTACTCGTCTATTAGTTCCAGTAACAGTCTTTGAAGTACACCTTCAGGTTACTCCAGCAAGTCCGGAGGTAAGATCTCAACGTAACTAACAAAACGAGCCCAAACTTGGCTCATCTAGCTCTACACGTCTATTCGTTCCAGTAGCAGCCTTCGAAGTACACATTCAGGTCACTCCATCAAGTCAGGAGGTAAGATCTCAACATAACTAACAAAACGAGCCCAAACTCGGCACTTCTAGCTCTACTCATCTATTAGATCCAGTAGCAGTCTTTGAAGTACACCTTCAGGTCACTCCATCAAGTTAGGAGGTAAGATCTCAACATAACTAACAAAACGAGCCCAAACTCGGCACATTTAGCTCTACTCGTCGATAAATAGCGATTTGGGTAGTTTTTATAAGAATACTTTCTCGGAGTGGTCCCATTTCAATTTGGCGAAGATCTGATGAAGAACTTCGGAGATAAGCAACGGAACTCCTCAATAAACGATAGCAAATGTACCGAAATCTCATGTCTGTCTATTGCATTTATACACCAGTTCATGACATAACATCATGCTGGTACGCTGTGAAGGGCTAAGCACATGTGAACCACTAAAAAGAGAAAAATAAAAACGTTTTAAAAAAAAAACAACCGACCTCCAAAAAAACAATACAATGTGAAAGAATAAGTACAACTCCACAGACAGCCACAGAAAGAGTAAGATTATGAAGTGATTGATAGAAGTACATATTCATCTAAGCGTAAGAATTTTTGTAATAAGATGCAATCACTTCAAACTGAAACCAAATATTTAAAAAGTCGCAGAAAACTGTTAACTACATCACGAATCATTAATATGAGATCTAGCACAGAAACCAAAAAAAAAAGAAAAAGCCTTGAAGGACACTATACGGCTGAAATAGTAGTAATAGCAATAAAACTTCTACTGTGTCTAGTGTTCTTCAAAGCGTTAAAACTAAATGTCATTATAATGTTAACTTGGAAAGAGCTTAAACGAAAAGTAATGTAAATGTGAAAAAACTCGTGCAGGTATTTTGTTGTAATTGCCTATTACAAAAATCCATATTAAATAAAGATGTTTGAAGTTTCATTGAATCAGTTTTATGCCAAAATCACCCCAATCTATCATTATTTTTAAACACTCAAAATGTTTCTGTTAGGTCTATAGCTTTTGCGAGCCGAGAGAGTACTCGGGCGTAATCTCGCTAAAACTGTTAAGTGCCAAACCTTGCACATGTTTTGTGTAATAATTGTTATGGCTACCGTCGTTAGATGGTGTTCACGTCGATTGTGTAAATGTGTGCGTGCGTTTTTCAAGGCTACTTAGGTCTTGTAGTCCTCTTAACCATTAGTCATATGAATCGGAATTTGGATTTTTATTTGGAAGCTCTCATCTCAAAAGTGCGAGTTTTTCAAAAATTGTATTTAAAGCCTTCAAAGCAAGAGGTTTATAGACTGTCATGAATGTCGCGTAGGTTGCGATGCTTAGGGGGACATTATACTATTACATATGTATAATAATAGATGTATGACAATCACCATAATATATACATGAATAATTTACTTGACTTCCCAGATACAATACTTATATTCTGCCCATAGTAAAAATCTTCGTTCCACCAATAATTATCTTCTACGATGGTTTCATTCATTCTTCTTTCTTTGTCCAGGCGGTGTTTGCCATCTGGATACCATGCTGAAACGATAACCGACTGGATACCATGCTGATGTTCAGCATGGTATCCAGCCGGTTATCGTTTAAAGTGAAGGCACGTGAACATATTCGTAAGAAGTTGGTAAAATCATTCCAGCGCTAATTTGCTGGGTTCGTTTTCTCCTCTACCTGTTGTTATTTCTTCAGACAAATGTTACTTACGTTATAAATATGTATGAATCTAATATGTATTAGTACTTATTCTTTTTCGAGTTACCTATGCACACACACACACACGTATGATGTACACACAGCGTCAGTATGTGCTAACCCCTCAAGTTTTAAAATGTTACACAGCTATAACATTGAATTCGTTACGAATGATCTAAAGAATACTTCAAAAAAAGTTCATTGTTTCGACTTAGATTCGAACCATCGCAACACCGAACGTCGTCATACTCATACTGATTTCTGCCGGTACCTGGCCAGTTTGACAAACTAGCCAGCAAGCTCATATGAATTGCGATGAAATTGTTATCTAATATCGTCCGAGTATCCATTAGTTTAACTTACTTATGGTTTTTTTTTTTAAAATTAATCCCTACCCTCAAGTTATAAAGACGTTTTAAGTGAACGTAATACATCAAACGTTGTAGAAACGTTTGATGTATTACGTTCACTTAAAACGTCTGTATGCAGAGACAACATGAGAGATCACGTGACATTTGGTTAGTTTATGTCAATCTAAAATATTTGTAGCGCTTCTTATTTTATCGTTTGCGTTAAAAGGATGTCACTTGTTTAGGGACCCGTTTGTATCAGTTGGAAAAATATGTATGTTATATATGTAATCTGTAAATTTTCAAATCAAATTGTAAAATATAAATCTTTGTAGTAATATAAGTTATAGTTTAAGTTTTGTTAAATAATAAATATTATAAAATGATTATGAAAGTATTTAATAATTCTTGGTTTATAAATATTACTTAAACAAAATAGAAAAATACTTTTTATTAACAAAATAAAAATTTCATGACAGAAAGCACATTTGGTGCCTAGGATTTCAACCTCCAATCTTATCCTAATTAATCTTAGTCTGATTAGACATTGAATAATCTTCCGTAAATCTTAACCATATTCAGTAAAACAATACTGGAACTATAATAAAATGTTTTAGCAAAATACAAAAAGTAACTTGGGCCTAGCACGGATTTGAACACACATGTCTTTTGGAGGGGTAACCACTTGATAGAGCTATGCCTGCCATGTTCGTCTCCACATCACCCTAAGGTTGACTGGTAGAAAATGCCTCAGGCATTAAGTCCGCCATTGTACAGTATACAAATTTTAGGCTTACAGTACATGTGCAAAAAAGTGTGAATCTATACATATTATCAATACATGTAATAAAAATGTAACGGATCGCTGTCTGTACATGGAAGATAAATGAGGAAAATATCGTTGGGACCTTTATCAACGCAAATAGCACCCAAAACAATAATTGTTAGAATTTTTGTCTGTTTGTCTGTTTATCTGTTTGACTGTGCGTTTGTGCACGCTAATCTCAAAAACGGCTTATTCTATTTGGACTTAGTTATCACTAATATATTATGGTAAGTTTTATTTAACATTTAGTGTTTTTTTCATCTCAATCGGTTCATAAATAAAAAAGTGATGCCAATTTAAAGAATCACGTCGAACATTTGTTAAACTATCTATCTATATAATGTAGGTAAATAAATACATTTTGTTAGTCAGCTTTTTAAACGCTTTATGCCTTCGAAGTACCAGGTTGTCATAACTCGGTAAGAGCATACCTAACAAAGTTGAGTCAGCTAGAAAGCGCTTACATTTTAACATAATAATTTTAATGTTATAACAAAATTAATAACGTAAACACCAATTAAAAATCCTATTAGAACTATTTTCGACTTCTACGTGGACGATGTCGCGGGCAAAAGCTAATTTCTAATAAAATAGTAGCGAAGTCAAAAGTGTGCAATTATTTTTTTATTTTAATAAAAGCATTATTTTTGCGAATTGCTGAATTGTTAAAGGCCATGTTTGAGAATCATACGTGCATATGAGAAAAATAAGCACGTCAATGAGTCTTCTCGTTAGGGATAAAGAGAAATCACCCTCCATTAGATCTTTCATGGCCCAATAGATTTTCTTATTCTCTTGAATTCAGCAGAGGTCCACGGTATAGGCATTGGACTTGTGGACCGGGGTAAGAATACAACCATCCGTTCCATCACTAAAACATCTGATGATACTCGGAAAGGTGCCACGGTTAAATGGAATTGGGCTGGACCGTGGGCTGGACACATTTGCCGTATGTCAGACGATCAATTAGCTAAACTTACGACCCAGTGGATCCCGCTTAGTGGCAAATGAAATCACGGCAGGCCCTGGCGGAGATGGTGGGATGAGCTGGACTTCTTTAATAAAGATTGGTCCTTGGTAGCTCGGACAGACACAAGTGGAAAGAGAGTAGGGAGGCCTTGGCCGAGCGGTGGGAGATTAATGGCTTCTAATAATATTTACATATTTAAAGTGAATGCACGACGCCATTGCGGCAGGCCGAGATGAAGACGCCATCCTCATCAATATTCTCGGGTGTGTGAATGGGCCATGTTAATGCCCAAAAATTAAAATTTTAGTATTTTCTCGCAAGTTAAAGGAAACGAAGTGATATAGATCCCCATTAACACTGGTATCGAACAAGATGACGCCACACATTAGCCCGTAGAATTTCTGAATTCGTTAACGGCACTAGACTTCTGGCGTACATAGCTGAAGGTTGGTATCCCAATTACGCTCCTTCAGAACATTTTTCCGCCGAAGCTGTGTAAAGGAACCCGGCTGGAAGTCATTTGTATTAGCAGAGAAACGTCATCGATGCGGAAATTCTATCAGGTTGTGGCGTAGGCTAAACATTGTTTATCCCGCATATACCACTAATGCCCCACAATTACCTCTTATAGTTTAAGTGCGAGCAGTTCCCTGTGAGCGTATGCTTGGCGGTGACTATCAACCAGTCACAGGGGCAGCTATTGAAGGCGGCAGGTGTCAACCAGAAGACAAGCTGCTTCACACACGGACCAGTTGTCCGTTTGAGAAGCAGCTTATCCTCTGGTTAGTAGTTACCAGTATGTAGGTTGTTGCCGCATCACCAGTCCTGACTCTCTGTATTTGTCTGCTAAGTACAAACCTACAAACGTAGCATATAGGGAAGTTTTATGAAAATATGGATCTTATTGTAGTATATTGTGGTGTCTTACGAGTTTAACGCGGACGAAGTTAGTAAATAAATAAAATACATAATTTTTGAGCTTAGTGTAATATCCTCCTAAGCGAGTACGCCCCCCATACAGGCCTAGCGTCGGTTGCGTCCACTTGAGAGGAGTGTGCGGTGCTTACCTGGCGACGGCGGGTCGATGTGCAGCACGGTGTCGCCGCGGTACCAGAGCTCCGGGCGCACGAGTGCGGAATCGCCCGTGGCGGCGCACGTGATGGCCGCCACGCCGCCCGCAGCCACCGCGCTCGCCTGCACCACCACCTCCCAGCCCACCTCCGACACTGCACAACAAAACCGTCATACACCGCGCACAGCGAGGTACTCGTTGCGGCGTGTGCTCGTGCGGCATTACCTGGTACGAAGGTGACGTCCCGCGACAGCGTCGTGCCGTGCACATTGGTGGCGCGGCATCGCACCGTCGTTGTCGCTGCATCGTATGCGCTTGACGGCAATATCTCTAGCGTGCCATTGCTGTGTATTCGTCTGTTTAACACAAAATTAATAACAACTCATGGTCAACTGGACTTGAGTACTGAATCGGGTAGTAGAGAATCGACCAGTGACAAAAATAACGAGGGCAAATTTTAAAAGCGAAGTGATACTGAAACAATTAAAAGATTCAGCGACGAGCGTCACAGAGCCACAGTACAAAGACAACGAGACGTGGCCACAGCTTGAGCCGAGTAATGAGACCGTTTTGTCGTGGACGCCTCGCAACGGTCGAATATTAATCACGTAATTATCGCCCAAAATGAAATAAAAACGATTCGACAACGTTATTCATCTCAAAAGGTTTCATTTAGTACCTACCAACCTAGCTAAGTGTGGCCAAATTGAAGCCAGTTAGTAAATAGACGTGGGACTTATTTTCAACCTCTGGCGACAAAAGTAGTTTGGACTTTAATCTTGTGTATCTGTGTGTCTGCGACATTCTAACTCTCAAACGGCTGAATCAATTTTGTTTTTACAAGCAGTGTTGTTACTGACTAGTGATTGTAAATATATCTTCAAATGAGTATGAGTAGCATTTTTAGAAAGCCACGTAGGTATAGCACGTACCGCAGGCCCGGCTGGGCGTGCAGCGCGGTGCCGTCGTCGGCGATCCAGGACACGAGCGGCGCGGGCTGGCCGCGCGCGGCGCAACGCACGCTCACGCCCGCGCGAGCCGCGTACTGCACTCGCGGCGGCGGTTCCTCCACCAGCGCCGGGCCTAGCATCAACAGCTTACCGCGGGACACTGAAACAAACGAGCATCAACTTTATGTCAAAATAAGAGAGATACAATTGCAACTGTAACTTATGTAAGTATGTTCTTGCATATTCCTGTCAAGATATCAATGTTGTATAAGAAAGAGACTCTAAAAGAATAACAATTGTAGTCAGTAAATATGTTCGGGACTTGGAAGAAGTAAAGCAATAAAAGTTTATTTTTTCTTTTTATCTAACTTCTTCTGGCAACAATCACAAATGTATCCCAAGATGCAAGTCCGAGCGGCACGCGACGGCGGCGGTTCCGCACAAACAAAGACTAACTTTAAGCCACTTAAAAGTCTAACAGTTCAACTTCAGTTTTAAAACCGTTTGACCTAAAAAAAGACGTCGCTCGTTCCGCGGGCGCGGCGGACGGGAGGGATCGGTTGCGACGCGCCACGGCTGTGGCGGCAAGCGGCCGGTGGCGTCCCGGACCGCTATTACTTTGCAGAAGTTATGCCGTCCCCGGCTCACAGGATACTCTTAAAATGTGTAATTCAGTTAAATTTGTTGCCACTTGTTTGTTGGAGTTAGTTTCTGTTTTACTTTCACAATTACGCAGACACATATGAACGAGAAATAAACAACGCAATGTACAACATAATACAGTGGTTACACTCTAACAACTTACAAATTAATATGCAGAAAACTAAAATGATCCAATTCCAAATGCATAAAAAGCCATTGACGTTAAATATTAAACATAATGATACTATAATCGAACATGTGGCAAGTACTAAAGGGGAATGCCTAGAAAATGCCTGTAATGAACAGAAACTACTAATAGTCCTTAATTCTATTTAGAATAAAATATGTATAATGAAGTAAAGGCTCGTGCAGACTAGCGCGACGCGACGGTCGCGTCGCGACACTGGTAGAACAATTTCTATGAAAACTGAATGGGAATTGTTCTACAAGTGTCGCGTCGCGCTGTCGCGTCGCGGCTGTTTGAAGAAGCCTTTATTCTCAAGTTTGTATACCTAGGGTGAAAATATAAGCATCATTAAAATATTCAACTTGACATCTGTCTGATTCATTCTTATTTTATTGGAGGTCAGTGTTTATTTGATACAAGTAATCGACATTCAGCCAAACTGGGACCGTCAAATAATCCTTAACGACCTATTTTATAGAATTACTGCACAGTTATCATTAATTTAATATAGTTTGACCTATTTATATAGTAAATATAATTAAAATAATATAATATGCATGTCAATATTGAATGAAAATCAAATTATGTTCAAAACAGAAAACGTTTCGTAGGCTGTACGCGTCACGTGTCCTTTGCCTTACCTACTGACAGTTTGAAAGAAAGAAAGAAGAAGAAAGAAAAAGTATTTATTAGACTCGCACAGGAATAACACAAACTTAACTAAATAACATTCTTAATAAAATATAAATTAAAATTAGAGAAAAAACAAAAAGTAAAAATAAAAAACAAAGTCCCGTACGAGGCCAAAAGGCCCCTATCTCAGCATGATGCTGCGACATTTAAAAAAAAAACTGTCGCAGCGCTGGTATTCTGATGGGGCCCACTGTGAATGTCACGGACAGATACAGAAATTAAAAATATATTAAAAAATAGATACTATGTGTAAAATAATGTACATAAACAGTAATTAAAGTGATCCGCGTGTCTGCACCCCACGTAACATCTATTACTTGTCTGTGCCTTTATTGTCTGTGACACTATGGCATCATTGTGACAAGTAATGAGACGCAGGCGCTGACATTACGGTAAAAACAAAAGAAAATCACAATTTTTATATAAAAGTATTACGGCTATCTTGCAAGTTAGAGAATTTACGGCTATTAGTGAAATAAAGATAATAATAATAACTAAGGTTTTGAGACAGTAAGGAAAAGTGTAAGAGTTCCGATGTACAAAAATGACAAACAACAAACAAATTAAAAACAAAAACAAAGTGCGAAACCAATGTTGCTGTGCCTGTATAATCGCTGCCAAACGCTCGTCACCATTGCAGCTGCGTGCAGATCAAGGGTAAGTTCAAAGTGTGGTATCTTTTTGGAGTTGTAGTAAGTGATGTTTAAATTTGGTTCTGAATGTGCCAACTGTCTTTATAGCACGAAAAGGAGGTGGCAAGTCGTTCCAGCACCGAGAGGCAGCGAATTTGAAACAACCACGGAATGCAGCAGTTCTGTGCGATAAGGCTAACAAGAGGTACGAAGATGCTCTAGTTTTAATCTTGTTAATATCGCGCGACCAAGACAATTTTTTGTATAAATAGTCTGGTCTCTTTGTGAGAATAGTGCCAAAGAGTAGGGTAGCCAGATGAAGCTTTCTGCGTGCTGACATTCTCATCAAATTACCCTTATTTAAAAATGGAGTGATGTGGGATCGGGGTGGGACATTGTAGCAGAATCTTGCACAAGCATTCTGCACCCGCTGTATCAGTTTTTCGCTTCTACCGAGAATGCACGCCCCATACACAGTGTCAGCGTAGTTCAGCTTGGATAGAACAAGTGACTCACACAGCATGACACGCATGTCCACACTTATGTAAGGACGGACACGATACAAGAGCTTGAGTCGGTAGAAGCAGTTGCGCACGGCTTCAAGATGTGAGTTTCGAAGTGCAGCTGCCCATCAAATATCAGCCCAAGATTACGAGCCTCTAGAACCCTTTCCACATCACAATCATCAATCCTGAGGCCCAGGTTGCATGCAAGCATTTTGTTCAGGAAATCCCTAGATCCCATAACAATGTACTTGGATTTACTTGGGTTCAGGACCAAGGAGTTTCTTCTGGACCAACCAGAGATCCTCTCCAAATCCTCATTGATTTTGTTTACAGTTTCAGCAGTATCCTGGGAGTGAAAGGAGAGGTACAACTGCAGATCATCAGCATACAGGTGGAACTTGGTGTTGACCAGACAGTTGATGATGTCAGCACTGTAAAGAATGAAGAGAAGCGGGCCTAGGATCGATCCCTGCGGTACGCCCCTGTTCACCCGCCTCGGACTAGAAGACTTGGTATCTCCGTTACTGTCAGATGTCACCTGGACGAATTGTGCTCGATCACTGAGGTAACTTCCAAACCATTTGACTGTTTCAACATCACATCCATAGTATGCCAGCTTAGAGAGAAGAAGCGAAGTATTAATAGAGTCAAAGGCGCGCGAGAAATCTAGTAAGACAAGAAGGGATCCCATGCCCTGGTCTCTGGCTTCGAGAATGTTACCAACTACATCCAGGAGCGCTGTAGCTGTGCTATGTCCCCTGCGAAATCCGGATTGAGCCAGAGGCAAAATACTGTGTTGCTCCAGATATGCCCTAAGCTGGTCCGAGACAACTCTTTCTAAAATCTTGGACAGACATGGCAGTAGGCTTATTGGACGGAGGTCTTTCACACTAGTGGGGTTAGTTACTTTTGGGATTGGTCTAACTATTGCCATTTTCCACAGATCAGGGAAAGAAGAGGTGACTATCGACTTGTTGACCATAGCTGTGATAACTGCAAGCGTTCGAGGGAGTGTCAACATCAGCATCTCCAGAGAAATATGGTCTGAGCCCTGCGCATTGGACTTAAGACCGCGCAAGATCCTCAGCACCACATCCTCTTGGACGGGCTCAAGCTGGAAATGACTGTTACTGTGTCTATGGTGTTCAAAATATGTTAATTCAGCAGCTGTGACCTCACCACTGCCAGGCACATCCAGAAAGTGTTGGTTTATAGACTCTGGGTTGTTACAGAAATGTGGTAAACTATGCTCTGGTTTTTTTGAGGTGGCTATAGTTGATTTAATATGTGTCCATAACTTCTTTGGTTGTTTAATATTACTATTAATATATGTTTTAAAATATGCACACTTCTCACTGTCAAAAGCTGCTCTAACAAGGTATTTTAATTCTTTATAGGATTTAATGTGATGTTCAGATTTAGTTGTTTTTGACTTCAAATGGCACTTGTCACGCAGCCTCATCATTTCCTTGACAGTGTCGGTAATCCAGGGATAAGATTTCTCTTTAATTAAGATTTTTTTCAGAGGAGCATGCAAATCAAATAGGGTCAAGATGTATTGGTTAAACATTGCAACCATGGAGTTCACATCCTCCAGGCTTATAATATGTTCCCAGTCCATTTTATTTAAGTCTTCATTAAAAAAATCAGGAAGGATATCTTTAAGCGGCCTATAGGTAGTCCAGTATGGAGTGGGCTTCTCTATTTTAAAATTAAATTCGACACAAATAATTGCGTGGTGTCCGAGCTCCGGTATGTGTGATACTGAGACCCCACACACACGGGCGTCAGTGCACACTATATCAATGAGAGTTTCACTGTGGTCCGTGAAATGGGTTGGCTCAGTAACAACTTGTTTAAGCTTGCAGCAATGTATAAAATTGTTCAGCAGTTTAGATTTGCTGTCAGTGTGGCATAATACGTTAATATTGAAGTCGCCAAGCAAGATGACCTTGTCCGCATTAGCAAAGGAGGAGAGAGAATCAGTAATCGCATCCAAGAAGACATTCACATCAAGCCACGGCGGCCTGTATGCAGTGCCGATGATAACCGAGTGCGAGTTAATGTTAAGCCTGAGCCACATCTGCTCGACCTGCGGCGCCGGCGGGTGCGGCGCGGCACGCACGTGCACCCCGCGGCGCACGTAGAAGCCCACGCCGCCCCCGCGGCCGCCGCGCACGGTGCGCGCGCGCGGCACGTGCCGCAGCCGGTAGCCCGGCACTGTCGGCGCGCGACCCTCCTCTCCCTGCCTGAGCCAGGTCTCATTTATCGCCATGATGTCTACCGAGAGGCTATCCATAGCAACTAGGAACTCCTCATGGCGCGAACCTAGCGACCCTGCATTAAATAATCCAACTGTTAGATTTCTGGTCTTATTCATTTTTGTAAATAATGGTGTATACATATAGTAATAATAATGTGTTTATCGTAGATAGTATCAAATGTAGTATTATGTAGTGTAGAGTTTTGCACCAAATTACGTTGTGGAAATATACTGAAATACATAGTGATAGGTGTAGTTTGTAATTCAAATATTGAATGTACGCCGAAAAAAACTTGTCAGGCAAACTGTAATAAAATAGAAAGTCTGTAAAAATAAATATGTCATAGTAAATATTGTAGCCGTGACAGTATTGAGCGGAAGTGTGATAAATATAAGATGTAAGTACATAAATAATTAACTGTAGAGCTGGGCCAGTAAAAGAAACCAAAGTATACCGAGACAAGAAAACATTGGGCCTCGCACAAGAAAAATTTAAGAATTTTAGTATAAACAAAAGAGATACAGAAAATAGGTACTGGTTTTCAGTCAAATTGTTACACACAGTACTGTGGTGTTCAGGGGTCAAGAAATCAGACATCCTTTCCACTAGACACCTCGTAACCAAAAACCCGCGTGAGGTCCTCCTCTGAGCGGATACAGTGGGTGGGCTTGCCGTCACCCTGCTTGGCTAGAATGCGGCCGAATTTCGTCCAAGTATACCTCCACCCGAGACGGGTACCAGCTTCACGCACTCGGTAAAACAAGTGCTTGTTAGTTTTGGTGAGTCTCTCGTTCAGAAAGAAGCGACGCGGGGGTGCGGACAGTCCTAAATCCGCGGTGGTGGCTCCGCGTCGCACGCGCGCGCTCTGCAGCAGGTCATCGCGCAGTGCGCGCCGCGTCAGGCGCACCACGATGCGCCGCCCGCGTGCTGTCGCTGCCGCTGCTCCCCCTGGGCTCGCTCCGCCGACCGGACTCGCACCGGACTGTGCCTCTCGCTCGGCTCTCAGGCCCACCCGTTGCGCGAACACTATGTCCCGTTCGTCGAGAGTCACCCCTAGTTTTGCCGCCACCAGCCCGACGGTGTGCACCACGTTCTCTCCCGAAGTCTCCGGGATGTTGGCGATCTCGAGATCGGAGCCAAGTAAATCCTGCTCACGGTCGTTAAGGTCGAGCTGTAACTTTAACACAATCCGTTCGAGCTGGCTTACTTTGCCGTCTGGTACTGCCGCACTTTGCCGACTTTCTAGAGCCTCAATCCTGGCTTCCAACCCGTCAACCCGCTCGGTACATACCCCTAACGACGAGTGCAGGCCGGCCATCTCACGACGGAATTCGCGCATTTCATCACGAACCTCCCGCAGCTCGGAACGGAAGAGCCTTATCTCCTCACGGAGGGTGAGCTGCGCATCTAGCGAGGGCTCCCCGTCAGCACCCTGCTCACTACCAGCCCGAGACAGGGCCTTAGCCTCGGCAACAACGGGCTTGGTCTGATTGCCCCGAACCTGAGTCGCCGCAACTGGTGACCTGATCATGGCGCCTTTGGCTACTGCCGCTGCCGTAACAGGGTCCGCTGCGGATCCAGAGTCTAGTTCAACAGGGACTGCCGCCGCTGTCGACGCTGATGCTGGAATAATAGCGGGACCACTACCCAGGTCCTTTACGGGTGTGGCGCTGTTGTCTCCCCTGGGCAACTTTTTCCTGCACTCAGGGCACAGCCAGTCACCGCTAATCTGCGTTGGGTCGGGCAACAACAGGCAAGCGAGGTGATATCTGTTGTGGCACGCCGAGTTACTACACGCAGCGCCCCCTTTTGCCGAAAGAAATCTACCGCAGGCTGCACACTTCACCATAGTACGGCTGGGAACAACTAGATGTCGCACGCCTTTCTTACTCCAGCGACGATAGATGGCGCCTGCTACTCAACGAATTAATGATTTGTATAAACAGTCTGTGGTAACGTAGTCCGAAGTTGCAAAAAATTACACTTTTAGGGGGTATCGGGGGCACAATGTAAATAACAAGTAACTTCAACGTCAAAATAGTAAATAAAACTGAGAAGTGTTTTTGCGGTTTTACACTACCGAACAGCTTTAAAATTGCTCTACAAACAACCACACGCGTGAGGAACAATACAGTGCTTAAGTAAACACGAAATAAACTGTGAATTGATTGGTATTTTGTTTTTTATCTGTGCTGACACGAACAGCTGATGTGTACCGTAAACCGTCCGTGACGTCACTCCGTTTGTCACACTCTAGTTTGACGTTACTGCATTTCATTCTTTCGGTTGTTTACTTGAATTGATTGATTTATGGTTTTGCGTTTACGACTTGAGTTACATACTATAAAGGATACTTATGCCCGGTTTCTGAAGTACTCGTATCGGCAGTTTATCTAAACATTAGTGGTTCGATAACTTGTGAAAGTGCGTTTCCGAACACCGCAAAATAGTATAAACCCCGTTTAAACTCAGGTTAAGTTAACTGACCAATGTTTGCCGTTTATCGGTTCCTTAAATAAAAATAGAATAGAATAGGATATTTAACAACGGCTGTAAACATTTTATAAGGATTTTGTTTGCACTTCATAGATAGAAACATACGTTGTGTTAACAGCTATCTCGATATTGCATCGATTAAAACATTTAAATGATGTTTTGTTGTTTAACCTTGACTTAACCTATATTTTAGAAAACATGGTTGAAACTGGCGTCTACCTAGGTTTTTGATAGTTATTGAAATTGTAATGGGTTTCCTACGATTTGTAGTGCAATTTGGCGTATATTTCATTGTCGTTCATTTCAGGCATTTTTGTCCTTGGCTGATGGGCATTTCCCTTTCTGGGTATAATGTTGGATCATGTTGGATCAGAATAAAATTGCGACTGGAAAACACAATGTAGATTACGTTTGTGACAACCTCGACAGATTTGTTTACGCAATAAAAAGAATCAGAGTCACGGTATCAACAGGAGCTGCTCTTTGTGCTTATCACGGTGTGACTGTCTGTCATCTATTAAATGGCGCAATGTTATCATTATTCTAAAATCGTCACACGTGTTCCCGGGCCTCTTAGAAAACACATTAAGTCGCAACTTTATGATCTGAGAACTCGACCCTAATAAATAATCCTATTTCTTTAAAATTCTAAAAACAATTTTGGAATTCCTTAGAAACCCATTAGGGCACTTATGCCCATTAACTTAGTCGAAAGCAATAAATTACGGCACCTAAGGATGCAATATTTCTTGCAAATTCTAAGAACAACGAACAAATGAGCAGTGGCGAAGGCACCATATAGCACGTTAGTAATGGCTACTATTGCCAAAAGAAGATATTTACACTACGTGTATTTAATTCACCATAACATTCAAACAACAGTTATCTTTAGCTTTGTACTACAAAATGTTCTATATTAACCTGGCACCGAAGCGTCAGAATCGGGAACTGGGAATTCATACAACGGCGATTCCGTAATTTGTTTGGGTTTCAGCTGTTCAATTTGATAGTAGTTATTTATTTACATAGTATAAAACAAAGTAGCTTTCGTGTTGGTGCGCTTAGATCTTTTAAACTACGCAACGGATTTGAATGCGTTTCATCAATACACAGAGTGACTTGAGGGGAAGGTTTATATGGATAATGAATTGACCATCACTCGGGCGAAGCCACGGGCAAAAGCTAGTTATCAATAAATCAGTAAGTTGAAGCCGACTTCGTGGAGAAATTTACACTTCACCGCTGCAATCAGCCACATCTGGATACCATAACATAGGCCCAAGCGTACCCTTGAAATCTATTGAGAAACGAGACAAAAGAGGGTTTCTTTTGTCTCATTTCTGGCCATAAAACTATTCTGAAACTATTCTGGGAAAGAGACGCGGGCCGACATGTGGGGATTTTGAAGATGGGGAAGGGATTGGAAAGTTTGAGGCAGTTGGTTTTAGACCACGGTAGGAGGGAGTTGAGAGAGGATACGCTTAGAGAAGTGAGAACGGAGTCGTGAGCAATGAGACTATGTCTTTGTATTTCGTTAAGTGCGTGATAAGTGTAAAGGTTTAAACTAGGCTATATTAGTCTAGAATGAATGTAAGGCGCGTGAATCTCAGAGAGAGTTTGTGAGATAGTGAGTTTGAGAGCACGATAGGAGGTGGTCACGAATTAGATCTCGCTGTGAGAGTGTTATAGAGTCGTTTAGTTCTTGATATGTGTACAGGTTTGGACTAGTCTATAATAGTCTAGAATGAAAATAAGGCGCGTGAATCTCAGAGAGAGTTTGTGAAGGGGCTAATTTGTGAGCACGGTAGGAGGCTGTCGAGTTAGGCTAGGCTTTAGCAATGAGATTTATATCTCTGTGAAAGTGTTATTTAATACGTTAAATATTTGATAAGCGTGTAGCTTTAGATTAGACTATATTAGTCTAGAATGAATGTAAGTGGCATGTAAGGCGCGTGAATCTCAGAGAATGAGTTTGTGGGGAGTCGGTTAGGGACGGTTAAGAATGACGGACGGAGTTGATTACCCAGGCTAGTTAAGTTAGGCGAGATATTCTAAGCGAGGAAAAATAGTGTGGTGAGCTGTGAGGGATGGTGCAGGGAGAAACTGGTAATAGACGCAGTATTTTGTAAGTGAGTTGTATTCAAATTCATCCCAAGGAATTACTTGGTAAGTGCCAACTTCAATCTTTAGTAATAGTGTGTACATTGTAGTAACGGTGATCTCGTTCTATTGTTCTCGCAGGTTGATTACATATTATGAATTTACCAAACAGATTGGTGATATCGCGGTGGTGCTATTAATGATCATTTATTTCAGTATGGCGTAACTACTCTAAAGTGCTAACCGACTTTACAATTCATGTAATCTTCTCTTGTATTGCGTGTCCCCTTCCTAATCCGTACCTCGGCAGATATTTGTCATTTACAGTTGGTTATAGGGAAACGGGGAAGGCCTCCTGCTAAACTTGACACTGAGCAATAAAGCTCTGACTTTTGACGACTGTTGACCTATTGACGCATCACTTTGGGAAGGCAGAACCGTAAATAACTCATTTCAATCAAACTAGGCTAAAGCCGATCTATGTTTGCGTTATAAACCAACCAAATGTTAGTGATGAATTCTGTTTCCAAAAAGGTCTTGCCACAGAACGTATTGCGTGAGACTTGGTGATTGTACATTTCGGGGAGTGGGGGTAGGCATCACACACTGTCACTAAAATGCATTGGTAGTCGTTCTAAGAACGCTAGGGACCGTGTCTCGTTAAAACCCACACCCGGCCGTTCTGTAGGCCTATTTATGAATCGTCACTATTTAGCGAGACACGAAATCTGGATGCACCGCATCCTCTAAATGGGGAAGAGTAAAGAAATGTGAAGTGACGAAATTCCACTTCGGCAGGCACCAAGAACGATCGCAATGAGTCTTGCTAGAGACTGAGTCTACGGTGCGCTTGTGCTAGTCTTGTGATATCTAGAAAGGGGATAGACAGTCACAAGGGTGACATACACATGAGTACGTGTTTAAAACTACTCAAAACTTGTCTTCCTCAATGACAGTTGACTTCACAGTACGCTGTCTTAGGATTGAGTAAGACATTTAATTGCTGCTTAGGGAGCGTGCTCCGTTAGAATCGTACTAGTGTCCTCAGAGGTTCTATGCGTTAGGTCTAACAGAGCACGTACAATGAGGCAAACGTTGTAAAACGGTTCCCCGTCTCACTAAAGTGGGTAAATAATAAACAGATAAGTTAACGTAGTTATAAATAATGAAATTAAGCGCAAGCGTAACGATCCCTTCACCACTCCACATAATTAAAACTTTATTGCAGATATTAGCCTTCACCTGTGAGGGAGGAGGATTATGTGTGTGTTTGTTGGTATGACTGAGTGGGCCTATCATTATAATACGTAGTTATCTTAGGTTGAGAGTATTATTAAAGTTCTTATAACTAATTAGACAGATACGTGTTGCTGGGGAGTTTGTTCCGCCACTTCTTCTCCTCAGCTCAAACACTAGGAAGTGGTGACGGGTGGGCTCTTTGGGGCTGTCTATGTCTATAGAAGAAAGTCTTTTCATGAGAGTTGATCCACAATTCTATTGAAATAATTATTCTTGGGTTTGATTATCTACCCTTATCTACTTAGTACTAATTCCTGAATCTAGATGTTCAACTCTATTACTAGTCACCCGTGACTATTGTATCCTTGATCTCAGATTGGTAATTCGGTCAGATTGACATGAACACGTGTCTTACAGATATACTTGTTGTGCAACGGGTGAACTTCCAGGGGTTTGGGTGACCACAGCTATCTCATATTCAGTCCAAGGACTGATAGGGACCATGTCTCCAAAAAGAGCATGATGACGACGATTTGCCGCAAGAACTAGCCGCTCCGTTGTTAGGCCAAGGCCGGTCGCACGGTTGCCGC
This sequence comes from Polymixis lichenea, assembly GCA_949091785.1. Classification (NCBI taxonomy): domain Eukaryota; kingdom Metazoa; phylum Arthropoda; class Insecta; order Lepidoptera; family Noctuidae; genus Polymixis; species Polymixis lichenea. The sequence goes on from OX420932.1 coordinate 301,239, forward strand.
AGGGAAAGCCGCTTCGTCACGTTTCTCAGTTCGAAAGAACTGCTAGGGACCATGTCTCGAAAGAGCATGACGACGTGAAGTAGCTGAAATGCAGCTTGCGTCACTTTATGGAAGTGTTGCCCTGAGTACTTTGAGTGTTGACGTGAAGTATCGTGTGAGTAACGATTGACCAGATACCTGATATGCTAGCGTATGGGTTACTCGTACATTTAAATAGAAATACAAGTACTTTGAGTATCTCTGATATTTAGCTTTCTAAAACCACATCAAATATGGTTCAATAAATATGAATTCTTAAGTATAATTTAAGGCTATTCGGAATTCATATAAAGTAAATCGGTGGAAGAGTGACCGGTCTGGTGACGAGCTCTACAGGGCCGTACGGGGAGGGGTGCGGTCCTTCCCCCTTAGGGGGAACCGACCCAAGGGCTAATATTAACATAATTAGGAAAAACGAAAATTTTATCGGCCAGGGGTCATTTAGGAACAGTCACATGTGGTGCCGTGACCAGGATTCTCGTCATTAAATGTACTGACTTATGTCAGTGCAACGAGAAAGAACTAGTAATGGGTTACTACTATATTAACACAACGTAAACGATTACACAACGTAATTTTGTGGTTCTATAAATTTTTAGAGATGGCAAGAGTTATATAACACCTACAATTACATACGTTTGTTTAGGGAATGGTGGTTGAATTCTTCAACTACTGGTAGCGGATTCAATTTCCGCATGATTTATCTGTTGATATTAGGTTTCTGTGTCACGGCTTGTGGGTTCAAACCCCGCTTAATTAGTATTGACTGTTGCTTGGGTTCATGTACTACTACAATAAAAGGTTCTACTGCCTGCAAACATGAGAATTGTGTCTGACAGTCTGTTATATATGAGAACTGTTTGTGCGTTTGAAATTTATGTCAGTGTATGTGTGTGTGTGAAGTGAGCTTAGGTATAAAACGTACCCTTGATATGGGTAAATCTAAAATCATCAATAGTTGGCGACACATGTCGTATAATTGAATAGATACTCGTTTGGCCTTATTTCAAATTCCAGGATATTTAAGATCACATCTGGCTGCGACTACGCTATCTCTAAACCTTTGGTTTGAGGGTTGCGCTTGATTTAAAGCTTCTTCGAAATCAGCTGACAACGGCTGACTGCAACAGCAGTAGCTGTAACGTGGCTCCTGTTACGAAGCTAAGTTTTACTTTTATTAGACACTCCAGTTACCCATAGCTACGTGGTATGATTTTTGTTATCTCGTGAAATATTATAGGTTTATGTTTTAGGGCTATGGTACTATAGTCATAACTTCAAATGTTGCAGAAAATGTTCTCTTAAACATTTTATAATCTGATGGGATAGACAAAAATAATGGTGTGCTAGTAAGTGAATAATTGTTTGGATAATCTAGGATGTCTACATTTTCTACCATAACTTCCCAACATAAGTAGGATTACAAAACTGCTCTATCTGCTTAGAATCAGAGGGGGGACTAATTGGATCAAAGTCTAATATGTTTTATGCGGACTATTTCAGCTACTCGTGAATACGAGTGCGCGCAGCTGACTATGCTGACTCGGCACTGAGGTGCATAAAGAGAGGCCTCTGTCTACCAGCAACTGAAATAGGCTGAGTTTAGAACGAGGTACCACCGTAGGTAGCGTGACTCGTTAGCACAAATACTCTCAAAGAGACTCTGGTATGTAAAAATAAATTATAAGCATGCACAGGGTTCCTGCGCTAAGCAGGGATGTGGTAATCTTATTTAAATTAATATGAAAAGAGTAATTGAAAAATAAATCTAAAAGATCAAATATGAAAGAACAAACAAAAATGTTTGAAGATAATGCTGCGGAATAGTATTACACAGCAGCATACGGTGTAACTTGGCTCCTGTTGCAAAGCTATGTTTCATTTCTATTTATACCTACATTAGGATTATCCGTTACGCGGTATGATTTTGTTATCCTACTGAATAATATTATTAATGCGTTTGAGCTCTTTCACTATACTTAGTTATTACTTCAGATATGCAAGATGATTTTTTGTAAATGCTTTATGATCGGAGAGAGAAATTGACAATCTTTTATCACACTAAATCAATAATTGTTGGCACAACCTAGGATGCCTATATTCTCTAATCAGAATAACTGCCCTTCTTTTATTGGACTTCAAAACTGCTCTAACTCGTTAAACTCGGAGGGGAATGTCCAGTTGGAATTCAATCTAATATGATCATGTGCGGACTATTTCAGTGGATCCTGGGTATGACTGCGAGCAGCTGACTAAGCTGACTCTGCGTTTAGCTGCATAAGGAAAGGCCTGTGTCCAGCAACCGCAACAGTAGGCCGAGCACCGTAGGTAGCGTGGCTCAAAAGCGCCAAATTACCCTTTAGAGAGACCCTGGTATGTAAAACTAAATTATAAGCATGGACAGATTCTCAAAACGCACTTTATGCTCGGTAGTGTAATTTGAATAATGTGAACTTTTAATAGGAATAAGTTCAAATATCATAGGGCAATTATAATGCATTAATTGAAAGTGCTTCTGCGAAACAATGCTAAATTAGAGCAGAAAATTAATTTGACTATAATCTTACTGGATTCATATTCCAACCAGAATGAGGGTCATTCCTTGATAAGATGAACATACCAGTACCATGTTATGTGTAGGTACATATTTTAAAAACACTTTCAAGGAAAGACATTGCTTCACGTATTGTGAAAGCTCATCCGCTGTACTGCGTCACGCGTCTGATTTTCAGAGGGGGGAATGTGACTGTCTGTCATCTATTAAATGGCGCAATGTTATCATTATTCTAAAATCGTCACACGTGTTCCCGGGCCTCTTAGAAAACACATTAAGTCGCAACTTTATGATCTGAGAACTCGACCCTAATAAATAATCCTATTTCTTTAAAATTCTAAAAACAATTTTGGAATTCCTTAGAAACCCATTAGGGCACTTATGCCCATTAACTTAGTCGAAAGCAATAAATTACGGCACCTAAGGATGCAATATTTCTTGCAAATTCTAAGAACAACGAACAAATGAGCAGTGGCGAAGGCACCATATAGCACGTTAGTAATGGCTACTATTGCCAAAAGAAGATATTTACACTACGTGTATTTAATTCACCATAACATTCAAACAACAGTTATCTTTAGCTTTGTACTACAAAATGTTCTATATTAACCTGGCACCGAAGCGTCAGAATCGGGAACTGGGAATTCATACAACGGCGATTCCGTAATTTGTTTGGGTTTCAGCTGTTCAATTTGATAGTAGTTATTTATTTACATAGTATAAAACAAAGTAGCTTTCGTGTTGGTGCGCTTAGATCTTTTAAACTACGCAACGGATTTGAATGCGTTTCATCAATACACAGAGTGACTTGAGGGGAAGGTTTATATGGATAATGAATTGACCATCACTCGGGCGAAGCCACGGGCAAAAGCTAGTTATCAATAAATCAGTAAGTTGAAGCCGACTTCGTGGAGAAATTTACACTTCACCGCTGCAATCAGCCACATCTGGATACCATAACATAGGCCCAAGCGTACCCTTGAAATCTATTGAGAAACGAGACAAAAGAGGGTTTCTTTTGTCTCATTTCTGGCCATAAAACTATTCTGAAACTATTCTGGGAAAGAGACGCGGGCCGACATGTGGGGATTTTGAAGATGGGGAAGGGATTGGAAAGTTTGAGGCAGTTGGTTTTAGACCACGGTAGGAGGGAGTTGAGAGAGGATACGCTTAGAGAAGTGAGAACGGAGTCGTGAGCAATGAGACTATGTCTTTGTATTTCGTTAAGTGCGTGATAAGTGTAAAGGTTTAAACTAGGCTATATTAGTCTAGAATGAATGTAAGGCGCGTGAATCTCAGAGAGAGTTTGTGAGATAGTGAGTTTGAGAGCACGATAGGAGGTGGTCACGAATTAGATCTCGCTGTGAGAGTGTTATAGAGTCGTTTAGTTCTTGATATGTGTACAGGTTTGGACTAGTCTATAATAGTCTAGAATGAAAATAAGGCGCGTGAATCTCAGAGAGAGTTTGTGAAGGGGCTAATTTGTGAGCACGGTAGGAGGCTGTCGAGTTAGGCTAGGCTTTAGCAATGAGATTTATATCTCTGTGAAAGTGTTATTTAATACGTTAAATATTTGATAAGCGTGTAGCTTTAGATTAGACTATATTAGTCTAGAATGAATGTAAGTGGCATGTAAGGCGCGTGAATCTCAGAGAATGAGTTTGTGGGGAGTCGGTTAGGGACGGTTAAGAATGACGGACGGAGTTGATTACCCAGGCTAGTTAAGTTAGGCGAGATATTCTAAGCGAGGAAAAATAGTGTGGTGAGCTGTGAGGGATGGTGCAGGGAGAAACTGGTAATAGACACAGTATTTTGTAAGTGAGTTGTATTCAAATTCATCCCAAGGAATTACTTGGTAAGTGCCAACTTCAATCTTTAGTAATAGTGTGTACATTGTAGTAACGGTGATCTCGTTCTATTGTTCTCGCAGGTTGATTACATATTATGAATTTACCAAACAGATTGGTGATATCGCGGTGGTGCTATTAATGATCATTTATTTCAGTATGGCGTAACTACTCTAAAGTGCTAACCGACTTTACAATTCATGTAATCTTCTCTTGTATTGCGTGTCCCCTTCCTAATCCGTACCTCGGCAGATATTTGTCATTTACAGTTGGTTATAGGGAAACGGGGAAGGCCTCCTGCTAAACTTGACACTGAGCAATAAAGCTCTGACTTTTGACGACTGTTGACCTATTGACGCATCACTTTGGGAAGGCAGAACCGTAAATAACTCATTTCAATCAAACTAGGCTAAAGCCGATCTATGTTTGCGTTATAAACCAACCAAATGTTAGTGATGAATTCTGTTTCCAAAAAGGTCTTGCCACAGAACGTATTGCGTGAGACTTGGTGATTGTACATTTCGGGGAGTGGGGGTAGGCATCACACACCGTCACTAAAATGCATTGGTAGTCGTTCTAAGAACGCTAGGGACCGTGTCTCGTTAAAACCCACACCCGGCCGTTCTGTAGGCCTATTTATGAATCGTCACTATTTAGCGAGACACGAAATCTGGATGCACCGCATCCTCTAAATGGGGAAGAGTAAAGAAATGTGAAGTGACGAAATTCCACTTCGGCAGGCACCAAGAACGATCGCAATGAGTCTTGCTAGAGACTGAGTCTACGGTGCGCTTGTGCTAGTCTTGTGATATCTAGAAAGGGGATAGACAGTCACAAGGGTGACATACACATGAGTACGTGTTTAAAACTACTCAAAACTTGTCTTCCTCAATGACAGTTGACTTCACAGTACGCTGTCTTAGGATTGAGTAAGACATTTAATTGCTGCTTAGGGAGCGTGCTCCGTTAGAATCGTACTAGTGTCCTCAGAGGTTCTATGCGTTAGGTCTAACAGAGCACGTACAATGAGGCAAACGTTGTAAAACGGTTCCCCGTCTCACTAAAGTGGGTAAATAATAAACAGATAAGTTAACGTAGTTATAAATAATGAAATTAAGCGCAAGCGTAACGATCCCTTCACCACTCCACATAATTAAAACTTTATTGCAGATATTAGCCTTCACCTGTGAGGGAGGAGGATTATGTGTGTGTTTGTTGGTATGACTGAGTGGGCCTATCATTATAATACGTAGTTATCTTAGGTTGAGAGTATTATTAAAGTTCTTATAACTAATTAGACAGATACGTGTTGCTGGGGAGTTTGTTCCGCCACTTCTTCTCCTCAGCTCAAACACTAGGAAGTGGTGACGGGTGGGCTCTTTGGGGCTGTCTATGTCTATAGAAGAAAGTCTTTTCATGAGAGTTGATCCACAATTCTATTGAAATAATTATTCTTGGGTTTGATTATCTACCCTTATCTACTTAGTACTAATTCCTGAATCTAGATGTTCAACTCTATTACTAGTCACCCGTGACTATTGTATCCTTGATCTCAGATTGGTAATTCGGTCAGATTGACATGAACACGTGTCTTACAGATATACTTGTTGTGCAACGGGTGAACTTCCAGGGGTTTGGGTGACCACAGCTATCTCATATTCAGTCCAAGGACTGATAGGGACCATGTCTCCAAAAAGAGCATGATGACGACGATTTGCCGCAAGAACTAGCCACTCCGTTGTTAGGCCAAGGCCGGTCGCATGGTTGCCGCAGGGAAAGCCGCTTCGTCACGTTTCTCAGTTCGAAAGAACTGCTAGGGACCATGTCTCGAAAGAGCATGACGACGTGAAGTAGCTGAAATGCAGCTTGCGTCACTTTATGGAAGTGTTGCCCTGAGTACTCTGAGTGTTGACGTGAAGTATCGTGTGAGTAACGATTGACCAGATACCTGATATGCTAGCGTATGGGTTACTCGTACATTTAAATAGAAATACAAGTACTTTGAGTATCTCTGATATTTAGCTTTCTAAAACCACATCAAATATGGTTCAATAAATATGAATTCTTAAGTATAATTTAAGGCTATTCGGAATTCATATAAAGTAAATCGGTGGAAGAGTGACCGGTCTGGTGACGAGCTCTACAGGGCCGTACGGGGAGGGGTGCGGTCCTTCCCCCTTAGGGGGAACCGACCCAAGGGCTAATATTAACATAATTAGGAAAAACGAAAATTTTATCGGCCAGGGGTCATTTAGGAACAGTCACAACGGATAGGTTTCATCCGTGTCAATTATGGTCTCTTGTTGTGGGGTAATTCGGTGGATATTATAAAACTGCTTAGAGTATAAAAAAATGTGTGCGGGCAATCTGTGGGGCCTGGTATACGGATAGCTGTACACCTTTGTTTGAAAAGTACTATATTCTGCGATTGCCGTATAAGTTTAATATGTATATTCGAGAATTAACAAACATAATTTACAATTATTACGGTTTGACAATATGTTTATCTTTTTAACTGGCACATTAATTAATTTGTTCCTTAAAAATCATAATTCATGAAATTTTAGGTGTCGTTGTTGTCTGTTTTTATTTTCTATCAAAATAATGTATACAATTAAATACTTATTTGCACACCATCTGTAACAGTAGAACGTAAAGGGGCCCTTATAGTTATAAGATCATACACTATCTCAGTTGTAAACCTTTATTCTGGCAAATAAATGAATTTGAATTTGAATTAGCTGCCGCGGCTACGACACGCCACAGACTTGCGACTAGTGTAGCTCACTGTAATTAGCTGCCGCGGCTACGACACGCCACAGACTTGCGACTAGTGTAGCTCACTGTAATTAGCTGCCGCGGCTACGACACGCCACAGACTTGCGACTAGTGTAGCTCACTGTAATTTTCAAGTACGCAAAGTTAGTAGTAGTTTACAAGTTTCGATACCATCGACGTCGCCGTTCATTGGAACGGCGACGTCGATGGTATCGAAACTTGTTGAAAAATGAATATATTAATATTTATTTTTCAACGCTCACATCGTATCGACACAAAACCAATCTGTAACAATGGAGAAATGCGAAAATCTTGACGAAACGAGCTCTCATCCGAAAAGGGAATAATATCGTAAAGGGACGCTCGCCGGGATTGGAATGTGAAAAGGAGCGGAGTGTGGGCAGGCAGACGTGGTGACGTCATGCCAATAAGACATATACCACACCATAGTGCGAGTGGCGCTAACCGCAATTCACGTGACACATTGAAAAACATTAGCGTAATTCATTCATTCAAGACATGAACTACAATTACTCAGTTCATTTATTTTACCCATCGTTTTACTCGCGGGAAGAGAGAATTAGGCTGAATAGTGTGCAATTGGTGAGGCCTATGTCCAGGCTGATGATGATGACTCGTGGAAAATAAGTTTAGATAATAGTATAGGTAATAGGTAAAACGGGCTGTTGTCCGCAACTCCACGTCAAAGCGCGTATTTTGCGTACGCGTGGGAGAATCAATTAAACGATCCACCCCAGCTCCTCGAGAAAGACCAGTAACGCCTTGGATTTGCTGATAATCTCACGTAGGGTACCTGGGTTTCCGAAGTATTTTGCCCTGTAATTACCGACCACCAGGCAGTTTAACAGCACATGATCCGCTATCTCGTCGTCCTCCATGCAGGCCCTGCACAGCGGACTGTCTGACAAAGAGGTGGGTGTTAAATAACCCATGGCCAGTTACGGTTGCTGTAACTGTACGCAACTGTTGAACGCAGAACCTGTTTCGTGAGGCGGGCATCGAAAGCAGGAATTGCTTCCTTAGCCTGCCTGCACTCACTTAGGTCCAACCATATTTGTGATGTTGATTCCTGGTTCGTTTCCTTACCAGAGTGCGTAGATACCTGAAGGGTTGTGGCCTAATGGGTTCTGGGCCCACTCTGGTGCCATGCTCAGCCCCCTCCTGGCAAGTTTATCGGCTGCATCATTGCCTAGCGAACCGCTGTGTCCTTTGATCCACTGAATGGCAATATTGTTGAGGCTACCTACCTCGTTGAGGCACTGGTGGCACTCGTATAACAGCCCATAGTCAACTGAGTGACTGTTAAGCGCTTGCAGAACAGCCATGCTGTCTGAGAGTATGCGAAGCATGTGGTCCTTAATTTTCCTGGCCATGATAGCAGACGCGGTAAGGGAAATGTCCATGCATTCGGCCTGGAACACTGTTTTATGGACTCCTAGTGGTGTGGCTATGTGGATGTTGAGGTCCTCCGAGAAGACTCGCCCCTGTGCCACTATCTGTATTTGATCGGTCCGTGAAGATACGCAAGTCTGCGGGGCGCAAGCCTTTGCATCGTCGATCCTCATGCAGTTGGATTCTGTATTATAGAATATTCATTGTTTGGGCACCCGGTCATTTATTGCCTTCGTAATGGGGAACTCACTGTTGAGTTCCTTAACGCTGTAGTTTGTTGGTTGCTGTAGCTAGCTTGGTGCGGCGCCACCAGACCACGGCCACGTAGGTGATCATGGGGCGGATCACTGCGGTGTATAGCCATAGTATAATTTTGGGTGATAGACCCCACTTCTTACCTATCATTTTCCGTAAGAATAGATATATACCTAATGATTTTGTTAGTCAATAAATACTTATTTTAAAAAGTGCATGTCAGACCATGCACTCTGAAGGGACTCGTAGTTGGGATGAATTTCAAAAACAAACATAACTTTGTACTTCTAACATAAAAATATATTCTCCCATGCATTGATGTATATACATGTATTGGAGAGCATATTCACTTTCATTTGTAGTTGGCGAAATGACCTTGACGTAGGTCACGGTCAATTCTCTTGCACGGTCACTCCAAATGCAAATGTAAGTGTGTAATCGCAAAAAAATATTTATTTATGTGATAAAACTAAAAACTAACGATTTTCGCACTTTTCCTTTACGTGTTGTGTTTCCTTTAAGTGCTGGAGGCCTTGCTTCTTGCTAAATTTCATGATGTTAAGTCGGAAGATCAAAATCATCATCATAATCAGCCGATAATATTTTCACTGCTGGGACACAGGCCTCTTCTCTGTGAGAGGAAGTGGGCCATAGCAAAACAAAGAAATATATTTCAACTTTATACTTCCACACGTTCCTGAGAAAAAGGGTATTGACGGAGAGACAAACGGACGGACAACAAAGTGATCTTCTGAAGGTTTTATTTTTTTCTTTTGAAGGACGAAATCCTAAAAGACTTCTTTTGGGTCTCAAGAAACAACGGTGAGTAGCAAATCAGTCTCGTCTGTGATAAAGGAGTACGCAGCTTGAACCGCTCCTCTTCAACAGTGATTGACACGTGATGGAGTGCGACGCGCCCCTCGCTCCACTGTGAGTGGCACGTCCCGCAACCGTCGCGCCTCGTCTACTGCATACAAAGCACACAGAGGATGTTCTAGATAGTGGATGGTGGTGTTTCCTTGTTTATTAGGGCGAGAGCGCCAGGATAAACCGCGAAATTAAAATTTTCAATTCAAGTTTTTTGTCTTGTATACTCTTATGTAAGTCTAAAATCGTTCAAAAAAGTAGCAAATTTGGAGAATCTCGTCATCATATCCTTTTTGCTGGCACAAGAACAGTGGGTCACCCGACACATTCACGGCAGGTGACACAACCCTCTCTGGATTAAGGCGGGAAACGCCCGGGTGTTTCTATTGCGAAGATTGCCCTGAGGACACGGTGGAGCATACAGTGGAGGTCTGTCCGGCTTGGGCGGAGTACGGCCGTGTTCTCGTGGAGGCGATCGGTGGCGGCGATCTTTCGCGTCCGGCCCTGGTCCAGGCCATGGTACGGAGCGAGAGTGCATGGGTAGCCATCACCTCCTTCTGCGAAGCAGTAATGCTCGCAAAGAGGGAGGCGGCGCACGTGAGGGAGAGGCAGTACATGCGCCCTCACGGCCTTTGTCGTCGCAGGAGACGCTCTGGGCGACGGGAATCCCAGGCTGATTCCCGGCCACTGTAGGCACGGGCTTGCGGACGACGAGTAATGGGTAGCTCGCTGTCCGGTAAGGACCAAACCCGGGTCGACGGCGCGTTGTGTTCCACGCGCGCCTCATAAAGATGTCTGCACCAACTGATGGGGCCCGCAAGGGCCGATGCCTGCCAGGGGTGCGTGTTGTTCGAAAGAAATACCGCGGCCTCTGGCACATAGGCAACTGAGGGAACACGGGTGGGTTTTAGTCAGTAAAAGTCTGACACGCCCTCCTGCTCCACACAGAGCGGGAGAAGTTATTTGATAATTTCCCACCCAAAAAAAAACCCCTCTCTGGATTCCGGGTGCCAATATCCAGAATAGAAACGCTCCATTTCTTATGCTCTGATTTTTTTTTTAAAAATTTTAAGGTTTCTGTGTTTGAGCTTTTTTTCATATTTTTTTTATTAAAGGTGAACTTCTTTGGTATGATATTTCTAACACAAATATATCTGCAGAAAATAGATAAACTTAACATATTTACCCGAGGCAAAATCGAAAGAATATTTGGTAATTGGTTCGTAACTTTATCTAGTTATTTAGCCACATTACTGATGCATTTGTGATTCTTATGATAGTAATTATTTTGCTCAACATTTGACACCGACCTACAATTTGCAAAAACGTAAGACAATTTGAATTTTGTGGGCTAACAAGCACCTAACTAGGCACTAGCGTGAAAGCGCCGTCCCGTGGCATCATTTACACTTACGTGGTACAAGGAAAAGAGTCAGCAGTAGCGGCAGCGGCGACGGCGGCATGTCGCCGGCGGCCGCACCGCACCGCACCGCACCGCACCGCTCCGCTCCACAACGCACCGCTCCACCTGCACATATAAATCAGTAGTGTCTCACCGAATTTCGTTTTCTGTTTGCGTCAATTTTTTTTTCGTGTGAAAGATTTTATACACTGGGTGTAGCCGATTCTTTTACATTTTGGTATTTCTTATTTAAATTAAGCTAGCACACGTCAATATAACAACAAAAACATTCAAAATCAAAATCAGAATATTTTATTTCACCTTGACCTGCAAGGGCACTTATGAAACGTCAGAAGCTAGGTGCACGGTTCCAATTTGTCGCTTCCTATGAAGAAGAGCCAGCAAGAAACTTGGCTTTTACAATGTTTTCAAATTACAGTGATGATAGATATGGGAGCACAGTACAGGCCTATCAATAAGTACCAGGTACTTAGAGAAATGAAAGTAAAGAAAAGAAAATCGTAAAAAAAAATTATAGACGACGTTTGTTCAATATGTAAAAGAATCTACATAAGTAAAATCAACCTACTTAATTAAACCCAGTGACATGATTTCCATAATGTTTCCATGACAATCACTAATTTATATTATAGTTGATATTAGAAATGATGCATAATGTCAAATAATGACGAGACTCTGTCAGAAATTGTAAAATTGAAAACAATAAAATTAACATTATAATTTGGGAGCAGTTAATAAACTCTCACATAGTTATGTTGTTAATGACGTACCAAGGAAGCCACATATGCAGAAGGAATGAACAAAGCCAAGCTAAATTTGCAAACTATTGGCAAGCAGAAAAAGAAACGAAAACATAATACGCAAAATAAAAGCCTCCAAGCATAAAGGGCGTGCCCGCTTACATTATGCAATGCAGACATACTCCAGTATGTCCAAATAGCTGTTTCTTGAACTCATCTATACATACAATAAAATCGTAGCAAAGTCAAAACTGTGTATTTAATTTTTTTGTATGTTTTGCAAGATCTGGGAACGATTCTAATGCCGAAAAAAATTTTTTTGTCTGTTTTGTCTGAATGTATGTTCCAGCATCACGCGAAAACTGCTGAATAGATTTTGTTAAAATTTTGCACAGATTTTCCCAATATGTCTGTGCAGACCGTAGCATATAAACTATCACGCTTTTTGCTATGGGGAATAATTGCAATTCTGCTTGTATTGCAATGTATTCGTATTCTTCTATAGTTTACCGCAAATTGTAAAAAACGTGCCAAAAAAGTTAAAAAAATTGCGGAGAGTTACATATTTAACGTTTTAAATGATTATCATCACGCTTTTCCATTACGCACCTAAGCAGCAGTGATGGACACCACACTATAATACAAGTTGGATGGGGCAATAAGGGTACGTAATTCAACCGTTGTCGCTACATGAAAGCGGCCTTAAGATACTGTTTGTATTCGCATTCAAAAATTAAAAAAAATATATACTGTCTGCAAGAAAATGACAATTTTCACAAAAAAAAAAAAATGTAATGCCAATCGATCCTGTTTCATACAGGGATCAAAAAACTCGATGGAACCACAGAAGTTTGAGTATTACAAATATCGGAAATCGCAAAAAATCTTGCCATACATTTACGTAGGAAATGAGACTAGATGAGAGAGAAAGACAACAGTCGAATTATTCCATTACTTCACTGGCCTACTAGGGAACAAAGCAGATAGTTTCATGTATGATTAACATCCCGCTATACCTTTCAAGAGCTAAGCAGTCAATCATGACAGAGTAAAAGAACGGCTATTTAGCTAACTTTCGACAAAGCAAAATAACTAAGCGTTTGAATGATTCTTTTGCGAACCTGTAGTTGTCAGTTCGATTCCCAAGTATTGGTATTTTTTTAGAAGTAGCGGGAGGTTCCCTATGAATATCGAGTCGTGAGTCAGAATAGCTTTACTTTATCTACATTATTTCTGCACCACTGCTCTGAATACGATGGAAGAAAACATATTGAGGAAACCAGCATGTTCTAGAACCAAAACTTCGAACACATGTGACACCTACCATTACGCACTAGGCCCGCGTGATGTGACTGTTTCTTGGTAGCAAAACAGTCCAGGCAAAGACAAGACATCTGCAGCAACAAAGACATGACGGGTGGTGTCACAGTTCTGTTTAGTCGACTTCCAGCGAACACTACGTCATGTGGTGAGGCGAGGAACTAGTACTGACGAGCTGAATGCTACGTTGAATAGGTCGACTCTATGGTCGCAAATTTATATACTGCGCTTGACCATCACCATGTGAGTTCGGTTTAAAGTTAGTGAAGACACTACCAGAGAAGAGTGGTTATAGGTGAACCTACCAGAGGCTCTTGGTAAAGTAGTTCCCACTTTAGAAGATCAGGTTCGTCTGGTGTACGAGAACATCAGTTGAATACCGTACCATGAGAATTTTTGGGTGTATGAACAGGACATTTTCACGCCCAAAACTGATCAATCTGCAGCGAACAACACAGACACCCCACAGTATTCTCTAGCTAATTTAAAGCCAACGGCCATAAGAACATTGGGCGAGTGTCAACCTCAGGGCAAGCTGCTTCTTACACGGACAACTGTACTGTCCCCAAATCTACAAACGTTGTCTACAGGACGTTTTATAAATTGTGACTGTCACTTTAGTAAATTGTGGTGACTTACGACTTCCACGCGAACGAAGTCGCAGGCAGAAGCTACCAAATGATGAACTAAGACCATCGAAGTAAAATATTAACAGTTAATTAATAATATCTGGATGAAAAAAATCGGACCTCCCATGAAAAATCAATAAAGTCAATCAGTAGTAGTAAATATATAATAAGCTGATCGATTTTGTATGGAAGGTCCGATTTTTTTCTATATTTCGACCCATGTTCCTTGGAGAAAGTTGTTTAATTTCACGGCTACTATCACCCTGAAAAATTTAAACGGTGACTAAAAATTCACCTTGTACATGTTGCAGTCAAAACTCTTAAACAGTCAAAACTACTTTTAACTAGCCAAATCAGTCAAAAGTACTTTTAATTGAACAGATTGGTCAAAAGTCGTTTTGACCGAAATAACAGTGACAAGTCAGTAACAGTAACAGTCATAATTATAATAAAATCGTAAAGAAGTAAAAACTGTATATTGAATTATGCCTGGGAACTTTCTGGTTACAGAGATATTGAGAACAAAGTACCAAAACTAAAAAAAAAAATATTAGGAGGTTACTCATCGCGAGCAGTAGCTTCACGATTTTATTTAATGATTTATTTGAAAACATTCGTTCCGCGAGCTTTTGTTATGCGGCGAACGGAACAGTTTGGTGGGTACGTGAACAGATACACAAATAACTAATTCTACATAATAAACTTAAAGGTAAACGCCGAGGAGAAGTATCGATTTGTGTGGCACAGGCCAAGGCGAATGGCAGAACTTGAGGGTGAACTATCCCAGGATAAGATACTGGAGGCTGTACTTTGTGATGATAAGAAAGGAAAAATAATAAGCTTGTGCAAAACGAAGCTCATTTATTTCCTTTTAAAGTTGAACTGTTTTGACAGAGGCTTTGAAGTCGACAAGTTTTTGTGTTGCCTAGAGAGGTGAATAATTTTATGTTGACTTCAAAAAATCTGTTCGGGGACCAAGTTTACGAAGCTTAGATACTTAGTTGTACTGTTAACACTTTTAGGATGAGCAAAATGTTCAGAGCAATACGTTATGTTCCGTAATCGTTTGTTCCGGGTCCCTTAACAATTTCCGATAGCATAAGACGGCTCGGCACGCGATGCTTCCGCCAGGACGGCCGGCCGGCGCGGCTCCGGGAGACGTGTTCAATTTGTGAGATAATGTGCGAAGAAAGTTAAAAAGGCAAGTTTCTGGGATGAGGAACCCTACTTTTCTCATGTTTTTGTGTACAAATAATAAAACAATTTGCTGAAACTATTTGATTATTTTACAAAACCCGCACGAGCGCAAGCATGAAGTGAGGTGGATGCATGTTAAACTATAAAGACTTATGTGCCATATTCCTGTTAAATACTTACGTTTTCTATACTTAAACCTTTTGGAATAAATTCTCTAACTGATAGTAAACATCACATAGAAGAACTGAGTAACACCTGGACATGGACCAATAACGACTTTGTTTATACTACGTATTGATCTTGTTAGGGCGCTTAAGAATCGCATTTAGAGCAGACATCAGACGCTTCACTTTTTGTTTATTTAAACTTCTCGCACACATCGACATACAAAGACAACCTTTACGCCTTAGGCATTCTCTACCAGTCAACCAAGGGTGGTGAAGAGGTAATATGGCAGGCGCTTTTTTGAGAGGATTAAAAAAAAGGCATTTTGAATTGTAAACAAAATGTTTTTATTCTTATAAGAAGCAGGATCGATTGGTTTAAAAAAGTATGAGAATGACAGACGTTCATTTTTGTCTTGTATACGGCATATTTCACTCGAAGTGGCAATTTCAAAATACAACCTGAATCTAAAGTGAAAAATGAATTCATTAGTGAACCGATCCAACGATGTTGGATTTCGGCACTTTATCTGTCATTGGCCCACCGAATGATCGAAAGAGAAAAGATTAAATGAAACGATCAGATTAATAGTTCATTCTCATGTAATTTTGTCGGTGTCGTGTAAACAAAAGTGGACGTTCGCTTGAGTTAAGCGTCTGATATCAGCTTCACCGTAGCGAAATAGAGATGTCAGCAACAACTGATGGGGCCCGTTAGGGCCGATGTCTGCCAGGGGTGCGGGGTGCTCGAAAGAGATACTGCGGCCCCTGGCACACAGGCAACTTAGGGAACACGGGTGGGTTTTAGTCAGTAAAAGTCTGACACGCCCTCCTGCTCCACCCAGAGCGGGAGAAGTTATTTGATGATTTCCTACCCAAAAAAAAAACCATAGCGAAATATGATTAGATATTCGTAAGTATTTCAAACAAAACACAGTGAACCATATCATAGCCATGGGTAGGTGACTTAATAACATCACAAAAAACTGAAAAAAAAAAACAAACGACTTTCAAAAAAACAAAGTGAAAAAAAACTTTAATTTTGGAAGTCGGTAACTTTGGATACGTATTTTAATTGTTTGTCACCGCCTTCCGAACTTAAAGTTTATTTTTCACTTAGTAGTGTTTTTTTGGAAGTCGGTTGTTTTTTTTTTGGTTTTTTTTTTCACTTTTTAGTGGTTCACATGTGCTTACCCCTTCACAGCGTACCGGCGTGATGTTATGTTATGAACTGGTGTAAACAATATACAGACATGAGATTTCAGCAATCCCAGTCCATTTGCTATCATTTATTGAGGAGTTTCGTTGCCTATCTCCGAAGATCTTCATCAGATCTTCACCAAATTGAGATGGGACCACTCCGAAAAAGTGTTCTTCCAAAAACTACCTATATCACTTCAAGTGTGCCAATAAAATTTGAAGATTTCTCTCTATTTCTCCAGGATCCCATCATCAGATCATGACTTGATGATCATGGGACCACCTGGGAAGTATACCCTTTCAAAAAAAGAAAATGAAATCCAAATCGGTCCAGCCATCTTCAAATAATCGGTGTACATACATAAAAAAGAAATACCAATCGAATAGAGAACCTCCTTCTTTTTGAAGTCGGTTAAAAATAAATAAATAAAAACACAGTTACGAACTTCTTACACGCTGTACGTGCAGTTGTCCGTCCACTGAGTGGGATGAATGACACGGCATGTTTACAGGAAGTAAATCACTGTTTTGTATCCGTCATTGATTGACTGTTTTACTAGCAAAAAAAAACCATTAAAATGCAATGAAACAGGTTACTTGAGTTGGGCGCGACAGCTTATCAGCGATTGTGATAAAATGATAAATGATAACACAAAACAAGTAATGAGCGTATAAGATTGTGAAGTGAGATATAAACTTAAACAATACATTCATGTGGCGGTTGTCGTACACGCGTCATGCAATAGGCGCCAATAACGTTCATGATTAAAACAGCGAACACACTACGCGATTAATGCTGTAATTTCCTTTAATTTGACTGCATGAATATTCCTGACCAGGTGTAAATTAAACTAGAGTAATTCTTGATCCACGTGTTTGCAGGAAATACATCTTTGATATCCCCTTAACTTGGAATAAGGCGGATATTCGCATTATGTACGGATGGCGAGTGGTGCACAGTGGCCCACATTAGTGCGATTTGTGTGCAGGGCACTCGGCAGATTGATATGAGCTCATCGCGAATGGCTTTTAATTGAGTTTAAGCTAGTGTTAGCTGTGTCTCAATAAAGCACATGAGTCTCGCGGCTGCCTTCGCGCACACTGGTACAGGGAAACATGTCTGTTTTTATCAAAAGGGCTTACGATGGGGTTGGCATATCCATGTGGATAAACCACATGGATATCGTAACTTATTTAACCCTAATTGAAATAACTTCTTATTAAATGTGTAACGGAAATTGATTAATTGACTATAGAGGCATCTTAACCAGGCCACACAAACTCTTTGGAATCACCGATCTAGGCTTTCCAAAACTGAACTATTCCAACGTCCAAAATATTTAAAAAGACATCTTATGGAATGATTGTCTTTATATTTCCAGAACGTCGTGAGTAAAGTTTTGAGAACGAATGTGGATGGCTATAATAATAGTGGTGGAATAATATAAATACCAAAAAAACTATTTATAAACTGTGCAAAATGTGACTAAGCTAGAAAGTGGGTAATTAATGAGATGACAACGAATAGACCAATGTGAAAGAAGTCATGCTGGTGTTGATGATGTCCACCCATAAGCAAACATGATTACACTATCTTGTACTTAAATCTTTTTTGAATGAACCCTGGGCGTCCTTGTTGTTGTTATCTAGAGCTATTGAACCAAGTGGAACGATGCAGCATAATCCTGGCATCGCATTGTATCTTCATCTACATGTGTAGATGTTTTGTGATCAGCCAAGTACGATATTTTTGATAAATTAGCTTGTCTTACAGGAAGTCAATCAATCTGCCTAGCCTTTTCACAACTATGTTGGTGTCGGCTTCCAAGCTAATCGAGTGCGAGACTAGCTGAACACCTGTACATTACATTTGTCTAAAAACACTGCTACGTGAACCTTATTTCATGTACACGTAACAAGTAGTCTTGTGCCTGCTCGGTCATTTTTAAGATCGCTAGGTACTAGTTCATTTCGGTCAGTGAACTAGTTCATTTTATTAGTTCTATTATAAATTAGCTCTATTCGGTCTTCGCTCTCAGTCAGTACTTCCATAGATCACAGAGCAAAAAAGTCTAATTGAAATCGTATCAGTCAAATCAGTCGCTGTCATTCTCGTTGTTGTTTGGACATATGTTATCACTTTTTGTAAATGTGCGAGGAGCTATTAAAACTAATAGACCGATTACAAGTCAGCATTCGGAAACGTTTCTTTAAGTACAGTACAGCGCTAAGAAACGGTTCCTATTCGTTCATCGTTCACGAACTACACAAGACTAGTAACAAGTGTCATGTACTCGTGAAACGTGACGCTCGTATTATTGCGCGCACTTACGGCTGCGCTTGAGGTGTGCATCGACCCGCACTGGGACCGCGTGGCGGATCATGGTGCAGAAAGAAGACTCATGTCCCAGCAGTGGGAACATTATAGGCTGCTTATATAAATTGAAGATCAAACGAATTTCAAATAAGACTACCTGCTAACGTAGATCATCCCATTCGCTCGGGTAATCTGATTCATTGTGGTAAATTACTATTCAAGCCCGATCCGGTAGAATAACTACTATTAATAACGACTATTAATTTCATTTCAATGTAAACATTTGAAACGTTCAAAATGGCACTAACTAAATAAAAATGTAGTGAAAGCTTTTCTGAAAATAGACGAACACCATAAGAAGTTTAAAGCCTTACATGCATAAAACATAATAATATGGAAAGCGCAGCATTATGACGCTGTAACTCGAGTGTGTAATATTATAGC
This sequence comes from Polymixis lichenea, assembly GCA_949091785.1. Lineage (NCBI taxonomy): Eukaryota > Metazoa > Arthropoda > Insecta > Lepidoptera > Noctuidae > Polymixis > Polymixis lichenea. The sequence goes on from OX420932.1 coordinate 320,426, forward strand.
AGTTCAGAAGTTGTTCCGCAAGAGCGTTTCCGGCCGCTCTACGTACGCTACGAAATACTACGTAATGTCGTAGGTGCTCGTAGCACTCCGTAGCACCGTAGCGGCTCGTTGTTGTGGTAGCGATCTGCAGCGAATGAAGTACAATGTGATTTACAAAATGGTGGTGTTAAGAGATTAACACCCGCCTTGAAAAGTTGACAAGACAGCTGATTATATTCAATAAGCTTTAAGGCTGAAGTACTTCTTACTGGCTACGAAGAAAGTGAAACGTGCGTTATACTTTTATTAATACCCCCGCTGATAATAACAATATAATTATCTTACTACAGTATTAACCACGGAACACATGTGCATGTAAATGTAGTAAGGTAGGTACTTATAAATATTTGCGATATGCACAATTCGTAAACCGGAAACGTAAGTAAGAAGAAGTTAAGAACGTATCTTAATTAGGAGCAACTTTGAAGCGGCACCGTGCACTGCAGCGATCGAAATATGAAGCTCGCCATAATAACGTTATCACACAAGAGTGGAACGTGCAACTATCGAGTTAGTAATGTTGCAACGAGGGCGGTTCGCGGCAAATATTGGGGGTGGCGGATACCCCATATACTCAAACACCACTTAATTTTAAAGAAGTACTTTTGTTGAGATAACAATACTGTAATTTCAAGTGAAAATGAAAACTTTTTAACAGAAAAATAAAATGCAAATCACTTTTTGGATATGGTACATACCCCACATCAATTCGTATATCACTACTTGCTATATAAACAAAACAGATCCACAAAGTGAAAACGCAAAAGCTACCCAAGCAAAGCTACCATGCATATAAAATAAAACTTATATGAGACCACCTCTAAGGCCCCTACAGCCCTATCCATAAAAAAAAAGAAAATAGAAATCGATTCACATTTGTCGACGATATCGCGGAACGCAATACAAAAAAGTAAGTAAGCAGGTTCACCGGTTAACAGCAAGTTGAGTTGACATGGGTAGCGTAAAATATTATCTACAGCTATTATAGATTACAATATTATTAGAGGTCAAGTGATATCACGTGACTATTGTATCGTAGTAAGGAGCGACACAACGTTAGAGCGGTGCTTACGCACTTCGGTCACTTTTTCTCGGGAGCTCGGAAGCGACAAACGAGTATTAGGAACTGTAGTTTTTAAATCTAACAGTTTCAAGTTATTCTGATTATTTTCTGTTCTATAATTTTAAAATATATACTTATAGTGATATTGCTGTTCTTTAAAATAATGCTTATAATCCATAAGACCATTTTATTTGCCAGTGAACCTGAAACTACAAAGTTAGTCTTGGGACTCGGAAAATAAGAGAACAACAATATATTAATAATAGATTATAATTTTGTACAAAATATTGTATTCCCAACTTATATATTTTTTAAATAATACTTCATGGTAGAATAAGTCGAAGGCCCTCTCCATATCCATATAAAGAGGTGAGACATATATTTTTCTAAACATCCCTTCTGACCGTTTTGAGGAAAGTGTAAAATGCCTCGCTAATAGATTTAATTTTTCTGATCATCATTTCAACCAAAAGACATCCTCTGTTGGACATAGGCGTCCTTCAAGCACCGCAATTTCGACCAATTCTGTGCTCCTCGCATTCACTGGATTCCTGGGGCCTTCACTAGATCATCGGTCCACCTCGTGGGAGGCCTTCCAACGCTACTTCTTCCAGTACGCGGTTGCCACTTCAGAACCCTTCGACCCCATCGGCCATCTGTTCTGCGAGCAATGTAACCTGCCCACTGCCACTTATGTTTGGCAATTCTTTGGGCTATGTCGGTTGCCTTTTTTCCATATGGTTTTTGATAACATTTTTTAAAACTTTTGATAAGATATATGTATAAGAGCTATTTGTCTATAACAATTCATAATTATTTCCTCTATAATTTTTTTTTTAATATTTGAATGACAACGGATAGTTGTAATTTTGTTGGAAGGACCCCATCTTGCATGTATTTATGAATTATATGAAACATTACTGGCGCTATCATTTTTACCACTACCTTAATCATTTTAGTACAAATTTCATCATACCCCGCCCAATTATTGTTTTTTTGGGATTTTATTATTTGAGCGATATTCTTTGAGGTACACGGGCTCATGAAATCTGAGTTTGAATTATTATTGAGCCCCCATTGTTTAATATTTTTTTGAACTACTAGTTAGCAAATTAACTTATTGTTTACTTGGTACCTGATTTGTAAGAAAATTGCTGAATTAAATAGCTATAGCAGTTGGATCTGTGATTGGTCTATTGTTTACATTTATTTTAAGATAAACTTCAATGTTTGTGTATTAAAAGATGACACGAGACGCGTTTCATCAACTTCATCAACTAGCTTCATCTTTCCAACTCTTTGACAATTAAAAAGTGCCTGTAATTGGTTTATTTGAAATAAATGCTTTGCGTTTGAGTTTGAGTTTGAGTTTGTTTCTTTCCTATCGTTGTTAACTTGCTACAAGACAGAGTATTGAGTTTTAGGGCAACAGCTATAAGTACAATGTCCACCCGCCATGTATAATTAAAAAAGAGCCTTAAATACGATACTCCGCATGATACAGACGTAATCGTACAGGGGCCACTTCATTCGACTTAACGTTAAAATTTTACACTAAACCGTTAAAACTTAACACCAAACCTGACTTAACATTAAACCATGTCTTTATACTTTACTGTTATTAAAAACAACTTTGTTATGAATTTACTCGTAAGAAAATACTCTTAGGAAAGACTTACCTTCCCGATTCCAACCAAAATGGAACGTGGTCCATCATATTCCCAACGTTCAATCTGTCATTTTATACAACAAGTTGCCAATAGATTTCAAAAGTATAAACAGAATTAAAAAAAAAAAATCATTGGGGAACGGCTATTGCAGTACCGATAAGTTACAGTGACGATCACTGACAGTCACAATTAAATTATTTTGTGTTTTACTATGTGTTTCTATGGTTAATTCTTTATTTTAATACCGGATTATATATTTTTGACGTTTTACTGAATAAGTTATGTTACATTTTAAATGAGTATGGCCCGCACGACCCCCGCGTAGAGCCTCCAGCAGGAGGCGTTTGACCCCCCTAGATTGGGCAGGAGCCGCTTTAAGGCAGCCCCGGCCCGCTCCAGTCTGGGAGCCAAACGAAATAGCGCACAGTTTAAGATAACATAATGGATGATTTGGTATCACTATGTCGTAAATTAGAATTATTAACTTTTATTCCAGTTTATATTGACCTACTTTATGAACACAATACCGAAATTTAAAAATATGAATCATGTTATAACACTTTTTCTCTAACAAAATAATATAAAACAATACGTTAAAGGGCAAATCCAAGGAGTAAAGTTCAACAAGGAGTCCCCTTCAATTATTTTTTCTAATGGAATGCATTTGCGGGGCGCGCCGTTGTTATAGCATTACAAAACTATTTCTTACTCTTTTAACTTATGATTATAATTTTAGATTTGCAGTCTCGAAGAGGCTAACTACTAGTTTAACTGTCGCCAATTCCAACTTTTATTTAAAATGACCAAAACGTTTAATATGTAGGTATAATGGTGCCCAAGATACAGGCTGTGCCTAGTTTGGGACCAACGTTACCTCAATATTGTAATTTTAATGTTGAAATTATCGATTTTACGATATGAATGTACGTAGGTACATGATGTTATTTTATATTTTATTTATGATCAATATAACACAACGTACAATTTTGTTACGAAACAAATGACTTACGACTAGTTTTGGTATAATAACAACGTATGTTCGTCCTTTTTGTTGTATGTGGTGTACAATAAAGATTTTAATAAATAAATACGCTTGAACTGTCAGTAACTGAATACGATTAATATCTCAAACATACCTTTACATGTTTACAACGTTCTTATTGGGTTGCAATGAGGACCTGTAGTCAATTTGTACCTAGTCAGGCAATATATTGTTGTTTGCTTTGGTACCTACCTACTGCGTGTGTGGCAATTTTGTGAGGTAATATATGGGTTCAGCAGTTCAGATGACACTTTTGCCAAATAAAGTAGTGATGTTATTTTTTAGCTCATTTTGACCATCACCGGCGAACGGTGTGTGCCCGGAGGTAAGGGTCCACATGTGTTGCATGATGTCCACTATCTAGCGACTAGGGCTCACGCCTGGTGTGGTTGTGGCCGGCCAGGGCCCGCATGTGCGGCGCTCAGATACGTTGCGAGTTGCTATCGCACGCAGCGCTAGGTGACTGGCGATACGCTGGCTGTTGGGCATCCTCAAACACGCGACAAACAAACTACCCGTGCTCTCAATAATCACTCGAGCAGCAACCCCACACTCATATTCATTCGTTTTACATCAATACCTTTGCGAACTGCTTGATGATCAATGAGTTTACTGTATGAAATATAATCTCATAATAGACTAACGAATGTTTATAAAATCATAATAACTTTGACTCTAAAGTTCATGAGCCATTGAAATTAATGCAAGACATTTGTTTTATATGCATTAGCTGTTATTTATTAAACTATCTGTGTATATAACGACATAACGCTGTCTAAAGGGGAATACAGTCTCACTACTCACTGGTGGTCCTAGCAGAAAAGCACGCTGTCTCATCAGGCACCATATCCAACAGAGGGTAGTATCTGTGATGAGCAGTTAGACGCTAGTTTACATGCACAACGTTATAGAGTGAGACGCTGGATCGTTCATAGTAAAACATGCGCGTAAAAATTAAGAAAAGTCCTTCGGAAGATCGGGTTTTATGAAAAACCAGTGCATAAATCAAATTAATAAAGTTTATTGAACTTTTCGATAACTAAGATTTGTCGGTACTGACTTGGTTTTGGAGATTTTTTACTTCTTTTATTACATAAACACGCCCAAAGTTAGGTTAAATTTGCAAGCAAAACGATGCTTTGTTGTCTCATAACTTTTTAATGGCTTTTTATTTTAGTATTCTGTTTCCACACAGACAATACAAATAATGAGACAAAACCATACCATGTTTAATTTTTGTTGTACATTGTCGAATAGTGGAGTAATACACTCCCGACGTTTATATGGAAAAAATGTCGACTAGATTCGCCCTAAGGAAATAAATTATCTTATCTTAATCATTTTAAAAAGACAAAGTTATTTTTATAACTCTCTTTAAGTTATTTATTAACAAAAATAACTAAAACATACCACGAGAGCAATGCAATCCAGTGAGCACCCTATCACATGGCACGCACAAGTAATGATCACGACCAACTATGAACACAACACAAGAAACTTGTTGTAAACTCGTGGTTGAGAGCAACAGTCCGCGCGGGAAGTTGTGGCGCGAGTGTACCGTGTCGCGCGGAACTCAGGACGTCGCGCGCACTCCGGGGCCCAGCGCCGAGTGAGGGCCGCGCGCGCGGTCCCACAGCGGGACGTGCTGCCCCGCGCGGATAATTACGTACCAATTGTATCACGATATTGGCTGTTAAATGATTTAATCAAGCCGTAATTACTGCTCGCAAATATCTGCTGAACAAAGAGCGCTACACAATTGCTACGGCAATAAGCTACGACGTTGCTACGCTGCTACGGGAGTCGTATACGACAATTGTTTTGCTGTGGAATCCAATATGGGATAAGACAATAGACTGGAAACAATAGAGTGATCATTAACGGAAACTATATGTATTTATTGTGTTGTTTGTGTCCCCTACCTCCAGCACTGGCTCCATACTTGACTTCTATGTTTATCTCCGTGCACAACTCTCATTTTTGTTAACAAACTTGTGCCGTAACTAATTTGATTTACTGCATTTATAAAGGTTTACGGAGAGGCCTGTAATCTCCAGAAAAGTATTACTAAAGGCAGATAACGATGATGTCAGAATTGGAGTCTTTCTGAGAAATGGAATATGGAGTCAGGTGATAGGATCACAGGACAGAGAACTAGAGGAATCGACACAGATGTATGGGAAACCGCAAATCGACAAAGGTTGCGTGGGACGCTCTCTGGCTTCAGAATCAGTGAAGTGACGGCCTTCGTAGACTGACAGGCAAGAGATGGATGAGAGTTGCCAAGAATTGAGTGAGATGATGTTGCGATGGAGAGGCCTTTGTTGAGCAGTGGTCTGCTCGAGCCCTTTAGCTCCGCCGCCTGAATATCAACATCGCTGTCTTAGTATCACAAATACACACCTACCTTTGCCGTTGCCTTTCGGATAGAAAACTACATACTCTATAAATTACCTAGGTTTAATAATTATTATTTAGGTCAGCGTGTTATTTACCCAGTAACTACTAATTATTACGAGTAGTGTTTTAATAATTAATCAAGAGAACGTATTCAATAAGAGACACGAACGTCTCAATTACTCGCTGTTCGTGATGTATTCAATTATAAATTATAATTAAATGAAGCTCGTAAATAGACGTTATAAATATTTAAATTGAAAGACGTTTTGCGTCTCCAGGCAAGTGCCGGAGGCGCGGGCAGGCGGCGTTCGCGGGCGCTTGCGCGGCGTGCAGGCGGCGATGGATTCAAGTGTTCTCTCATTTCACTGTAGCACTAACAAACTTAAAAAAAAATGTAAAATGTTATCAAAATGAGAAGGGCGGCGCAGACAGGGGTAGGGATGAGTGGGGGAGAGGGTGCGGGGTGGTTTCACGCAGAAACGTCGTCCCTCGAGCGTGAAGATACCTGATGAAAAGAGAATGAAACCGAGATGATAAAACGCAGACACAGCGCCGACTGACGGCTCACGACAAAACACCATTCTTTTTAGTTTTTTATTTTACATAAAAGTGCCATGGCCCTTTTTATTTATTTTATAATTTTAACGAGATGCTCCTGCAGCTTGAATGGTGTGTAGACTCTATGGAAACATAGAGTTGTGAGGGGGGCAGGCGTGGCAAGCTCTATAGAAAATATAGCGACAACTTCGTAATCTGCGTCGTCGCTCGCGCTTTTACGAACATTCACGAAACGAAATATTAAAATAAATTGTAGAAAATACGTACTCGCGATAACAAGTTTCTATCAGTCATTAATATCTATACTCTGATACCGATACTGGCTGCCGAACAAACAGACCATCAAAGTGTTCCTGTAGAGTAGTTCTTCATAATTTGTAAACGTTACCTTTCGATTTTCTATAGCTGTCTTGAAAAAGTTCTGCTTTGACCGGCGCGAATGACGCAACGATATCCGACGCAGAATAGCGAAGCCTAAACTCAACCATTGTCGCGCGGTTCCACAAAAGCCCTTAGAGTAGATACAGTTCACACTTAGATAAAGTTCGCAGAGCAGTTAGATGGTCAGGTACTTTATCGATGAAGTGCCATATTAGGAGAAACGCTTACAAAATTCTAATCTGTGTGTGAACTTTGTTGGGTATTACCTCCATTGTGGACGGGCCTCAGCGATTCATCCGTACCCTAGTGAGTACAATGTAGGCAGATATGAGATGAGCTCCACGTCTACAATGGATCCGAATAAATTAAAATGATTGTGCTGCGATTTGTATCATAATTATGATTTCAATAAAGACCAGATCGTAAGCTTAATTTTGGAATGAATATCCGCCAAACGAACTCCTGGCGTTGTATGTTAGTAATTTGTTGGCGATGAGTTCGGTCGACGTAGCGTCGTATCTGCGCGGCTCAGCGGAGTGACACTACAATATAATACAGCCCAAAGTTCATTCCTTCGAACACAAAAGGAAAGTAATCTACGTGAAGGGCTCCGCGCTAAACATCGCTGTATCTGTGCGCAGACAGCGGTATAGTCCGCAACACCGCGAGCTCGGCCGGCTTCTGAAACATTCAGCGCCTATTGTAACGCTTTGTTCTACGTGCGGAATTTAAGCGTTGGCTTACATTTTACGACAATCTTAATTGTATTGCAGTACACTCAGGCGTGTAAATATGCTACGTCAAGGAAGGTTTTTCAATAGTTTGTGCAGCACGACGCAATGCAGGCCGATGCGAGCACAGATGTGTCGCTGCGTTATTAACGCAATAAGTACCTAATGAGCCGAGTGGTTGCAGCCGCGCGTCCTACGGCGCACAGTGGGCTGAAATCGATTTTCATAGACTTAGGGGTCAAGTTGGTCATTTTTTCTTTTTTCGTCAGAAATGGGTTTAGGTATCGTATATTAATCTTTTAAATGCTGCTTCAGTTTTTCAAAAACCATTTTTCCTTACTTTATAGTACTTGGTTGAATAAAATGTATGGAGAAATATGTAAAAAAGGATACATTTCAACTTTGGTGAAAGTGCGCCTAAGTTACTTTTGACACGATTATGCCCCTTAATTTTCCGCATTTTTGACATATCACTAATGTATTTAGGAATTTCAATTTTATGGCATGTTATATTATGTGACATTACCAGCATCACAGCCAGCAGAGTCCTGTATGATGCATTAGTTAAGAGTCATCTGGAACATAGTGCTGTCATATGGGCCCCACGTGAGGCTAAGTACTCAGTGATGTTGGAGCGAGTCCAGAACAAATTCACGCGCCACCTGTACAAAAAGTTTTATGGGTTATACCCATTTTACCCTTTGATGTACCCCACTCTATTCGTACTGGGTATGGTGGGGTACAATCAACTCGGGGCGCAACGCGAATTCACACTAGTATTGTACTTGATGAAACTGCTCCGAGGCATAGTGCACAACCCGGGAGTGCTGCAGCGATTGCATTTGTACGTACCCGACCGTCATGTGTGGAGGTGACGGCCCCCGCCACTGCTGGTCGTACCATCAGCCAGGACCAACTTGCTGGCTAAAACCCCTCTGACTCGAGCAATTCGCACCATCAATTAAATTCAGGTCGAATTGGATCAAGTTACTGGATTGAATTCGCGAAAGTACTATTGTTTATATTATGTTACAAATAATTATCTTAGTTGTGTTTTTAATTTTGCGTGTGTGACTTTGCTGTCGCATTAGGTTAAGTACCTGTAAGGACAGTTTTAAATAAAAAATGAAAAAATAAAAAATAAAAGTTCGGGCAAGTTATCATTTGGACAAATTTTAATGATGATTAGGACACAAAAAATTATGACACTTTAGACTATGGATATAAAAGTTAGGGAACACAATAGAGAACCAAGGTAGTTACCTAGCTTGCCAGACTGCTTTAAAACAATATACAAGTCAGGGTTATGAACTAAATTCACTTGTTCCATTTTAGAAAAATAGGTTTATCACTCTTTGAAAAAACAGAGTCGATTGAGAATAGTAATTAAATGCACACGATTTATACTTAAGGTTCGAAAAACTATGTAGGAAGGGGAGTAGTTAATGAGATCTAATTATCTTAGTAATAGGACATTCGATCTCATTATGATAGATATTGGTCTATGGATCATAAGATCTCTTTATTTAACCATCCTCGTTATTTAATTACAAAAAATAAAAATTGTTATGTTTAACCGGTAGCTATTACATTTTCGTTCATATAATTTATTTATAACCATTAAGTACCTAATGTGAATTATAAATAGAATAAAACCTTTTTTTTTATATTCTAAAAAAACATTTTTTTCTTCACCCAATATCTCGCGCGTGCGCGCATTGTGTGATATGTCAAAAATACAGAAAATTAAGAGGCATAATCGTGCCAAAAGGAACTTAGGCGCACTTTCACCAAAGTTGAAATAATTATATCCTTTTTTACATATTTCTCCATACATTTTTTCAACCAAGTGCTATAAAGTAAAGAAAAACGCTTATTGGAGAACTGAAGCAACCTAAATCCATTTCTGCCAAAAAAAAAATTATCAAGTTGACCCCTAAGTCTATGAAGATCGATTTTCAGCCCACTGTGCGGCGGTACACTCACCAAATATTCACAACATTGTGTCGCGACTACACTGAGGAGGATCTGGAATAAGCTTTAAAAAGATGCATACGCGACATATATTAATATTATATTATATATTGAAATGTTTAGTCATTAGTACAAAGATTAAGTTTGTTCTAGGTACTCTCAGATTTTTACTTCTAAATTATATTATAGTAATACGAAATCTGGTTGACGGTTGATTAGACTATGTTGGATTTTACCAAATCCAATCTAATCTAATCTATCTTCGTTCGCCGAATATGGAGTTTTACTATAGGACCTTTTTATATTCTGTATCTTTTTATATTCAGGTTACCTTCATGCACAGTTAACAAAAGTATGTACGCATAAGTTATCTATGTGTATAAATGTATACCTACATAGAACTAGTATTATTTGTTAATGTGGCAGACGCGTGCTCTGTGTACTCTGTAGCGCGACCAGCAGTCTGCTCGCAGTGACAGTAAAGTATTGCCAGCTCGTCGCGCCACTTCCATGTTACATCGGTTATTCTGAACGACACTCTCTGCGCATCGTTAAGTAAAAGGAGCCATTTGACCAAAAGAAATTACCAATTCGGGCCGAGAGCGTACCACTCCCGTACACTTACTAATTCTATTTAGGTACGTATATAAATTGGTGTCCGTATTCTTAATGAAACTGTCCTCACGCGGCGCTGGCAGCAGAGCGGATCGCGAGCAGAGTGGGGTGGGAGCGGAGCCAAGCGGGACAGGAGCGGAGCAGAGCGGGGCGGCCGGCGCGGGCGGGTCTCGTAATGTTATTTAGCGTGAGTGCGGCGCAACTCGCGAGTGGCCGCTATTCAATGCTCGTGAACCTCCTACAGTCCTACCTGTTGTGTACGTGATGTTTTTAGTCGGCTTTTTGTGTTCGTTAATGGATGAAATGATAGCAAAAAATACGAGCGAGTGGTGAGTGTACCGGGTTTAAATGGATATCCTCGCGGAATTTAATAAAACTTGCAAAGCACGCAGCGACGCTCGCTCACTAAGTTACAGTTAGTTTTTATAACTTACTAAGATGGAAGAAGACCTGAAAAGTGGTTAATATTTTGTACGTGTAGCTATTGCAGTAAAGCGTAGGTACGTGTTTTTTTTTTTATCACGGGTTTATTGATACATAATAATTGGGAGTAAATAAATAGGTGAACTGTACTGTAGAAATCAATTCTCAGCATCTTCAGTACGTTACATACGAGTACGTCCCACCGTTGTGTTGATAAACAAACGCGCGTCGCCTGCGGCGATCCTAAACCAACAGCACGCGGCCCGTTCCAATTCGCGCCCTCCGCGGGCCGGAGAGCTCTTCATAGAGACAGGAATGTAGTGGCACGAAAACTACCCGCGATTTGTATTTTGAACACGCTTTTATTAGCTTCACCTGTATGTTTGAAGCATATTTGTTTGTTTGCAACGATTCAATTTCCGATCATTTGGAAAATGCATATTTGGAAAATTACTTTGTAGGTACTTGATTTTGACCCATTTCAAACGGTCAGATTTTATTTAAACTTTGTCAAGTTTTTTGTTTGTTGTTGGATCAATGGCAACTCAATAATTAAAAAAAAAACCGAAAATCACGGTTTTGTAGTTAGCAGACCTAAAAAATAGAAAATCAATAATGGATTAAAAAGTGCTTTTTGAGGTATTTTTATAATAAATTAATATCAAGCACACCACGCTTTTTTGAAATTATTTTCTGCTTTTATAGATTGGTTTTTAAAGCGTGGTTTTTAGATTTTTTTATCTATTATTTATTAGAGTTACTGATAAGTAAATAGAACTCAATAATATGGAATAATTGTTCATCAATATTGAATAAAAATCCTGGCTTACATAATATTTTGAGTCTAACACTTTGTAGCTGTGTTACTGTATTCAAAATATCAGACAGCCAATCGGTGAGCACTAGAACCAAAACTCAAATTGTTACGGTATACAATGACCGCGCAACCTCTCTCTAGCGCGAACACGCGCACGCCTTAAGGCGGGGTGGGCCGGAAAAACGTCGTTTTGTATTGTGTTTTTTAAGTAGATAAACCGGATTTAAAAAATTGAAAAAAATGTGTTACATAGTTCACACCTTGATCTAGATATTCCGGCCGTGCGATACACGATTACTTGCACTTTACTGCATTCAATTAAATCGCAAAGACAAGTCTAAATGGTGATCGGATTCTTATTTCATTTGAGTTATATTAGGATTTGAACAATAAAACTTATACCATAGTAATGAAAAATGGTCGTAAAAAATATGATGAAATCCGGCCGTCATAATATGGACTATGAAAATACATTTATAACAAATCTAGAATCCAGTGTTTTTATCTTTACATGCGCGCGCCCCGTGTCGTTTAGTCCCGAGCGGAACGTGTTGGAGGTCGGACGTGTGCCAATTTTTCGAACCCGCCACTCCCCGCTATGATCTGTTACGGGCAGAGCAAAAAATTGTTTGTAAATAATAATACGTGTCTAGAATAAACTAAATACAGGTATACTTTATGTAAATCTAATTATTTACAAGCTTTATTTCGTAGGAAATTAAAGTAGTTAATATTTTGTCAAACAAAATGGGAACCTACAGAAAGTAAAAACTTTCGATCCAGCGCTGGCTCTTCGAAGGCTAGTAAACAAAAAAAAAAAGGATGGTTTGACAATATTATTATTTACCTACATTCATTATATTTTACGCGTAATAGATTACTATATTTATTTATTGTAGCTAACCTACTATTTGCGGTTTGCAAATGCATGTACCTACGCGTAATAGATTTGCAAATGCATCTGGCCCCCCACACAAGTCTACTACACACACTACATGGCTATTGATATTATTTAAAGAGCGAATTATTGCCACTATGTCTGCTGGTACTATAGGGGATGATAAATATGGAATTACAATTAGTGTCAATATTTATTGTAGTGGAATTAGAATTGTTCGGTTGAATTTCGTCTATAAAATAGACATTAAAAGCTTGTGCAATTAGTCGAGGCTCATGTATCCTGACCATCCCCCCGTCACCAAAGTGGTAACGGACTGGAGGAAAGTTAGCGATTCGATGAAATCCAACACTCCCCACTTAGACTCTATACCCGATCATATCGACTCTCTCGCCAACACAATGGCCGCAAACGACTTATTTACTGGCCACGTACAATCAGTCCTGAACGATTGCTCAAGGGAAGTTCCAGCGGTGGGAGTACCACCGCTGGAAGTTGCCGGACGATGTACGTGAACTGCTGAATGAGAAGAACGTGGCTATTCGTGCCTACAGCAACTTTCCCTGTGATGCGAATAAAGCTCACATGCGCTATTTACAGCGAGCTGTAAAGACACGCATGTCGGAGCTACGTAACGTTGGCTGGGATAAGATGTTGACCGAGCTTGAGCCCTATCATCTGGCTTTCTGGGAGCTTCAAAGGAAACTCAAATCCCGAGAAGTCGCCCCCATGCGTCCTCTGACCCGCCCCGATGGCACCGTTGCTTTCGACGACATCGACAAGGCCGAATGCCTAGCCGACAGTCTAGAGGCAAAATGCATGCCCAGCTCTCTTCCAGTAGACCAAATACATCTCTCTGAGGTGGACGCTGAAGTTGAATGTAGAACCTCTCTCCCGCCCATTGAAGACCCTGATGATCCATTACCTCTCGTCACCCTGGACGAAGTTCACGAGATCATCAAAGGTCTGAAACCCCGCAAGGACCCGGCGCTAATGGTATCAACAAGGTGTTCCAAATGTTGCCCGCCCAGCTGATCATGCTCTTGACCACCATCTCTAATGGAGCCTTGAGCAATAACATCTTCCCGCAGGCATGGAAGCAAGCCACGGTCATCGGCATCCCCAAGCTTGGAAAATCCAAGTCCGAGCCCACGAGCTACCGCCCCATCAATTTACTGAACACTCTCGGTTAAATCTATGAGACGCTTATTTATAAGCGTCTCAGAGATTTTGCCGAGACGAAAGGCCTCATACCCAACGAGCAGTTCGGTTTCAGAACCCAACAATCTTGCGTACAACAGGTCTACCGCATCGTAGAACATAATATAAACGTTGGTTTTCAACGTGGTACGACGACCGGTGCAGTATTCTTCGTAAAATGTGGCACAACGGCTCAATATATAAGCTGTAAGAACTTGGCGTGCCCGATCGTCTCGTGCTCATCTTATGAGACGTTCTGTCAAACCGCACCTTTCGCTATCGCATCGAAGAGGCGCTCTCGTCTCCGCATCCCATTCGTGCCGGCGTCCCTTAGGGCGCCGTACTGTCCCCTCTTATATTTACACTATTCACTAGCGATATTCCCAAAAGTAGAAAGGCACAGTTGGTACTGTTCACAGACGACACAGCCATCTACTACTCTGGGATTAGTCAAGATGCCACAGCCTCCACTCTCCAAACCGCAGTCAACCTTCTTGGCGCGTGGTTTAGAAAGTGAAGGGTTGAAGTAAATCCGGATAAAAGTGAAGCGGTTCTCGTTTTGAAACCGCGACTTAAACCTGACCTCCCCGGCCCATCTCCATGTTTGACAAGCCGATCTCTTGAGAAAAGCGAGCCAAATACCTAGGAGTGATCATAGATCAGAACCTCTCCTTCACTGAGCACATAAATAAGGCGCGCTTACGCGCTGCCTTCGCTCTCAATAGGTTGCACTCTGTTCTGCACGAAGCAAGTTGTCACTTAAGTGTAAGTTGCGGATTTACACGGCCTGCATTAGGCCCATCATGACGTATGCATGTGCAGTCTTTGCACACACGAAACCCTGATTCATCCATAGGATGCAGACTGTCCAAAACCGATTCCTCCGCCAGTCCACTGGTTCCCCGTGGTGCGTTTGGAACGAGATCCTCCATATCAATCTAAAAATCCCCACTGTCATTCAGTTCGTGAAACGTAACTCGAAGCGTTTCTTTGATAAAGCCGAGAAACATCGCAAACCTCTGATTGTGCAGGCCGCTAGCTATGTCCCCAGTAGTATTAGTAGAATTCACCGGCCGAGACATATTCGTTCCGGTCAAGACAACCCCCCATTACTCTCCTCCAAGAAAGCAGTTAGGGCCGCACCAGTACAGTACACAAACACAAACAACCGTCATTCTGACCTCGCCGCCGAGGTCCTCGCACCCCGCGAAGGCCCCGAGTTAACGATGAGACCCCCGACCGTCCCTTGCTCGTTGAAGTGCCAGCCCGCGCCTCAGCTGAGCCTGTAGAGATAAATTCCCCAAGATTTAATAATAATGAAAATGATTTTATCCAGTCTGTCCCCACTATCTATCCCCCTACCAGTGATGCTCTGAGCCGAGGCCCGTACCCCACATGGGGTGCCCTCAGCGTGCAGTCGCTAAGTTTAAGTAGTTTTACGCCCCTGGCAGGCTTTAAGTTTTCTTAAGGCAACCACAAGAAAGTCCAGTTAAGCAGTCACGGCCTCTCAAGGTCAAGTAAGTATGTTTTGCATAGTTTGTAACAATTTTGTTTTTCTGGACTTCTTTTTTTAAGTTTTATTAATTGTGATCATTAAAAACGTGTAGCCCAAACAAAGCGCTTTTTTATTCTTCACTCAATAAAATTGTATAGATATTAGAATAGTTTTGAATGGCGAAAATTCTTTTATATCTAGTGTTAGCAAAAGCAACTGAAATATCGATTGCTTAGAATAATAGCACTAAGTAGTTCGTTACTGTTGTTATTATAAGCATTTCATATTAGGTTTAGGTTATAGCTTAGGAATAATAACCAAGCGTTGAATTAAAACGTTTCTGTTTAGTAATATTTCTTTACTTAAGTTACACTATTATAATCATGTTGTAACGAGATATGCTAAAGGCATGTGATAACGTGCCTTTAGCAGCCCTCTGGGATTATTATTCTGTATAACTGGAAGAAAACAGGACGATATTATCTTGACAATAAATGCATTTATTTTTCGTAAACGTGATGCTGATCATATCGTATTATGCTTAGATAATTGTTCTGCCCAAAATAAAAACTGGGCTATTTTAAACTATCGGGTGTATATTATTAACAGCAATGAAATAAACGCGAAAACCATCACCTTGAAGTATTTTGAACATGCTTTTATGACCGGAGACAATAATAAGTGAAATTGTTCAGTTTTTTACAATTGTGCGAAATCAGTACTCAGTTAAACCACCCATGACGTTAATAACGGTCCTGCAACAGTTTTTCATGCTTTGAATCAAGTTATCAAAGTCTTGCTGTGGGAGATTGTTCAAGGACCTAGATGCCAAAAAACTTGTTCTTCAGTCGCAATGTTTGCAGGAAAATTCTTCAAAACTCTTTTTTGGAGCAGCTCTCAAGCGTGCTTTATGAGGTTTAGGTCTGGTGCTTGCGCAGGCCAGTCTAACACGATGCCCAGCAATAAAAATAAATGTAACTATGCTATTGAAGAAAGGATAACATTTTCATTACTTAACCATCCCCCGACGTGACAGTGCTTTGATAAAAATATTACCTACAACCTATAGGCCAATAAATGTATTTTTTTTACATTTTAGAGGTCTTTATTTAGGTTGAGAATTATGTAGGTAGGGTTTTTTAAATTTTTGTTTAAACTTTTATAACACAATTCATCCAGTAGCCAGCCTTCTTGCCTCAATAACTTTTGTTATATCGATCTAAGTGATACCTACGTAAACGGTTAAACATTTGTGCCCGTCCACACACTTTCGTAAATTATTTGGATTATTAAAAAAAACCTCCACATTGTTACTAACTTAATTAGTACTTACTAATTAGGTTTTTTTTTTAAGGGTGGGAAATCATCAAATGACTTCTCCTGCTCTGGGTGGAGCAAGAGGGCGTGTCAGATTTTTACTGACTAAAACCCACCCATGTTCCCTCAGCTGCCTGTGTGCCAGGGGCCACGGTATCTCTTTCGAACAACCCGCAACCCTGGTAGGCATCAGCCCTTGCGGACTCCACCAGTTGTTGCTGACATCTCTGACGGCGCGCGTGAAACACAACGCGCCATCGACCCAGGCATATTTACTTTTTTTTTGTTGAACGTGAAGAAATGCCTACTGCGCTACCACGGGGAGATAGCGCAGTTATGTGGGACTGTAACCCACCAAAACTCCACGGTGTCCTACAGTGCCACTTGAGGCGGGAACACGGAAACGCGCAACCCACCCGCGAATCCACCACGGCTGTCCGTCACCGGACCCTCCTCGGACGGGAATGACCCCTATCACCAGCGCACCAGGACACATGGGACGCCGTGACCACCCCAGGAACCAAATAGCATAAGGGCCCCACACGGGGTCGCCGTGTCGAGCACCCTTGATCCTCCTGCGACGGGTCAGCCCAGTGGCCCAACCGCCTACCACTTTTCGGTCGTAGGGGACAGGGAGAGCGGCCAACGCTACACCAAAATCAAAATCAAAATCAAAATATTTTATTTCACATAAACCTGCAAGGGCACTTATGAAACGTCAGAAGCTAGGTGCACGGTTCCAATTTGTCGCTTCCTATGGAGAAGAGCCGGCAAGAAACTCCACGGTTACTCTTTTAAAAATAATTAGGTTTTACAATGTTTTCAAATTACAGTGATAATAGGTATGGGAGGACAGTGCAGGCCTGTCAATAAGTACCAGGTACTTAGAGGAATGAAAATAAAGAATAGAAAATCGTCTATAAATCTAGTCTGTAAGGCCTACAACGTTCTCCCATTCACGACATCTAAAAGAATCTACATTAGTAAGATCAACCTATGTAAACCAAGTGATATGATTTTCATGAGAATCACTAATAAATAGTTGACATTAGAAGTGAGGTATAATGTGAAAAAATAACGAGAATATGTCAGAAAGTGTAAAAATTAATAAAAATTAAAATTGTAATTTGGGAGCAGTTAATAGACTCTCACACAGTTATGCTGTTAATGAGGTGCCAGGGAAGCCACATGTGCAGAAAGAATTAATGCCAAACTTCCATGTCTTCAACGTAGTCTTTTATCTTATAATATCCCCCTTCCCCTCGGACCGCGAAAGCGTATAGACGTGCATTCCGTACAAGTATTTCCATTTTTTTATTAAAAACAAATACTTAATTCGAAATTATATGTTAAATATATTTCGCAAAAGTACTAGGCGCGCATAAAGTTTAAAGAGAACGTAAAACGCGGAGTACTGGAGGAAACGGGCCAGCAACAGTTGAGACGGAGATAGAAGGCGGAGCCTGCTGCGCGTACGCCGTGCGTGCGTCATCCTTGTCGGCTGCCACAACTCAAGAGCGATAACGATTAGCGAGTAACTTACTTATATTACTTTGCTTTATTTTGGTTTGTACTTCTGTTTATACTAACAAACAAGTTAAGGGAACATGTATAAGACACCACCCAAAACTTCTCCGAATAAAAAATGCTCATCGCTTTCGGAGTCTGATATCCGGAAGCTGCACGCAGACGAAGATTCAACAGGGAACGTCACCCAGAGAGTCAAAACCAAACGCGGATGCCACTCGGATGAAGCCACCGCTGATGCCCTGGGTATGTTTAAAGACGACATCAAGAAGATGATCAGTGAGATGATGTGTACTCAGAGCACCCGATTGGACAAGTTGGAAGGTCATATTAAAGAAATAAAAAATCACTACACAGAAATTAAGGTCACAAATGCTGATCTCGAAAAGGCAATGACAGCGATTTCCGATCAATTACAGTCACTCGAAAATAAAATGATAGGACTAGAACAACAACGTGGCTCCATGGTAATCCAGTTAGCTACGTTAGAAAACAAGTTGGAAGTTCTCGAACACAATCTCATCAAAACCTCTATAGAATTACGCAATGTACCCAAAAGGCAGAATGAGAACAAAATCATGCTGTTTGAAACTATAGCGCACCTGTCACGACATCTAGGCCTTAATACAGAATCCGCTAGTATCCGTGATATTGTAAGACTACCCTCAAAAAAAGAAAATTTAACATCGAGTTTATCAGTTGAGTTTTGCAATACACTGACGAAAACGAATTTTCTTGCTGCTGTTAAAGACTACAATAAACGCAACCCCGAAGCCAAGATAAAATCAACCCATCTAAACTTGAAATCTGCACAGGAAACACCTATTTACATCACTGAGCTATTAACAGCAAATTCTAAAAGGTTATTTTTCCTTGCTAGAAATCATGCTAAGCAACATCAGTACAACTTTTGTTGGACGTCAAATGGAAGAGTTATGCTAAAAAAGGACCCTGACAGCCAGACTATCTTGGTAAAAAGCGAAGAACAACTGAAGCAGCTGGCGACAATAATCAAAGCATGACTACGAGCATTTAAGTATACCCTGCTATATTTTATAAACTATTTGATTACTTTTACGATTTCTTCGAATTGCTCTATTAAAATACTGAATACAAACACACATAAACCTTACACACTTATCGATTACTATCAGCACAACATACTCTCATACATGAATCACTCAACACCTACATTTTACAACCTCCCCATGTCACCATATATACTGCCTACATATGCTTGCGTCCATCCCTATCATTCCTCACCTAGCTACTTTAATATCATAAAAAACCTGTTTCTAAATCTACTACCCCCAATCATAAGCTACCCACACACGTTCCTAAAACAAATACCACCCTATTTTCTTGTAACCTTCAAACTACCATTACTTTACCGGAAAAGTGACCACTAACATAAACAATTTAATTGACAACATTGACGAACTAGCTGTATCAACTATCTATACATGCGCACCTGAGGAAACACTCTCCATTGTGAAGTGTCCTAATAACTTTATTAAAATCCTGACACAAAACATTCGCTCTATAAACCGTAACTTTATGAACTTGCAGACCCTTCTCCACCGAATTTCTTTCGATTGCGATCTGGTTGTTTTAACTGAATGTTGGTTGCCATGCTCCAACAATAGCACTATCCCGATTCTGAATAATTACTCCGCGTTCATGACCACCAAACATATCAATCAAAGTGATGGAGTAGTGGTGTATTCAAGATCGGACCTGTCGGTTACTTGCGAAGAGCCAGATTTCCACGGATCTGCTTCTGGACTTATTATAAAAATTAACCTTGACTTGGTGATAATCTGTATTTATCGATCGCCGTCAATAGACAATATAAACAACTTTCTCACAGTTCTTAACAACATTCTTCCGTCACTGCATAGATTTAAATCGGTTGTTATAACAGGTGACCTGAATGTGGACATCAAACCTAACACATCTGACATGCGCTCCCATGAGTATCTAAATTGCCTTGCCTTCCATGGCTATCTTCCTGCCCACACCCTACCGACCAGGGATGGAAATTGTTTGGACCATACGTTATTAAAAACAATTTCCCCCACCCGCACATTTGTCTTAAGCTCCACAATAACTGATCACTCCTCCTCCTTGCTTTGCTTGCAAGATAAATGTTTACGAACGGTCGCAAACTCCTTTATAACAAAAATTGACTATGAAGGGCTTGACAAATCAATGTCGCAACTGGATTTCTCACCTATTCTCGGTATAAAGGATGCAAATACGGCTACCGATGAATTACTGAATTTAATTACTGCGTCCATTTCTGCAAATATCACAGTCAAAAAAGCTTCATCAAAAAAAAGAATCCTCAAACCGTGGATAACACCTGGTTTATTACGGTGCATAAGAAATAGGGATGCTCTACACAAGAAAGTTAAAAATTTCCCAGGAAATGAAGTTCTAAAAATTACCTACCTTCGATACAGAAATTTTTGTATTAGAATTTTAAAGAAAGCAAAGAGAATTTATGATACAGAGGAACTAAACAAAGCAAGTAAAAACCCAAAAGCATTATGGGACACTATTAAAAGGGTAACTAACACTACTAAAACTAAGAATAAATCTACACAATTACTAACTTTATCATCTTCACCTATTGAGTCCTGCAACACTGTAAACTCATTCTTCGTTAACATTGGCGACAGGCTTGCAAATGATATAGTTCACACTAGTACGACGCAGCCACTGACAGTCACTCAATCCACTTCTGATACCGCATCGATTTCATCTTTCGTCCTCGACCCTACTGACCTCGACGAAATTACAACAGTCATCCGTTCATTGCGCTCTGATGCTGCAACTGGCTGGGATGGTATATCACCCTACATCCTGAAGAGGTACTCAACCTCCCTGGCACCCATACTATGTCATATTTTTAACCTCTGTTTCGAGACTGCCGTCTTTCCCACTTCTTTTAAAAAAGCCATCATTCACCCGATCTTCAAGGGAGGCGACGGGTACTTACCGAATAATTACCGTCCCATTGCAGTTCTGACTGCCCTATCTAAGGTACTAGAACGTCTTATCAATAAAAGACTTGTACACTACCTAGAACATTACAAACTAATATCACCACAACAATTTGGATTTCGTAAAAACAAGTCGACCTGTGATGCAGTTCAGGAATTAACTGATAATATCGTACAAAACCTAAACAGTAATAAAAAGGTCGTGACAATATTTTTGGACCTTGCGAAGGCGTTCGACACCGTCCCCGTTCGTTCTCTCTTACTCAAACTTGAAAGGATGGGTGTCAGGGGGTTACAACTTGATCTCTTTCAAAGCTACCTCACAAATCGCTCCCAAATAGTAAATATTGATTGTCACAGCAGCAGTGAGCTTCCCATTTACTATGGCGTTCCGCAAGGAAGCATTTTGGGTCCCACCTTATTTCTCATTTTTATAAACGACTTATGCAATTTAAATATCCCAAATGCCAAGATAACGTCTTACGCAGATGACACTGCAATAACTTTCGTCGCCAACACGTGGTCTGAGCTCGAGGGAAGAGCACAGCATGGCTTTGATGTAGCGCTAAACTGGCTTTATTTCCATACGCTTACACTTAATACCTCCAAAACCAAGTTCATTACCTACTCAATCAGTTCTGCTACCCAACCAAATCCACCGATATCACTTAAAGCTCACACATGCAATTTGCAAACTCAGGCTTCATGCCACTGTGCAACTATATCCTCCACGGATGAAATTAAATACCTAGGTATAGTCATAGATAAAAATCTTAAATTTAAATCTCATATTAATGTCCTTACTGGCAGAGTTCGCAAACTTATATATATATTTAAAACCTTAAGAAATATTGCAAATCCTATAATTATACGTAATGTCTATTTTGCCTTATGCTTATCTCTTATTACCTATTGTATCCCTTGTTGGGGTGGTGCTGCAAAAACCTTCCTTAAACCATTGGAAGTTGCACATCGAGCCATACTGAAAGTGGCTACCTTCCGGCCACTAATATATCCAACTAATCAGTTATACAAAAACTGCAACGTCCTCAACGTGCGGCAACACTTTATTTTACAATCAGTTCTGTTGCAACACCGCATAACCCCATATGCTGAAATTACCAAACGCCGAAAAGATATAATATGTGCTCCTCCAAAAACCCGTTTGCCGTTTACTAAAAGATTCTTTTATTATCTAGGTCCGACTCTATACAATACAATAAACAAAAAATGTCCAATATATAAATTGTCTTATCAAAATTGTAAAAAGTCTGTACGCACATTTCTTCAAGATAACACCTACGAGGAAACAGAAAAATATTTAACTTAGTTAATTTATGATAAGTTTGTTTAATGTACCACTCACCCAAAATATAGACCCACAATAATCCAATCCCCATACTTACGCACGCTTACGCAGCCGTACGCTCATGCTCACGCACCTACACACACAGACACACACACGCAGATCCATACACGTACACACAGCATACATGCACACTCACACACGCACCCCCATACACACAAGCACACACACACAAATGCGCTCGCGCACTAATACCTGTATTTAAATATTTAAAAACTGTATTTTGTAAAATTAAAATAAAATAGTAGTAATACAATTGGAGGGGATCGGCACTGTTACTCCTTAATACAGGCTATTTCATAGCCTAGCAAGGAGAGCAGCACGTCACCCACTTGATTGCCAGACATACTACCCACTTTGTAAAACTGTTACATGTACTATAGAATCTGTTTTATTTAAATAAAGATTATTATTATTATTATATTAATATGCTTTTTTGACAAGGACACGTTTGATGTGAGTTTTAAATTTTCCATTGCTAAGTTTTGCAACAGACTTTGGCAACTTGTTATAGAAGCGAATAAAACGCGAACAAAACTAAATGTCTTAAGTTCTCATTACCAAATGTACCCCAAGTAGGGCTAAATTTAAAACTTGATGGCAAGAAACTAGATGCTATTTCGGAAACTGTATTTCTAGGAATTACTTTAGATTCAAAATTGCAATGGGGTGCCCACATTAGAGCTCTTTCAAGTAGATTAAGCTCAGCTGCTTACGCAGTAAGAAAAATAAGGCAGTTGACTGATGTAGCCACAGCTAGGTTAGTATACTTTGCTTATTTTCACAGTATTATGTCTTATGGCGTTCTGCTGTGGGGGTCGGCAGCTGACGTAGGTTCAGTTTTCATTCTACAAAAGAGGGCAATCCGCGCAATCTATAAAATGGGGCCTCGCGAGTCTCTTAGAAACAAATTCAACGAAGTTGACATACTAACTCTGCCTTCTCTTTATATCCTAGAAAATATCTTGTATGTTCGCAAAAATGTAGGTCTTTTCAAAAAAAGATGCGACTTCCATAATCTAAATACATGTAGTAAAGATGAAATTGTGATTCCAAAATTTAGATTAACTAAAACTAGCAAGTCATTTCTAATAAACAGTATCCGCTTCTATAACAAGTTGCCAAAATCGGTTACAGAACTTAGCGATGGAAAGTTTAAAACTCACATCAAACGTGTCCTTATCAAAAAAGCATATTATAAGATAAAAGACTACGTTGAAGACAAGGAAGTTTGGCATTAATTCCTTCTGCACATGTGGCTTCCCTGGTAACTCATTAGCACCATAACTTTGGGAGCGTCTATTAACTGCTTCCAAATTACAATGTTAATTTTAATTATTTTATTTTTTACACTTTCTGACATATTCTCGTCATTATTTGACATTATACAACCCTTGTAATATCGAGTATTTATTAGTAATTCTCATGGAAATCATATCACTTGGTTTAAATAGGTTGATTTTACTTATGTAGATTCTTTTACATGTTGTGAATGAGAGAACGTTGTAGGCCTACAGTTTCTATTCTTTATTTTCATTCCTCTAAGTACCTGGTACTTATTGACAGGCCTGCACTATGCTCCCATACCTAATATCACTGTAATTTGATAACATTATAAAAGCCAATTATTTTTAAAAGAGTAATCGTAGAGTTTCTTGCCGGCTCTTTTTTTTCAGAAATCAGAAATCAGAAAGCTTTATTTGTGAACACAGGTCAAGTTACACATAGTGTGAGGTGTTATAAATAGGTAGATCCTCCATGTTTTGCCCAGAGGCGTACAAATATAACTGTTTAAATTTAAAAATAACAAATTGGTGAAATTAATAATGAAATGAAAGAAAAAAAAAAATTAATAATGATAGTGTCAACTTTCACGTCAGTAATAAAATCAGTTTAAATAGGCATAGCATATCAGAAGAAAAATAAACATACAATCAATTACTAAATAAATGTCAAATGGTTCAATTACATGCCATAATTAATAATGATAATGTCAAACAAAATTCAAGGTCATTAAAACAGGTCAGGTAGGGTGTTCTAAGGCAGTAATTATAGAATTGTCGTCGAAATAGTCCTTTATTGAGTAATAGCATTTATTAGTCAAAATTCTAAATAGTTCTTTTTTGAATTTGTCCACATTTAACATTTTAATTTTTTCGGGCAGTTTATTAAATATTTTTTTGGCCATACAGAATGTGCTTTTATTCATTAGTGCAGTTTTGCCATAAGTCACTTCGAGTTCTGACTTATTTTTATCGCGTAATTTTCTGTAGGAACTTTTAGCAGCTATTTTGTATGATGAAATGTTGGATTTGACGAATACATTTGTTTCGTATATGTACAACGATGGTAAGGTAAGGATTTTATGTCGTATAAAAGTCGGTTGGCAACTGTCTGTGCTTTTAAGGCCACACATAGCTCTGATACCTCTTTTTTGGGCTCTAAAGACTAATTCTCTATCAACTGAATTGCCCCAGTACATTACGCCATATCTGAGTGTTGACGCAACATAACCGTGATAGGCTGTAAGTACCGATTCTAGACTGACTATTTTTGAAAGTTTATATAGAACATAGGTAAATGTATTAAGTTTCTTGCATATTACATCTGTCTGGGATCTCCAAGTCAAGTTATTATCTATATTGATACCAAGAAATTTAGTAGCAATAGTTGATTCAATATTTGTCCCTAAATAGCTAATGTCAAGATTTTTATTCGGGATTCTTTGATAAAAATGCATAATTTTAGTCTTTTCCAAGTTTATAATTAGATTATTGCTGTCAAACCACGATATAATTTTATTTAATGTCATATTTATCTCCTTTTCATAAGTTTTGGGATCGTCACATTCAATCACTACGGTGCTGTCATCGGCGAATAGCACCATGGGGTGATTTATTTGCCCCGGAAGGTCATTTATGTACAGTAAAAAGAGAGGGGGTCCCAGTACGCTACCCTGAGGAACGCCAAATTTAATTATCTCGCTTTCAGAACGATATTTTTTCTCATAGCTGGTTTTTGAACATATTTGTGTGATTTCTACAAATTGTTTTCTGTCCGTTAAGTAAGATCGAATGAGATCAAGTATATTTCCCCTGACACCATATTTTTCAAGTTTTTGTAATAGAATTGGGTAATCTACATAATCAAAAGCCTTAGTTAGATCCATATAGATAGCACATACAGGATTTCTCTTATCTACATTTGACATAATAGGGAGAAGCAGGTCATGTATGGCCATATTGATGGTCTTCTGCTTACGAAATCCCTTTTGTTCCTTTACTAATATGTTTGACTTCTCGAGATAGTTATATAAGGACTTGTAAATTACTTTTTCACAGATTTTTGAAAAGACGGGTATCAACGCGATAGGCCTATAATTTGACATACAGTGTCTATCATTTTTTTTGTGCAATGGTACAATTATTGATGTTTTTAATTTTTCAGGGAAGATTCCGCTAGAAATACACATATTAATTATGTGACTGAGATGTGGAGCTATATATTGAGACACCTCTTTGATAACTTTAGTGCATATTCCGTCATACCCAACACTGTTTGTATTTCGAAGTGACTGAGTATGATTATTTATATCTTGAGGTGTGGTCGGCTCCATAAATATAGAGTTTGGAGTGTTTGAGCGGATTTTTATTTCTAATATAGTTTTATTTTTTGGTTTGGTAACTTGATTAACATAAAATTTGTTAAAAGCCTGAGCTATTTTTAATGGGTTCGTGATTTTCTGTGGTCCTGTTTGAATTTGTGTAATTGGTTCTTTAGGGAAGCAGGTCTTAGATTTATTAATTACAGACCATGCCGCTTTAGATTTATTTTGGGATGTCTTAATAAAGTAGTTATTTCGTGATTTCTGTGTTAACGTTATAACTCTTTTAAATCTTGCAGAATATGTCTTAAACGACTGTTTGTTCTTTGGGGTAGGCTTTTTCCTGTATTGCCATAGCAAGTGCCGCTTCTTTTTACTACATATTCTTATCCCATTAGTGATCCATTGGGCGCTTTTGACGTGACAACGTCTTATAAATTGGTTTGCCGGGTGACACTTCAAGAAACTGCGTTACGCTCCGCTCACGTTATGCGCTCACAATGAGAGCGAGTGAGAGGCACGCGTCCCTTCCACTCGGGCATGGTTAGCCCGCCTAAGAGCGAGAGAGACAGACATAAAAAGTGCAAGTTATTGTATGTATATTTGTATATAAATACGTATGCATGTGTAAAGGTAAAAATAAAATTTTGTTAATATGAAATTCAGTGCGAGATTCTTTGTATAAATTAATGTTTTAAATATAATTCTTTGTATAAATAAATGTTTTAAATTGTTACTATTATTTCATCCTTCTTCCTACTATACGAATGAATATTCACATTAAAATTATTTTACCACTCAAAGTCGTTGTCACGTAAAACTTTCGCCCGTATACCGACTTTTTTGTAATTGTTTTTGTTATTATTTTATACGGAAAGCAAAGGTCATAAAAACATCTGAAGAAGTCTTCTCCATAGGAAGCGACAAATTGGAACCGTGCACCTAGCTTTTGAAGTTTCATTAGTGCCCTTGCAGGTTTATGTGAAATAAAATATTTTGATTTTTATTTTTTTTATTTTAAAATACTTATTATTTATAACCCAGGTAGCTATGCTATAAAAACACAATTCATTATTATTTGTATCATCATGAGCCTATCGCAATCCACTACTGGACATAAGGTGTCTCCAATAATTATTAGATCTTGTTAGTGGAAAATTAGTATGATTATAAGTTTGATAACAATAGCAATTTCTTAAGCGTTTGCTTTAAAGCTATACAAGTAATACAAAAATATGATATAATCATAAATTATTTCCAAACAAAACAGACACATTTCTGAACCTCCCGCCTTAAAAAAAATCAATCCATGCATAATTCCATGCAAAACTAACGCATTTCAAATATGGCCCTGTTGTATTATAAAATATGATGATACTTACTTGATGTTTGAATGCAAAACGGACGTTTTTCAAAATGCGGCACTTCTGTAAAGAACTAAGAACATAAACTGCAGTATTTTTTGGGTTGTGGCCTTTTTGCACGTAACTGACATGCGTTCGCGTCGAGTTTCGGGTCACAACTGACAAAGTGGCGGTCTTGCACTGAAGTTAGCTAACAAAATGCTCCAATGCAAAAATGGCGGTCAGCCGGTTTGGGTATAGTGAAGCGAAAATGATGGGTGTCTTTTTTTTAACTAAATACTTCAGTCGATTTATACCTCATTTTTGTAATAAAATTAATTTCTGTTTTTTTTTGTTTTGTGGCCCTTTAGTATTCAGTGATCGATATACAGGTACACCGATTTATTCACTGCAAATGTAACTTTTGTAATCCTATATAAATTATAGAATTACAAAGTTATTTATGCAGTTGGTGTATCTAGTAAACTGGACCGAAATAGCAAAATATTTTAGATTTTTCTTGATTTATACACTAAACACTAATTGTATTCTAAATTTGAAGCTTCTATGTCTGCTAGAAGTGCCTTAGAGTTTTGATGATCGGCCAGTGAGTGAGTGACAAAATTAAGAACCAACCTCATTTGCTTCACACAAACAAAGTGAACTTACTCTCACAGTGTATGTTCGTGACAGTCTTATTAATCAGCATGTTCGTAAAATATGAATCGCGCGATAACTTTAGTAGAATATACTGTTAGGAAGGTTTTTCTGTTACTAACCCATCACTAACCAACCTATGGACTGTTCATTTTACCCTGTTCATGTCTGCAATAAAGATTTTTATTTTATTTTATTATTATTTTATTTTATTAAATAAAACGGGTAGTCAGTTTATTTTGTTATAAATGTAAAAGTTGTGAGTGCTTAGATTTTTCAACGAAATCTATGCTAATAAATCCTCCGATACAAGATACAGAGCATCGGTCGTTGGATGTCTGTCAGAAGGAGCCGCGAGTACATCCTTGCAGCCATTGTGCCGTCACACATTTGCACCGTCACACGCCGCCCGCCCCACCTATTACTGACACATCACACCTCCGCGTTCTACATTCACAATACAATATTTATGATAATATCTCTTGCAGCCCATTCTTATTCGTGTGAAATATCTGTTCTAAGTAATATTTTCCATATTATTATGAAGCAAAATATAACGAAACCGAAATCATGAAGTACTAGAAATAATAGACAACATGTGTTGAAATTGGTGCATTCGTAGACGGAACGTGGACAGTGTTCAGGTTTGGAAAACGAAAGCGTGAAAATGGCGCACCTTTACATTGGCACCGTCACTGCCGTTAGTGAGAACTGTTGCTGAGGCTGTGAGTGTGCGACACAACAGTTTACAACCCGGTGTCCATAGCACGAGCGTGGCACATAATGGAGGCAATAATTTGCTGTATCTTATTAAACAGCTTCTTGATCGTATTCGTGGGAGACAGACGCTTCGCGCGCCATCCTGAACAATGAACGCCCATACACGTTATGTATAATGCTGCGATACCTAAAGGGTTGCTCCTGACCGACGACCATGCCTACTACATGCCTATTATATAACGCAGGAATTTTAGGGCTCGGCTCAACCTCGGGCTGGAAAATAAAACATTTAATTCACGCTACCATTTTGGGAAGGGCTAAGTCCAGTGATTACTATGAAAAATTCAAAGTCAGGTTCGTGAAACTTTTTGCTCCGTTCCATTTTATTTTTTTACATCATGTACTGACTAACCTACCTACTCACTCTATACAAAATTCCCTCTTTTAGGACTTGCTAGCTAACTAGTTTAGGTGAAAAGCTTGTTCGTAGAATATGATCATGACTTTTGTAATCTCGAAACTAAAAATAAAGTACATAAAAAAAATTGTTTATTTTAATAGATATTTTACTGTTTTAATAAACCCCGTGTCTATAGAATTTGTTTGCTACAAGAGAAGGTCGTACGCTGCGAGTAGCAGTGCCGAGTATGGCAAATACGGACTCTGGTAGGGCAACCCTACCAGTGTCCGTAGCGCCGCGGCGCCGCCGCCGCCCTACTTATTATTACCTTTTATGAGTTTCCACGCGTCACCTGACTTTTTGTACGGGACCCATTGTCGAGATTAATAGGCCCATACATTTACTTTCATCTACTAAAATCCTGGTTTTTGTCGACATAAAACTGTTCGAGAAAATTGAGGTCGTGTAAGCTGTTACCGATCAATAAGCTGGTGTAGTTTACTAGTGTGACATGCATGGTTCCGCACGTCGTGCGTCGGTCGTTGTGATTGTACGACGTGTCGAACTCATTACCAATCAACTCTGCAGCTGATGATGATGATGATGATGATGATGATGGGACTCCCTTTTCCGCACGTAGTCTCCCAATTGCTCCGTTGTGCGTGGGGATTCTGGCTAACAAAGCCATCCTAGCTTCGCTCAAAAGCACAGAAGCGTCCTGGGAGCTTCACAGGCTTCGCGGAGCGACCTCACTGTTCCGAGGATTTCTTCATGTTGAGAAGCCACGGCCTCGCATTCCAGGATGACGTGGTGGCTGATTCCTCGACGTTTAGGCAGCCCGTGCAAAGCGGGGTGTCTGTGGCACCTATCTTATAAAGATGTTTGTTAAGGGGGTTATGGCCCGTAATTGTGCCTATGATTATTCTAAGGTTATATCTACTCAGGCTAATAAGTTTTTTGGTTAATCGCGGGTGTACGATTGGTAAAGCCAATCTTGACTTTCCAGTCTGTTGCCCGTGACCATCTGTTATTATGAAGTTTGGTTGATCTTTGGCAAATCCACATACGAAATTGTGAAAAAGGCAGGGGGAGAAGTGAGTACGGGCCTAGCACTTTCATATTTGAGCCTCTCTTCACAAGTTCATCTGTGGCATCATTACCTAAGGATCCACTATGCCTCTTGATCCACAGGAGGGTAATATGATTGGACGCCGATAGACTCTCCAGAGCTAGATGGTACTCACAGATTAGTTTGTTTGTTTTCTAAAGCTTTGAGCACAGATAGGCTGTCGGATAGGGATTTAATGCCGTAGTTCCGTATACCTAAGCGCTTAACTGCTGTTGTGGCTTGTGTTAAGGCAACACATTCACATTGAAAGATTGAAATGTGTGTGCCTAGCGGTATGTGAAAGTTAATGTGACCTCATCAAGGTAGTGTGCGCCAGCACCTGAACCGTTTTGTGTTTTTAAGCCATCTGTGTATATGCGTACTTCATTGGCTCCTGACTGATACCCTTCTTCCTCTACTATTTGTATGATATAGTTTTTGTTGAACAAAGGTTGGTTTTACGTTCTATCACACGGGGCAGCGATGAGCGGCTGGCGTCTATTCAATCGCCCGGTCCAGGATGTTAGAGTATGAACTGGTTAAATTCTTGCCCCAATGCCCAGATGCAATAGCCTGATGGCAGCTAGTGCCGCCTCCTGCTGTATGTACATCAAGGTCAAGGTCAGTTAATTGAAAGGCCACCTCAATGGCTGCTGTTGGGGTGGATCTCATGCAGCCAGTGGTAGCTGAACAGGCCAGTTGTTGGAAGCGCTGTAGTCTAATAATGGTGGTCGAGAGTCCAGTCCTCGTCCACCAAACCAGAGCACCATATGCCAACATTGGCCTGATCGCCGCTTTATATAGCCACATAGTAATCTTCGGAGAGAGCCCCCATGTTTTGCCTAATATTTTTTTACGTTGGGATAGTGCAATTGTGCTTTTATTCAGTTTGTAGTCAAGATGCTTGTTCCAGAGCAATTTGCAAGGATCACCCTCAAGTACTTGACTTCGTCTTTAAGTGTTAATTCTGTGTTGAAGAGTTTTGGAAGCCTATGGGGTTCCACGGTTCTTTTGTTGGTGAACATGATTAGTTCTGTTTTCGA
The DNA here is from genome assembly GCA_949091785.1 of Polymixis lichenea. Classification (NCBI taxonomy): domain Eukaryota; kingdom Metazoa; phylum Arthropoda; class Insecta; order Lepidoptera; family Noctuidae; genus Polymixis; species Polymixis lichenea. The sequence goes on from OX420932.1 coordinate 351,825, forward strand.
GGGGTTAACCGATAGTTCGTGTTTCGTGCACCAACTCTCGATTACTTTGAAGGCCCTTTTCATGAGATCGCACAAGATGTCCTCAAATTTCCCCGAAATTGCTATGTCGGCCGCGTACCCCACCGAGTACAGACTGCTGGCGTTGAGCTCTGTGATGAGCTCATTTACGACTAAGTTCCACAGTAGCACCCTACCCTGTGGGCAGCCTCTACTCACGATGCCTTGTGTGGTGATGTTCACGGTAAATTTAATAATAATATTTTAACATGTTATTAATCCATCCTGTGAGTTTTCGCGCAACACCGTGCGTGGCAAGTTCCTGTTCGATGCTGACGAAGTTAGTTTTGTCGAAAGCACCTTCTATATCAATGAAGGCACCTAGGGTTGGGGTTTTAGCTTTAAGAGCATTTCCTTTGCGTGAAACTACGCTATGGAGTGCTGATTTAGTTGATTTGCCTGCACAATAGGCGTATTGATTAGGATGCACGGGTCTTTGTACCGAAATTTGGGACCTAATCTTCCTATCCCCCAGCCTCTCCAATGTCTTCAAGAAGAACGAGAAGAGGCTTCCCTTAGGCCTCTCCTCGTTCTTCTAAAAGATTTGGGTTGGGTGTAGTCACCCCTACCTGGTTTCGGTATGAAGATTATTTTTACTTCCCGTCAGTTCAAGGGGATGTAGCGGTGGGCCAAGCAGGCTCGAAACACCTTAACGAGGTAATCAGCCAATAGATCTTGGCTCCACCTGAGCGCGAGCAGTGCTGGGAAAATACCGTTCAGCCCTGCTGCCTTGAAAGATGAGGTGTTGATTGCCCATGTTATTTTGTCTTTTGTCAATTACATCTAACGCCACCTCCCAATCCAAGCTGCTCGTGGCCCTCTCCATATGTAGTTCCCAGCTTTGCTGGGTAGCAATCCGGCATCCTGGGACGTGGGTGGTTAGAAGTAGCTCGCTTGTTTCAGCGTCGTTTGTAGTATAGGTGTTATCTGGTTTTTTCAGGCATCCTATTGAGTGGTCTGTCTCTTGAGCAAGACAGGTTTTGACTCTCATTGCCTGGTTGCTACTTTCGATGTTAGTACAGAAACGCCTCCAACTATTCTTTCATCTGAGGCGTATCAGTTTTTATATGTTTTACGAGTTGTTGTATAGCGGTCCCAATCTACTGGCGATCCTGTGTTCCTAGCTCCGTTGAACAGTCTTCTCAGCTTGCATAGATGTCTTTCCAAGTCGGGACCCCAACAGGAATGGCGAGCTCCGTGCCTAGGTACCGTGAGGGGGCACGACTGTTCACAGCTAGATAGAAGGATGGATGTAATGTTGTTTACTTGTTCGTCTAAATTGGTTACTGGTATTTCAGTCGGAAGGATGGATAATCTACCTAGTTCAGCCTCGACGAGTTTAATAAACTTGGCTTGGTCTGTATTTCGAGGAACCCTTCTTGGCTGTGGTTTGGTTAGATTGAAGTTAATGGTATAGCGGTCTGTGGTCCGAGCATGATAACTCGTGGGACACATGCCAGTCCTGTATACAGTTGGAGATACCTATGGTTGCTATAGTTAAGTCTATTATTGTTTGCGATCTCGCGTTATGAAGGTAGGTGCGGAGCCCTTGTTGAGTAAAACAAGGTAAGAATAAAATCAAGCATTACCTCAACTCGGTTGTTGGTTTTGACATTACCCCAGAGCGTGTGATGCGCATTGGAGTCTGCCGCGATGCTTAGTTTCTCCTTTTCACAGTACTCAACCAATGAGGCGAGCTCTGGCAGAGGCACGTCCTCGTCGCCTGGCAAGTATGCCGAGGCTAGTACGATGTCCAGGAGTTCTTGTTTGGCTCTGAAAAGCCTGACTGCTGTCAGGTCCCTTGAACAGAACTCGTTAATTAAAAGGTTAAGTACATGTTTTGGGACAAAAATACAGGTGCGCTGATTACTTACAGAGGTGACTAGCAGCAACTTACCTCCGATGTTACCAAGACCGCTTATTTTGCCACCTCTGATCCACGGCTCTTGGATGAGGGCGATGGTATTTCCTTATTGTTGCTGTTTGTTCTCCAGCAATTTGTGCAAGGTAGCCAACGCAGATTGGCTGTTCTGGAGGTTGGTCTGCAGGATGTTAGTCCCGCAAAGGAGAGGAGCAGAGGCTGTTGTCCTCACCCTCACTTCTCTTCCCTGGCGGAAAGCAGTCCTCGTCCGAAGTTAGACCGGACGAGGGTGAATCTCTCGTTGATCCCGCTGTTGAGACAACCTCCAATGCTGCCATGGAAGTGTAAAAAGTGTGGCGGAAAAGTGTAGGCGTCCAGGAATGCGGCGACGTGTAGGCGTCTAGGGCAGCTCCGTGGCTCCAGACATTATCTCAGCAATTGGGAGCCTTGCTTTAGTTTCGTGCAGCAGAGGAAACAAACAAGAATAGGTCTACTGTCTTCAGTTACAAATGGAACCATCAGTCAGTTGGCTTCCCAAATCCATCGCTCCCTCTTTCAACGACTTCACAGAAATCTTCTCTTGTTTTTTTCTTCACATTCCAAATTCCTTTTTTCTTTTTCTTTTTACAGCCATGTCATCCTCTCATCTGCCGGTCTAGTCGGCCAAGACGTATCAAATGTCCTAGATAAAAACCGAGAATGCGTTTAAGAATCTTATAAATTATAATTTAGAATTCCGTTATTTAGTAGACAACGTAATTAGGTAGAAAAACCAAATTTAAGCTATCCAAAACGATTTAAAATTATTTTTAGTAAATACAATCCTAATGCAACCTTCGTTGAATAGACTGCATAGATAATTAAAAGAATAATTAGATATCAGTTTGACACATTTGACTTAAATGTCATAACAAGAATATTATTATATGAAATATGGAAAATTCGAATGTAAAATCAGGTAATTCTATATAGACGAATCGTTTAAGACCGATTTGCAGAGTGCTAACACAGAAAACAAAGAGCAAAATATAATAATGTAAGAAAGTCGTGAAAGGATAATAAAACAAAGATGCTGTGGATGAATCAAAATCAAAATCAAAAGTCATTTATTCAAATTAGGCTGAGAATCAGCACTTTTCGAACGTCAAAGTACATGAGACTGTCCCCCAAAACGCCCACCCTTCACCACTTCCTAGTGCTTTAGCTGGGAAAAGAAGTGGCGGAACAAACTCCCCAGCAGCACAGCTGTCTGTTTAGTCGGATAGACTTGATTCTATACATACATAGGCAAAGTAATCAACATTACGAGACACAGAACTTAAAAAAATGTCATTTATGTCAGCCAGCCATGCCAAAACCTATACCAACAAATAAAATGAAAACTTAACTCAAGCACAAAAAATAAAAAGTAAACAAAGCATATACCAAAATAAAAGTCTCCTGGTATAAATGGCGTGATAGTTAACATAAGCAATGCTGGATTATGTTTACAAATGATAACCTAGGACCATCGACGTAAAATAAATAAACAAGTAGGTAATTATTAGCAACAATAACAAAATCATGGTCAGCAAGACGACCAGTCACCACAAGCAGCACCCGTTCACGAGCATATCGCAAAAATCAGCCATTACCCCCCTCGCCATATTTGAGGGAAAGAGGTAACCCGATCCCCAACGCTACCGCAAGCAGTGACATCTACGGGAGCATGACGAACTTGCTGCCGGTTACTCAGGCAAGAATAGAATTATCAATTGTCGAGGTCGCTAGCTAACCATAATGCCATACAACTCTTCATAAAAAAAAATGAAAAAGAAGCGTAAGTACAGTACGAGTATCAGTAATAAACAGATACCATAGGACTCCGGCACACGAAAGAGACAGATACCTGGGGGCTCCTGCCTAACCCTTTCGTGTGTCAGAGTCCAGGTGTTCATTTTCAGGTTTGGGTTCTGCCTCGCCAGCATCCTGAGCAGTTCTGAATGTGTCCTCGGTGGTCTCCGGGACACACAGCATGCACAGTGTCTTTTTAGATATGTCGGCTTGGGGCCGAACGGTGAACTTGGTCCCCGGAAGCGGGGAAAATATGGTGCTTACGACCTCCTTGAGCCAAGCCAGTGTGAAGTCGTCTTCACAAGTGGGCCCGGCTTTTAAAGTGGATCGCGGTGTTTGTGTCGGTTTGTTTAGAAGCTGCCATTAACAGAGCCCGGAGCTGGTTCTCTATTGTCTGACGGATCCCCTACGCTTGCTCCTGCATCATGTCCGAGAAAGTCTTGGTCATGATGGCGACACACAGCTCGTTACTTCTGAACGACGCGGCCGCTTCGGCGTAGCTCACCAAAGTTCCGTCAACCATACGGAAGTGGGCAGGCTTGCTCTTCTTGTTAATCTCCGTTGGTGTGACGGAATTGTCCTGTCCTGCGAAGGCCACAGCGAGCGATAGCCGTCAGATTCATTAGAGGGTATCGCACGATCTCCTACGAGGCGGCTTGTGTACTGGCTGGATCTCCACCCTGGGACCTCGAGGTGAAGGTACTCTCGTCACTGTATCGGTGGCGCGAGGACTCGAGGGCGCAGGGTGAATGGCTGACGCAGCGACATTTGGAGTTGCGTCGGTCACAGCCTCGCGCAGCCCTGGTGGCGGAATGGCGGGACAGGCTTTCACGCCCTACCGCCGGCCCCGCCACCATCGAGGCGGTTCGGCCAGTACTCGAGCGCTGGCTTGGGAGGAAGCACGGCTCCCTGTCGTTTCGGGTGACACAGGTGCTCTCGGGGCAGGTTGCTTCGGGAAGTACCTGTGTCGTATAAACAGGGAGCCAGACGCTCGGTGTCACCACTGCGTCGACTGTCGGGAGGACACGGCGTGGCACACGTTGGCAGAGTGTGCCGCTTGGGAGGAGCCGCGCCGTGCCCTCATTTCAGGAGTCGGCAGTGACCTGTCGCTGCCGGCCGTTGTCGACTCGATGGTCGGCAGCGAGGAGTCCTGGGACGCAGTGGTATCCTTCTGCGAAATAGTCATGTCGCAGAAGGAAGCTGCAGAGATGGAGCGGGAGATTGCTTCCGCTAACCCGATCTGCAGCAGACGCCCCGGGCGTCGGCGGAGGGCGGATAACGCCCTATTCCAGCCCCCCTAAATGGGTCCAGGGGCGACAGATTTGGGGAAATCTATCAACCCCTACTTCTTGGGACCCGAAATGGCGGCGCGTAGTGTTCCACGCGCGCCTCTCTATGATGTAAGGGGGGAGTTTAACACCTCACTCCCCCCCTATCGCGAGGTGGCCCGCAGAGGCGGGCCGGCACTAACCGGGGATCGCGGAAGTCACACTAGTTCCCGTGATCCCCGGTGCAAGTGAGAGACGGCACACCGGGGTGGTTTTAGTCAGTAAGAGTCTGACAGACCCCTCCGCCCTCCCCGGGGCGGAGGACATCCATGAGGATTTCCCCCCGTAATAAAAAATAAAAAAAAATTGGGCGCATCCATGGACGCAGATGAAGTTGGGATCGCTCGGGATGCAGCCTGTTGTGGAGCCCTCAGTCGGGGACGTCGCTCGTTCAACGAGCAAACGCCAGAGCTACCCGCATGCGATGGAAGATCACGGAACTGTATACGACACGAGACTATGCCGCAACTCATCCCGAGACCCCATGCCGCGCCGGCTGCCCTCCCCCACTGAGCCAACTTTTGCTTGACATCCCGCTTATGGGATGCCTCAGCCGGTTGATCGTGGGTAGCTACCTCAAGACCTCCCGTGTAAAAGGAAGTCTGAGCCAAAGTAGTGTGTTGTGTGCAACCTGCTCCACTCAACCACCAAGATTCCTTCATCCCTCTGTACGGGTCCCCGCGCACGGCACAAACACGCGGGAGGTCATTGCTGTCCATCGTCTGCTCTTGTTCGACGGTGGACATCCATGGGCATGACCTCGCCAACCCTAAGGTAAATCGCCAAGTGATTTCTGTTACGTCTAATTCATATGGAATTAGACCAATAACGGGGTGGCAACCTCGAGAAGGAACATCACCAGATTTGGCTTGAGGATCTACAGGACTGTTGCGCTCTCCCTCAAGACCATGCCACCTTACCGCCTCTGAGGGAGGAGGCAAGGTAGGTCTGTGTCTACAAAACCAAGTCAAGCAAGTAAGCAAGCGAAGCGTGTTGTTGGAAGCCAAATCATTTTGTAAACGCTCAACCCTCCCCACAGCTGATGCTAGTGTAAAGAATGTTTGCGGAAATACAGTTTGTGTGAGAAAAACGAACGGATCGATTGAAAATTAAACGTAGGCACAATGCAAAATTACTTTTCAGTCTTAAATTTTAAAGACCAGTTGTCGGATAACGTCCGTCATAAAATCGTAGTTAGCGTTAAAACTCTGCCCCCTCCCAGGCGGCCAGCGAGCGGCCTCGAGCCGATTCTAGGCTAAGCCGCTACTTTCGCCAGTTTCCTGTACGTGCCCGTATCTGCTAACATAATACTCCGCCAAACAATGCATTCACATTGTTCATGCATACGACACTATGCATACTCCGGGCTAGAGGAACACCAGTGCTTCGGTGTCGGAAATGTTCTATTCGAGTATGTAAGTACTTCGCGGCCACCGACATGCCCCCGTAAAACGGATGCAATAAGTTTTGTTACACATTTTCATCGTGATAATGTAGTTGGAGTTGGATGGAGCTTATTTATATTATTGTGTACAAAACTAGTTTTACTTTTTTGTAGGCAGTAGATAGGTATCTCTATAACTCCATTAATTCGAAGCCATATACTAGTAGCCGCTAGAACAATAGCGCGTCTGTCGTGTATACATAGGTTCTATTGTGATATCAGTTTTCAGAGCGTCTAAAAGCCTTTGAGTGAGGGTAGCTTGACATCGTGCGCTCACAAAGGACGTCAAGGGTCGCACACGATTGGTCAGGCGCCCCAGACCGCGCCACAGCCGCGCATTCCGGCTAGTGCGACCGTTTATGTCGGGTACACTGTGGCTTTACGGTTCATAGTAAAACGCGGCGGAATGTGGTGGTTGCGGAGTTTATGTAGCGTGTAACTGTGACGGCAACAACTAATTATTCCTAATGTACGAGGTTTCACAATCGGCAGACAAATTACCTATCAACTTGCCAGCATAAATATACTGCAGTCAATGGCATTGTGCGACTGGCCGGGCTATGTTGTCAGACTCCAGGGTTTTGTCAGCCAATGTCACTTAGTATTATTTGATAGACGTGCCTATAATAGGTTGTGCAACGTCATCTATAAATGACGTCCAATGTGTGTTAGTGTATAATCATTGGCGATCATCCGCACCGAGGATGAAGATGGGACAAAGCACTGGCCGGTCTCACACTAACGACATCCTGTGTCATCCCTCCCGCACGTACCTAGCACATCCCTGGCGACGCCGACGCGCGGGAAATGAGAAAAGTTGGCGCTTCCAAGGTGTTCGTACACCTCACATTTATTTACTGAACGACCTTTGAGCCTATTTGAGTTGTAGGCTTTTACAACTGTATTTAAATTAACGTCTCTCTTTCTATTTAAACTCGCCATTGTTTTATTGAATTTACAAATAAAAGTTAATATTTCAAATACTAGTTTACATTCTGCGTTTACAATTTACAGTTCTAAATGTAAATATGAGTTATAGAGGCAATAACGCGATACAAGTTCAATGTAGCCGACCAGCATGCTGGTGGCACGTCACAGGACGCAAATGACCCGCAGCGCGGACGAGGCCCCGACACGGAACTTATGCATCCGCCATTAGCTTTTTAAGCTTCTGTGTTGTGAGCTTCTTTCGCTTTTCTGCGTGATTGAAACAAATGCAGCACTATACATACTTACCGCTGTGAGTCTCGTGACACTCGCTAATACCGAATGTTCCATGAGTATATTCTTTGCAATAGGAATATGTCATAGACAGTACGTTTTGGAGCAAACAGATATCACTAAAACTTGGGTCACATTTAGTTTCTCGTGACATATTGCTGGAATAGTTTCAGACAAGCTGTGAGCGACACAATGGTTCCGCGTCGATGTCAAAACTTGTTGAGATCCGTCGCTTCATACTCGAGAACGTACTCATGCACTATCACATCTATAAATAAAACAAAGTCGGGTTATTTACACCACTTATAACACTGGAACGGCTGAACCGATTTTCATAATCTTTTATTTGTTGATTTCGTTTCCGCCCCGAATAGCAGAACAAATATTAACACATGGTAAAAACAAACGAAAAAACATATTAGGAAAATTCATTTTCTCACACATTTTTCGTGTCAGCTAGAAAACGCTTTTTATCTTCGAATTACCAGGTTGTCATAACTCGGTAAGAGTACACCTGACATAGGTATGTCAGTAATAGAAAAGGCTTTATTGCTTCGAAGTACCAGGTTGTCATAACTCGGTAAGAGCACACCTGACATAGGTATGTCAGTTAGAAAACGGATTATTCCTTCTAAGTACTAGATTGTCATAAATCGGTAGGAGCCACGTAAGTTTGGTATGTCAGCTAGAAAACACTTTACTCCTTCAAAGTATGATGTTGTTCTGCCAGGGGTGCGGGTAGTTCGAAAGAGATGCCGTGGTGCCTGGTACACAGGCAACTGAAGGAACACAGGTGGGTCAGTAAAAGTCTGACACACCCTCCTGCTCGCTGGAGACGTTATAATAAGTTTGTCATAACGTCGTAAGGGATCATGCGCAATGATTCAAGATGTTTTGCTGATGGGTTAAGACAATATTTATTGATTCTGAGGTGATAAAGTCGCCCTAAACATAACTATAACTACGATGCGCCATGGAGTGTTAGAAAGAAAGTATCTTGACAGGATTGGTGGAGTTTTGCCCAATTGCTGCACATACCAATATTTGGGAGCCAATTATCATGTTTTACCAGAATTAAGCCACGCCCCTGCGCATACGTCACCGCTCCCGAGTTTCACTCATCACATCGTTCATTTATCCTTTACGCCAGGTCGTCAGTCATTAAAAATTCGTGGAGTCGTGATGTGTGTTGTGCGTGTTATTAGTAACTCTATTATTATTATTTTCTGGATATTGTAATTTAAATTTATCGAATATTTGTGTGCAGTACATGGTTCTGTCCTCTTCAAGTTTTGTATCATGATAGTAAGTGCGCATGATGAATATGTTCATATCTTCAGTCCATTTCATGCACACTCTGGCTTTTCCCGCTTTGGTGATCGCAGGCTGAGTAGCTGACGCTGCCTGCGAAACATCCAAGGCGGATGTAACTGATCTACTGTCATCACTATTGTCTAGTCTGTCTGTTGGTTCGGCTGTAGTATTTTTATCGGGGAGAACCCGCCTGCTCAGTCCCCCACCGCCGATAGGTCGTATGCTGAGACGCCCAGCAACGGCCCCGGGTGCGCCCCGACAGTTGCCCTCGGGTAGCGGTCCTATTCGTATTTTCTTCGATCTAGTCTCCATGTTAAATGGGTTTCCAGAACCACGTTAGCCACGCCAGTAATTTTTCTATCGTGTGTCCGCCCCCTACGTGATCAGATGGTCAATCAGGACGTGTGCTTGTTTAGGGGGCTTATTATTATTATTATTATGGCGATTACCGCCTGAGTTGACGCAAGTTGAAAGAGAGTGGATCATAGCGCTTCGATTGAGTGGGTGCTGGGTGACAGAGATTTGTCAGCAGACGCCGCTGGGCATAACGGTGAGTAATATTTTTTTAGTTAAAATAAACAAATGTGTCAGTGGTGTTTTTCTATAGAATATTCGAAATTAGTTAACAGAAGCATTAAGTAGGTAGGTATTGTCTTTATGTTCTTTCATAATGAGTTTCTGATATTGTTGGTGAGCGCTGTTCCAAGTAGAGTAACCGTGAAAGCGTTAGAGAGTTATACTTAAGTAAACGATGAACCATTGTTTTTGATTTCATTAAGTCATTAACTATTCTAAACAAAAGTTAATCCAATAGGTAGTGATTGGATTTTAAAGTAAATATTTACCTACGCAATCACGCACTTTCTTTTTTTCAAGAAACATTGCTGGGTCAAGCGTGTTCTCGTGGAAGAACACGCGGCTCCAAGTTTAGTTACAATCTAGTTACCACGAAATCGGATTGGGTGTAACCCTGTAATGGTAGCGATGTTTGTGTGTAAATAAATAATGTAATAATTATAAGTTAGCTATTATGATTATTAAGTATGATTATAAATACCTGTGTATGTTATGCGGTTGTTTGAGCTTAATTCACACTGACCTCCGTACTAGTGAAAACTGTATCACGGCAGGTCAGTCTTCCTCGTTCACAAACACCTGCACACTTCCACACAGCTATCGAATTTTCATTTTACTGCTAAATAAAACAATGATTTATGAGTATGGCTGTAAGAATACTGATACTTAGTAGGTATTATTTGATGATTTGATGAAAATAATAACGAGGGTAATTATAAAAAATTAAAAGTATATGCAAAAATTTCAGACAAAAAGTTTGGATTTTACGAGTTACGGTTTTGAACATTTAACAACAAAATATCAAGATGAACATAAAAGTGATGAATAATGACCAATACTACATAAACAACCAAAACGTTAATTTTAAACATAAAGAAAAAAGTAAATAAAGTATGGTCTATGTGTGTGAAATGTAGGTTAGAAAATGCGTGTGTAGATGTGTATGGATGGAATAAGTATGTGTATGTATTTCTGTAAAAGTATTTATGATATGGATATTAATAGCTTTTCTGTGTTATTATAGTTCATTTCAATGAGATATTCATTTAAAGTTTTTTTGCAAACAGAGAGAGTCGAATCGCGTAAATTGATGTTCTTCGACAATTGGTTATATAAATGTGGCCCGAGATGATCAAAAAATTTATCTGAAAATACTGTGTTACGTTTAGGTATGGAGTACACAAGATCTTTTCTTCGCCTGGTAGTAAATTTAGGTATGGGTAACTTGGAGTGCTGAAGTAATATAGCATTGTTTATAAATATTTGTCTCACTGTGAGCAAAGATAAATTCTTATATAATAGATGCGTTGGATATCTAAATTTTCTGAAGCTCATTACTTTTAATATTGCTCGCTGAGCTCTTTCGAGACTTATCATAGTGGTTTTTGATGCACCTCCCCAAACAGTGATACAATATGATAATACTGATTGGCATAAGGAAAAATAAATAGTTCTAAGTAGTTTGAGGTCACAAATATTACGAAGATTTTTAAATACATGGATCAATTTCCTAGCCCGAGTTATTACGGTACTGATATGTTCCCCCCAGTTAAGGTTTTGGTCTACTATCAAGCCCAGATATTTGATAGAGGATCCTTTTGTGAGACTAGAGCAGGAACAGGCTACAGCACTTTTGCAAGTATGCAACCTTATTTGCAAGTTATTTGGTGGTTGCGTGTTATTCCTAATGCTGAAGGTTAAATATTTTGTTTTCTGTGCATTCAATGTGAGAAGGTTGTGATCGAGCCAAGACGTAACTAAAGCCAATCCTTCATTAGCCAAGCTGAACACCTCAGTCCACGTGCGTCCATGAAACAAAAGCACCGTGTCGTCAGCAAATGAGATTATTTGCCCTTGTTTCAGATAGAGACTACTTAAGCCATTAATATAAGCGAGGAATAATGTAGGGCCCAAAATACTGCCCTGTGGCACGCCGAATTGGACATTTTCCTGCCGACTGGTGTAGCCATCAATTCTAACACATTGAGTTCTATTCGACATGTAGTCTTTTATAAGATCCAATGCAATACCGCGGATACCAAGGTGTTCAAGTTTATTGAGGAGTACGGGAACAGAAACTGTGTCAAACGCCTTTGCCAAGTCCAGAAAAATTCCTAGGGTCTTATCTCCTCTATCCAAATGATCGACGGTAAATGATATAAGCTTGTGTACGGCATGAGCAGTTGATTTTTTCTCTCTGAATCCAAACTGGTTTTCTGAGAGAAGCTGATTGGCTTCAAAGAATTTTTTGAATCTAGTGTTCATAATCCGTTCAATTACTTTAGAAAGGGATGTTATTATTGTAGGGGCTTCTGGCTAAGTAATAACAGCCACACGGGTCGATCGATCGGGTTAAGCTACTCTTGACGCGGTTGGTCTCGGCTGTTATTTGTGCATCTTTGACAGTCCTTAAGGATCGTCAGAAGCCCGAAAGTCTGACAACCAGTCTTACAAAGGGTTATTGAATTTACCAGTAACTGGGTTGTGAAGGTCAGATAGGCGGTCGCTCTATGTGAAATACTGGTATTCAGCGGCATTCGGTTAGACTGGAAGCTGACCCCAACGTAGTTGGGAAAAGGCTAGGCAGACTATATTATTGTAGGGAATCATATATAAGTTTTAATACATGTTTGCTTAGAGTAATAAACTGCGTAATAAAGTGCAAATAAACTATAGCTATTTGTTTCGTTCCAGAAAACACTGCTTATTTTCTGGCTTCGGCGGTGGAAAGCAAGTGGGCTTCTAGGGCCCACTACCACCAACGCACGAGAGCCACGAGACGGCTATGGTCAGCAGACGATGCGGATATGGTCACTGCCAATTCTTTTTTGAGCACACAAGTAACCTCAAATTTATACAGCGTGAGTCCATGTATAGCTTGTAATCACTCTTATCACCATATATCATTTACATTAGACATGGTTTTCTAATGAAGTGAATAACAAAATTGAATAAAACAGGGAATACCTACTACCTAATAGACATGTAGTTGTAACATATAAGGGCGCTCGGCGCTCATTCAAACCGGTTTTACGCGCGCTGCACGGAAATACTTAGTAAAAAATATTACTATTAGATAAATGTTCTGTTTGCAAAAAAAAAACCCACCTAATGAAAGGTGGAAGTTGTCAGTACGACAGATTATCACTACATAGTATAAAACAAAGTCGCTTTCTCTGTCCCTATATCCCTATGTATGCTTAAATCTTTAAAACCAAGCAACGGATTTTGATGCGGGTTTTTTTAATAGATAGAGTGATTCAAGAGGAAGGTTTATATGTATAATACACCTCCACGTGTGCGAAGCCGCTGGCAAAAGCTAGTTTATTATATTTTGAAGAATAATATTTTTAACCGTCCCATACCCATTTAGTTAAGTTGGCCCGTCCCGTACCTACAATTTGTCATGATAAAGAATCTTATGTAAGTATTGAAATTGACAACATTTTCTTTGTTTTAGATTTCAATAAACATCGTCAGAAGGCGCCTGAAAGAAATGCCGCCGCCCTGCCAAGAAGATTTTAATGACCCAGGGAGGCACACTGTGCCGGACACTGAGTGCACGGTGTATAGTATCGTAGCCTTAGCTTTAGATGACGAACTCCGATTCGAGGGTACTAGTAATTATTGCTCTTTATTCACCTGGGTTTCCGTAAGAACCATCCCATGTGTTAATAAGGTCATGATCTATTTAAGTGCCAAGTTTCACTGAAATCTGTTTATCCGTTAGCGTGAAAAAGTAACCAACATCCATCCATCCATTCTCACAAACTTTCACAATAAATACATAGTAGCACAGTTTTACAATCCATAAGTAGCAATATAATATTGTAATTATTTTATTTATCAAAATAAAGGTATTATGCTATTTCCAACCATTGATTCCCAAACGCTGATTTGGGAAAGACGCCAGACATGTCGTTATGTTGTGTCATAATAATAAACTAGCTATTTTTCCTTATTTTCGCATAATTGTTATAATCTTGAGATTTTTTCATTTGCTATTGTTATTAATCATTTAAATTAGCGCCATCACCCACTCGCGTCATGAAACGACAAGGGATTTTAGTAAGCGCATATGATTTGAGATCTTATTATATCAAAGCTATGGTTCACAATTCGGAATGCCACGGCATGCCAGAACGTGCCGTAGCGCCAGTGGGTGCCGGGCCATAGACAGCCCAGTCAAATTATACTAATCTATATTCCGTTTGAAATAAGATTAGAAAATTAAATTAATAAAAAATTACAGTCCGTTCAACTGATTTTGAGCTCTATTGTGTTGGCAGCATGATAAATGGTATCTGCAGAAACACAGTTGGTATTGTAACCACTTTTTTGGTTTTAATGCTATCCTTATGCCTACGGAATAGAAGCAGAATCGGTTGAATCGTCTGTAAAAAAGGGAATTAAAAACTGCGTGAAATAAAATAAAAAAGTGTTGTTCTCACATCAGATTACCTACCTGTCCACTAAAAATTATTCATCGAGAGCATGAAATTTCGTTACCTACCTGTTTAAATATATGAGTAAGTAAGACCTACTTAATACTTACCTACAGGTATTTCCAACAAATATGTAAAAATGAAGAAATTAAATAAAAAAACATGTCTTAGAGGATTTGACAGCTGACAGGGCGGGGACATCACGTCGCTGCGATGACGCTGTCAGTGGAGGGGGTGACACACCATGAGCCCGGTACTCTCTCGCCTCGATCACTTTTGCGGCGGAGCTCGGATGGGACGGACGCGTACTAGTGAACATATTGAACTATTTTCTTGTAACGGTTTTCGTAATTTAAATAAATAGTTGTAGGTCGTTTCGTGTTTTCTTTTTAAAAAATTAATTACGCTTCTGATTCCTAAGATCAGAAGTGGGATTCGTTTATTTAACACGCGATTTATATCGTTCGCCATCTTTTTAACCGGAAATAGTGTTTTTGAGACTGTTTAAAATTATTTTTTTACCACGTGTTGTTGATTTAGTCCGTGATAAGTTTTTGTGCATTTTAATGTGATTCGCCACGTGCTTCTTACTCAATTAGATTATATCTCGTGCGTTTTTTTTTAACTAAACAACCACGTGTTAATTCTTTTACTTCGCGCTAAGTTTGTTGTTCGCGTAGGGGTAATTTACGTTGCCTATAGTTATAATCATGTCGAGTCGCGAGTGCACACCGCGTGAGCATACACCGAGGCGTACTTCTCTGGAAAACGATTCGCATAGCCGTCGCGATGTTCATAAAAGGCGTCGTGACCGTTATCGTCAATCGCGTAGTAGATCTCCTAGGCGTCGTCGTGATAGATCAGAGTACTCTCAAAGTTCGCGTAGGCGCCGGGATAGTTCGTATGGGCGTCGGGATAGCCCTCGACGCGACCCTTTAAATGAAATACTGGTTCGATTGAGCGCTTTAGAGGAACGTTTGCCTTCGAATACTATGCGTACGCCAACTCCCATGTCGTCACATCCGGGCGGTACTCCGCCGCTGACAACTTCGGTGGTTGCTGAGGCACCTGTTACCGGTAATACGGAAACACGTGCTACGGATAGATCCGTAACCACTGAGACATCGCGGGAGGTTGACGCTGCAGACAGGATTGTGGGGGCACTTTCTTCCCTAATTCAAGTAAGATCTAAGCATTACTACATTTCTAATTTTGATCCCAATGTGCATGACTTTGATATGTGGTGCGCGGAAGTCGATCGTGGGCGCCAGATATGTCAGTGGGACGATCGGGAATGCCTGGGACGCATTGGTGGGTGTTTACGGGGTGATGCTAAGACGTGGCTCAACGATTGGGTGACCAGTGATCGGTCGTGGTCCAATTTTAAAATTGAATTCCGATCATTGTGCCCACGTGAAGTTGATATGGCTACAGTGCTATATGATGTCATGAGTGTGAGTTCTAATAGATTCGCTACTTATGCTGAGTATGCGCGGAAGTCCCTGTTGCGACTGAACATTGTTAAGGGGCTTTCAGAGGAACTAAAAACTGCTATTGTGATCCGTGGCATCTCCGATCCCCAAGTGAAGGCCGCGACCGCCAATGCTAAACTACAGTCAAAGGAATTAGTAGAATTTTTGTCAGTATACTCGAAGCCTAAGGGTGCGCCACCTGTTAATAACAATCCTGTTCGCACGTCAAACGCAAATTCCCCTGATCCGCGTAAACGCAAGGTCCCGCAGTATGATCGATTAGTGTGCTTTTCATGCGGAAACGTAGGTCACAAACAGGCCGTTTGCCCTAAAAAGTCGGTGAAAATCGATGCGGATTCTGATAGATCTCTATCAAAAACCGAATCGACTAGCTCAAATTCTCAATCGACGAAGTCGAATTCTAAACCCGTTAAGACTTGCACATTCTGCAAAAAGATCGGGCATTCAGTTGAAACTTGTTTTGTTAAGGAACGCGTCGAATCTAAATCAAATAATAAAAATAATTCGAGTAACGTAAATTTTTGCTCAGAGTCTCCTCCAGACAAAACAATGTGATGTCCGCGGTTATACAGAACGTACCGGTTGACGTTTTAATTGATTCTGGTTCTGATATTTCGCTGATTTCAGATTCAGTCTTAAAGCATTTTAGTTTAAATAAAATTCCCACCTATCGCCGTATGCGTGGTATAGGAAGTCAAGATATAGAGTCCACTTCGTATGTAAGCACTCTTATCGAATTTCCCGAATTATCTTTGGAAGTAGATTAGTTTGTTGTTCCCCCGGACTGTATTCAGGCTCCAATTTTGATTGGCACTGATGTTTTAAATCGTAGCGGTGTTACGTATACTCGATCAAGTATCTCTCAACGGTTAGTTAGAGTTTCGCATGTAAACAGTGTGTCGACTGTAGAGTCCCCTAAGATAAGGACGCCCTTAGTAGGTGACGAAAAAGAGTGTTTGTTAGCTCTGTTAAACGAGTTTTCCGATACGTTTACTACCGGTACAGCGACCTCTACAGTAAACACGGGTTGTATGGAAATAAAAATTAATAGTGACATCCCAATTTACTATCGACCTTATAAACTCTCCGTAGACGAAAAGCATCGCGTTCGCGAGATGATCAATGACTTGATTAGTAAGGGAATTATTCGTGAGTCACAGTCTAATTACGCGAGTCCTATCATCCTCGTTAAGAAAAAGGACGGGTCTGATAGGATGTGCGTCGATTACAGAGCTCTAAATGCTATCACTATTAAAGAGCGATTTCCACTACCGTTGATCGACGACCACATTGACAGGCTTGGCAGCTTTAAATTCTTTACAAGTCTTGATATGGCAACAGGCTTCCACCAGGTGCCGATGAGGGATGATGATTCTATTAGTAAAACAGCATTCGTAACGCCTGAAGGGCATTACGAATATTTGAAAATGCCCTATGGTCTCGCTAATGCACCTATTATCTATCAAAGAATCATCTCGAAAACCCTGAAGCACCTGCTGGATACCGGTAAGGTGTTGATTTATATTGACGATGTCTTAATAATGTCGAATTCTGTCAGTGACGGTCTGGAAACTTTGCGAGAAGTATTAAAAACACTCACTGAGGCGGGCTTTTCAGTAAATCTAAAAAAATGCACGTTCTTAGATACCGAGTTAGAATACCTAGGTAGGCTTATTGGTCATGGTCAGGTACGGCCGAGCCCTAGTAAGACTGAAGCTTTAGTAAAGTCTCCTAAGCCATCTAATGTAAGAAGCGTTCGTCAATTTTTGGGTTTGGCGGGTTATTTTCGGAGGTACATTGCTGGGTACGCTTCGAAAACTGCTTGTATTGCCAAATTACTTAGAAAAGGCCAGCCTTTTGTGTGGGGTGCGGAACAAGACTTAGCACGTGATTTTGTTATTAAAAGTCTTACTGAGGAACCCGTTTTAGCAATCTTCAATCCCAGTCTTCCCACTGAGCTTCATACGGACGCCAGTGCCATCGGTTATGGTGCAATTCTATTGCAGGAACATGAGGGTAGACGGAAGCGAGTTGTGGGCTATTTTAGTAAATCCACGCAGGGCGCCGAGTCCCGTTACCACAGTTATGAACTAGAGACGTTGGCAATCGTTCGCGCATTACAACACTTTCGGCATTATTTAATAGGCATAAAGTTTAAAATAGTAACCGACTGTAACTCGTTGAAATTGACTGAGCGTAAAAGGGACTTGTTGCCTCGTGTGGCCCGTTGGTGGGTTTACATGCAAGACTTTCAGTTCTCGCTTGAGTATCGGAAAGGTTGCCTCATGCAACACGCAGACTTTTTAAGCCGACAGCCCGCTACTGTTCTCCAAATCCGAAATTCGCGAAATTGGGCGAAGATTGCTCAAACGGCTGATTCTGAAACTCAAAGCTTGATGCAAAAGTTGAGAGATGGTCAATTGGATCCTACACGGTTTTTAATAAAGTACGATTTGCTGTACTACAAGTATTCACCAACTGGAGAAGACTCTCGTCTCCTTTGTTTTATCCCTAAAGGGCATAGGCTTAGTTTGTTAAGGGTGTTTCACGATGATCATGATCATATAGGAATAGATAAAACTACTGAGCTTATATTGCGTCATTTTTGGTTTCCTGGGTTAAGGGCTTTTATTAAGAAATATGTTGGTCACTGTATTGTGTGTCTGTCACATAAGAAAGTCCCTCGCGCTCCTAGGCTACCCATAGAATCTTGGACGAAGCCGGAGGTACCCTTTTCAGTGGTTCACACTGACGTCCTTGGTCCCCTAACGGAGTCAAACGGTTTCCGATACATACTCCTCGTAGTAGATGCTTTTACTAAGTACTGTCTGTTGTACGCCCTGTACAGACAAGATACCGCCGAGCTAAAACGTGTATTTTCCAATACCATTTCACTATTCGGTACTCCGTCAACAATTGTGTGTGACCGTGGCAGGATGTTCGAAAGCGCCTCATTTCAAGATTGGGTTACTGAGTTAGGCTGTAACATACATTTTATCACACCCGAAATGCACCGTGAAAACGGGCAGGTCGAGCGTTATTGCAGGACGGTCCTCAACATGTTGCGGATAGAGGTGAACAACAAGGGTGCGCAGTGGTCCGATGCATTGTGGAAGGTGCAGCTCACCTTGAACATAACGAGGCAAGCCACGACCCGCACCTCACCTCTACAGCTGTTGACTGGCGTTGAAGGGACTACTCCAGTGCTGAGGTCTCTTGTGCGAGACGTCGCGCTGAACGACTCGCATCCTAACCGAGAAGCTCTTCTGACACTGAGAAGACAGAGGGCGTCCGAGCTGCTTGCCGAAAATCAGCAGCGGCAGGATGCGTATGTCAACGAGCGTCGCCGTCAGCCGCGTACATTTGTTGCGGGCAGCTTCGTCTTCGTGAGCAAGGGCTCGCAGAGCACGGGGAAGCTGGACTCTGGGATGCGTGGTCCGTACAAGGTTGTACGAGCGCTCCCACATCACCGGTACGAGCTCGAGCTGCTTGCTGGCTCATACGGCAAGAAGACCCAGACTGCCGCAGAACATATGGTTCAGAGGCGTGGTGAGTGGACCCCGGATGCTTGCGAAGTATTCTTCGATCATCTCGGTGGTGGTGAGTAAAAGCAGCATTGTGGTAGCTTTTTACTTGTGGCCAAGTTCTGGAACCCCGATTAGTGGTTGCCAGGTGATATTGGTCACTGGAACCCCGATTAGTGGTTGCCAGGTGATATTGGTCACTGGAACCCCGATAGTGGTTGCCAGGTGATTCTGATTACTGGAACCCCGATAGTGGTTGCCAGGTGATTTTGTTATTGTTTCAGTAATGATTGAGGTCCGGAACTCTTTCATTGGTGTCACGATAACCTATCTGCTATCCATTTTGATGTTATTGCTTGAAGTTGTGGTAAAACGCTTGTAGTTTCATTACAATGGGTAGCTCCAAGTTAAACTTTCAGAATGCTGTGTTGATTTTTCTATGTTGGTATGTTTTAGGTGACGAGTCAAATGATGATGACCAGGCGCAAGGAAGCCTACCATTGGAGAACCCATCCAGTGGTGGCCAGACGGATGAGGAGTTGCGGCCAGGAAGTCAAGCTGACGAGGACGTTCAGCTGTCAGGAGAGGCCGTCTTAGAGGATTTGACAGCTGACAGGGCGGGGACATCACGTCGCTGCGATGACGCTGTCAGTGGAGGGGGTGACACACCATGAGCCCGGTACTCTCTCGCCTCGATCACTTTTGCGGCGGAGCTCGGATGGGACGGACGCGTACTAGTGAACATATTGAACTATTTTCTTGTAACGGTTTTCGTAATTTAAATAAATAGTTGTAGGTCGTTTCGTGTTTTCTTTTTAAAAAATTAATTACGCTTCTGATTCCTAAGACATGGTTATAAACTTTCATAGATAGGTAGTTTAGGCATTGAGTCGGCCGTGCGCGAGCCGCTTCTTTTTATTACCATGTCATTATTTAGATTCTCTTCAAGTCAACCGCTACGCTAAATTTTTTTATCGCATAGTATCTTATTCTACACCACGACGCGCATACGCACACACCCTCATGTACGCGCTGCAGCAAGAAATATTACAAGTAAGAACGGACAAAAAGCAATATATCTCTTTCACACGATTCTCGCTGTTGTTGTTCATAACGCGTTCAAGGTCAAAGTGGGGTAACTTGATGTGCTGGTGACTGTACGAAGTTCGCCAGGTCAGCTAGTAATGTATATTAGCAGTTGTGTCGGTACAATTCGCGCGACTATTGTCGTAACCGTAAGTCGTGTAAACGCGCGGGTATCGATGTGGAATCAGCGGCTTACAGTAATCTCATCGGCTCGAGCCGCGCGCGACGCCTTACCTGTCGCCTAATGTGCCACTGCGCCCACAGCGCCCATAGCCTAGCGGTATCCGGCTCACATACTATATGACTACTGCTTTTTTGCCCATATGTAGTCAAGGGTATTCTGATACCCTTGACTAAAGCTAAGCTTCTTAGCTTAGCTTTGAGATTCATGAGATGGCCAAACCAACGCTACAATTTTATTAAAAAATTATAGTTCACATAATTTCAGATAGGAAGTGGCATAAAATGGCGCCATGCAAACAGCAGTATAATTATTTCACTTCATGCATTAGTTCTACTGTTCTGCAGAGATCTGTATTTTATTTCAGGGATTGCACGGCTTACTATCGGCGTAATGAAATGGAAAGCATCAAGCTTTAACAGGCTAATAAACGAAAAGCTGGCATTATTGAATGGCGTCTCCGAGCGCGATGCAAATTGACATCGAAGTACATCAGCAAAGTGTACACGGCGCGGTATCTGCGAGCACTAATAAAAGCATTGACTTTTTACTGAGTAATCGGATTAGCTCATAAGTCGCGACCGGACGATTGCGGTGAGAGCAGTCTGTGCGGACTGCGGACACATCTATATTAAAATATTTCTATGCTTACAATAAAGCTGAAGAGCTTGTTTGTTTGAACGCAATAATCTCTAGAAGATTAAAAAAATATTTTTGCATTGAATAGCCTAATTCTGGATTTCTCCAGCGTGGTTTTGTTAGCCTTCCGGTTATGGGTTAATAAAAACCACGCTGCGTCTCTTAGGAGCAGAGCAATTATATAAATAGTAAAGCTAAAAAGTTTGTTTGTTTTTTAACCAACTTAAAAAACAATGTGTTTTAACTTTTGTTTGTTCCCTCATAACTCCGCCATTTATAAACCGATTTAATAAATTATTTTCTCGTTTGTTTCAAAGTGTATACTTATTTAATGATCCCATATAAAGGTCAAGTTCTGATGACTGGTTTATGAGTAAGCTTCATTAAAACATATTTTTTCCACTTAGTGATTGCTTATGATTATGTTCTAATAATTATTACATAATTCCTGTCACTGTTATCTAGTTAGTTAGTGAAGGCGCATCCATGTGGCGAAGCATTTTATTTTACACTTTCTTATTGTGGTATCTACGATAAGAAAGTGTAAAATAAAAGGCTTTATTACAAAAAAAGACAACAGACTTCCCAAAAAAACACGAGAAAAATAATGTAATTTCCGAAGTCACCGGCAACAAACGAATATAGAAAACCAATACCAATTTTTTATTTATTTATCTAAATGATTTAATAAAGAGAAACGAATATTTAGATTTTTAAGGTTTCAATATTAGGTTCATGAATAAATTTTAAGTCAGATAAACGAATTTTTAACAACACAAATTATCTGACAGTCTCACACCAACACTACTGAAAGATGTCAAACATCTGTCAAATCCAATATTCATATCATGTTAGAGTACGTTTCAACAAATAGTTTCCATGTTGGCTATAATAATGTTGGCTCCCTTGTTTGTCAAGATAGTAGATGGGGGAAGACGATTCTGAAGATTTTGTAAGATTTTTATGGTTTCTGTGATGAAATCATGCCCAAAAAATTAAGAAATGGTGAAAGATAGATGGTACTGAAAGGGAAGAACTTGTGTGAGCGTGACCAACGTAACAAGGTCCCACTTTTCCGATAACATGGCATTCAGGCTTGTGTTGCCGCCATGCCAGGTTAGTGAAATAGTGTTACCAGGTAGTTTCATTAAGTCCCCAACTTTCCATTGCTAAATTGTGAGACTAGTTTCCAATACGTACTCTATTTTATAATGAACTATGTATTTACCTTGTGTAAAAATTATTGATCATATTTAATTGAGTAAAGTAGGTAATTAATAAAATAGCTGATACATACGATGTACAGTTGGTGAACCGACACCGTCAGTATGGACTGGTCATCTCTTAGCTGCTAAGGGTTATTTCAATTTCCGAATTGTTTTGTTGTTGTGACATGTATAATTTTAACATAAATGATATAACCAATTTTAGTATAAATATATTTCAATTTACAGAGTGTCCGTGGAGTTCCTTGCCCGTCCTTCTTCATAAGCGTGGTAGGTATACGCTTTGGAATGGGCTTCGTCTTTCTGAATGATCAACCCATTGATAATTCAAAAGTACATGTACTTAGTCGGTTTATTTGAAATAAATGTCCTGAGTTGGAGTTTTTAGGGCTTACACGCGCTTGCGTGTGTAAATAAATAAACGGGAATCTTAGATAGGATATCACAACTTTTAAAATGTAATAGCTACCTATAAGAGAGACAACTGCCATATTGGTATCTCACCGGCCGCTTATCAGGCTGTCAGTCCGTCTCGCAGTGTCCTCACAATGAGAATGATGCATACGCAACGTCTTTGTTATAAGACAGCGTTACCGGCTGCGGTGCTTGCCGCGTTGGACAGCGGACCGCACTCTGTCTGGGCTCGTAAAGTCTTGGTGTAGGGTCATTTACGCTGGATATTATAAGACAAAGGGAACCTTATTTTGGGCTGGGACCAACGCGATACTTATGCTTACATTAAATAATAATAAAGTTTGTCTCATTGCAGCTGTAAGTTTATTATTAGAGTATTTACATTGTAAGTAATTGAGGTATTAAATGTATTCTTAAATAGTTGACACAACTGCTGTGCAAATGTTAATTTCTGAGAAAAATACTCACACAAAATATTCTGAAATCCTGCACAATATAGTTGAATTTGCTTGAATCCTCATCCACTTGGTGGTGACTTGTACCGAAGTATTCTGCGCTCGTTCAATTATCACAAACTGTTCAGTTCGTAAGTGGCACGGGGCGTCGGGTACGGCGTGCGCTGGTACCACGCTGGGCGCCAGTGAGCGCGCCCCGTGAAATTAAGAGCCTAATCAACATGGCGCGCTATAAAACTTAGCATGGCGTGAACACAATTACTCTCAAGGTCGGAGCCGAAGAGTCATCGTCTGTGCTGTGATACCAGAGAACCTCCTCACCTATAAGGTCGATATTGTACTGTGACAGTTCGCATATCAGGTTTCAATGTTTCAGAGGACAATCTATACCTATTTTATTGGGCACAATTACAATCCAATCGAAAACTTTTCAAACATTACTCTTGTTATACCTTGAAATTGGAACCTCGTACCTAAGGACCAGTCTGAAGCTTTATTTATTGGCTTTTAATCAATCACGTACCTCGCGGTGCCTTGAGTAAGGCTGTGAGGACGTAGGTATAGTTGAGTCGGCTATGTATCGGCGCGCAATAAGCTCTCCATTCATAACTTACTGCCCGCCGCGCCCCCCACAACCCCAACCCTAGCGCCCCTCAGGGCCTGCTAATTTAACATTTGATTGAGTTCGCAGATTCTTGAGAATTAATGTACACAACTAGATACAATATCGATCTCCTCTTCCAATAGTCTTTACAAGAACGCCAATTAGCTGTCTCGTAAAAATTTGAATTGCGCTTGACTGCAAATTTATAAGGGTTTATAGTGAGGTATTTTACATAACAAATGTTTGCCTTGGAAGTTTGTTGTTTTTATCATTCCATTTTTTTCCTTTAGCATTTGAAATGTGTGTTTAATGATGACTAATTAATCAAAGTAGAAGGTGCGTATTTCACCGTTTGTTCACCATTTGTATCCCAAAATATTGGGTAGGCGACGCCAATTGGTTTATATTTTTTTTTCTAGTATAATTACTAGGATTATAATAGTTAATAGTCCCCAAAAACAATTAATTAAAAAAAACAGAGCATTCAAAAACAATATTCACATAATCTTATTTCCAACAGAATGACAAAATATGATTCCTACTTGCCTACCTACAGTTGAGCGTGTATCAGAAGCATGTTCGATGCCTCGGCACGTCTGACACAGTCATAAATCGTGGGTGAGAGCAATATTTCGTGAGGCGGCGTCACAGAGTCACGGGCCCGGGTCACATGCTTAGTATTGGAGCACTGAGCATAGCGAGCATATCGGTGGTATTGAGCGCTTCTCCTATCCGCTCACACGCCTCAGTGGACACAGGCCACGCGGCCGCGTACGGACTGCGATCGATCAGGACACACTGCTCTATGCAATTGGATTAGTCACGTGCGATTAAATACGCAGAATGTGCTGATAATATAATCATCATGGCTGTAATTCCTGCAAATTTAAATAGATCTAGATGCCAGACAATATGTAATAGGTACTATTAGCCACTTGCACATACCATAATCTAAAGGTAATACATAGTTTTCTGAGCACGCTGTGAATAAACCACGAAGTTGATCTTGCAAAGATAATTATTGATATTAAGTTTTACCTAAAATTCTGAACGGCGTATTTCAGATAAAGTACAAAGCAGGCGACCCGCTATCCCACGCCAGGTGCTCGTAAGAGACGATCGAAGGTTTAAGCAGGCCTCCGTTTCACGCCAAGCTCCTTTTGCATAAAGCTTCAACAACCGTAATAAATATTACAGCGTACAGGATCAAAGATAACTCCAACTGTCTCTGAAATTTGGGACGCTAAGAGATGGTGAGTCTAGGGCACCATCATTTTAGGCGATATCGTATCTACGACATTAAGTCATAGGGTTGACATTGGCAGGCAGCCAGGATGTTACGGCGTGAGATCTGCAGCAGCGTTATGTAAGGGACGCGCTTGGTCACCAAATATGTAGGTGTAGAAGGTTTTTTTCGTACCATTACCGATAGCATTCTTGCTTTCAAATATAAGAAATTCAGTTCGCATTTCAACGGGTTGTGTATCTACGCTTAATGCTTTGTTTAGATCTCTGCAATTTGCAGGCCCATTATCTACAGGTAAAGCAGTGGAACGAGCGCATTTTTTCCACGACAGATCCGTGACGAAGATGAAACATGTTCAGTACAAAGGCACTGTGACTGATCCATATTTTCAACGTATGGCACTTCTGAATATTGCAATATAGTGTGTTTGTGTAGTTCTTATAAGAGTTATTACGCAACGTCAATACACTTGGTTTTATTGGAGACGCGTTACCTCGGCTTCGCTCGGGTTACAGCCTCGCAGGTCACAACCGGCTGTCGATCCCCCCCGCCGTCGCCTCCATGCCCCCTCGTGCTGACCTTTATGATATACCAACACCGTAAAACGTTAGTACTCACCGTTTCTTGGGTCATTTGTTACTTTTGTTTAATATCGGTTTCCGTTCGTGTACGTTAGTCTTGTAATTGAATATGATTACGCAATAGTCAGCGTGATAATAAAGCCACTGTTTGTTTTACTGTGATTAGGATGGTATTAAGATTGGGGCGGGACTGCCAGACCTAGAGCACCTATCTATATATATCGGACTGTTAAGTGATGTTCAATAATAAATAGGTAGAAGGTTCTTAACTTAAATTTTAGTAACTACAAATTGAAATTGGAAACCATTTTTTGTCCGAAGTCAATCAAACCTTATTTTATTAGATCAGTTCGATGAACACAAATGTACAAAATGAGAAAGCAACGAGGGTTTTCCTCATATTTATGTACAGATTTCAGGATAACGGGACCACGTTACGTTTCACTCAACATACATATTTGTGTAGCCTCTTATTTGAGTCAAAGCTTTTCGACCGTCTTATGGGAAAGTCGTCTCTTCGTCGATGTAATAAAATTTTCCTCCGAAACGATTTTCTTCCGTACGAAGGAATATGTTTTAAGATCACATTCAACATCAGACGTAAACTGAAATCACAACTGAGGCCTGTTGTATGCAGATATTTTATATTTATCGTTTGAAAGAGTGCTTTTTCTACATTAAAGGTTTGCATAATTTTTTTTAAATTTATTTATTTTCATAATAACATATCGTTTAGAATAATGATAATTATAGACACAATAAAATCCATTGTGTGTCACATGGCTGCACGTTAAATATGAAGGGTTAAAGAAGCACTTTTTAACCCCCGACGAAAAAAGAGGGATGTTATAAGTTTGACCACTATGTGTGTCTGTGTCTGTCTGTAGCACCGTAGCCCATCGATTTGGTTGTGATTTTTTATTTAAAACTTGTGTTTCTATCCACCGATAGAAAAACAAGTTAAGTAAGAACCACCGTTTTTAGATATGTTTTAGCAAAATCGATTCACCCGTTTTCACCATCTGTTTTGTTAGCTGCGGTAGATTTATTAAACGCGTTATGAGTATTTACTTTACTATCAAACATACGTGTGAGCTAAAATTTGAAACACCCATGTATGCTATTTAACTATGCTAGATTATGGAATTCTTGGTGTGATGCTGCAGCCAGGATATCCAGCCCATTAGTACACTCTTGAAAAAACAATAGCAGAAACGTTTTGATCAGTATTCTATTATACACACAATGCAATGGTGGCAACACGGTGAGCTGATGCTGGAGCCAGGATATCCAGCATACTAATACACTCTTGAAAAAAGAATAGCAGATATGTCTCGTCAGGATTCGTTTTGATCTATTGTTTTTAATTTGTCTGAAAGGTGACTTAATCGAGAATATTTTTAGCTATGATTCAGGAAAATCTGTTTCGCTCTTAAAAGATTATCAGCTCGTTTCTGGTTGATGAAGGGATTTGAGCATCTTCTACAGTTCTGATCGAGTCGAAATTTGGTATTCTATTACTTCAATGATATAAGACGAACAAACTAACCTTGAACTGATGCTGCAGCATCACCTGGATTTTCTAGGATACCCAACTACCTCACCAACAACAGAAGTACCTATCATATTTGAACTCATCGAAAAGATCTCAATTTAAGCGAGACATGTGTCGAACGAAGTGTCATCATCATCATTTCAGCCGAAAAACGTCCACTGCTGGACATAGGCCTCCTCCAGGCTCCTCCACATCGACCGGTCTTGTGCTTCCCACATCTGGCGGATTTCCGCGGTTTTCACAAGGTCATCGGTCCACCTTGTGGTAGGCCTTTCCACAGTACATCTTCCAGTACGCATTCGCCACTCCAGAACCTTTCGGCCCCATCACCCTTTTCATTGCCCTTTGGGTGACTTTAAGCCTTCTGATAAGGCCTATTGCGAGCGACCACGTTTCTGTGCCATAGGTCATCACTGGCAACACACGCTGGTCAAAGACTTTCGTCTTGAGACACTGTGGTATTTGGGACGAGAAGATATTGCGAAGCCTCCCGAACGGTGCCCATTCGAGTCGGATTCGACGATTGACCTCTTTCTCGAAGTTGCACCTTCCTAACTGGACAGTTTGTTCTAGGTAAATGTACTCGTCCACAACATCGAGCGTAGCGCCACCAATCGTTGTGAACGTGGATGTAAATGAGCATTTGACATGACCTTTTTCTTGTCCATGTTCATTTTCAGACCCATTCTTTCGGAAGCTCTACTGAGGTCCTCCATGGTCTCAGCCAAGACAACTATTATATCGACAGACCGAAGGTGAGTGATGTACTCGCCATTTATGTTGATGCTAGCCCCTTTCTAGTCCAGAACCTTGAAGACATCCACCAGTGCAGCGGTGAACAGTTTCGGAGAGATAACGTCTCCCTGTCTCACACCTCGCTGCAGAAGGATAGGTTTCGAAGCGTGTTTACCTACTATAACTATATTAAGTTTAAAACGCAGGAAATAAAAGTTAAATTAAAAAATTTAAAACTTCCGACCCAAAAAAAACCTCTAAAAAGTAAAAAAAATTGCCTTTTAAGTTGTAGTCAATATTTTGATCAAAACATTGTTATTTCGGGGGGCAATTATTAATATACACAAAACCTCTAAGAACTCTCTAAAACCTCTAAAAATATATATAAGGTGTATCTATTCATACACGAAATATCTGAAGGGGTCATTGTACTCATCATTATGAACAACTTTTACTACCGGACCAAACCTGAAATCGCGAAAAAATATCAGCTGTTCCCTACATTTTGACGAGATATGCGAACATAAATGTAGGGAACAGCTGATATTTTTTTTCGCGATTTCAGGTTTGGTCCCATAGTAAAAGTTGTTCATAATGATGAGTACAATGACCCTTTCAGATATTTCGTGTATGAATAGATACACCTTATATAATGGATTTTAGTCGTCTTACAACGGCAGCCCACTTCATGTATCCAATTAATACTAATCATTTATTTAAAAAAAAATGATATTTTTGGACATATGAATAATTATTAAATAAGAAATATCATTCACTTAGACGCAAGATGTAGTTTTGAACACCCTGTTATGCATATGGAATGAATGATGAAATGTAAAGGTATCATGGTAGGTAGGTAGAAATCTTCTACCGTTTGATACGTAAACATTATTAACAGGGAGGGTGTTTCATAACTCTAAACCATTATTCACTTTTTTTAGTACCTATTATCTTAATTAATAGTAACAATTTTTTGATCGCACCTGTAGGTATTTTATGTCGGATACATTGAGTGGACCACCTTTGTAAGACGACTAAAATGTCACGGTGTATAATAACGTTATAAAACACCCAAAAGAATCATAATTACCTACTAAAAGGCTCGTAAACGCTGTAACCGAAAATTATTTCAGGTCATATAACGCGCGCGGCGGCGCCAGCGGCGACGGTGTACTAACAATAAATAAGCTCACGCACAGTATTACCTTAAGGCCGATATTATTCTGCAAAGCCAACCAAAATATTAATAAAAATAAAGAGTCGTCTACAAAGCGAACGTTTGCGGTGAGGTCACACGAGCGAACGCCAAACATCCACAGTCTGAAGTTTATTAATGTGAAAAAATACATTGTTCTCAAATACTTAGGAATGTATTTTACGACCTGGCAGCAGAAATGTTAAGAAATTTTAATCTTTGATAATACATTAATTTGTAAGTTTAAAAGTATAAAATAATTATGGCAGAGGGAACACCGACAGGGTAGCCAATTTGGCCGGGAATCGCAGGCTGATTCCTTGCCACCGTAGGCGCGGGCTTGCAGACGGCGAGTAATGAGTAGCTCGCTGACCGGTTAGGACCAAGCTCAGGTCGATGGCGCGTTGTGTTCCACGCGCACCTCAAAGAGATGTCAGCACCAACTGTTGGGGTTCGCAAGGACTGATGCCTGCCAGGGGTGCGGATTGTTAGAAAGAGATACCGCAGTCCCTGGCCCACAGGCAACTGAGGGACCACGGGTGGGTTTTAGTCAGTAAAAGTCTGATACGCCCTCCTGCTCCACCCAGAGCGGGAGAAGTTATTCGATGATTACCCAACCGCAAAAAAAAACCCCAAAGCTTATATCCGAAAAAGTGCAAGCAAGTTGTACTTTTGCAAGCGGTTTGCTACTTTCGAATCTCAATATTATTTCTACATGATATTTCTTCAAGAAAATAAATCTTGTGTGCACACATTAGTTACTTAACATTGTGGCATAGTTTAGTATTATGGTTTAGATTTAAGATTAAGTTATAGTCCAAGAAACTTAACAAGGACAACTGAGCCCTAAATTACACAAATGGCTGCCAGTTCAGATACTTTTACTTCTAATTGGGGATGACAAGCAATCTCCACAATGGAATCAATCAGGAAGAAGAGCCTTGTGTTCGGTCAATAAATCTAATCGCGTTGGCTCAGTTGGCTCAGTTGAGCGTTTGACCGTGTGCGATCAGGCCACAAATTAGCCTCGTACTGATTAACTGGCGGGACAATGTGGAGTGCTTCTGTGCTACAAACTTGCATCCTACTAGTACTGGAATATCAGAAAAAAAAAGAATTCCACCACCAGAGAGAACGTATAACCTACATGCATGTTTGTACACTTATGACTAATAAAAGAATAGACAATTTGTTTAATTTAATAATCGTTTTATTTTTCATCATTCTTGTTAATACTATTTCAATCATAATTTAAAACGAATTCAATCAATTTATTTAAATTTTAAACGACTAAAATTAATTCAGTCGTCAATCATTCGTTGAAGATAATTACGTTAGTTTTAGTTTTTAATCATCAATCAAACTAACATTTCGCCAACACTGCGCACTGCTCCGAACGCAGTGAGCGGTGCATCTTCATCACAAACGATGAGCTAGCGATGCCGCTCCACTTGCCCTTCACTAACTAAGAACTTACCATGGCACGGAAGCAAGTAATTTTTATTACGTCGGATAGAATGTGAAAATGGAGAAGTTTACCTAACTATGAACATTATTTGAATAGGCAGCAAAGGTGAATGCAACGGGTTTCTAGATCAACAGCAGCTGGTGGACGGCGTTTAAACGGGATAACGCGGCGCTTATGTATTTTTTATTTAAACTACATTATAATTGTATATTTAAGTGATATTTATTTTAGAAGTATGTATATTTGTATGTATGTATATTCTCATATTGTATGTGTACATTTAAAATAGAGTGTACATTTTTGATGTTAATTTTTCCCTTCTACTATTTACACACGTTGCCAACATCTCTTTTTATCAACACTCCTGTCACAGGTGTGCTAAGAGATTTACATTATATAGTATTTCTCTATTCTTTTCCTGTTGTCTGTTTATATGTGTATGCATAAATGGTTATATACTCGTAAATAAAGCATTCCTTCAGTGCTCAGAGAATGACTAGTCTTGTCGTTTAAATTTAAAATGAATTCTGTTCACCACTAAATTTTACTTCTTGTAATTGAGAAATAGTATTAACTTAGAATTGTTGTACCTATTTACAAATACAATATTTACTAACTATCTGCGGTTCGCACAAAATGCAAGTGAAGCCGTAGATCGACACCATTTTACGTACATATGTATAATATAGAACAGTTACGTTGTGAGACGTTAGTGAAACCTCAGAGGTGACCGGTGGCTATATTGTAAGTGAGCGTCCTGTTTCCGGGTATTGTGGCACATCTCAATCGATTATTCACAGACGAGCCCTGCTCGACGTATATATAATTGGCTCAGTAAACTGTGGCTCTGGACACGTAATACCTCATTCAGGTCATGGCAAATAGTATAACTTAATTAAAAGCTCCGAAAAGGTTATCATTAAGTCCAATTCAAAGTAAATAGTCATTAATTTTAATATTTTCATTCCCTTTACTTATGTACACATTAAATTTTCCTCCAGTGCATCATTGTTATATACTAATGTTTAGTTAGGTGACCATAATGTGTACGTGTGTGTAACTGTCGCGTTATGTTATAATAGTTATCGATGAAATATATTGCTTTATTTGCTATAATGTCAAATTTTAATAGTAATATTTATTTTAATTTAAAGAGCCAATGTTTTACTCTTTCTAATTTCATATAGCACAAAGTACGTATACCTACATAAAGGTAAAATGTCACCAATACTATACAAAATGTATATTTGATAAAAAAAATCATTTTCATCCGAAAAACAGATGAGTGAAATTCGGATAATTCGATACTTCGGATAATAATAATACGGATATCTATAATGTGTAATTACGTTTGTGAGCGTTATCTTAGGACAAACGAAGCATGGAGTATAAAGAGCGCGGGTCAGTATAAACTATTACGCAGGTCCCGGCGCGCGGCGCTCGGCCGTTAATAAATAATGTCGGATCAGGCGCTACACGTATCTGATTGGGTTGCCGCACCCTTTGACAGATCCAATTGAGAGCCACATGCTCGGTAAACAGTATCCTCACGCATACATCACTCCAACACACACACACACACACCCACACACACAGACAGACACTCTACTCTCACAATAGTTACGTAAAACCTAATCAACCCACATCCACTCAGTGTCGTCTACAGACTAGTGTTCTGGAGACGCCTCCTCTCACGACGGCTTTGTGCCGCGATGACGTTACGCCATCAATTAGCTGCTAAGTTGAAGCCGCACTATCAACGTGTGTGTACGAGTACTTATCTACAGTAGGTACTGCACTCCATTTTATCTGAGTGTACATTAACAAGTGTTTCAATCCCCTCTACTCCAATGACGTCAGAGAATCGGAGACAGGATTGACCAACGTCTGGTATTTCCCACACGTAGTGTTGAGTGATAGGATTTACCTGTATTAGCCGGCACCGCAACTTTCTCACGCACATGACCAGTGTGTGCGTATCGTTCTGAGATAATCCTTGTCACAGGTGTGTGTCAATTCTCAGGTACTGTGTGATCTGTCGGTAAGTCCGCTGATCCTTTGAGGAGCTTCACGGTAGACCGCGTATGCCGAAGGGTTGCGGGAGAGGCGCGGGAGGGAGGCACCTAATAAATACCAGCCTGTTTGACGACCTTTCGATAAAACTTTTCAGTCTTAGGATTTGTTAGGGAGCGTTCAGTCTTATTTGTACCAAATTGAAAACAATTTTGCACAATATATTTACAATGAAACAGAATTGTAAATTGAACAGAAATGCGAATACATTGTAGACTCTTGTAATGTCAATCGTCCTAAGGCGAGTGTGATAAATGAGACGTCCCGGATGCACTAACAAGCTGAGGAGCGTGTTTTTTGGCGACCATTATTTTCTGTAAATCCGGGTCGTTAAAATGAGAAATAGCAATTACAGTAAAACATTGTAATTTACGACCTATGTATGTAAACACATAAAGCACTTAGGCGACCCTTGTAAGCTCATATTAGGCACCAAATAAATAAACAACACTAATTATCTCAGTATCACAGTTACATGGTTGCGGCTGTTATCGCGCGGCAACCATTTAGTTAGTGATTAAAACTTAGTTTGTTGGAACACGTTGGGCTGAACAGCGGCTTGAATTCATTGCAGACAAGTACACTTTTTGTTCGAGCTCGGGATACTTTGTGTTCCCCGCTTCTAAACATTCATGACGCAAAAAAGAAATGAAAATTGTTTGGTTGGAAAAGGAAGTTTCTGTGTAGTCTATTATATTTGGACCATCTTTATTCTGGTCCCCGCGGTTAAATATTTTGTCAAATATAAAAAAAATGCTGTATGTATTTTGATCGCGGAGATATTACATTTTTCTATGAAATAGCTGATTTTTCTTTGAAAACCAACAAATAATGTTTTCGCTAATCATGTGCTGAACTCCGGTTACAGTTTCCGCGTCGCTCTGCATAGTGGTGAAAACGATCATATTCAAAGGTTCTGATTTAAATCCCCACACAAAGTAATTCAAGTATCCCATAAAACCAATGGCTCCCATTGATTAGAGCTAGTATACAAATCCCATCACTTTGCATCGTGAGTCACGTTACTTCATGAGAAATCTTTCAGCACCCTGCAGTAGTGCGTACAGCAAAAGACTTTTTTCTCAAGCTGGCCTTGTTTATAAGAAAATCAAAATCAAAAGTGATTTATTCAAATTAGGCTAAGAATCATCACTTTTCGAACGTCAAAATACATAAGACAGTACCCCAAAACGTCCACGCTTCACCACTTCCTAGTGCTTTAGCTGGGAAGAAGAAG
Source organism: Polymixis lichenea (assembly GCA_949091785.1). Taxonomy (NCBI): domain Eukaryota; kingdom Metazoa; phylum Arthropoda; class Insecta; order Lepidoptera; family Noctuidae; genus Polymixis; species Polymixis lichenea. The sequence goes on from OX420932.1 coordinate 385,616, forward strand.
GGGCGCAACAAACTCCTCAGCAGTACAGCTGTCTGTTTAGTCAGATAGACTTGATTCTACACATACATAGGCAAAGTAATTAACATTACGAGACACAGGAAATTAATTAAATAATTAGTCATATGTCAGCTAGCCATGCCAATATACCAACAAATAAATAAAATGAAAATTTAACTCAAGCACAAAGAATAAAAATTAACAAAATGGAAATAAATTATACTACCAAAATAAAAGCCTCTTGGTACAAAGGGTGTGATAGATTCATACGCAATGCTGGATTATGTTCACATAGCTGTTACGACCCGAGTTACAACTCGAGGCCACAAATGATAACCTAGGACCATCGACGTAAAATAAATAAACAGGTAGGTATTATTATTAGCAACAATAACAAAATCATGGTCAGCAAGACGACCAGTCACCACAAGCAGCACCCGTTCACGAGCATAGCGCAGAGATTAGCCATTATCCCCCTCGCCATATTTGTGGGAAGGTGGTAAACCGACCCCCGATGCTACCGCAAGCAGTGACATCTACGGGAGCATGACGAACTTGCTGCCGGTTTCTCAGGCAAGAATAGAATGATCAATTGTCGAGGTCGCTAGCTAACCACATAAACCAATACAACTCTTCAAAAAATATTGTTATGAGCAGATCATGTCAATAACTAATGACATAGGTAATAGGTAATAGGTAATACGGGCTGTTGTCCGCAACTCCACGTCAAAGCGCGTATTTTGCGTACGGGTGGGAGAATCGCTCATTCGATCCACCCCAGCTCCTCGAGAAAGGCCAGCAACGCCTTGGTGTTGCTGACAATCTCACGTAGGCTACCTGGGTCACCAAAGTATTTTGCCCTGTAATCGGCGACCACTGGGCAGTTTAGCAGCACATGCGCTGCTGTCTCGTCGTGCTCCATGCAGGCCCTGCACAGCGGACTGTCTGTTATTCCTATGACAAAGAAATGTTTGTTGAATGACCCATGGCCGGTTATAGCTGCTGTCACTGTACGCAGCTGTGGTTTAGTTAGACGGAGAACCTGTTTTGTGAGGCGGGCATCGATCGTGGGAAGTGCTTCCTTAGCCTGCCTGCACTCACGTAGGTCCAGCCATAACTTGTGATGTTGGTCTCTGGTTCGTTTTCTTACCAGAGTGCGTAGATACCCGAAGGGGAGAGGCGCGATGGGTTCTGGTCCCACTGGTGCCATACTCGACCCCCTCCTGGCAAGTTCATCGGCTGCATCGTTTCCCAGCGAGCCGCTGTATCCTTTGATCCATTGAATGGTAATTTTATTGAGGCTACCTAGGTAGGTAGCCTCAATAAAAACTAAACTACTAAACTAAACTAAACCAGGTGGTTTAGGCGCTGGTGGCACTCGTATATTAGCCCAGAGTCAACTGTGTGACTGTTCAGCGATTGTAGAACAGCCATGCTGTCCGAGAGTATGCGGATCGGGTGGTCCCTAACTTCACTGGCCATGATGGCAGACGCGGCGAGGGAGATGCCCATGCATTCGGCCTGGAACACTGTATTATGGACCCCCAATGGCGTGGCTATGTGTATGTTGAGGTCGTCCGAGAAGACTCCAGCACCTGTGCCACTACCTGTTTTTGATCCATCCGTGAAAATCCGCAGCTCTGCGGGGCGCAAGCCTTCGCATCGTCGATCCTCATGCAGTTGGATTTTGTATTTTTTGTCAAAGATAAACTGTTTGGGTACCCGGTCATTTACTGCCTTCGTAATGGGGAACTCATTGTTGAGTCCCTTAAGCAGCGCGGTGTGTTGAGTGTCTCTCTTACTCCAGAGATGTGTCGCCTTAAGACGCGCCGCCGCCATCGTTGCTTCCTGCTGTATGAACAGGTGGAGCGGCGGGAGTCCCAGCATGGCTTCGATAGCTGCAGTCGGAGTGGTCCTCATGCATCCTGTGGTGGCCATGCAGGCTAGTCTTTGCATGCGCTGTAGTTTGTTGGAGGCTGTAGCTAGCTTGGTGTGGGGCCACCAGACCACGGCCCCGTAGGTGATCATGGGGCGGATCACTGCGGTGTACAGCCATAGTATTATTTTGGGGGATAGACCCCATTTCTTACCTATCATTTTCCTGCACTGCCAGAAGGTGATGCAGGCCCTGTTTAGTTTGGTATCCAGATGACTGCTCCAGTTCAGCTTACTGTCCAAAGTAACCCCGAGATACTTGACTTCGTTGGCCAATTGAAGTTCCGTGTTGAACAGTTTCGGTAGGCTGAAAGGGCCTAATGCTCGTTTGTGGGTGAACATGACTAGTTCGGTTTTGGCTGGGTTTACTGATAGCTCAAATTCCCTACACCATCTTTCTACAATACGTAGTGCTTGTTGTGTGAGGTTGCAGATCGTTCCCGTCACCTTCCCCGAAACAAGAATTGCGAGATCGTCTGCATAACCAATTGTGAAGTAATGGTTGGCATTGAGTTTGGTGATAAGATCATTGATTACCAGATTCCATAGAAGGGGGGATAGTACCCCTCCTTGGGGGCAGCCTCTGGCTATCATGGCCAGCTGCTGCTCGTCCTCCAGGCGAACCACTCGTTTGCTAAGCATGTTTGTAATCCAGTCCGTAATTACCTGATCTGCCCCATGTCTGAAGAGGGCGCTGCCGATACTGGAGAAGTTGGTTTTGTCGAAGGCTCCTTCGATGTCTATAAAGGTGCCCAGGCAGGTGCCCTTTTGATGTATTGCTTCCTCTATCTGACTGACCACTTGATGTAGAGCAGATTCAGTCGACTTACCTGAGCTATACGCGTGTTGGTTACCGTGTAGCGGTATGGTTTTGAGGGCGCCGTCTCTCAGCTCCCTATCACATAGCCTTTCCAGTGTTTTCAGCAGAAAAGAGGTCAGGCTGATTGGTCGGTGGGATTTGGCGCTAGTATAGTCACCTTTACCTGGTTTTGGGATGAATATAACTAATGACATAATAGATAATAATAAAAAAATAAATTACTTAGATAGTCAATAAAAAATAATAAAATTAAATAAATAATTAAATGAGCCCATATCACCTGTCACTAGGTATGCCAATTCTGGAGAAAGAACATAAACATCGTCTTGAGTTAATCACAGCGACCAACTGTTTAAATAGTCATTTAAATAGTCGTTGATAGAATAGTAATAAGCCTTTAAACAAAGGATGGATTTTACTTGAGCTTTAAACGCATCAAAAGGCAAATCTAGCAAAGAAGAGGGAAGCTTGTTATAAAAGGTTATACCAAGCCCAACAAATGGGTTATAAACCTTATGAAGCCGGTGAAAGGGAGCACGTAGTTTCTCCGTATTTCTAGTGTTAACGGTGTGAATATCACTATTTTTAGTGTACAAGTGAATATTTTGCCTAATATATAAAATGTTAGCAAATATGAAGACAAGCGAAGCCTCTTGGTACCTCTTAATGCCCAGAAATTATTATTCATTCACCATCATTTGCCTTTAGTGCAGTACGAGTGCTTACTAGTTAATTTCCTAACATATAGAATGAAAATGTTGTGATCATTAATTGTATTTATTAAGTGACCATACATTCAGTATGTGCCCAAGCTAAAGCAGCCTCAAACAAGTTGATCTCCTTGCAATTGAGTGTTTCCCTTACTAATACTGATTCTAATGTTGACACATCAATATCAACAAAGCCTTCTGAAGTCAGGGCCATCTTTGCCTAAAATAATAGATATTTCAATTTTTTTAATTTGGTATTCGATCGGATAGGCGCTTGTTATCCGGTATCCCATCGGATAGTGATTTAGGCCGGATACTACATATAGTTATCGGATATCCGTTTCATCTCTAGTTCAGAACCACGTACCTACTTAATCTATTGTAGAAGGTGGCGCGACAACGTAGAAAAAACAACACACATTTTTATGACTTGAGTTGGTCTCAATTTCACATTTCCGTAATTCTTCATTACGCTTCCGCGCAGTATAACGTGAGTTACGCAATTTATGCGACCGCATGCGATCGCATCCATCATCGTTAGTGCGATTATAAATAATGATGACGATTCAACGCGATATAATGCTGTGACAATATTGCACGTGAAAAACGATCACGGGTAGTAAGTAAGTACTTACTTATGTTAGATAAAGGACAACAAGTTTTTTATACTTACTTCTTTTTAGGGGTCCGTTGTCAAAAAGCAACTCTGATAGTTTCACCATGTCCATCCATGTGTCTGTCTACCTGTCGGCGGGTCAGCTCAGAGACTGTTAGCTCTTATAAAGCTGTAATGTGGCATGGATATCAATATTAATCACGCTGACAAAATGGTAAACTAAAATCATGAAATAATTTGTTTTAGGTTATCTCCTATAATCTTTGCATCCGTCCAATCCCGTGTTGAAGTAGATCCTTCCAAATGTACATAACATAAGGGTGGGCCTTCACCACTTCCTAGTGTTTGAGCTGAGGAGAAGAAGTGGCGCAACAAACTCCCCAGCAACACGTCTCTGTCTAATTAGTTATAAGAACTTTAATAACTCTATCGGCCTATGATAATTATTAAGATGAAAGACTCACCCAGTCGCACCAAACAACCACACACACACACGTAGATACTAGTTTAGTCTAACTTGGGCTTCAACCCAACTACATTTAACTTATCAATTATAATCGCTCATCTACGACAGCCCACTTGGGCATGACATGGCCTCTTGGCGATAGCCATAGGAGACTTGGTCAAAACCAAGTCTCCTAACTTAAATAGCCTATAATATTCCGTCCGCACCCTTTAGTGGTCTAAAACAGACTGTTCACAAACTCTCTCTGAGATTCACGCGCCTTGCATTCATTCTAGACTAATATAGCCTAGTCTAAACCTATACACTTATCAAGCACTTAACGAAATACAAAGACATAGTCTCATAGCTCACGACTCCGTTCTCACTTCTCCAAGCATACCCTAATTCGACTACCTCCTTCCGTGGTCTAAAACCAACTTTCCCATACTTCCAAATCCTTTCTTCCTCTTAAAATCACCACGCCTCGGTCCAGCGTCGCTTTTCCAGAATAGTTTTATCGCTGGTTCTCTTGTCTCATTTTTTTAATGAATTCTAAGGGTACGCTTGGGCTCAGTTATGATATCCAGATGCGGCCAATTATTGCTTCCTTGAGTGACGTAATTTATTGCATTCGATTGTTAATAACTGGCATAAGTGCTTTATTGGGTTTCTGAGAGTTCGAAATTGTTTTAGAATTTTAAAGAAACAGGATTTCTTGTTATTTATGAAGGTCGAGCTGTCTCATAAAGTTGAGACTTAATGTGCTTTCTAAGAGGTTCGGGAACACGTGTGACGATTTTAAAATATTGATAATATTCCGCCATTAAATAGATGACAGATAGTCACAATAACATATGGATATGGGTCAGTAATAATCGCTGGCAATCACAACGTGGCTGTAATTACGCGGTGTGTCCGGAATGCGAGCGCTCGGCAGGAGTACATAGCTCCGTGTATATACCTACAGGTGGAGTGTGATTGCGCGTCAGTAAAATCAGACGCGGTCAGACGTACTGAGTGTGCTGACACGCACTCATGTACTGACTGATCAACTACATCTAATATTTACCAGAAAAATTAGTGTAACAATTTATATTAAAGGGTACTTAAGTATTCGTAGGAAAGTGAATAGAACGTGATTGAGGAAATTGTACAATGTATATTATTATGTTATTGTTGTTGTGTTGTTGTTGTTATTATTTTGTTGTAAAGTATTATTACTATTACCATTACTATTACTATTACTATGTAACGGAATCAATGCACATTATAAATGTAGTTTGTCCAGAACCAATTTTCTTATTTATGTCATTTTTATCCTAAAAATAATTCAGAGTAGATAAGTATGTAAAATATAGTTACACTTCCATATCAGGTACATACTTGGTCAATTTAGTTTGTTTTTAGTAAAAAAAAAAACTTGAGAGGTGTCAAGGGACACCCGGATGGAACGAAGTTCCTTTCGATTAATTAGTGAAGGAATTGTAATAACATTTAAAAAATTGTACATATACATACACACACACACACACACATATATATAAATATATGCACTGTCTGTGTCCCTGTCTGCAGAGAAACACGCGCACGCCGCACGGCTTACAACAATGTAGCAAAAAGTGCCGTTACAACTTTTGGTCTTCATTTTTTCCGTCTAGCCCCCTTTCGCAACGCGCGATAATGAACTTCGTTCCAAAAAAGACCCAAAGACTTGTGTAACTGTGTGCGTGCGTAGATTAGTAATATGACCACAATTTTCTACCACAATCAGTGTACCAGGGATGCGGGTTGTTCAAAAGAGATACCGCGGCCCCTGGCACACAGGCAACTGAGGGAACGCGGGTGGGTTTTAGTCAGTAAAAGTCTGAGACGCCCTCCCGCTCCACCTAGAGCGGGAGAAGTTATTTGATGATATCCCACACAAAAAAAAAATCAGTGTAATAAATGTAATAAATAAACAATGTTTTATTAAACATCTACTTAACACAAAATTGAAATAGTTGTGTGTGCGTTAATTCTGGAATATATTTCATGATATTAGCAAAACCAATTGTAGGAGGAAGATCAATTATATAAAATTAAGAAAACCTTTACATCATTTCAAAACACTCAAATGAAAGTATCTCGCAGTGCGTTAAATACAACGTGATGTGTCAGCGGCCTAACATCCCGCCCGCGTAAACGTCGAGTGAGGCCGATTTATGGCACCTTTTGTTTGAAATAGTGTCGGTGTAAAATTTAATTAGTACTTACTACGGTCTGCCAACCGCATAAAGAAGTCTGTGTAATGTTTCAAAATTACAGATACTACAGAAAAGATGGAAGTTTTGGACAACCATTTCTCTAAAAAAAAAAATACTTACTACAAAATTTATTTACTAGGTAAATAGGTTAAAATAGGGGTGTAGGTTTGTTCGGAAGTTCGCCATTTGCTGATGAGAAGGCGGTGGCAGCGGCGGTTTGTTAGGTACGATTATGAAATTAAAAATCGGAGCGCATGCGAGCTCTCAATTTAAAAAGAACATCGAGCACGTTTTTTTAAATTGAGCATTGCATTAATGTATAGTTCGTGGCAAATGATGACAGCCACATGTCGATCGATCAGCCTAAGCTACGTTTGCCACGGCTGGTCCATGTATGGGTGACCATATTTACATACGAGACTACTTCATGCCTTGGTAGGTCTCGGCTGTCATTCATCGATCTTTGGCAGTTGTTACGGGTCGTCAGGTGACTGAAAGTCAGACAACCACTCTTACTAAGGGGTATCGTGTTACCCTGTAACTGTGTTGTGGAGATCAGATACTTAGGCAGTCGTTCCACGTAAAATAGCTGCTTCCAGTTAGCCTGGAAGCCTAGGAAACGGTTAACTTTGTGTTAATCCAGATTGTAATCTATCTGTGTGCCAAATTTCATCCAAATCCATTCTGCCGTTGTTGCGTGATTGAGTAATAAGTCATCTAAACATACAAACTTTCAGATTCAAATATAGATAGGAATATAGGATATAGAAGGAAGTAGGATAGTAGGATAAATCGGTCTGATGTGGTTTGGAAAACGGATGTTTTTTTTTTGGATGGGAAATCATCAAATAACTTCTTCCGCTCTGGGTGGAGCAAGAGGGCGTGTCAAACTTTTACTGACTAAAACCCACCCGTGTTCCCTCAGTTGCCTGTGTGCCAGCGGCCGCGGTATCTCTTTCGAACAATCCGCACCCCTGGCAGGCATCGGCCCTTGCAAGCCCCACAAGTTGGTGTTGACATCTCTTTGGGGCGCGCGTGGAACACAACACGCCATCGACCCGGGCTTGGTCCTTATCGGACAGCGAGCTAGCGAGGGCGAGGCCCCCTAGATTGGGCAGGAGCTACTTCAGGACAGCCCCGGCCCGCTCCAGTCTAGGAGCCAGATGTCGGAAATTCTCCGCAAAATTCCACCGGCTGTCGAGGACGAGTCCTAGGTACTTCATCGTCGACCTGACGCCGATTTGAACCCCTCCTGCCGTTATCTGGGAACCCGTGGTGCATTCCGAGGACCATGAAAACACATGACCTCGGACTTGTGCAAAGCCACGTCGAGTCCCAGCTGCCGGATCCTTTCTACGATTATCGCAACCCCGTGTGTCACTAAGTCGGCCGCCACCTGGTACGACCTCCCTTGTGCCAGGATAAGCGTGTCGTCAGCGTAGCAAACTACGCTGACGCTGCTAGGGAGGTTGGCGTGCAGCACCTAGTCGTACCCGATGTCGTCGGTCTGCAATTACTCTTTCAAAGAGCTAGTAAGCGAATGGATAGTCCACGGGGCGCCCCGGCTTCTTGATGAGGACTATTTTCCCCATCTTCCAGTGAAGTGGGACCCTGCCCTCCTCCAAGCATGCGCTTAGGAGCCCTCTTAGTCAAGGCCCGAGAGCCTCCAAGGCCAGGACCCCGGCTTTTCCAGGCAAGCCGGGACCTGGAGCGGTATTCTTGGCATTCAGCCAACGTACCGCCACTCTCAACTCTATCACCTCTGGAGCAACGTCGTCGTCGTCGGTATGGTCCGCGTCGGGAACTGCAAGAGGCGGAGCCATGGGTGGGGGAGCAAGCTCCCCTCACGAGGAGAACAGAGCGTTCACCACGTCCTTCACGTGCTGAGGCCGGAGACTCTAGGTCAGCGGAGGAGGTCACGGGCGGATTCCCGCACCGTTTTGTAGGGGCGTCCTTCCTTACGGGTCTCTGTTCAGAGTCTCCAGCTACTCCTCGCGGGCCAGTAACCTGGCCTGCTGGATCTCTGTCCGGAGGGTGGTCTTCGCCGCTCTGTACCCCTCGTACAGCTTCGCCTGAATGGCTTCCGTATCTGGAGGGCGGATACGGAGCCTGCGGTGCCTGGTGTACCGGTGCCGCGCAGCAAAGCACGCCTCGCGCAGAGCTGTGAGCTCCGGCTACTACCAATACACCTGACGTGAAGCGCGTCCTGGCTGGACCCGGGGCATTACCACGTCGCATACCTGAGACATGGCCTCCCGGAACCACTCCGCTCCATCGTTGATGTCGGCAAGCCTGTCCGGTGATGACAGAGGCCTGCACAATCGAGGCTTCCAGGAGGAGCTCCCGGTCCTGCCACTACAGCGCCCACCGCGGACCACACGGGGTCCATTAAACCGGCGCAATCGAGGTCTGGGCGGAGACGTCAAACTGGATGTACCGGTGGTCGGAATACGTCTCCACTCGCTCCATAACGCGCCAGTCGATGACACGCTGCGATAGAGCGGGGCTGGCGAATGAAATGTCCACACATCGACTCACCCCGCATCCGCACACACGTGGCTCCAGAAGCCCGGTTAAGACAACCAGGCTCATGGCTCAGCGACCACGGCGATGTTAATCGACCACTGCGCTGTGCTGTGGAGCAACAGATCCTGACCGGTGACGCAGTGGTTGATGTTCGCCTGGAGGAGGCGTAATCGGGCCGTTATTGGCATTCCATTTCAGCCCCCTCTGGAGCCCCCTGAGACGACCCTGCCGTGGTGGTAACGGCGGTGACGACGATGGTGGAGTTGGCAGTGGCGGTGGCATTGGTGGTGGCTACGGCATTGACGTAGGTGGCGGAGGGCTTACCCCTGCGTCGGCCCCTAGTTTTGGTGGGTAGAGCGCAGGCTTTGCTCCCAGCCCGGTGTTCGGCCAGCTTACCAGCTACCGCACATAAATAGCAGTGTGGCATGGCATTGCACGAGCCGGCTTTGTGTCCGGGCTTACCTCCGCGGAAGCAGTGATCGCTGCGGTCCACCTCCGAGGTGCATTACACTCCCACGTGATGACCCACCTGGCAGCGGTAGCACCTCAGAGATCTGAGTTCCAGCAGCTTCACTTGCGCTAAAACCTAGCCTGCCAGGAGCCTTCGGCCCTCCTCGGTGATCTTTCGGGCCGCCGTCACGCGGCAGCTTACCGTAACGGTTTGCAAGCCCGTGTTGTCAGGACCAGTATCCAGGCTCCAGTTACAGTGGCCCTCATGCGGATGCCGTTGGCGACGTTTAGGTCCACCAGGTCCACCACCGCCCTTGCCTTTGTGATCACGTCGCGGTAGGTCATGCCCTTCTTCTCCGCTTCCTACTGTAGCGTGATAACTACAGCTGCGGACCTCGGGACACGTTGCCTTGCCGCGGCGCTTTGCTTCTTACGCCGCTGCCACCTGTCCTTTCTTTTGGCCGCTCTCGTAGCCTTACCCGCCTTCCTCTTCTCCCCGGCCACTTGCCATTCGGCATCGGCCGGAGGAGATTTGGGAGGTGGGACCGTTCGTCCTGGCACCACGACTGGGACCGTCGCCACCTGCGCAGCCACACCGCCCTTCTTGGGCTTGGTCGGCACCGGTTTCACCAGGGTCCATCCCGACTGCGGTGCCGATTTGGCCGTGGCAGCCGTAGTTGTGGCATACGTGGCTCTCCTCTGCTACTTGCCCAAGGCCAGCTGACACGCCGCTAGCGGGGTGCGCAGGACTATGTCCTCCAGGGTGGAAAACCGGCTCTGGAAGGCAGCCAGCTCCTCCCGCACCAGAGTCAGCACCCGGTCCTCCGCAGCCACGGACTCGCCCTGCACCTGCCGTGCTCCCCCTTTTGGCACCAACCTGTGACCAGCTCCTCGGAGCGCTGCCAGGTCCACTCGTAGCTCCTCATTCTCCTTTCGGAGAAGCTCCGTGGGGTCGTCAAACGGGCGATCTCCTTCCGCATCTCGGACATCCCGTCTGACGGAGGTCCGGAGTGTATGACCTCCACTGCCGCCATAATGGAAGCTATGGCTGCGGGTACGGCCTTATTTTTAGAGGACTGAGTCTTCTTCAAGGCCACACCATTGATCGCGGGAGCCACAGCCTCCACGAACCTCGCCGTTCGCTCCGAGTTGGAGCCGCCGGTGGCGTCCGGCTCTCCGCCAAACGACTCTGGGAGGGCCCTGCTGCTGGTCCCTCCCAAGAGCTGCCCCTCCATGGCCAACGCCTCGCCTCGACTGGGCCGGCTTGGTTCGGGTTGCCAGCCTCCTGGGTGGTTAGTCCTTTGCCTAACCGGACCCCACCCCGCCAATAGACCTTCCCGAGCTTTTGGGCCGAGGCCATTCCGCCATCCGAGGACGACTTCTGGCCATCCTTTTGTTTGGGGTGCTTCTTGAGGAACTCCTTAATCCTCTTCGAAGCGCCCTCCGCTTCGCGCTCCGGGCACTTAAAAGAGCCCTTCGCGCTCGATGCGGCGTCGGATTCCGACCCCGCATCACTCCCTTCCTATTGTTGGTTTCGTTTTATTGTTCATTTCCAATTTGTGGTTTGCACTAGAGACTAATTTAGCTACCCATTTGTCAAGCTATCAACCTCCCTCACGGTGCGCCGCCGCTTGAAGGTTTTTTATGGAGGTATTCTTCCTCACAGCCTGGGTGGTTAAGCCGAGACCCTCTACCCCTGTCAAAAGTCACAGACATGACCGTGACAATCTTCGGGGCTACGAGATTAACGGTGGCAGAAGGAGAGGACTCCTTGCCTGCCCAGTGGCAGGGTAAGTACACACCGAGCCCGCTCTTACTCCGCCGCTGTGCGTCTCTGCAGAAGCGCAGAGAGACACGCGTTGGAGCGTACCTCCGACAGGATATTAGCATACGGGCAACGACACCCGTTAGATACACGTACCTAATGGGGGGACATTGCCCGCACCCCAGGGTGCACCGTCCCGGACACTGGCCTTTCCCCCGGACGCATCCAAGGGAAACTCCAGCCCACGGGCACACGAGGAGGTTTCCTGTCCAGGCAACAAGAGTGTTTTCGCTACAATTCGAGCGGTCCGGCGAGTCATACAGACGATGAAGAAACAAACCAGTTTAATTGCGACATTGCTACAGAACAGAACACTTGACGAGCTAGTGCGATGTTGTGTACACAACATCTTGCTATCGATGTTTAGGTGCAATCGATTTCTTCAAATAAAAACGTTTGTACAAGCTGACTTGTTCGTTTAATGTACAATACTGTATGTTAAGAGAGTGTTGAGTATTCAACTGTTGTGTTAAATATAAGTAATAAATATAGGCTTGAAGGCAAATTGTAGATATGCATGTGTGTCGATAACGCTGTATTTAGATAGTTCCATTTGTGATTTTAAATAATCATCAAATTTTGCAAGCACGTCATTTTGACGCTTTGCGATGAACTTTGAAAATAAGTTACTAATTAGTTTATTTTACTATAACATGAAACGATTACCTACAACAAATGTAAACAGGAACTGTTACGAACATTCTTAATGTTCCGATGGACGCGGGACGTATCCGCTGCACAATAAGCAATTTTATTTCCAATTTACGCGGTGGAAATAATTCCACGACGAGAACACATCCCCTCACATCTCCTACAATCATTGACGCGATTCTCCCGAGACGCACGGCGCACGGCTCTCTGTCCGATGTGTGCCCGGCGTGTGTACGGTGCTCTGCCCGGTGCGGCCAGTCGGTTGGGCCGCACCGGTCGCCGCCCGACGCTGATCGGTTTATTCGCTATTTGCTCTATACATTGATGTTTGTGCTCGAGGGTCAGCCACGTCCCCACACTCGGCTATCGTTCTACGGTCTCAATGGATGACAACGCGTTAATTGCCGTGATCTGTACCGCATTGCTCCTCTAGAGATACAGTTATTAAATTTCCGATAGTTGTGTACTTATCGCAAAGTAAGCAACTGTCGCTAGTTAACAAGGACTGACTTAAATTTCGGCGATAAAGGAATACTAAACTCTTTAGATTGGACACTTTATCGATCTGGAAAATTAAGCTTGGACCTACTTCAGAAGAACCTGATCATATTGATTTAAATTAACAGATAATATAATAAAAATCAGCTAACATAATAATTGAACTAAGCAAAAGTAATAAACACGTTGCTTTTTCACGTAGAACTTAAATTCATAGTTAATACTCGTAACGCCGCGCGCCGTAGCACCGGCACCGGTACTGATAGCACCGTAGCGGTTACTACGTAGCTGCGTAGCATTACTCGACTTATGGCTATTTCATGCGATCATTGGCACAGGCCGATATAATTCTATACAATGGAGATAATTTCATTTACTGATTCACTCTTTCTTCAAACTCACTGAAGTATACAACTTCAAACAATGTTCGCATTTGGAGGCTCTATTCATATTCCCGAATAGCGTTGATGAAATTATTGACACTATTGTCTTTGCAATGTGGTTTAATATTCTGTGCGAGTATGTGAGTGGCTTTGTGGATGGCTCATGGCTGGATGGCTGGATGGTGTTATGCAATATATTGAAGGAGCGGTTTCAAAATTACTTATCGCGTTTGGTAGCTCGGCGGCTGCCCTCAATTCATCTCGTGATGACCCGGCGCACGTCACAAGCGGCCGCGGAGGTATTTTACTCAAACAATGTCTAACCACTATGATCACAGAGAAGCTTAGTTGCAATGGATCCGAAATACATTCGTCCACCCGTGAAACGTGCGTGTGGTCATGCATACGTTAAATGTTCCTGATTTTTATTTCATAGAATAATATCAAGTGTACCCAGTTTAATAAGATTTGCAAAATGGCGTTTTGAGTTCGCTTTGGGAGTTTTTATTGTAGTTTTGGTTTGAAGAGTAAAGGAAGCGACAAATTGGAACCATGCACCTAGGTTCTGATGTTTCATAAGTGCCCTTGCAGGTTTGTGTGAAATAAAATATTTTGATTTTTATTTTGAATTATGTACCAATTACCCATGTTCGCAAAGGAATAAATGCCTTGATTTAAATAAAAAACTTTAAGTAATACTAGTGTTGGGGGTATTGGTTTCTATCAATCATTGGACGAAAATAATAATTTAAAAGAAACAGTGAAACCCAATACATAACATTAAAACAATTTTAATTGTAATATCTTTCGTGACTTGTGCCGCGGTATCACCCAGTAATCGCCTGTCGATATTGCATAGCGAGTGTCGAGATTGAATGCAGTGTCTCTTACAATGCATTGCCGGTTGATATCGTACCTATATACTCCGCACGTTCTATCAGCCGAACGTGTACAGCGATATCGTGACGTACGGCCCATAATCGCTTGCAAGCCACATAATAGATGCGTCGTATTACCGGTCTAGTTGATTTATACCGCGAGACTGATTGCGAATTATGCAGGCGGATTAGGTATCATAGACACAATATTAGGATTAATTACACACTGTAGTGATATTTGATTCTAATCACATGCATGTACTAAAGTAATGACCGTCTTATCTGGAGAAAAGATCATTTACAAATACAATCTACTATAAACATTGAGCACGATAGGTGCCTGTATATAAATCATTTTTGCCACTGGACGTGCTAGGCAATGACTTAAAAATATAATGTTCTTGATATTCGATCGCGAACATAGCACACAAGTGATATCTGTTCAGTTGTGGAGTGCACCGTGATCCCATGATACATGGATAGACGGAAAGCGCTTGCAAAACGGGTTTGTTACTTCGATGCATCATTAGGATTAAAGAATGAAGCGCTCAATGACTTGTGTGCGACTCAATTATTGCCCTCAATTATTGGAAAAGGCTTGCATGCGTTAGGACACGTCACACTGCCGCATGGGCAGCTCATACCATTCCATGTCAGTACGCATAAGAAATAATAATAAAGAGTATAATTTTAAAGAAGGTTTAGTGAAGAATAACGATGAAAAATGCTATCGAGGAAGCTTTGTAAGTATCCCATTTAGATGGATATAATTGAATCTATATGTAAACAACCCTGCTTGGTTCAGTTATGTAGCGTAATAGCCAAATGTGGGGCAACATAGACACTACTTCAGTATAATAATCGTACAAAGCGCTGGACACTCGTGTAGTTGTCCGCAGCATCGTCGATGGTCCTCGGCCAGACACAAACAGTAATCAAATTGGCGCGGCTCTGTGCTCGCAACCGACGGAGATTGTAGGCTAATCTACTTTTATAGGTTATCTAGTACTCCGCTCTGGCAATATCAGATAAGATTAGAGTATTGGCCATTTCATCGCAAGACTCGTAAAAGTTGATTATAGATAGAACAATGACCAAGGACACTGTAACTGTATATTAAGCTCGACATTTTGTCATTATGTTTTTAGTCTGATAATTTGTAAGTATATCACGAGATGAGAAACCTATGTGTAGGTATGTCACCGTATCATTATGAACATCGTTAGTTTATAATCTTTCTTGCGAAATTATAAACTATTGAAAAATTGTGTACTGCCACAAACCTTTTACAATTTAACGAATTATTTCGATAGTTTATAATCTATCCATGGCAAACCGACAAATTGTGAACTGGTATCACACTGGCATTCAACAGAACGCGCTTTGCGCTAGTACTAATAGCTAAGTAACTGCTACCAACTTGGAAGTAGTGCTCGCCGGCAGCTGCCGTGGCACCGCTCGCTCCGCTCGCTCGGCTCGCGCGTTTGCTCAATTCTAATCTAACCCAGCTCATTTGGTCGGGGTGCCATGGCTTAGTTACTGCAACCAATTCAGGTACCACCAAGAGCAAATAATCAGAGACAGACCACTTTACTGGTTCTAGAAAGACTGGTCGGTATTCAGTAATTTAAAAAAATCTAATCCTTTAAAGTAATGATTAAATTTTAAGTAGCAAAATAAGAACATTATCAAAGTACACCATAAAATATCTACAACTTTACAAATATATTTTCGGTGTTCTCTCATCATGCTCACCACAGCTACTCAGCTTTCAAATTTTCGCCCTGCATATACTTGCTCAAACACTCTCTGGGCTATACTACCGTACACCATAAAGAGTTTAAAAACCCTGTCAGCGAAATATGGAGATAGCCACTTGTTCCGCTGCCGCTGTCCGCGTGCTGTGTGGTGGGTGTAGTGCCTGCCATTAGCTAATTGCTCGGAAAAAAATCACCAAATGTCCCCTCTAGCAAGCGAATTGTTAACACCGCGACGTCACTCGGCGCCGATAGGGCACTCACCGTTCATGCTTCACGTACACATTTAATTAGTGAAAATGAACATGCCTGTAACACGTTGACTACAATAAATAGCTCGGCATGCTGACGCAGCTGTATGTTGTCAGAATGTTTGTATTTTTCGTGGAAACGAGTGCAGGATTCTGTTACAAAAGGTTGATGACACAAAAGTGAGTAGGTATAATTCACTGACGGATTTTTTCTGGCGTCGTGTGACGCTGTTAGAGCTACACAACACATTGATTTCATGAAGCTGGTATCGCTGTTAATAATTACTACGTTATTCTTGGAAATCACATCTAGGTCATTATTGAAAGGCTGATAAATAATGAGTTATAATGTTTGTATGTGAGTGAAGCCATAACAATGGAACAGAGATCTACGAACGGATACATTACTGTGCTCACTCAGGACTTCAGGAGAGATACCGCTGTAGTTACCGCTTGGCAAAGGGTCCGCCCACCGATACCTATCGTTTTATAGGTACACGATAAAACACATGGATAAATATAAATATATATATAATAAAGGATAAATATAATAAAGATTGTTTTGAGTTAGCTAATCTATTTTTAAAATAAATTGGTACCACGTGTATTTTTCTCATTAAGACGAGACGTTTCCTTGAGACGCGTTTTAGTAATTAATCTTAGCGCCATTATAGTAATGAGAGAGGCGTCTCATTAGCTCAGCCCGACTCTGGTGATAATTGTTTTAATAAACACACCACTACGTAATTAACTTTAGATATAATTGCTATCGTATTATGATGATATTAAAATAAGTGATGGAAGGTAAATGAACATTTAGGTACTTACTACTAAGTACAATTAAAATGTAAATGCTTCAGTTAACACATATGTATATTACGTACCAACAATATGCCTGAGGGGTATAAAATAAATACAAGAAAGAAGACCACTACTTACATTATTTTGCTGTTTTCAGCTCTATAATGATATGGATCTTTAAGCGAAATTGTCGGTCTGATATTGTGCTTGCAATGCCCAGTTGTTAATGTTCATTAAAAATACACAAGTGAAAATGATATAGATAAATAAACATGAGTATGTGGTAACAGCACCCGCAGCGGCCATCTAACTGCGTCAGTGGCTGCGGAGCTTCACACGCAGCCACATCGCAACTATTGCAAGTGGTCGCCGCGGACTTCATACATATCTCAAACCTCTCATCTGCATATCTTTTGCTTTTCTAAATCTGCTTGTTAAAGAACTTAAAAATACTGCAAGACAGAAAGTAAAAAGATCGTATCTGCCTAGACTCCGTATATTTGTGATATCGTCACCGTATGTTTTTATGTGGTAAGTTATAGGTGGAGAGAGGAAGTCTGTATTTACTATATAAAATGCAACGGCACAGAAGAGTTAATAAGAAACTCGATAGTTCTCAAGCTTTTTTTTTGTATAAACAAATCCATAGCCGGGCTTGGGGGAGGCCTATGTCCAACAGTGGACGTCTATCGGCTGAAATGATGATGAAGAGCCAACTCCGTTCACAGTAACACAACAAAAGAAGCAGAGAAAATAATCAAACCATCACTACGAGTTGGTTGTCGGTGTATTTAATTAATACGTGACATGTACCGCGCGGTAGTGCAGTAGTGTCCGCCTTCGGGCACTTTCTTTGTTCCGGTGTCTGTCCGCGGACGCAGGGGCCGCTCGCATTGCTCTCGACAGCGCGCTTGTTACAAACACGCCACTCTATTAGCTCCTTTGTTCTGAGGGGTAATTGCGTAATACACTATCAGTAGGAATCGCTTTCAGTAGTAGTAGCAGTTCAGTAGGAGCAGTAGTAGCAGAACGAATGTTGACAATTCCACAACATTTATGGCGTTGTTTACGTTGGTAAGCAGACTGTTTTTTAGAGTATATGAAAGGATGGAGTAGCAGTAACCTTCAAAATTATTCAGATTCTGATTAATATTGTGTTGCGCAATTAGGGTGCTGATACCGACACATATTCATTTTCATTACGATATTAATAAACGGTTTTATATATACACCGTGATATTTTAGTCGTCTTACAAAGATGGTCCACTCGATGTATCCGTCATAAAATACCTATAGGCGCGATTAAAACATTGTTACCATTAATTAAGTTAACAGGTACCAAGAAAAATAAATTACGCTTTAGAGTTATGAAACACCCTCCCTGTTAATAATGTTTACGTATCAAACGGTAGAAGATATGTACCTACCTACCATTACATTCCATCATTAATTCCATCTCCGTATCAGTGTTTCAAACTACGTCATGCGTCTTAGTGAATGATGCTTTATTTTTTTTAAATATGCAAATGTTCAAAAATATTTTTTTTTTTAAACAAATGATTAGTAGTCATTGGATACATGAAGTAGGCTCCCGTTGTAAGACGACTAAAATGTCACAGTGTATATTAAAAATTATTCGGTAAAATAAAATCGTGTGGCGTAGCGTAACCTGAGTAATTATGTTTCACGTGCCCCACGATTTTATTTTACCGAATTATTTTTTTTCTTTTAGTTAACTTGAAAATTCTTTTTATTTATTTTATTTTCATGTTTCTAGTTTTTATTTTGTTACCTAATATTTCTCATTATATTTAGTTTTATTTTTTGTTTTGTTATCAAAACTAAGGGTGTGTACCAAACAAGTACTAAATTTGACCCAAACAAACAAAAAACAACACCAAACAGGGCAAGCTAAATAAAACTGTCTAAAAATCCAGAAACATATTGGATTTTTGACGCTGTTACTTTTCTTTTCTTTTCTACCATTTTAAATTTAAACGTGGAATCCAACGTTCTCGTGAAATGTATATAGCAGTGACACAGTAACAGACAACAGAGGGGCTCCAAGAATCCGTTAATAACGAAGCATTATATGTACCTACTGCTTCGTTATTATAACTCCATCTGCAGATTGAGACTTTAATTTCTACAAAACGTAAAAATACTTCAGGTACTAGCACATGAGTAGACAAGTACTAGTCTACTAATACTACTAATATTATAAATGTGATGTGTTTGTATGTTTAGATGTTTATTACTCAATCACGCTAAAACGGCTGAACGAAATTGAATGAATTGTGGCACACAGATAGTTTATAACCTGGATTAACACATAGGATTTCGGATTTTTATCCCAGTAGTATGTTCCTGTGGGATAATTTCCGACAACCACGCGGGTGAAACCGCGGGTGAAACCGCGGGTAAAAGCTAGTTAATTATAATACTGGATAGATTTTTATTGGCACAATTAGTGATTTCGATATTTGTTTTTTTTGTGCCATACATTTTTAAACAGTACAATACTAGTAATAAGTTCATGCTCGAAAATAAACCAGCATGAAGAACACCGCAGTCTAAAATAATAATCTCTTTCTATCTGTAACTCGAATCCAGTAGCCAATAAACAAATAGAAAAGCATATGAGGCAGTGAACGAGACCATGTCAGACATTAACATTGGCGTGTAAGTGCTGTAAGTAGGCAAACGGTCCGCGGAAAATGGGCTGTGCGCTATAAACGCGGGCCAGGCATGCTAAGTGCGCCCACTCGCGCCGAGTGGCTGGCGCGACTACTTGCGCATTACTTCGCAGATTAGAACGCTCCGCATTACGTGAGAGGGCGATGATACCTCTGTGCTGAAAGGGTTTACTACTGCCATAGCTAGGAACCCTATTAAGGCTTAATAAGGTCAATAAATTATAAATGTAAAATACATCGCGTAGCTATAATGAAATGATGTTACTGGCTTAATGATATCTCTATCCTGAAATTGAAGCATTTTTCCATTCAGTGAATCTCCCTCGGTTCAGGAGCTGGGTCAATTATCAGCCTCCCAATTCAAGTCACAAATTTTGAAGCAATGTACAAATGTCGAATTATTTGTGCTTATCTAAATACTGGTTTGTAGTAGCAGCTGGTTTACGTCAGTTCAATTGAAATTGATGCGCATCAACGATGGAAAGTTATGCTGGTTCGGACATTGCTGGTTGGTGCATTGTTGTAGCTTTTAGCACTTTTACTTTTTAATACTTTATTGGTATTTGGTTGTCTTTGACAGTCGTCAGAAGCCAACCAGTCAGACCAAGGAATATAGTGATATCCAGTAAGTGGTTGTGGAGGTCGGAAGATCAGTCGTTCCATGTAAAATACTGGTATTCAGCTGCATCCGGTTATAAGACTGCGAGCTAACCCCAACGTAGTTGGGAGAAAGCTAGGCAGATTACTTGATTGAGTTCTGATATATTTGACGCGTTACTGACGTGACAACATCGCTGTTATATAAAATAATACGGCCGCAAATATGTCCACACAACGAAAATCTCGAGCTAATTATCTCTCAGGGATTGCAAGTTGTATGAGAGTACACGAGGATATTCATGTACAAACGTAGTCAGTCAACAGCTGAGAACATGTTCGAGTAGTTTCCTAATCAGGTATTCAGAAAGACAAACAAGCGTAGCTACACGTATCAAAAGAACCGGCAACCGTCCCGAACTCTAACTCTATAGAATTAGAGTTCGGGACGGTTGCCGGTTCTTTTCACCAGGGAGCCATCCCTTACGGACTCAATACAGTCAGACGTAATCTAACGGATGAATATGGTGCGGGGTTTGATGCGAGTATATTTGAGGCGCCTGATTCCATTGTGTCATTATCTATCTTATTAAAGCATCTGCGTGATTCTGACGATTGACCGTTTATGGGTCACATTTGCCACATGTCTATCACTACACTAGTAGTGACACTACATAATATACTGTATGCGCATTTTTGCTGGACAGCCCGTACAAGTATAAAGAGTCCCTAACCAACTCAGTAACGTCCCTAACTGGAAACTAAACAAGTTCCGGAACACACCCGGCTGAATGAACGGGCATCCTAATAAACTTTATATTTTATCCTGTTCCACACACACACTGCTACAGAGAGTCTATTATCTACCAAACATGCGCAAAATAAATGTGCGCCATAATTGCAAAACGAAAATATGTCGAGTAGCCTATACTGCTGTGGCGCTATTTGACATTTCCCTTAGTGATTACTTTTAGTGTGATCTGCGGTACCCGTATACCCCTTGCCTTTCTGTATTTTTATGTTCTGTGTTTGATCTGTTTTTTATTTCATCAACAGGGTGTATCACATTAAGGTACGTTCCGAGGGATGGCTTCGGTATTAGGCTATAAAGTTTAAGAGCAGACTCACTTTCATTACGCTTTATATTCGCTACGTTATCATCATTCTGGAGTTATTGCGTAGACAGGTAGCAGTCATGTCGCCCAAAAAGACATACGTCATTTGAGGTGAGATTCTTAGCTACACATACAAGTGCAGAGATGGTCGGGTACTTAAACACATAATACAAAAACATTAAAGTACAATCTGTGAGAGCTCTGAACATAACAATAAAATAACTGTTTAGTAGTGAAACATTTCTTCGCAATAACACCAAATGGAAAACTTGGAAGACTCTTAGAATACAGAAGTGCTTCTGTATTTGAATGAATATAAAAGATATCCATTAGAGAAACTTTGTAATACTTTTTATTATCGACTTTGTTTTACGTTATTAATCCTGGATTTCCCTGAGATCCTCTTTCCAACTTATCTTTGTCCTTTAATGAGCTCCCATTCGTGCTTTACATTGACTGCTTCGTGATACATTTGTGCAGTGTCGGTAAACAATATCAGAATACATATCCAAGTAAATAATAAATGTTTTCATATTTTTCTCTAAAAAAAATTCTGCCGTATTGCAATGCTTAATTTGTCTACGAAATAGCGACGGGAAGTTACAGCCTTGAGTTCGTTGATGACCATAAGACCACGTTCACGGGGACGTAAAAATAACGCGCACAGGATTGTGAACTCTCAGTGTTGGACCGAGCATTGAAAATCTAATAGAGCCAGCATCCCAGCTCGTTAAAAGGACACGCGGTTCGACTTTCAACTCTCGGCGCTAAGCATTGCGTTGAAGATCCAGGGCGCGAAAAAATCCCGCCACGGTATTTTTACGTCCGTGGACCAACTGCGTTAGTGAACAGTGTTTGAATTAACACTGCACGCTCGTTCGATCTCAACGCTGTATTGACGACGAGCTCGTCGTAGAGTACAGTCAAGACATTATCTCTTAGAGAATAGCATGGTACAAAGGAATACGTGAATTAAAAGTCACTGTACGACGTGAAAAGGATAACTATCACAGCTAAGTAAACTTTACAATTTAACGAGAAATAGTCGATCATCTTATAAATGCAGTTGGTATGTATGGGAGAACATGTTTTTCTTGTGAAAAATTCATCCCAGTTACGGAACCCTTCATTGTGCGTCATCCGACACGTAGTTGGCCGTCTAGTGTTAGTAGCATTCGATATATTTTACTCATGACAGAATTATACTTGCCAATATTGTATGCTGCGAATCTCTTAATGTACTCTTCTCCGTTTCAATACTTTATTCGCTCCCGTGTCACATTTGAATGTATATAGCTCACAGAATAACAGACACGCAAACGTAATCTCCAAAATGTAAATACGAGCTTGTGGAAGAATTCTTCTCATTACATGGAGTGATCCTTCCCCTCTCGCTCGCGTTAAGTTGGAGTGCAATTAATTACACGTCGAGAGCGCGACTCATTTCAGATGAAACGAGAAAGAATATAATAGTGTCGACTGTACGCCGAGAGGCGAATGTGCCATTGTGACCACTGTGAGAGTGCGGGCGCACCACAGACAGCGTCGCACGCACACAGGCGTGTCACTAGCTTACACCATGTTCTTAGCACGACACACGTGTGTGTCCTCTTACTTCTTCTGTAATACGAGCAAACCCTATACGCATATGTGTGCTTGCATTAGCGATGAATGTAAGAAGTAAAGTGTTTGTATGTACGTAACCTGGTGGTGTTGTAACATTGTTTATGTGCCTCGGCGAGTTTATGTAGCTCGTGGAGACACCGAGATGGTTCAGATGTTAGACAATACGCTTTGATTGCTGATATAAAGCGAATTGCTTTCTGTACTGGCGACATTAATTCCTGAAACGTACGTTGAAATTGAATATAACCTTTTATGTGCGCTACGTAAACAGCATTCGTATGTAATTGCTGAATAATTCCCATAGAGAATGCCACAACGACGAGGCTAGGGGATCACGACACGTGATCCTCAAATTGATGTGTAACTTGGGATGTGTCTCTGTGGATGGATCGGGGATCACTGGGACATGTAGGATAGACTAATCGCAGTAGGTGGACGACCAAGTGCCCCAAAATTGGGAACGCCTTTTATTCATATTTTTATATTATAAATGAGTATTATCAGTCACTTGCTTTGCTATACAATGATTACATTTTATTGTCAGTAAATATTGAAAGAGATAACAAAACAATGCAATCTAGTAACTTCGCCTTCTTGTAACGACTTGTAACGACAACAATGAGTCGAGGCCCGTGGGAATGAAGTTGGGACTAAATTACTGTAAATCTAAATTAAATCTCTAGCTTCTTGATCGCGTCATTACTATAGTCCTCGAGACAAACAGAGTCCAAACTCATTCAAATAATGAAAGTTATTCGTAAAAATAAGCTATTTAATACATCTTCAGGTCTAAATCATTCGAAAATATGACGTTGTCTGTACAGTAGCGGTCATAAGTAGAGTAGCAATCTAAATAGTAATAGATTGATACTTCGGTTTGACTTACGACCTTCTTCTAATAAGTAATTTCTATACTATAAACACACACACTCTCATATGTTCGCAAATGATTGTATTTCATAAAATTAACAGTTAAAGTGTATGGCATGAGTTAGCGCGTCTGTGCGTAGCGAGTCGCGGGTTCGAATCCCACGCGCAGTAATAGTCTTTATTGTTTTAAACATCACTTTTGACTATAGTTTCTTGTTCTGTTCGTCTTATTCACTAAACTCGTAGAACTTTACGATTAGAGACACTTAAATAAAAAATGATATTATGGTGCAGTAAACTTACGACTCATTCACCACGACTAAATAGAACATTGTTAGTTGTTATTGTGTTCTAGTGACGTGTGTTTAATATATTACTGGTGTTCTAGATCATTTTAAAATGTAAGCAAATTTAAATATAGATATTAAAGCGAATACTATTGTGCTGCATAAAAGCAGGCTTAATATATCACAAATATCTGATGGAACCGGACCAAGTGTGAGTATTATGATTTAATTATTTTATTGAACATTTACATATTTATTTAAAGTATAAGTACTGATCCTTGTAGTTTTTTTTTTAAACGTTTTATAAATATCATAAGGTCTAAATTAAATAGAAGAAAAATTTACAATTTCAAAGTAAATTTATTTTCTAGATAATTGAAGGACGAAAATAACATTAAATTTACTTAATATTTATGTGAAATTTAAATTTTCAATAATTTTGTTTCTAAATAGTAACAACACATATTAGTATGTATTTTGCTTAGTAGCCTAACAGTACCCCTTTTTTGTTTTATTGGAATACTGTGAGTCGGTGGGTGAAAAGATTTTATGAGGAAGAGGCCTAACCTTGCCCGGCGAAAGCAAAGTGGAAGACCCCAGCTCACAAAAGAGACGCAGCGACAGCACATGTTCAGTGAATATGAAACAAGGGGTTTCATAATGACAAGACATTTAGCCAAATTATTCGATACTTCTTTACAAACCGTGAGCCGTGCACTCCACGCAGAAGGTTTGTGTCATCAAAAACCAGCTCAAAAACCATATTTAACGGAAAAACATTAACATTCACATTAAATTATTAATTACAAATAATCATTGATTTTAGTAATGTTCAAATAATATTGTGTCATATCCGTAATATGGAATATTTTAAGGTTTAGTTTCAATCTTCTTTTCGTAATGAAAAATGAATACTTAAGCTATAACCTCAATAAGTCCTATTAATTGCGATTTGTGAACTTTGAGGTTTGAGATAGTACAAACTCGCAGCAGTAGAATAAAAGTAGTATTACTGAGTCATTTAATTGTATTGTGACAATGCTTCACCATTGGTTATATTTACCTGGGTAGATTTGCGTAGATTATTGTGGTTTCTTTACAGTAGGTACCCACACACAGTAGTAATTACAGCGCAATATTATTGTATTACTAAGATACAATATTTTAAGCCTGATTATCATAGCTCACCAATTAGCTACGAATAATAAAAGAACCGATGAAGATTATTGTTGAAAAGAAAAATAAAAGTCTCATAGCGTGGTTTGCACCCAGACCTATAAGTTTCTTAATCCATGACTATACGCTACGAGCTATCGGAACTTGATATGAGAAATTGAATTTTAGCAATGGTATGAACCGACTGAGGTCATGCGTAATTACGCATTCTGTGCGACGGTATGTTTTGTTTTTTGTTTCATTCAACATGAGTTCTGAGGTGTGCGTTCTGTGTTGATACATTACTTTCACATACAGATGTAGGTACGGCCTGTACCGCGCGTGTATAGCAATATAACCCTTCATATGCTACAGCATTTATGACTCCTTACGGTACATAAGATATTACTGCCGGGAGCTCGAATTTTGCTGCAACTTGATTATCAATACTTATGACAATAAGTGATTGAATTGTTTTGCAGTGTCAATACAGCGATACATCGAGCTTCCAGTTTTATGCTTTTATAAATATAATGTTCTTTCTTTTCTCAAAGCAGTAAGTTAGTTGATAGTTGTAGCGGGCGCTGGTGCAACTTGTTCAGTGCTACGCTCACTGAGCAGCACGTCTCGCCTCAAGTTCCCAGCATTAGAAATTAAATAAGGAGTGAGACACGTGACGCGCTTAGCGCGACTGGTTGGTAGCGCGTTGCGGCGCGGCACGTCCGCTCTTGTGCAACTCGCCCAACCACAGTAATTATTGTTGTTGCTAGCAGCTGTGCGATTAGCAGACGTTCCGACGTTGCGAGTTTAACGAAACTGTACATAGGAACGTGATTATAGGAAATATTTACTGAGCTTTCTAACAATATAACCTAACCTCTGTTGTGACAAAATTCAGAATCAATCGTGTCCATAAATTCCGTCACATACCTTATGAATTGAAATGTGAGTTTCATCCGTTGTGGACGTCAACTGTCGGGTCACGCTCGTAGACGCTGAACCAAAAGGGTTCGTTGAGACTTTATTTACAAAACGTTAAGTTCAACATTACCCCTCTGTAGCCGTGAGTTGTTCACGCTCAGCGCTTTACGTTACGAGTAGTTGATGAGTCTACACGAGGCGCTTGCCATGCTTGCGTCAGCCGCTTATCTGTGTGAGTTGCGTTGTGTCTTGTGTGTCGGCCGACCAATAAGTTCCGCTGGCAGTTTGTCTTGAACACACTAACTCGAATAGCTTGTTCAGTTGTTCGAGTTAATAGTTGCAAACTGTCAGTTTTAACTTTATATTAGTTGAAATCAAATCAAATCAAATCAAATCAAAATATTTTATTTCACATAAACCTGCAAGGGCACTTATGAAACGTCAATTTGTCGCTTCCTATGGAGAAGAGCCGGCAAGAAACTCCACGGTTACTCTTTTAAAATAATTGGATTTTATAATGTTTTCAAATTACAGTGATATTAGGTATGGGAGGACAGTGCAGGCCTGTCAATAAGTACCAGGTACTTTAGAGGAATGTAAATAAAGAATAGAAACTGTAGGCCTACAACGTTCTCTCATTCACAATATGTAAAAGAATCTACATAAGTAAAATCAACCTATTTAAACCAAGTGATATGATTTCCATGAGAATCACTAATAAATACTCGATAATAAAAGTGTTGTGTATATGTCAAATAATGACGAGAAAATGTCAGAAAGTGTAAAAAATAAAATTAACATTGTAATTTGGAAGAAGTTAATAGACGCTCACATAGTTATGGTGCTAATGAGTTACCAGGGAA
Source organism: Polymixis lichenea (assembly GCA_949091785.1). Lineage (NCBI taxonomy): Eukaryota > Metazoa > Arthropoda > Insecta > Lepidoptera > Noctuidae > Polymixis > Polymixis lichenea. Next base: position 412,532 of record OX420932.1, read on the forward strand.
GCCACATGTGCAGAAGGAATTAACGCCAAACTTCCTTGTCTTCAACGTAGTCTTTTATCTTATAATATGCTTTTTTGATAAGGACACGTTTGATATGAGTTTTAAACTTTCCATCGCTAAGTTCTGTAACCGATTTTGGCAACTTGTTATAGAAGCGGATACTGTTTATTAGAAATGACTTACTAGTTTTAGTTAATCTAAATTTTGGAATCACAATTTCATCTTTACTACGTGTATTTAGATTATGGAAGTTGCATCTTTTTTTGAAAAGACCTAAATTTTTGCGAACATACAAGATATTTTCTAGGATATAAAGAGAAGGCAGAGTTAGTATGTCAACTTCGTTGAATTTGTTTCTAAGAGACTCGCGAGGCCCCATTTTATAGATTGCGCGGATTGCCCTCTTTTGTAAAATGAAAACTGAATCTACGTCAGCTGCCGATCCCCACAGCAGAACGCCATAAGACATAATACTGTGAAAATAAGCAAAGTATACTAACCTAGCTGTGGCTATATCAGTCAACTGCCTTATTTTTCTTACTGCGTAAGCAGCTGAGCTTAATCTACTTGAAAGAGCTCTAATGTGGGCACCCCATTGCAATTTTGAATCTAAAGTAATTCCTAGAAATACAGTTTCCGAAATAGCATCTAGTTTCTTGCCATCAAGTTTTAAATTTAGCCCTACTTGGGGTACATTTGGTAATGAGAACTTAAGACATTTAGTTTTGTTCGCATTGAGTAAAAGATTATTAGCCGCAAACCATTTCGAGAGAACAGCTAGACTATCGTTGACATGTAAGACATCCGTATCTTTTCTATCTATTCTAAAAATAAGGGAAGTGTCATCAGCGAATAAAATTATATCCGAGAAGTTAGCCATCAGGTAAGGAAGGTCATTAATATAAACTAGAAATAAAAAAGGGCCAAGAATTGAACCTTGAGGCACGCCCATCTTAACTAGAGACCCCGAGGACGTTGCCCCGTTAACATTTACTTTTTGCTGCCTGTTTGATAAATAGGAAAGCACAAGATCAGCAGCTCGTCCACGAACTCCGTAGTGGTGTAATTTACAGATAAGTGTATTGTGGTCAACGCAGTCAAACGCTTTTGAGAGGTCACAGAAAATGCCAATTGCATCCTGGGACTTCTCCCAGGATTCCAAAATGTGACTGATGAGTTGTACTCCCGCGTCAGTCGTTGACCTACCTTTCGTGAAACCAAACTGTCGACTATGTAAAATCCCATTTGAGTTAAAATGTGACAACATCTGGTCCAGCATGATTTTTTCATAAATTTTGCTCAATGCTGGAAGCACAGATATAGGTCTATAATTAGAGGGATCACTCCTACTACCCGAAATTGTTATGGTTATGGCGATTAATATTATGATCGACAGTCAGTTAGGATCATTATTGGATGCTGCTTCTACTCTAGTACAGAGAAGTCAAACCGACAATACTCCTGTCAGCGTTGCGAAGTTTGTGCGTTGTCTTACCTGAGCAATCATAAAGTTTTGACATTATGTATGTAACGTGTGTGAAACCGGTAAAACCCATCACTATTGGCAGCATGAGCCCAGGTTGATGCAACAACAGTGGACTACAACAGTGCAGTCTACTGTTGGGAAGAGCTGTCTAGCTTGCAGTGGCCGCACTGGGTGCAACAAGCAACTTCAAAAAAGTTAGACTCACGTACAACCACGTAGCTGGTGGCTAATAGTTTTCATTCAATTACATTACAAGCAGTTTAAATTCCTCACTGTGCGGATCAACCTCATCTTAATTACTCTCCGAAATTCAACGCCACAATAGAAGTAGGTAAACATAGTAGAAAACGCATTTTTTTAAGTGATTACTCAGATAAGAAAACATATGTACATAGAAAAGTGAGCTTAACAACAGTCGTTTTTAACCGACTGCGCGTCGCAAATGAAGGTTTAGGTCATCAGCCTATGTATGCACTACCACCAAACGCCATATTGCGAAAAAGAAAAATGAAAGTCGGCAAACTATCTAAAGTCAAACATTTTTTTTGTTATTTTTTGTTTGGGCGGGAAATCATGAAATAACTTCTCCCGCTCTAGGTGGAGCAGGAGGGCGTGTCAGACGTTTACTGACTAAAACCCACCCGTGTTCCCTCAGTTGCCTGTGTGCCAGGGGCCGCGGTATCTCTTTCGAACAACCCACACCCCAGGCAGGCATCGGCCCTTGCGGGACCCACCAGTTGATGCTGACATCTCTTTGAGGCGCGCGTGGAGCACAACGCACCGTCGACCCGGGCTTGGTCCTTAGCGGACAGCGAGCTACCCATTACTCGCCGTCCACAAGCCCGCACCTACGGTGGCCGGGAATCAGCCTGGGATTCCTGATGTCCAGAGTGTCTCCTGCGAAGGCCATGGCCGTGAGGGCGCATGTACTGCCTCTCCCTCACGTGCGCCACCCACCTTTTTGCGATCATCACTGCTTCGCTGATGGAGGTGACGGCTAACCATTCTCGCTCCGTCCCGCTCCGTCGCTACTCGCGTCCGGCCCTGGTGCAGGCCATCCTGCACCGGGGCCGGACGCGAGAGATCGCTGCCGCCGATCGCCTCCACGAGGACAAGGCGGTGCTCCGCCCAAGCCGGGCAGACCTCTACCGTATGCTCCATCATGTCCTCAAGGCAATCTTCGCAGTGGAAACACCCGGGCGTTTCCTCCCACCTTATCCGAAACAGGAACCTCCCGAACCAACCGTGTCCAGTGAGGACCTGTGTCAGGCGGAAGGTGAGGACGCTATGCCGCCTCTCAAGCCACTCCTCGAAAAGGGGACTTACCGCCGCAATCGTGACGTGCCCAGCACTGGGTTGCGACAGTCGCACTCTCCACGTCGCCATGAGATCCCGCCGGAGCTCTGTCCACTGTGCCGCGATTTCCCGCGGCAGCGGAGTTACGCCCCGGCGTTTGGCTTCCTCGCGCCACTACCAAGTGTGCGCGAGGACCTTTGCCTCCAGATCCCATGGTGGCAATCTAGCAAGGAGGCCCGCCGCCTCACCGGAGATCGTGCGATATCTCCGTACCATCCGGAAGTCAAACATCCCAATACGTCTTTGAAAATCATCTACGACTTCCAAAAAAACACTAAAAAGTGAACAATAACTTTAATTTCGGAAGGCGGTGACAAAAAATTAAAATACATATCCAAAATCACCGCCTTCCGAGATTAAAGTTATTTTTCACTTTTTAGTGTTTTTTTGGAAGTCGGTTGTTTACTTTTTTGAAAAAAGTTTTTTTATTTTTCACTTTTTAGTGGTTCACATGAGCTTACCCCTTCACAGCGTACCGGCGTGATGTTATGTTATTAACTGGTGTAAACAATTGACAGACATGAGATTTCAACAATCCCTGTCCATTAGCTATCATTTATTGAGGAGTTCCGTTGCCTGTCTCCGAAGTTCTTCATCAGATCTTCACCAAATTGTAATGGAACCACTCCGAGAAAGTATTCTTCCAAAAACTACACAAATTGCTTCAAGTGTGCCTACAAAATTTGAAAAGTTCTCTCTATTTCTCCAGGATCCCATCATCAGATCCTGACTTGATGATCATGGGACCATCTGGGAAGTATACCCTTTGAAACAAAAAAAAAATATCCAAATCGGTCCAGCCATCTTCGAGTAATCGGGGAACATCATCATTCTCCTGCCCTTCCAGTCCCGTGTGGTCACGGACTTGGAGAATATGACCACCCCATTTAATCCCGTGGGTGTCGTAGGAGGCGACTAAGGGAACTAGAGGCCTAGTGCATACCATTGTAGCACCTTGGGTCCCCCGCATGGTGGCGGGTAAACCACCAACAATAGCATTCCCAAGGAGGGTTGGTGTCAGGCTGGCGGCCGACTGTCAAACTTAGCCAAAACTCAAAGCAACAATGAGTGAAAATGAAATGATGCGCGATAGGGCGTACCCCACAGGCGACGCGCAGGGGCAGCACCCGGCTCCTGTGGGAAATGGAGAAGGGTTGTCGCACCAGAACGGGCGGGTGCGACGTAAGACGCAAGCTCGTAGTGCGAGAGAAGTTCGATTGAGGTGTGCGAGCTGGAATGTAGGTACGATGACTGGAAGAGGAAGGGAACTAGCAGATGTTTTAAAAAGGCGGAGACTGAACATAGCGTGTCTGCAAGAGACGAAATGGAAGGGCGCTAAGGCTAGAGAGATAGGAGAAGGATATAAGTTTTATTACTGTGGAAGCGATGGCAAGCGAAATGGTGTGGGTATAGTTTTGGATAGTCAGTTGAAAGAATGTGTGGTGGATGTTAAAAGAGTGAGTGATAGGGTGATAGCTGTTAAACTGATTGTAGAAAGTTTAGCGGTTAATGTAGTTTGTGTATATGCACCCCAGTCAGGGTGTGAGGATAGTGAGAAAGAGAAGTTTTGGAGGGACTTCGATCGTGTGATGATGGATGTGCAAGATAGTGAAGAAGTGTATGTGGGGGGTGATTTTAACGGGCATGTAGGAAGACAGAAGGATGGATATGAAAGAGTGCATGGTGGTTGGGGATACGGAGACCGTAACTCTGATGGCGAAACACTGCTGCAAGCTGCTTCGGCCTTTGACCTGGCAATAACAAATACGTGGTTTGAAAAAAAAAATGAGCATCTTATAACATACAAAAGTGGCCACCACGCGACACAAATTGATTACTGGCTAGTAAAACGGAACAGCCTTAAAAGTGTCAAAAACTGTAAAGTGCTCCCAGGTGAAGACTTAGTCTCACAACATAGACTCATAATAATGGAGGTAAAATTCAGTGTTTCGTCCAGTAGAAACAAGGAACGACCCCCACCCAAAACCAGATGGCGTATGATAGAAAAAGAGGAATGTGCCAGTAAGTTTAAGAGTCTGGTGGTAAACAAAATGATGGAAATGAAGGGTATGGAAGGAAAATCCGTGAATGAATGTTGGATAGAGATGGCGGATTGTATAAGGAAAGTGGCAAAAGATGTGTTTGGAGAATCAAAAGGTAAAGGTATGATAGGAAAGGATACATGGTGGTGGAATGAAGACGTGCAAAATATGCTTAAAGAGAAGAAAATGGCGTTTAAAGAATGGCAGGGTGTAGAAAACGGGAACGATAGTCTGAAAGAAGATAAGATGAAGATTTACAAAGAGTGTAAGAGAAAGGCAAAAAAGGCGGTCGCAGTTTCAAGGGCTAAGGCGCAGGAGAAGTTGTACGACTCACTGGATAGCCCGAGAGGCCAAAAGGAGCTCTACCGCATTACAAAAGCAAGAGAAAGGAGAACGAGAGATATCATTCACATTAAATGTATGAAAGACGACGCTGGAAATGTTCTGTCCAAAGATGAGGAAATAAAAGAACGATGGAAAGATTATTTTGAAAAGCTAATGAACGAAGAGAATGAATGGAATGGTGTGCTCAGAGAGGTACAAGTAAATATGGGTTTGGTGAGGGAAATCAGCATGGATGAAGTAAGAAAGGCAGTTCATGGTATGAAAAATGGAAAGGCTATGGGCCCAGATGATATACCAGTAGAAGTATGGAAGTGTTTAAAAGAAGATGGATGTATGTGGCTGACTTTATTCTTCAATAAGTTGTTGCATGAAGGAGGGATCCCACAAGAATGGTGCAATAGTTCACTAGTGCCCATCTTCAAGAATAAAGGGGATGTACAGAACTGCAATAACTATCGAGGGATAAAGCTCATGTCACATAGTATGAAGGTATGGGAGAAAGTAATAGAGAAAAGACTGCGAGAGGAGAGTGAGATTACCCCAAACCAGTTTGGGTTTATGCCAGGTCAAGGAACAATGGACGCCACTTTTGCACTCCGCCAATTATGCGAGAAGTACAGACGTGCACACAAGAACTTGCACATGGTGTTCATTGATCTGGAGAAAGCGTATGATAGGGTACCTCGGGACGTGTTGTGGTGGACCTTGAAAGAGAAAGGGTTGCCCGGGAAGTATGTAGAGTTAATTCGTGCCATGTACAGTCAATCTCGTACCTACGTCCGGTCGGCTGCTGGCAATACCGACGAGTTCAATGTGGCTGTAGGCTTGCACCAGGGATCGGCTTTAAGTCCTTACCTCTTCGTATTGATCATGGACGCTCTGACGTCGGACATACAGGAAGAGGCACCCTGGTGTATGCTGTTTGCCGACGACATTGTTCTAGTCAGTGAAGATGTGTCCGAGATCCAGAGCAGATTGGAGAAGTGGTAACAGAAGCTGGAGAATGTTGGCTTGAAAATCAGCAGAACCAAAACTGAATATATGTTCTGCGATTTCGGCGGTCTCTCCAACTCTGGAGCCATAGCGCTTGATGGCGCGCTTCTCCCAGTCTGCTCCGACTTTCAGTATCTCGGTTCACTCGTGCAAAGCGATGGCGAAGTAGATCGGACGGTAAAGCACAGAATTAACACTGGATGGATGAAATGGCAGCAGGTTACGGGAACAATCTGCGACTCCCACATTCCCCTTAAACTTAAAGGGAAGATATATAAAACCATGGTAAGACCTGCCGTCTTGTATGGATCCGAATGTTGGGCCACAAAAGGGATGAATGAAAAGCAATTGCATGTAGCCGAGATGAGAATGTTAAGAGGGATGTGTGGTGTTACACGGAGGGATAGAATAAGAAATGAGTACATAAGAGGAAGCCTGAAAGTAGCACCGATAACTGAAAAGTTGTGTGGAAATCGGTTATCATGGTATGGGCATGTGCTAAGGAGGAATGAGAAAAACGTCGTGAAGAAAGTTTTGAGTATGAATGTCGATGGCTATAAGAGTAGGGGAAGACCAAAGAAGCGATGGATGGACTGTGTGAATGATGATATGGTTAGAAAGGGTGTGACTACGGAGATGACGACTAATAGAGAAGTGTGGAAGGAAAAGATATGTTGCGCCGACCCCAAATAAATTGGGATAAGGAACATACATAAAAAAAAAAGAAAAAAAAAAGGTTCCGACGAATTGAGAACCTCCTCCTTTTGGAAGTCGGTTAAAAAAATAGGTCCTAATGTGTTAATGACTTACCATTCCATTTAAAGGGTATCTGTGACGTTGTAATGTTTGCTGATGATACCTTTTCTTATCTTTAAAGTAGACAGGAACAGACAAGATTTTCACTGCGTAAACAGTGCACTCTCAATGGTTACGGGTTGGTTAACTACAAATAACCTAGTATGAAAAATTATTTAAAATTTGTGGAATGTTACCTATACAAAAAAAAGTAAAGTTAACTGTAATCTTAGGACACCTTAGTAAAAACGAACACAAAATTAAGAGAGTGTATAACCGGCCAACCCGTAAAGCGACACACAGAAACAAATATTTAGTCCCTAAAGTAAGTAATTATTTCGGTCAAAGGACGCAGCGATGGCTAATTCCGACATTGTTAAATGAATTACCTATGGAAATTACAACTGAAGCCGTAACCAAAAATGTCTTAAAGAATGTCCTGCGTAAGCACTATTTAGGTTTATGTCCTTAGCGTAAGAACCTAGTTATGTAATTACTTTGTGAGGCAGGCGCGGGCCGGCCAGTCTGGCATGCGCTCGCGGCATGTTGTTGTTGTCACCGCTCGAGCGGCCGTCGCGGCGTCTCCCTCGCGCTGGGTTGCTCGTCTCCCTCCGGCGGGGGGGGTGCGGCGGCGGTCGTGGGGATTTTGTATTTTTGTTGTGTGCATGCGTTGTTCATGCCAGACTGGTGGGCAAGACGTGAGCCTGAGTGAGCCCATCGTTAGCCCATCGTTAGATATTTAGTGTCCTTTCCTCTTCTCCATAGGAAGCGACAAATTGGAACCGTGCACCTAGCTTCTGACGTTTCATAAGTGCCCTTGCAGGTTTATGTGAAATATAATATTTTGATTTTGATTTTTTTTTTATTTTCTTTTTCTTTTCTTTTTGCTTCGACTTTGCGTCCATGTGTATATTATAAAGTAGTCAATCACAAAAGTGTATCCACGAGAACACTGCCGACAAACTGTACAGCAGTTTGGCAGAAGACTTATGTATTTTTCTATGTAACTTTTCGTAAATAAAATAAATAAATAAAATAGTTCTCAATGCCACGAAAATGAAATGTATCAAGTGCGCCTTACCGAATGTTAAGAATCTAGGACCCGACATCGTCATAGATAGCGAGGTGCTGGAATTTGTAGACTCGGTAGTTTTTCTGGGCTTAAAAGTGGATGTCAAACTTCAGTGGGGATTACATATATCAAGCCTAGCGGGAAGGATCAGTTCGGTTGCCTACGCCATCAGAAAAGTAAGACAAAACACTGTCGTTGATACAGCTCGGTTTATTTTAGTTATTTGCATAGCGTTATGTCCTACAGCATTCTGATGTGGGGCAAAGCCGCTGACATTCAAAATATTTTTGTCCTTCAAAAACGAGCTGTTCGAGCAATTTACCAACTACGTGCTTAGTTTCTCTGAGAGAATTTTTTAAAGATATTGGGATTCTCACGGTCGCATCGCAATTTATCTTGGCCAACATCTTATATATTAGGCAAAACATATACTTGTATATTAAAAACAGTGATATTCATAATATTAATACTAGAAATGAGGACAAACTACGTGTAGGGAACACGTAGTTTCATCGGCTTCATAAGGTTCATAACTCTTTTGTTGGTCTTGGTATAACTTTTTATAACAAGCTTCCCTCTTCTTTGCTAGATTTGCATTTTAATGCGTTTAAAGCTAAAGTAAAATTCACCCTCTGTTCAAAGGCTTACTATTCTATCAACGACTACTTAAACAATAAGAATTGTTGGTCGCTGTGATTAACTCAAACAATGTTTATGTTCTTTCACCATTGTTAGCTTGCCTACCGACAGGTTATATAATTATATTAGTTCATATAATTGTTTATTTTATTTGCCTGTATAATTCAGTTAATTACTACTTGAGTACTATGTTTTCAATATTTTGTTGGTATATTGGCGTGTGCTAACTGAAGTATGGCAAATTTAATGTTTTTTGTGTTTCGTAATGTTAATTACCTACTATTGTATAGAATCAAGTTCTTATCACTTAAGAGACAGCTGTGCTTCTGTGGAGTTTGTTGCGCCACTTCCTCTTCCCAGCTAAAGCACTAGGAAGTGGTGAAGGGCGGGCGTTTTGGGGGGACTGTCTTATGTAATTTTGACGTTCAAAAAGAGCTGACTCTCAGCTTAGTTTGAATAAATGACTTTTGATTTTGATCTTCTTATCATCATCAATTGGAGGCATCTTCAATAATGCTACCTTTATTTCCTCCCACTGCCTGAGATTGCTTATAGGTAGTAGTAGTTTCATATTCAACCTCTTAAAAAAGAACTTGTTTTCACTTTTTACGCAGTCGGGATTGTGTTCTTTATTGTATACAGGTTGTAAGGGGAATGCTTCCGAAATCAGAAAGTAGGTTATATACAACCTAAATGCTACCAATAACCTTTCGCCTTAGATTGGTTATTTTGTAAAAATTCAAAAATAAATATACATTTGATGGTACTGTATCAAGAATCACTACCCTATCACCTGTCTTCGTTTTCGGAAGCGTTTCCCTTACACCCTATTTATTCATGAGTAGGTAATTTCTGTAATTATTCGTCGCAATTCCTCCGTCATATCTATGTCTTTACAGATATTCACTAGGTTGCATTTCAAATTCACAGCAATTGCCTTTGATAGGTAAGTATATAAACAGCCATGTATGTACTAACACAAAACATGTAAGGAGTGGTACTTCTGGTCCTGTCTGTGCCCACGAGCTCTTAGCTACAAGGAGTTCTAACAGAGACACACTTTTAGAGCAAACCGAGCGCAATAATAGGCAAGAAGAAGACTTTCAACCAGTAGATTTCTCTATTATGGTACATATTTTATTCCTACCCTCAGATTCAATTAATATGATAATAATAATCAATTAACAAAAGGAAAGACCCATCCTACTACAATAAATTTAAAAATATAATTTAATACTTTCACATAAAAGTTAACTAGCTTCTGCCCGCGACTTCGTTCGCGTCAAATTTCTTGCTCCCCGACCCACCCCGGCACTCGCCTCGCCTGTCCGTGCGAGTACTTCATATTCGTGACTTTTTTCTTTTTGCTCGGTTCCTAAGGGTCTTAGCGTGATTTTATATAGCCTATAGCATTTCTCGATAAATGGGCTATCCAACACTTAAAGAATATTCCAATTCAAACCAGTAGTTCTTGAGATTAGCGCGATCAACCAAATAAACAAAAAAACTCTTCAGCTTGATAATATCTATCAACAATTATTTTGCTGCGATGTTATTTTAAAACTGCGATATCTCCTAAGAAATTCATTGAAATCGAATAATGTAAGGGCAATTTTGTTTTAAATTAAATACTTGTGATGAATAACGTATTTATTTGGATAAGGATTAATATCATGTTTATAAAAACACCTTCGCAAATAGTGGAATATTTTAGAACAAAGGTTAGCCAAAAAAGGTTTTAGTGAGCCTACCTTAAAAGATAGACAAATGCTGTCACGAGCTTATTTTTTAGAACTTTTAAATGGGATCAATTCTGGTATACATGATATTTGCGAAACTTTAACCGTTTACGCAGCGCACGCAGCGGAAGCTCTCAAAAGGGAAAATTTCCCCCGATTTTGAAACATTCTTCATTGGTACCCCGCTTTTATTGATTTTAGCGTGATAATATATAACCTATAGCCTTTCTTGATAAATGGGCTATCTAACAGTGAAAGAATTATTCACAACGGACCAGCAGTTCCTGAGATTAGCGCGTTCAAGAAAACAAACAAACAAACTCTTCAGCTTTATAATTTTAATATTCAATTAATGCGTGGCATTATTAAATAATGAAAATCAGTTAATTACGAGAGTTGTAATTTATTCTGTTATTTTAACGATTAATCGATTTGAATTCAACTAAATGGTAATTTTAATGAAGAGCGGGTAACACCGAATGGAGTTGCGTCTGTCATGGCGGGCGACGTCGTGTCAGTTCATTAAGTTGTTGACAGCCGTTGCACGTGATGGTCACTCGCAAACCCATTTGCTCTAAATCGTTCATTATTGCTGCAATCCTTAATTGTTTAAGTCATTTAAGTGTCTGTAAAATTAAAATAGTGAACAGTCAACGCTACAGCGTATTTATTTCAACGTTTCCTGAAGTTTAACGCTCACTCTGGATTCCTGTACTGACGAAGTCACGAATCAGCAATCAGATGCAACAGCCCGGCCCTTCCTGATTTCCCGTTATATATAAGTATAGAAAGGTACCTAACGTTTGGCTATTTTGCAATTATGTAGTCGTAATTACATTATAGTGTTGTATCTTCTACAAAAATCTTTTTTACAAAAAAATTAAAGCGCCGAAAAACTGAAAAGCCAAAAATAATAAACCTTTTTTTGTTTAACCTTATTAACTAAGTTCGGAAGGCGGTGACATAAAATTTAAAAACATATCCAAAGTCACCGACTTGCGAAGTTAGTTATTAAGGTTAAACAAAAAAGGTTTATTATTTTTAACCGACTTCCAAAAGGAGGAGGTTCTCAATTCGTCGGAACCTTTTTATTTTTTTTTATTTTTTTTTATGTATGTTCCCCGATTACTCGAAGATGGCTGGACCGATTTGGATAATTTTTTTTTTGTTTGAAAGGATATACTTCCCAGGTGGTCCCATGATCATCAAGTCAGGATCTGATGATGGGATCCTGGAGAAATAGAGAGAACTCTTCAAATTTTATAGGCACACTTGAAGCAATTTGTGTAGTTTTTGGAAGAGTACTTTCTCGGAGTGGTTCCATTTCAATTTGGTGAAGATCTGATGAAGAACTTCGGAGATAGGCAACGGAACTCCTCAATAAATGATGGCAAATGGACAGGGATTGCTGAAATCTCATGTCTGTCAATTGTTTACACCAGTTAATAACATAACATCACGCCGGTACGCTGTGAAGGGGTAAGCACATGTGAACCACTAAAAAGTGAAAAATAAAAAACTTTTTTCAAAAAAATAAAAACCGACTTCCAAAAAAACACAAAAAAGTGAAAAATAACTTTAATTTCGGAAGGCGGTGATAAAAAATTAAAATACATGTCCAAAGTCACCGACTTCCGAAATTAAAGTTATTTTTCACTTTTTTGTGTTTTTTTGGAAGTCGGTTTTTATTTTTTTGAAAAAAGTTTTTTATTTTTTTAGCTTATCAGTTTTTCGGCGGTTTAATTGTTTTGTTGAAAAAGTTTTTATTTAATAACTTTTGTGGCTATAGTCTACTAATTACTACATGCTTAATTTTTGATTACGTTTTGTAATACACAACTCGGTATTAAAATTTGTGAGTGTTCACTCTCAATTAGTGAAGTGCCGACTAGTCGCCGACTAGTCGGCCATTATTGTAGTCAGTAACTAGTCGGCTAAAACCACCGACGAGTCGGCCCATTTTTTACTCGTATGCTTAAAAATTTAAAAGACGGTGATTAAAATGAAATTGAAATATTTAAAGCTATATCTTTTATTATAGAATCAGTTTAACAGTTTACTTTCAGTGCAAACACGAAATTAAAATAATAAGGAATAGGAACCCTTCATTAGGTCCATTAATTAATTCAATTTAGATCCAGAAATTAAATACCAAAAGTAAAATTAATTAATACTTCTAACAAAAACAACCAACACTAAAAAGTGTAAAATAAGTTTAATTTCGGAAGTCGGTGACTTTTGACATGTATTTTATTAAATTTTTTGTCACCGCCTTCCGAAATTAAAGTTATTTTATACGTTTTAGTGTTTTTTTGGAAGTCGGTTGTTTATTTTTTAAGTTTTTACTTTTTTTCACTTTTTAGTCGGTCACATGTGCTTACCCCTTCACAGCGTACCGGCGTGATGTTATGTTATGAACTGGTGTAAACAATAGACAGACATGAGATTTCAGCAATCCTAGCCCATTTGCTATCATTTATTGAGGAGTTCCGTGGCCTATCTCCGAAGTTCTTCATCTGTTCTTCACCAAATTGAAAAGGGACCACTCCGAAAAAGTATTCTTCTGAAAACTACCCAAATCGCTTCAAGTGTGCCTATAAAATTTGAAGAGTTCTCTCTATTTATCCAGGATCCTAACATCAGATCCTGACATGATGATCATGGGACCACCTAGAAAGTATATTCTTTCAAACAAAAATAAAATCCAAATCGGTCCAGTCATCTTCGAGTAATCGGGGAACATACATTAAAAAAAGAAAAGGTTCCGACGAATTGAGAAGCTCCTCCTTTTTGAAGTTGGTTAAAAAAGACGAAACTCTATATCAGACAATTGGCAATCAAATCAAATCAAAAATTTTAATGTTAATGTTTTTCCGTTAAATATGGTTTTTGAGCTGGCTTTCGATGACGCAAACCATCTGCGTGAAATGCACTGCGCACGGTTCGTAAAGACATGTTGAATAATTCGGCTAAATGTCTGGTCGTTATGAAACCCCTTGTTTCATATTCACTGAACATGTGCTGTCACTGCGCCTCTTTCATGAGCTGGGGTCTTCCACTTTGCTTTCGCCGGGCAAGGCTAGGCCTCTTCCTCATAATATCATTTCACCCACTGACTCACAGTATTTCAATAAAACAAAAAAAACTTTTTTCAAAAAAATAAAAACCGACTTCCAAAAAAACACAAAAAAGTGAAAAATAACTTTAATTTCAGAAGTCGGTGACTTTGGACATATATTTTAATTTTTTGTCACCGCCTTCCGAAATTAAAGTTATTTTTCACTTTTTTGTGTTTTTTTGCAAGTCGGTTTTTATTTTTTTGAAAAAAGTTTTTTATTTTTCACTTTTTAGTGGTTCACATGTGCTTACCCCTTCACAGCGTAACGGCGTGATGTTATGTTATTAACTGGTGTAAACAATTGACAGACATGAGATTTCAGCAATCCCTGTCCATTTGCCATCATTTATTGAGGAGTTCCGTTGCCTATCTCCGAAGTTCTTCATCAGATCTTCACCAAATTGAAATGGAACCACTCCGAGAAAGTACTCTTCCAAAAACTACACAAATTGCTTCAAGTGTGCCTATAAAATTTGAAGAGTTCTCTCTATTTCTCCAGGATCCCATCATCAGATCCTGACTTGATGATCATGGGACCACCTGGAAAGTATATCCTTTCAAACAAAAAAAAAATTATCCAAATCGGTCCAGCCATCTTCGAGTAATCGGGGAACATACATAAAAAAAAAAAAAAAAAAAAAAGGTTCCGACGAATTGAGAACCTCCTCCTTTTGGAAGTCGGTTAAAAAAGGGGTACTTTTAGGCTACTAAGCAAAATACATACTAATATGTATTACTATTTAGAAACAAAATTATTTAAAATAGAAATTTCACATAAATATTAATTAAGTATAATGTTATTTTCATCGTTCAACAATCTAGGAAATAAATTTACTTTAAAATTTTATATTTTTCTTCTATTTATATCTTATGATATTTATAAAAAAATAAAAATAAGGATCAGCAGTTATACTTAAATTGGATACATGTTTAGTAAAATAATTAAATCATAATACTCACACTCAGTCTGGTTTCATCGGATATTTGTGATATAATTATTAAGTCCGCTTTTATGTAGCGCAATAATATTCGCTTTCATTTCTCTATTTAAATTTGCTTACATTTGAATATTAACTAGAACATTGCTAAGAGATTTAACACATGTCACTAGCACATAATATCAACCCACACTGTTCTATTTAGTCGCGGTGAAAGAGTCATAAGTTTACTACTGCACCTTAATATCATTTGAATTTATTTAGGTTTCTATGGGTATAATCATAAAGTTTTACGAGTTTAGTGAACAAGACGAACAAAACAAGAAACTTTAGTCAAAAGCAATTTTAGAAAAGTGAAGACTATTACTGCGCGTGAGATTCCAACCCTCGACTCGCTATGCACACACGCGCTAACCCAAGTACGGTAACCGCTAAGCTATCATGCCATTTACGATAACGGTTGAATTTATCAAATACAATCATTTGTAAACGTATGGGAGTATGTGTGTCTATAGTATAGAAATTACTTATTAAAAGAAGGTTGTAAGTTAAACCGAAGTCTTAATCTATTGATTTTTGAGATTGGTATTCCACTTCTGACAGCTACTGTACATAATTTTCAAAATCTGTGAATGGTGCTCAAAATATTTTTCAAAGTTAATCACAACCTCCTAAGACCGTTTCCTTGTAGCAAAAGCGTTGGCATTGTCTTGTTTTCCATAAAATTATTTGTACTATTATTGTTTTCCATAATCGTTCCCCCTCATAATATTTCCTTGCACTATTATCATATATACCAATAACGCTCGTCAAATCAACCTAATACCTAATCATGACTTTTATTTGCCATAAGATAAGTTTCCATAATAACATGTGTTATAATCATTAGTATAAGTAACTCATTACATAATCGATACTTGACATAAGCAACATTTAATATAATTTTGAAACATTTAATATTTACTGATGTATATCCCAAATATTGTATTATATTATAATGTGTATTATTCCAAATGTTCATTTACAGTAAAATTGTTGGTCCTAAAACTTTTGCCAAAAATTACGTTTTAGTGACAGAAACGAATTGCTGTTAATCCGACTCCACGCAGTCTTGTCTGCCCTACCCCTAAAGTGTAATTTGGAATCGCGTAGGCGCGGAGGGGCGAGGCGGCCCGCGAGTTGAGGAGCAGATCGTTGTAACACTCGCAGCAAGACGAATTTGCGGTGGTGAGTGTTAAACCATCTACGACGATAAGCTCGCGTGGGACCGCCGGAGCTCCGCGGCGCCGGAGTCGTGACAGAAACCATGCCTGCTGCATGTTGCGTGCTCGCTTGCATGCTTGCTTGCATGCTACATGTTGCGTTCTTGCTTGCATGCTTGCTGCATGCATTGTGTATGCTTGCTTGCATGCTACATGTTGTATGCTTGCTTGCATGCATGGTGTATGCTTGTTGGCATGCTTCTTACATGGAACTACACAACAAGTGCACTATCTCAAAACAAGTCGGTAGGAGAAAAAATATTACCTATGTCTCATATACCTAACTTGTATCTACATTAGACAATAAACAGTTTGTCAAATGCAAAACGGCTAGGTTAGGTTAGATTAGGTTAGAACTGTGACCACACTACGCTGGATTTCCTCTTTTGCATAGCAAGCATGCATGGTAGATTAGGTTTATTTTTAGGTGGGAAAATGAATATTGTGGTAAACGACATTATTGAAAGTGAAAAATATAGCAAATAAAATTATGGATTAAAAATAATATGACACTAGATCGATTATGAACAATGCCCGATTATGGCCCACCTCGAACACATTTTAAATTATTATAAAAAAAAATAAGATTTTTAAATAGGAATTATCCATTTATGTTCTATCTCTAAAGAAGACGCCGTGATCTTATCAAATAAATAAGTAATTTAACATATCAACAATGAGAATTTCACTGACAGGGAAAGTTTAGGGTTGCCATTATATGGTTAATTTATTTTCGATTCTTATAATTTAATAAATCTAATCGATTACGGGTTCATTGATAATTATAAATATCTACCTGTGTGCTCAGTGGCGTACAATGGAATGGCTGACTGATATTTATTTATTTTAAATAGAACGGCCGAAGCCAATTATCGATATCCAAATCTGACAGTGAAAAAAAAAACAAAGCAAGTTGTCGGCTATTATTTAAGTTAAAACCTGAGCATTTATGCTCTTGACTTCGGGATGAACTTAAAATATTGCTAAATACATTCGTCGTGTTTCAGTTTTTTAAACCGATTTTATGTATTTCTATGGTACTCGACTTTAAAGACCAAATAATTATGAAAAATAAAAAAATGTTTTATTATTTTAACAAGTAAATTTTTTACAACTAGTGATTGAAGCCTCCTTTTAGGCAGATAAGCCTGTGTTAGGAGACTCCGCTCTTCCATAACTTAAATAAATATTTTTACTTGTTTATGTAAATATATGTTAGTAAGGGGAAAAGTGGTAATAAAAATAAAATGAGAAACAATAAAGCTAAACATGCAGGAGGTGCAGCACGCACGCAGGCATACGAGTAGGTGAGTGAGTGGTGAGTGACACACTCACTGTGTGTGAATGTGAGAGTGTGTGAATGTTAGGGTGTGTTAATGTGAGTACATATGAATCAGAGCGCATGAGGTAAACAATAGTACAGGCATTAGAGGTAGGGTATATTTATTCCAGCAGCGCCTCCGTGTTATCATAAGTAAGTGGTTTTATCCAATTGGTTACATTTTTTTTACATTCAGTTTGTTTCTCATGTAAATCTCTTTGTTAATTCTGTTGTATAGTTGAGCTGAGCGTCTTTTGTATTGTATACGGGTGAATTTGGTTTTAGTTTGGGGAACTTCTGCTACTATATCTTTTATTCTTTTTAAGGTTAAGCTGGGGTCAAAAGAAAGAGTTTTCTGTTTCTTTAGAACAGTTTTAATTATATAAAGTTTTCGCACCGAGAGTAGATCGCTTATTTGATAAAGACTTTGTGTAGGATATCTAAGGTTTTTGAAATAAATTAGTTTTATTAGAGCCCGTTGTGCCCGCTCAAGGTCTATAAACTTAGTCTTGGCCGCACCCCCCCATATGGGGATGCAATACACCATAACAGACTGTGCTAACTCTATATATATTTCGTTGAGTAGGTTTCTGGGGGTATTTGTGCTGTTTTGTGCATTTTTTGGTACAATATACCTCAGAGTTTTAAATATCCAGCTCAGTTTTCTGATTCTGTTAGTGACCTGTTCAAGGTGGGGGTACCAAGATAGTCTCTGGTCAACAATAACACCAAGATATTTTGTTTGAGACACTTTGACTAGGTTTGGGCATTGACAGTCATATGAATCATTGCATGTATGTACTCCTATGTTAAAATCTTTATATGGTTGTATTCTGTGTGATATACTGAAACATATGTAATTAGTTTTATCCGTGTTTAGTGTGAGCAGGTTATTTTTGAGCCATTGAGCTATTTGGGTCATACCAGCTTCAGCCGGCAACATCTTGCCAAGAATTCCCAGAAAAGACTACAGCAGTATCGTCAGCATAAGAAAACACTCTAGCGTTACGGATTTTAAGGTTACAGAGGTCATTAATGTAAAGTAGGAATAACGTAGGGCCCAGTACACTTCCCTGAGGAACTCCAAATGTGACATTTGCATCATAACTGACGTGTTCTCCCACTTTAACCCGCTGTTTCCTGCTTGAGAGATAGCCCTTGAACATTTCAAGTGGAATTATGTCCATAAACACCTCAGACCAGAGATCCTAAAGTTCACACATACTTATCCGGTATGGTAAAATCGTTGTATTCTTTGTGGGTTAACCATAGTTAGATCAAAAATAAATTGATCAAAACCAACAATCGATTTTTCAAATTATGGCAACGTTATCCTTTGACAGATGATGGATTTGACAGTAAACTGTAATAATAATAAATGTAAGTATACAATAATGTACTCTGTGACCTAATAGCTCGCTCGCTATAGTGTTTGGTGTGTGTATCACTATTGTAGTTTTCTTTTGCCGTGGTTTGTGCCCTTTTGTGACCTTCTTTACGACAATGGGCTCCGATCAACCTCACACGAAAGACGACCCTCGCGTGAACATGGAACCTGGCTCCTCTTTGAATGACAACCCTGATGTGGAAACTGCTCGCCCCGAATCTAATGACGACCCTTCCACGCATTTGGACTCTCGCCCCGCTATTTCTAATGATAATTCCGGCGCGAATATGCACTTGCGCAGCTCTGTTGTCCCCGGCTCAAGCAACGTTCGCTGTGTGAACTGTATAGTGGATGTGAGGCGCTCGCGCTCTCATCAATTAGAAATTATGGAAGTACGGTCAATTGTATAGCAATAGGTTCTTCCACAATAGGTAAGCCTCATATTCATCTACATTAAACAATACCTTTAGAAAACTATGATTACAAAAGCCTGTACTTAGGCACCTTTTTAGTAATTTCAGTTAGTATGAAACATTTTAATACTTGGTAAAAAAATATTAAAAAACATTTATTTAAATGAGAAACTATCGGAATTTTACAACAATGTACTATTTTATGCTGCCCATTTCATCTGTCTCATTGTTTGCTGTTATTAAGATTAATAATTAATTAATTTTATTTTCAGGTGCATATCTCAAGCAATGATTTTGATTGTTTGTCATTCATGTTGGACTGGAATGGGGGGTGGCAAGGAATGAAATGAAAAATAACTGTGTTAAAAATTATGTACTCACCTTTCAAAAGTGATTGTAAGTGTATAGAATAAGTATGTGCCTATGAAAAAATAAATGTTATAAAAAATCAAAAATCAGTTTTATTTCCGAATGGCGACTTATTTTCGTAACTGATAAGTACTAGAAGGTGTTCATAACAACTTCAACTATAATTCCATAAACTATTTATCAGTGTTCACTGTAGGCCATACAACCGTGGCCTACAGTGAACACTGATAAATAGTTTGAACTACAATGTGGGCATTGACCAAATTGTGAAAAAACTGTAGCGTTATTTCTAATGAAATTATGGCAAATACAAGGATGTTATATAAAATTATTGCATTTTAAATTATGGCAAACATTAGTGAACCAAAAGCAGTACCTGCCCAACTTGCCCCATCTCAAAAACCCACCCTGCAGATGTTATGATACACTGCCTAGCTCTGTAAAGGTATAGCGCGATGATAATCATTAAAAAGGTTAAATCTTCAATAGTCTAACGTTAAGGCTCGTTATTAATAATTTGCGGCAAACTATAGAAGAATACGAACAAAATGCAATACTGCTCATTCCCCATAGCAAATAGCGTGATAATTTGTACCGTCTGGCCTGATTATACTTAAAGGGAATATCAGTGTAAATTTAAACAAAATCTAGTCGTTAGTATTTCAAGTGATGCTGCATTTATATTCAGACAGACAGACAAGAATTCTAAACATTATATTTTCCGCATTAGAACCGTTCCTGGCCTCGCAAAGTTGCTTCAAAATAGTTATTTAATGTACAGTTTTGACTTCGCTACAGTATTTGTATATATTTGTTACAAAAATCAATTCAGTTAATGATTCTGAACAAAGTACATTAATTCAGTTACATAACAGGAGATCGATGAAAAAGTATTGCGAAATGACGTCGCGTCAGCCATGAAGCGCAGCCGGGAGGCAGTGAGTAGCAACACTCGACAGAGAAGTTCCGGTTCATAATTAAATCAAGCAATTATTAAGTCGCTGTTTTGCAACGCGGCAAAGCGCTTACTATACTTACACTTGGGCAAATAATACTGGGCCCAATAAAACGCAACGATCGCGCCATTGACGTGCTCTAATTGAAACCAATAAATTCAAGATATTTAGTTAAAGGGAGTCACGTTGTAATTTTATCAGTCGATGGAACAGTAAATAAGAGAAATTCAGACAGTCGTCTGTAACTGACTACTTCAATGTAAACAACCGGTTGATACTCGTTTTCCATATTTTGCTGAAAATTGCGATTTTTTTTTGACAGCGTTTTTTCAATGTTCTAAATAAAACTTACGTAAACATAAGTAAGAACTTCCACGCCTCAAGCTTTTAAGAAACAATTTAAGTTCTGTGTTTACGTAAGTTTAAGTTAGTATCTACTTTGAGTTCATAATATAAGCGAGAGGAGAGGTATTCTGAAGTGCCGTACTTCGGAACAATCCCAGAGCCCGGAAGACGGTCAAGATCCCTACCAGCACTTGCTGGAATGTTTTCTTCCTCCGAGTGTGTATGATCTTGCTATTCTCCACTCAAGCCTGACGATAGAGATAAGACTGAGATGGCAGCTCTGAGATGAGGATCAAGAATACTCCGGGGAAATAGGGTCCGTGGGGTCGCTATTGCCCAACAGCTTGCCACATGCGGCCCTGTGGGCTACTGTTTCTCGTTGTCTGACTCTTTACCCTAGAATTCTTTGAGCAAAGTAAACTCTACCGCCACAGACCTAGACTTTGGAGCGCACGCCATGACATTTTATTATTAAGAACCAGAGTATTTTTCAAGTGGAATCAAACTCGATGGGATTGCGTCGTTTTATTGCAGAGTTCCCATGGCCAACTTCCAGCTCCATCATAAGATCAGCTTAATGTCACAATAATATTGCAGTGTATTCCAATTTACATAGTCATGCAAAAATTCAGCTCAATCCGAAACCGGCTAGTGGGGCAAATTTTAATTGCAAGAGTTGATTTTGGACAGATAGACCGACAACAGGTTAAATCTTGTAAAAGGTTAAAAGTTAAATGTTGTTAAATATTGACTATGTTTTTTGAATATTGACGCTTAGACATAGGTGGTTAAAACTGCTGTTTTATGTGATATTGACTAGGTTTGGTTACAAAAAACTTTACTACAGGAATTTATTAGCGCGAGCTTTACATTTGTTAGTATAGTGCTAGCAAGATAGTCGGAGTGTCGGTTACCTGACGTCGTTGGTGGCTACTTTACATAATGCAAGTCTCTGCCAGGGGTGCGGGTTGTTCGAAAGAGATACCGCGGCCCCTGGCACACAGGCAACTGAGGGAACACGGTTTAGTCAGTAAAAGTCTGACACGCCCTCTCGCTCCACCCCGAGCGGGAGAAGTTATTTAATGATTTCACACCCAAAAAAAAAAAAACATAATGCAAGTCTTAGAAAAACTATTATAACTGTTTACCTCAAAAAGTCAAGGTTTAAACTGTTTTCAAAGAGCAAAAGAGATCTTGTGTGCACAATAGACAGATCCAGAAATCCAAATCGCCACCAAATCCAATCCACAAATATAGACAAATCCAGTTTGAACTGTGGCGGCCATCTACAATGCCACATGCGAACTACACAAGACTTCAAGTCACACAAAATCCTGCATCGCGCAACCTGACTCGCATAGATACAACATCCCGAAATCAACCGTCTGGTGGGCAACAGGCCACACACTGCGACACAACACCCGTTTGGTCGGAGGATCCTCCCTTTTCCATAGAGTATGAATGAACTTTACACCCTGTTCCTCGTACCTCTATACTGGTGACCCCAACGTGATGAACGTCAGCGCAGCTTTCATGCATCTACCTCAGCGTGACGTCACTAGCATCACTTCTTTAAGCTTTCGAGTGGCGAGCCACACAGCCAGCCAGCAACAACGGCTTTAACGGGGATTCTGACCACCTGCATGCAGCGAACCGCATGCCTGGTCATCACCCACAGCCTCATCAGCCGCAACCCGGCGCTGTACCACATCCGACGCACTGTATCACAACGCAGCACCACCCCGATTCACTGGGGGAATCACCGCAGACAGTTCCGACTCACCGCGAACTATGCGACAACGGTTCCAACTGACTGGAACCACAACTGGCACTGGCAAGCATGCCAATATGCACTGACTAAGCCCACTATCGACCTCCGGTCTCCGGAGGGGAGTGATGTAACTGCTATCTACAATGCTACATGCGAACTACAAAATCAAAGACTTGAAAAACACAAAAAGTAATGTGGCGCTATCTACAATGCCACATGCGAACTACACAAAACTCCACGTCCACAAAATATTGCATCGCGCAATCAGAGTTTACCGCGCGACTCGCATAGATGTAACATCCCAACATCAGCCGTCGGACAGTTGCCCACCAGACACAACACCCGTCTGGTCGGAGGATCCTTCCTTTTCCATCGAGTATGAGTGAATTTTACACCCTGTTCCTTATACCTCTACAGAACTAAAATGTATTATTAGAAAAGGGGAATCGATCACTATTCTGAAGATGTTTGTTCAAATTTCATTTTACCGAAGATCGACGTCATTTTTTCTATATACATTATTTGACATATTTTTAGATCATTGATGTATCATTTGTCATTGGTATTATTTTACCGAACTATATTCGCCGATTTACAAAATAACTTTTTGCCTTTGATTTGTTTGCCAAATTTTTTACCACACCGAAACAATATATATAATAATTATTTGGTCACAATTATATAGCCGGTTACTTGGTAGCATTTTTAACATTAAATTAAAATTGTGTCATAAAAGGCATTATGTTGTGCCAATCGCTGCAAAAACGAAAACACGCGGTCTAGTCTGCCCTATCCCTAGAGTGTAATTTAAGCCCGTGTAGGCGCGGAAGGGTGGGGCGGCCCGCGACCTGAGTAGCAGGTGGTGAGCATTAAAACCATCTCCGACGATAAGCTCAAGTGGGGCCGCCCAAACCCCGCAGCGCCAGAGCGTGACAGAACCAATGCTTGCTGCATGTTGCATGGTTGCTTGTATGTTGCATGCTTGTTTGCACACTGCATGCCTGCTTGCATGCTGCATGCTTGAAGCAAGCATCCTTGTTTTCATGCAAACAAGGATGAAACGAAAATATGAGATAAAATAAAAAGAGAATAGAAATGAATAGAGGTTGAATTGAAAATATCGTAAAAACAGTGGTGTAATGAATGTTCGGAAACATAACTCTTCGTAAAAATGTTATTTCGGCTAAGTGTTAATAAAACTCGGCAAAAAAGATTGACTTCAGACTAATTTTTATTTTCATTAGTAGGTAGCATATACGTAGTACGTTAGTGATACATTATTAATTTAAACCAATAACAGATGGCGCTAGTTGTACTTCAATGCTTTATAAAACACAATATTTTAACACCACCACTCATTGAAATAAACTCAGTATTACAAAAAGCAATATTTTTTCTGATAGTTGGGTCTTCTGCCCAAAAATTTCTTCGGCAAATCATCGCCAAACAACATACAACAAGCTCTCTCCACCACTGTTCGGTTCATCCTCTCACACATGCGGTTTTTTTCTGGCGTGTAAGGGTTTGTTTTTTGACGCACTATCTCTTCTTTTGATAAAACACTTTCCATTTCTAAAGAAAAAAATTCACCTCCGTTATCTGTCCTCAAAACTTTTACTTTCTCTCCAGTTTGTAGTTCTACTGATGTTTTAAATTCCTTTAAGTATTTGAAGACTTCATTTTTGTTCTTTAGGAAATAGACAAAAGCCATTCTGCTATAATCATCAACAAAGCGCAGAAAATACCGTGATGATCCAATTGATACATACATATCCACATACATCAGCATGAACCACCTCAAGCACAGCTTCACTGCTGGTACCGTTCTGTGTATACGGCAGCCTAGCCTGCTTGCCCTCACAACAAGCGATACACTTGGATTTATCAATCACAGCTCTGTCTGTATAGCTTATACCTTCAATTACATCATTCTTCATAGCATTAAGGTAATTTTTTTTATGGTTACGCCACGATTGCAGTGGTAAGTCTCCTCTTTGAGGAGTGGCTTGAGAGGCGGCATGGCGTCTTCACCTTCCGCCTGACACAGGTCCTCACCGGACATGGCTGTTTCGGGAGGTTCCTGTTTCGGATAGGGCGGGAGAAAACGCCCGGGTGTTTCCATTGCGAAGATCGCTCTGAGGACACGGTGGAGCATACGGTGGAGGTCTGCCCGGCTTGGGTGGAGCACCGCCGTGTCCTCGTGGAGGTGGTCGGCAGCGGCGATCTCTCGCGTCCGACCCTGGTCCAGGCCATGGTACGGAGCGAGAGTGCATGGCTAGCAGTCGCCTCCTTCAGCGAAGCAGTTATGCTCACAAAGAGGGAGGCGGCGCACGTGCGGGAGATGCAGTAATGGGTAGCTCGCTGTCCAGTAAGGACCAAGCCCGGGTCGACGGCGCGTTGTGTTCCAAGCGCCTCAAAGAGATGTCAGCAGCAACTGATGGGGCCCGCAAGGGCCAATGCCTGCCAGGGGTGCGGGTTGTTCGAAAGAGATACCGCCGCCCCTGGCACACAGGCAACTGAGGGAACACGGGTGGGTTTTAGTCAGTAAAAGTCTGACACGCCCTCCCGCTCCACCCAGAGCGGGAGAAGTTATTTGATGATTTTCCACCCAAAAAAAAAAGGTCATTTTTATTGACATGCCCCAACCTTCTGTGCCATACCGCACTAGCTGTGGCTGTAGCTGAGCCAGCAAACAACTTCTCAGGCATGATGCGTAACCTGTAGACTCCATTTACTAAATCTGCCTTTCCCAACAGTACATTCTGTTGATTGCATATGTAGCAAATTTCCTCATCGAAACGGACACTGTTTCCATACCGAATCAGCTGACTTACTGATAGCAGGTTTGTAGTAAGTTTTGGTATGCACAACACATCTTTCACGGTAATTTATAATGCTGAGTCGTCAATCATTGGCGTTATTCTAGTACTTCCTGCGCACACCACTGGTATTGTATCCCTGTTTGCGATTAGTATATTCTTCACTGGGTGGCTGAGTGAAATATTCTCTTGGTGATTTTTATCAACGATCATAAGAGAACTTGCTCCCGAGTCGATGTACCAAACCGAATTGTGAAACTGATTCTTTGGATTCAAGAAAATAGCACTAAATGCATTTTCTGTCCTGTTACGACTATTCTGGGTGCTCTTGTTGTTTACATCGGTAAATCCGAATAATTTTTGATGATTTCTGATTGGTCGACGCGTGCGCCTTCGAGTTTGACTGCTCCGCCATGTTGTTCCGTGTGGTGTCGGAACGTAAAAAGAATAGCACCATCCCATTTCTTCCTGTGGGTCTTATAAGGTGACTAAGGAACTTACCAGAAAATGGGCTGCAGCGTGCTCTATGTATTTTACCACCATACTGCGATCGCCACCTGCCAAGCGTGGCGATTATGGCAATACCCCCCAAAAATGACAAGCACGGCAACGGCTTCTAGTACCCGGCGGCCCACCTACTATTGGCTATGGTAGCAGCCAAGGTTACGGTGAGTTAGAGGGTGCTAAGAATCTCCGAAAGAGATCTAGCTACCACAACAAACGAAAACTGCACCTGGCAACCTACAACACGCGTACACTGTGGACCGACGAGAAGACTACTGAACTCGAAGAAGAATTGAGCAGGTTACGGTGGGTATGTTAGGGTAATCTGAAGTCTGAAGAAAGGGAGAGGACTCGATAATTTCCATATCCGGTAACCTGCTCTATTTCCCGGAGGGCGACCAGCAGTCCCATGGTGGTGTCGGGTTTATTGTCCATAAGTCCCTTGTGAGCAACGTGGTGAAGATCGAGATTCTATCGACCAGGGTGGCGTACCTTATACTCGTAATATCCGCAAGATATTCGCTGAAGCTCATACAGGTCTACGCTCTGACCTCATTACACCCCGACGATGAGGTGGAGATCATGTATGAGGATATATCCAAAGCCATGCATAGCTCCAAAACTCATTTCACCGTTGCCATGGGGGACTTCAAGGCGAAATGGTGAGCTAAGAATGGGGCAATTTGGAGTTGGACGTCGGAACCACCGGGGTCACTTAATGCCCAGTTTTATGGAGAAGGACGGCCTCTTTATGATGAACTCCTTCTTCAGAAAACGTGAGCACAAAAAGTGGACCTGGCAGAGCCCTGAAGGTGCAACTAAAAACGAGATTGACTTCTATCGATGGCGATGAAGAAGCAAATATTCAATGATGTCTTTGTGATCAACGTGGTGAAAATCGGAAGCGATCACTGCATGAAGTGATCGCTTCCGATTTTTCTCGACTTGGATCGGTGCTGGACGGAGCGTAGACTTCATCAGCCGACATATTTCCAGGTTGATGTTGATCAAGCTAAGGAAATATGTCGGCTGATGAAGTCTACGCTCCGTTCAGCACCGATCCAAGTCCAAAACCCCGAAATCTTTCATATCGAACTCCAGAATCGTTTTGAGTGCCTAGGGAGCTCCGTTGACGATTATAACGATGGGTTTGTAAAAACTTTCCATACGGTCGGCTCTAAGGTCTTTAAAACCCGTCGTACTAATGGCAGAAAGAAACTCTCTGATCTTACTCTGCAGCTAATGGAGGAGAAGCGTGAAATGATCCTGCAGTCTTCAGACGATGCGCTAAAGTACCGACAACTTAATAGACGGATCTCTAAGTCCTGGAAAAGCGACCGTTTTAATACGGAACGCATCAAGGATGCGATAGAGCGGAGCAAGGGCTCCAAGGTCTTTGCAAGAGATCTGTCTATTGGGCAGAGTCAGCTTGCGAAACTAAAGATCGATGATGGCAGGATCGTATCCGCCAAGCCTGAGCTGTTGAGAGAGATCGAGAGGTTCTATGGACAGTATATACATCAACAAGAACCCCGTTACGAATCTGATAATTGACCCAAGAGCCAGATTGGCCCGACACTACATCGATGATATCCCGGACGTTAGCTTGTACGAGATTAGCTTAACTGCCCGACATTATAACCTCGTCGCACAACCGCACCAAAAACTTGAGTTGTAGGCATGTCTAAACTTAAATTTTTATTTAAACTTAGTGAAGCACAGATCCCACAGTGCACTGAAATTTTGGAAAAATATATCTAGCTAAACGACTTTTACACGAAATATGTGTCTGGGCCTATAACCTAATAAAACTCGGTAAAGGTTGACTTCAGACTATTTTTATTTTCATTAGTAGCTCAAGCAGCACGCAAGCATTTTCAACATCAATATAACAGCTTATTTAGAACTTAGAGTTCTTTTAGAGACTTACAAGAGTGTCAAAAATTATTTTGTCTTTCTAATAGTGATTTATGAGTCATTATACAGCTCAAACTGTATTAAAGCTTTATTAAGGAATCCGCGAAAGCTGAAAGGCCGCAAAAGGGTATTTAAAGAGAACACAAAATTAAGAGAGTGTATAACCGGCCAACCCGTAAAGCGACACACAGAAACAAATATTTAGTCCCTAAAGTAAGTAATTATTTCGGTCAAAGGACGCAGCGATGGCTAATTCCGACATTGTTAAATGAATTACCTATGGAAATTGCAACTGAAGCCGTAACCAAAAATGTCTTAAAGAATGTCCTGCGTAAGCACTATTTAGGTTTATGTCCTTAGCGTAAGAACCTAGTTATGTAATTACTTTGTGAGGCAGGCGCGGGCCGGCCAGTCTGGCATGCGCTCGCGGCATGTTGTTGTTGTCACCGCTCGAGCGGCCGTCGCGGCGTCTCCCTCGCGCTGGGTTGCTCGTCTCCCTCCGGCGGGGGGGGGGGGGGGGTGCGGCGGCGGTTGTGGGGATTTTGTATTTTTGTTGTGTGCATGCGTTGTTCATGCCAGACTGGTGGGCAAGACGTGAGCCTGAGTGAGCCCATCGTTAGCCCATCGTTAGATATTTAGTGTCCTTTCCTTTCTTTTTCTTTTCTTTTTGCTTCGACTTTGCGTCCATGTGTATATTATAAAGTAGTCAATCACAAAAGTGTATCCACGAGAACACTGCCGACAAACTGTACAGCAGTTTGGCAGAAGACTTATGTATTTTTCTATGTAACTTTTCGTAAATAAAATAAATTAAAAAAAAAAAAAACAAAAACAGAATATGAAAACTCCATTATACAGCTTAAGTATTTTGTGACACTTTAATCTGGTTTTATCGTTAAAGCTGTATACAAGCTGTATTTTGCATGTGAACACTTACTTATTACAGCTCTTAGTGTTATTATAGTATCACTTAAGACTTGTTTCTGTACAATGGTGTATGCAAACTCCGTTCTAAAACTTATTTTTATGGCGTAATTGTACACTCGTGTAAATACAGTGGCTTTATGACTTCTGTTTTTGAGGGTGTTTTAAAACTAAAACAATAAATGACAGCTACAGTACAGTTTTATTTTGTATTAATGACAGTCACTCGGAAAGACTTTACGGTCAACCGCCAATTCCGTCGACGTCCAACGAAGAAGGTTCCGTAGCAAAAACATTAAACAGGGTTATTAATTATCATAACAGTTATGTTAAATGTGTAAATTTAATTCAACCTTCGGAACATGATTATGACGTTTCTTCATAAAGCAGCGTAAGTAGTTCAAATGATGATTGATTTGAACCGTGAGATCTAGTTCTCTTAGTGCTTCGTCATATGACGATATTGATAGCCTTTTCACACAGCATTTTGAGGTGTAGGCTATTATAAAGCTTTCACCGGCTTCATAAGGTTCATAACTCATTTGTTGGGCTTGGTATAACTTTTTATAACAAGCTTCCCTCTTTTTTGCTAGATTTGCCTTTTAATGCGTTTAAAAGCTCAAGTAAAATCTATCCTTTGTTTAAAGGCTTACTATTCCATCCTTTGTTTAAAGGCTGACTATTTAAATGATAAAAATAGTTGGTCGCTGTGATTAACTCAAGACAATGTTTATGTTCTTTCTCCAGAATTGGCGTATCTAGTGACAGGTTATATGGGTTCATATAATTATTATTTTATTTTTTATTGGCTGTCGAACAATTTTTTTTATAATTATCTATTAACTCATTAGTTATTGACATGATCTACTCATAACAATATTTTCTATGATGGGTTGTTTTAGGCTTTATTTGGCCTCGACAGTTTTCATTTTATTTGTCGGTATATTGGTATGGCTAGCTGACATTTTGACTAATTATTTAATTAATATTTTGTGTCTCGTAATGTTTATTACTTTGCCTACGTATGTATAGAATCAAGTCTATCCGACTAAACAGACAGCTGTGCTGCTGGGGAGTTTGTTCCGCCACTTCTTCGTCCCAGCTAAAGCACTAGGAAGTGGTGAAGGGTGGGCGTTTTGGGGGACTGTCTCATGTACTTTGACGTTCGAAAAGTGCTGATTCTTAGCCTAATTTGAATAAATGACTTTAGATTTTTTTTATTGATTAGCAGCCAAAAGCTGTACAATATAATCCTTAATTTACTTAGTACACCTACTCAGACTATAACACCCTCCAATTATCGTTTAGCCCTTCGTTGCATTGTGATGGATATTTCCATCAAACCTTTCGAAAGGAAAAAATGCACCCAAAACCGGCTGCTAGTCAAGATTTTATGCCTCTGGCAACTTTTTGAAACACCTATGAATGAAACGAAACGTACCTAGTAACAAAAAAAGCAAACGTCAACTGTCACACGTCAATCAAAATTTGGTCAAGGTTATGTTGTTTGTTTTGCTCTCACGGTGCATAAAATTATCAAGTTTTTTTATGGTTTCGCCTATAGAAGTCGGAGAAAATATTTATTATGCATAGAAATAAGGTAAGTATTGTGGAAACTGCTCATATTTGTGAAGAAAACATGTAAAATGTTACTAAAATAATGTCAAATAGGTATGGTGTAAATTTACATCATTATGCAGTATTGTCATCCTTGAAGTATGGAGAAATTTTGGTTCATGTAATTTCACTTTGTTTACAATTTTTTTGCTCTTTCAGAATATTATGAAAGAAAAAGACATAGAAGACTATCTAGCACAGCTGGAGGATGGTTGGCTGTCGGAAGACGGACTGGAGGCTGAAGATTCTGACGATGGTGACTCACCAAGTCCCCACAATACTAGAGATGAACTTCTAAGTATACTAGATGATGAAAATGATGATGAAGACTGTCAGGAGGTAAATGAAAATGACCCTCCTCTTGTTGAAGAAATGGTGGAGGAACAAGAAAGCCAAAACAGAGTTCCTTGTGGTGATATTTTCAGTACATTATTGGACAAAAGAAAACTTATTTGGAAAAAGAGAAACATGGAATTCAATGAGGATAAAATTACTTTCTTAGGCAGCTCAGCTTTTCCTTTAGATATATCTCAACTTGAAACTCCTTACCAATGTTTCAAACATTTTTTTGATGAAGATTTTATTCAGGAAATTGTTGATCAAACTAATTTATATATCATGCAAAAAGATACTAATAACAAAATAATTTATACCGCATTAGATATCAACAAGTTTTTTGGGATATTACTATTCATGTCTGTGCAGAGATTTCAAAATACCAGATCATATTGGTCTCCTGCTTTTGGTTATGGTCCAGTTTCATCCACAATGCCAGTCAACAAATTTGAAAAAATTAAGCTTTCATTGCACTTTCAAAATAATGATAATCACAAACCTGTAGGCCATGCCAATCACGACAGGTTATTTAAAATACGTCCAGTTATTGAGCACCTCAAAACTAAATTTTCTACTATACCAATGGAACAAAGACTATCAGTCGATGAGCAGATGTGTGCCACAAAAGTGGCTCATTTCTTAAAACAATACCTGCCTAATAAACCCCACAAATGGGGGTTTAAATTTTATGTACTCTGTGATTTATCAGGATATGCTCATACATTTGAATTGTATTCAGGACAGGAAAATACAGGAAGACTAGAAGGAGAACCTGATATAGGAGCCACAGGAAATGTTGTCATTCGTTTGCTAAGAAATGTGCCAAGACATCAAAATCACATAATTTATTTCGACAATTTCTACACATCATTGGTTTGGTTCATTATTTAGCCAAGCAAGGAATTCAATCTGTGGGTACTGTACAACAAAATCGGATTCCAAACTCAAAATTACCAGACAAAAAGGAATTTACGAAAAAGTCAGTACCAAGAGGAAGTCATGTAGAAAGGACATCTACATTTGATGGTATTGATATGTCTTGTGTCGCATGGAAAGACAACAAAATGGTGACACTTTTATCCACATATGTTGGGTCAACACCAGTATCTAGTGTCACTAGATATGACAAAGCAAAGAAGGAAAAGGTAGAAATTTCATGTCCAAAAATTGTTATAGAATATAACAAACATATGGGGGGGGTCGATTTAATGGACAGTTTTTTGGGGAGGTTCCATATTCCTTTGAGGTCGAAAAAATGGTATTTACGCATATTCTTTCATCTACTTGATCTCACAGTAATAAATTCTTGGATCATTTACAAAAAAAATGCAATCATTCGAAATATACCAAGAAAGGATATACTTTCTATGGGACAATTTCGTAATGAATTAGCTCAAGTTTTGTGCTCAATAGGATCCAACACAGAGGTCAGAAGAGGACGTCCTAGTTCCACCTTTTTGGAAAATGAAATCCAAGCAAAAAGGAAGAGAGGACCTACAGTTGTTCCTCCACCAAAAGACGTAAGAATAGATGGTAGTGACCATTGGCCACAAGTTGGCGTTTCTCTGCGATGCAAATACCCACATTGTAAAGGATACTCCACAATAAGTTGCAACAAATGTAGGGTTAACTTATGTCTTAACAAAAATAATAACTGTTTTGTTAATTTTCACCAAAATTGAAAGTATTAATTACCTCACTTATTATTTTAACTTTGTACTAAGCTCATCAGTTCATTCTGCATAATGATGGAAATTTACATCAAAGCATTTTTAATTAAAAAAAATATTTCCAAAAGTCACAGATTTTTTAAATTATTTTTCCCATTACCTAGAGGTCTAATTATATGCGTATGATTTTTTTTACAAAAAAAAAATATCATGCAACTAAGGGTTAGGCTCTTTAGCAAATAGTCGCCATTTTCGTAATTTCGAATGTAGGTATAAAACAAAATTTGAAACATAATTTAAGGAATGTATCATGATTTTAAGCATGATATGAGGGCACAATGATCACACTACCCTCACTTCTGTTATTATAAAATTGATTTTTACTCCAACCTTAAAACCAACATTGACTTACCATATAAATAGTATTTTTCTTTTGTATCAGATCGATTATTTTGCTGGCGCTTGAATATTTTGACGGAAAACATAGACAGATTCACAATAAATTTGAATCCGCAATTTCAGTTCACCAATTAACACTTTCAGATATCAAAGTCCAAGATTACGTTTACTTACTAATCTTAATATATATAAATCTCGTGTCACAATGTTTGTCCTCAATGGACTCCTAAACCACTTAACCGATTATAATAAAATTCGCACACCATGTGCAGTTCGATCCAACTTGAGAGATAGGATAGTTTAAATCTCAAATTATAGTCGCAATTTTAATTTATTGCTAATTATTTGTCTGTTTTTATTTGACAGTCACAACTATCTGTTATCTCCAAATGATTCTAACAGATGTCGATACCTTTCGACTGGGTTGAGTAAGTAATCAATAGATGGCGCTGCTATGGTAAATCTACGAACGTGTCATATAAGCTACATTTTAACAGCATAATTACCACGTGTTGTTGACGCTATAAAATGCCACCGAAAAAATCTAACCTCAACAACGCGAGCAGCAAAGGGTCACGACGCAAACGTGTTGAAAGAGCTCAGCAATTACCAGAACAAATCGAAAGAAGAAATGCAGCTCAAAGAATCAGGACTGCAGAAAGTCGTGCACAAGAATCTCAAGAACAGCGTGACGAACGTCTGCAACAGAATATTACGAGAACAAGAGCGGCACGAGAACGAAACATAGCTACAGTACGAGTACTAGATCGACAAAGGCAACGGATCAGCCGCTCATTAACACGTGCATCATTCGTTCGGCTTGCCTTCGAATATGCACCAGATATTAACTACTCAGCGCATTCAAAAATTGCTATCGGTGGAATGGATAAAGTATGTCAATATTGTCAGGCATTGAAATTTCGGAATGAAGCAGCCGGCATGTGCTGCGCATCAGGAAAAGTTGTGCTGTCACCTCTACCCGCTCCGCCGGAGCCTTTATTATCCCTTCTTACTGGCAATTCAGATGATTCCAAATTATTTTTGCGTAAGATACGCAAATTTAATTCTTGCTTCCAAATGACGTCATTTGGGGCAACTAAAATTTGCGATCGTGCATCCGATGGACGTAATTTTGAAACTACATTCAAAATTCAAGGCCAGGTGTACCATAACATCGGATCACTGATGCCAATGCCTGATAACAATCCGAAATTTCTTCAAATTTATTTTATGGGCGATTGTGAAGAGCGCGTGACGACTCGGTGCCTGTATAATTTTATTGAACAAGCAGAGGAAAGAGCAATTGTGATATTATTGGAAAATTTTTTAGAAGATCACAATCAACTAATTCAATTGATCAAAAGAGTTTCGCCACGACTGCAAAATGACAATTATCAAATCGTCATAAAAGCCGACAAAGTACCATTAGGTGAACATGCTGGTAGATTCAACGCTCCAACTGTTGATGAGGTTGCTGTTATCATGGTTGGTGATCCAGTTGACAAAAGATCTATAAAAATTACACGGCGAGACAACACTGTCAGTACGATTTCAGATCTACACCGTTCATATGACGCACTACAATATCCATTGATATTTTGGCAAGGACAAGATATCCAAATACCGGTAAATTTGACAATTATCTATTTACTTTCTTACTGTATGTATAGATTTTAATTTCGTATTGCATTTATTTTTTATTTTTTTAGGTGATTACAGAAATAATAAAGTAAGCTCAATGAACTACTACGCACACCGAATAATGGTTAGACAACATCAAGACAATTATATCCTTCGATATCGTCAGCTGTTCCATCAATACATTGTTGATATGTATGCTAAGGTCGAAAGCGAACGCTTGCGATTCCTTCGATTCAACCAGGCAAAACTACGATCGGAAGTATATATTCACTTACGAGATGCTGTTGCTGGAAACATCGATGGAAATTTAAATCCCAATGACATCGGTAATGCTTTCATTTTACCTTCAAGCTACATCGGCAGTCCACGGAACATGCAGGAATACATACAAGATGCGATGACTTACGTACGTCATTACGGCCGACCGGATTTATTTATTACATTCACATGTAATCCGAATTGGGAAGAGATACAAACTTTACTATTGCCAGGACAACAAGCCATTCATCGTCATGATTTAACTGCACGTGTGTTTAAACAAAAATTGAAATCCTTAATTGATTTTATTGTTAAATATTCAATTTTTGGTATCACACGTTGTTGGCTGTATACGATAGAGTGGCAAAAGCGAGGTTTGCCTCATGCCCACATTTTGGTTTGGCTTAAAGATAAAATCCGTGCTGAAGAAATCAATCAAATAATTTCAGCCGAAATTCCAGACCCATTAATTGATCAAGAATTATTTGATATTGTCACCAAACACATGATCCATGGGCCATGCGGTGCTTTCAACATGACGTCACCGTGCATGGAAAATGGAAAATGTAAAAAAAACTTCCCAAAGCCGCATACGAATGACACGATCACGGATATTGATGGTTATCCAATGTATCGCCGCAGAAGTACTGAGAATGGTGGCCACACATTTACAATGCGACTGCCGAACTTTCCAAATCAAGTTGAGTTTGATAATCAGTGGGTGGTACCATACTCACCACTACTTTCAAAAACTTACAAAGCTCATATCAATGTTGAGCTTTGCAGTTCTGTTAAATCAATTAAGTATATTTGTAAATATGTAAACAAAGGCAGTGATTTGGCCATATTTGAAGTACAAAACATAAATAAAAATGACGAAATAGCACGATACCAAATGGGCAGATACATTAGCAGCAATGAAGCTATTTGGCATATTCTCAGCTTTCCCATCCACGAAAGAGATCCTGCTGTCCAACATCTGGCAATACATCTTGAAAACGGTCAACGTGTATACTTCACTGAAGAAAATGTTCACCAAAGAGCGTTCGAAGCTCCGAAAACGACTCTAACTGAATTTTTGACATTGTGTCAAAAACCTGATGTTTTTGGCCAATTCGCGAAGACATTGGTGTATGGTGATGTTCCACGTTATTTCACATGGAACAAATCCAGTAAAAAATGGGAGCCACGGAAACAAGGAAAACCACATCCTTCCATTACAGGCATATTCAAAGCTAAGACATTGGGGAGACTTTACACGGTACATCCAAAGCAACGTGAGTGCTTCTATTTACGTTTGTTATTGGTGAATGTTCCCGGACCAACGTCTTTTGAATTTTTACGAACAGTTAATGGTCGAGTATTCAATACATACCAGGATGCATGTCGTGAACTGCAATTGCTAGAAGACGATAACCATTGGGACTTAACGCTTGCTGATGCTGCGTTGACATCAACACCGAATAACATTCGTCAGTTGTTTGCAATTATTTTGACGACATGTTATCCCTCGCAAGCACAAACTTTGTGGGAAAAATATAAAAATTGTATGACAGAAGACATCTTGCACCGAATTAGACAAACAAATCAATGCCAAAACATAGATTATACACCAGAGATGTACAATGAAGCATTGGTCTTGATCGAGGATTTATGTGTTCTTATTTCAAATTTACCACTTAATCATTATGGTATGCCATCACCTAATCGTCCAGCCACCGACTTAGTCAATACCGATTTACAACGAGAAAATCAATATGACCATGGAAGTTTAGCAACAATTATCATGAACAGTGAACCATTACTGACAGCAGAACAAAAAATTATTTATGATCGGATTATGCTGGCTGTTGCTGCTGAACAAGGCGGTTTTTTTTTCTTGGATGCACCCGGTGGAACCGGTAAGACATTTTTAATATCGTTGATTCTTGCCAAAATACGGTCGCAACAAAAAATCGCATTAGCAGTAGCATCGTCAGGCATTGCGGCTACTTTACTGGATGGTGGGCGAACAGCACATTCAACATTCAAGCTGCCATTGGACGTTCATAATAAACCAGATGCAATGTGTAACATCAAAAAGAATAGTGGAATAGCTGCAGTGTTGCGGAAGAGTTCTATAATAATTTGGGATGAGTGCACAATGGCACACAAATATTCACTTGAAGCATTAAACAGAACTATGCAAGATTTAAACAGCAATAATAAACTTTTCGGTGGTGCTATCTTACTTTTGTCTGGTGACTTCCGGCAGACCTTACCGGTTATACCTCGCTCTACTTTCGCGGATGAGATTAATGCATGTTTGAAACAATCATTCTTATGGCGAAGTGTTGAAACACTTCGATTGACCATAAATATGCGAGTACAATTGCAAAATGATCCATCAGCACAAATATTTTCCGAACAACTACTAGATATTGGGAACGGTAAAATAGAACTGCAACCAAATACGCAATGCATTAAACTACCAGACAATTTTTGCACTGTTGTTCAGGATAAAAATGAATTGATTCAGAGTATTTTCCCGGATATACAGAATAATTATTTGAATCATGAATGGCTTAGTCAACGGGCGATTTTGGCAGCCAAAAACGTTGATGTTGACGAAATTAACTTCCAGATACAACAGTATTACCAGGCGATCTGATGTCTTTTAAATCAATCGATACTGTTGTTGATGAAAATGAAAGTGTAAATTTTCCGATTGAATTTTTAAATTCATTAGATATCCCTGGAATGCCACCACATAATCTTCGATTAAAGATTGGTTCCCCTATTATTCTCCTCCGTAATTTGAATCCACCTCAATTATGTAACGGTACGCGTTTGGTCATCAAAAAGATCACCGGAAACATTCTTCAAGCAACCATTTTGGCTGGGAAGTTTAAAGGAAAAGTGGTCCTGCTGCCACGTATTCCGATGATACCATCAGATTCTACCATACCCTTCAAAAGGCTACAGTTTCCAATTCGTTTAGCTTTCGCCATGTCTATAAATAAATCTCAAGGTCAAACAATGTCCATTTGTGGTTTAGATTTGGAAAATCCATGTTTTTCTCATGGGCAACTATATGTTGCGTGTTCACGTGTTGGGATACCGTCGAATCTATTTGTGTTAGCTAAAGACAGGTTAACCAAAAACATTGCGCACCGATTGGTGTTAAATTAAATTGAAATTGAAAGTATTTATAATTCAAAAAAATAGATATTAATGTTTAAAAGTTTAAGACTGTCTGCCTTGCCTACCTCATTCATGAGTTTAAGCGTCACATGTTATTTACTGTATTATACTGTAATATACTTATATTTGTTATAAAATTAAATGGAAATAATAAATCTGATAAATTTTTATTTTGTACCTATTGATTTCTGCTTAATATCAAGTGTAAGAACATTTTAATTAATTGTGTTCAACGTACTTCCCCTTCAAATCTCAATCCAGTGAATTTGTATACTTACCAACATCAACATTTTCGTCTTTGTTCGTAAATAATTTCATTGTACTAAAGGGTTATAGTAGTAGAAAGTCAAATAAGGAGATCACCATATTTTTTTACAAATACCATCTGTGTGAAAAAGCATAGTGGACTCCGTGACTGATGTTCTCTTATTGTTCCTCTTAGATTGTTTACTATAATGTAATATAACAAAAACTTTAGCCACAGCAACGCGTGGCTGGGTCAGCTAGTAAATATTATAAATAACAATGTCGCCATTCACGATTCTATTTCATTGAAAATCTAGTTCGTCTAATTTTTATTATTTTGTAATTCTTTTCAAAAACCTATTTGGAACTCTTTTCTTTATAAAATACTAGCTTTTGCCAGTAACTTCGCCCACGTGGAGGTCGGTGTATTATACATCTAAAATTTTCTCTCGAATCACTCTATCTATTAAAAAAACCCGCATCAAAATCGGTTGCGTAGCTTTAAAGATTTAAGCACACATAGGGATATAGGGACAGAGAAAGCGACTTTGTTTTATACTATGTAGTGATTTATAAGATCATATCTGCAGTGTTATGGTTTCTTTGTACACCGAATACCAGCTCTAATACAGCTATTATACAGCTTATTCATTTCTTCTACAGCTACTATACAGCTCTACTAACGCAAAAAGCTGTATACAATGTGCCCATTTTTTACTCATAAGGGCTGTATAAGCGCTGATACAGCCTTTATACAGCCTAGAAATACAGCTTCTAGTATAAAAACGAACTAAAATACTGCTTGTATACAGCTTGCAATGCTACTTGGGAGGTAGCATATACGTAGAACATTAGTGATACATTATTAATTATAACCAACAGCAGATGGCGCTAGTTGTATTTCAATGCCATTTAAACACAATATTTTTACAAGTGTAACTCCGGTAATAACTTTTACGACCAAATGATACGTCGGAGTAATGAAAAAAATTGAATTTATAATCGGTCAACTGATACAGTGGCAGACGTGACTTCGATGAAGTAAAAAAAAACGAAACGATAATAGTTGAAAAGTTTTAGGTGAAATGAAATTCGGTCAAATATTTTTTGAACTTATGATAGGTAACCATTAGAAAAACGACTTAGTTTATCAGATATTGGAAACCGCAACCACTGTAACAAGGAAAAATACATAGCCACCACGAGTAGCTCCATTGTAGCTCCTTATAAAGGAGAGAGACTTAATTAGCGAGAATGTAATGCATACGATGTCTAGATTACCGCGCAGTCGACCACAGTGAACAATCTATTACCAACATAATGAAACGGACTCCAGTAACACTTACGATGTGGTGGCACCAGCTGGGCGGTGCTCAACAACAGCGTTAGCTTACTAGCCGTTAGCCGCGGAGTCCTTTGAAATACAATATTTTAAACTGGATTTAATTAAGTTCCCTAATTATTTCATACCAATGGAGTTGGCACCTAAAATATCCCACTTAATTTTTATAATAGCTACCGACCTACATATTTTAACATAAAGCTTTAAATTCTTATCAAACATTTTCGCAGAAAAGATATCATTTTTAGATTTTAGGAATTGTATATATAAGTGGCAAAGGGTGGTTTTATGGGAGAGGTAAGCCGGAGCCAAAAAAAAAAAACTTAATGTTTTCAAGGGATCGGCTAAATACTAAATTTAATATATGAGCGTAACATGGGACAAAGATTGCCATACACGTATGCATCGCAAATTTTAGTTTGTTCTCCACCATGCTCACCAGAAATTACTGCCGCGCCGTCGTAAGACTGACCAACTAACTTAAACCTACAACGATACCAGTATCGTTGTTGGTCAAGTATTTCTAACAACTGTTTTATTATAACTTCAGCGGTTAACTTTCGCTAACATCGTAAAAACTCAGGGATCGTTATTTGATTCCAGTTTTAGATAAATATGGAACACTAACAGTTAATTGCTCCCTGTGACTGACATCGGGAGTTTCATCAACCATTACAGACAGAAATTGAGCTTTTTCTGTCTCAAATCTAATGTGGTCTCGTAAAACGGATGCAATACTATGTATTAAATCATTTTGAATATCATTAGAGATACCACAAAACGTGGGGTTCTGAACTGAATTACAAACTTCTAAATAGGAGTCCATTACTGAATCGAACTTGCTCAGATATAACAAGGCCTCGATATAGGTACCGCGGTTATCGGAATTCGGACTTTCGTCGTGGCCGCGAAAAGTTACTTCTTGTTTACCAAACAAAATAACGGTTTCAATAAACCGTTTCATTAAATTCCTATTTCGATCTACTTTTCTATAATGAGCATTTTTTTTTTTTTTTGTGGGTGGGAAATCATCAAATGACTTCTCCCGCTCTGGTTGGAGCAGGAGGGCGTGTCAGACTTTTACTGACTAAAACCCACCTATGTTCCTTCAGCTGCCCGTATGCCAGGGGCCGCGTATCTCTTTCGAACAACCCGCACCCCTAGCAGGCATCGGCCCTTGCGGGCCCCACCAGCTGCTGCTGACGTCCTCCTGCGACGGGTCAGTACAGTGGCCCCGCCGCCAACCACTTTTCGGCCGCAGGGGATAGGGAGAGCGGCCAACGCTATACCGAGACTCCTCTTCCCCTGCGGCCCCACCGCGTCCGCCATCAAACGGTGGCGGCCCCGTCCAGGCTACGGAAGGGAAGAGCGCTACTCAGAAATACCGGCACTCCTCCT
Organism: Polymixis lichenea; assembly: GCA_949091785.1. Classification (NCBI taxonomy): domain Eukaryota; kingdom Metazoa; phylum Arthropoda; class Insecta; order Lepidoptera; family Noctuidae; genus Polymixis; species Polymixis lichenea. Next base: position 453,133 of record OX420932.1, read on the forward strand.
CCGCCGCAGCCTGTAACCCTCAGCCGCGATGCCTCCCATTCGACATCGCGGCCCGCCTCAGTTGCGATGCACCTCACCGCAACCTACTTTTTGGCCGCTACGTCGTCGGCTTGGAGGCACAAGCCCTGACGAGCGGCCCCACCTTGGGGTTCCTCTTCGCTTCACCGTGGGAGGGTGACCACGGTTACTGAGCCCCCCCGCAACGACAATGCGGGAACCCCACTGGGGGGGTTCTATAATGAGCTTCATGCGAATTTGCGAAAAAAATTATTTTATCTTACCTGTCCGAACTCATGTAACTGTAAACAACATTATTTTTAAAGGAGTAACCGTGGAGTTTCTTGCCGGCTCTTTTCCATAGGAAGCGACAAATTGGAACCGTGCACCTAGCTTCTGACGTTTCATAAGTGCCCTTGCAGGTTTATGTGAAATAAAATATTTTGATTTTGATTTTGATTTTGAGATACGAATATGACATGTTTTTTTTTTTGACGAATTCGTCAGATTATTAATATCTGTAAAACCCCCTTCATTCCATAAACTACTAGATTCGGAGAAAAGTAAACACGGGAAGCAATACATTATATTAAATTTACAACTGCCAGTCAGCCATTGATATTTATCGTAAAGAGAAACATTAAAATGTTTGAGTAAACCATTGCGTCGTTTGTAATTTATAGTCATATCTGGGCGAGCACGGCTTAACATAATTACGTGTTTCTTATTTTCCTCAAACAGTTATAAATGCAATTACGTCAAGCATCGACCACACACTATAAGTCATCCGACCGAGTTCCGAGCCGGTATCTCGGTATTGCTCCATCTCATTCACGCGCACGCATTTTGTGTTACTGACTCTATTGTAACTCGGGAAAAATCGGCTTGCTAGGCCGCTTAGAAACCGGGATGTCACGGGATTGAAGTGAAGTTATGACAACATTATTTTTTATAGAAATTGAATTCACTACAAGCTGGTCGCGCCTACGATTGATTTTAGAGCATAATGTTTTGTTGTTGGGATATGAAAACAAAAATTTCATGTAGGAGTTTTGTAATGTTATAATTTTATGGTTTACATATCTATAGCGTGATTATAAAACAGGTATTATTAAATACTACTGGCAGTATCATATTCCGGAGGGAAGTAGACAGGAATCATTCCGTAATTATAAGTCTCGGTATAAACAAATTCCACAGACAAAAAACCAGTTCTACTCTATATTATAAGGTTGGTGGAGGAGGTCGTTTTACATAGATTCAGAAGAAATAATGAAGCAATACTAACGCGAGGTAATTTATTCCAGCGGTAGTCATGTGCAAAAAGGGTTGAGTTTTTCCTCGTAAGACAAATAGTACGAGCTCACTGGTAGTTACGTCATCCACTTTAGTCACGACTAACAATTTAAATGGTGAAAGGTACAGGTTTGTATCAAAAGTCAAATATTAACGAGATTATAAAGCGTATTAAATGATATTAATTAGGTGTGAGAATAAGCAGTTTCAGTCTTAAAACTACAATTAAATAATAAGAGCGCTTTTATAAGAGCGCTTTTATTTTAGATAATAAATCAGATATTTGAATACAAATAGCAGAAAGGCCATTAGAGAAGGCTTAATAGCGTTGCATGTGTAGGTACTTATGGATTGGTGGAAGTTTGCAATGCTCTCGAGCTGTTTGCTGGCGCCGCGTGTCGAGGGAATGCACTGCAGTTCTCATAAAGTGTTGTGAGAAGTCGTAATATCTGAGAGAGCATGTGATCGGCGTGAGGTGGTGAGAAAAAGCTTACACAAGTTCAAGTAAAGTATGCATATTGTTTACGTCCTACCTAAAGCAATATTTTTAGTAACAATAATAATCTAATATTAATATTTACTTATTATTATGTAGTTAAGAAGCGCGGGTATACCTACTTGTCATAAAATTATTTTTACCTTTAAAAAACTGTAAACGTAAACCTTTGTAAGAGTAACCAAACAGTTGTAAAGATTTTTTTTTTGCATTAATTTCATATACGCTTTTGGTTACTTCCCTTCCCATTATTTAATGTTCTAATAATAAAAACGTTGACGTCACAGAGAAGCTGTTCAATAAACGCGTCAACGTTTTTCATTTAAATTATTTACGTCGCACGAGGGGCGGACGCACGTCCTAATTATCATGATAGGACCTCGACGTGTCAGACCCTTCAAAATGGACACTTGAAATGTGTCCAAATTTAACAACTTTACATACTCAGCATATAACGTTCCCAATGCCGGGACAGAGGCCTCCTCTGCGTGAGAGGTAGTGGGCCGTAATCCACCACGTGAGCCCAGTGCGGGTTGGTAGATGTCACATGTCTTCGAATTTTTGGTTCTAGGACATGCCGGTTTCCTTACGATGTCTTCCTTCACCATTTGAGAGCAGTGATGATGAAGTTATTTACACAAAGTAATACGCCTTACACAACAACTTTACCACGGGTTAAAATAGTGATCAGTAGGTACCACCAATATTTATCAGTATGGGTATTCAACAAAAGTAAAGCAATGTGATACACGAGACGTGTCATCGATTATAGTATTTTTATCTCAAGAAGTGGCGCGCGCTTTACTTGTGTGTAAATGTACAAACGCTGTGAATGTGTCCGTGAAGACGAAAACACACGAGCATACACACACTCACTTCCAACTTCGCCATTGTCTGACGGTACTGAGACCTCCTGTAACACACACATTGACAGCGTGTTTGCACACTTAGTAACCCCAAGTAAAGAAAAAAAAAGAAAAAACCCCATTTATTTAATTTAATTTGATTATCGTTGATTTCATTTTATTTGTCATTACTTATTTTATTTTAGTTTATTTGGTTTATTTTAACGACATTTGATGTATTTTTTTTTTTCTTTGTAAAATTTGTATTAATTATGTGGCAATGGGTGTTATTTACCTGAAATAAATGAATTTATTATTATTATTATTATTATAAAGAGCGTCGCTTCGTGAGATGAAAATTCTGTACGAGACGTAAAAACGATTACGCCAGCTACGAGACCTAGCATCGATTATGAGACATAGCATCAACTACGAGACGTAGCATCGACTACGAGACGTAGCATCGATTATGAGACGTAGCATCAACTACGAGACGTAGCATCGACTACGAGACGTAGCATCGACTACGAGACGTAGCATCGACTACGAGACGTGGCATCGACTACGAGACGTAGCATCGACTACAAGACGTAGCAACGACTACGAGACGTAGCAACGACTACGAGACGTAGCAAGGGCTACGAGACGTAGCATCGACTACGAGACGAAGCATCGACTACGAGACGTAGCATCGACTACAAGACGTAGCAACGACTACGAGACGTAGCAACGACTACGAGACGTAGCAAGGGCTACGAGACGTAGCATCGACTACGAGACGAAGCATCGACTACGAGACGTAGCATAGACTACGAGACGAAAAACATTTAAAATTTTAAAGCACTGAAGTCTTCTTGTAAACGATAAAAGATTACACATCCTGAATACATTTATCAATAATCAAAAGACATTCAGGTCGAAGACTTTACGAAGCGTATAATAACGCTTCCTACCATTAAGTATTCCATAGCAATGAAAATCTCGAGGCAGTAAAGGCGAGTGCACACAGATAAGTTAGCGCTAGCTTCGCTTCCCGCGGGCGGGTGCGCGGCGGGTGCGGGGCGCGGGCGGCGGCGGCACGCTTGGACTCACAAACCCTCTAAGTTGTATTTGCCGCAGGATTGCTGACCGCCGCCGCCACCTCGTATATCTGGTGCATATAGACGTTGACTCGCTTTATTTATTACGTGATGGTTTATCTTGATGGAGAAACTGCTCCGTCGCTCTGATTGTTTCTCGAAGTACATTACTGAATGAGGACGAAGGATTGCTCGCTCTAGGCAAGGGCGGGAAATGTATACAAGCTTATAGAAAAAACTTGTTTTATACGTAATTATTTATTGTTTTCCCTGTTAGCCTTACAGCGTGAGTGTATTATGACAAAAACGTTCCTAATACATGAAATAAAAGTTCGGAAAATATGTTACTCGTAAAGCTACTCTACTTACCTACCTAATCGAGATGTAAATGTATGTAAGGTAGAGAATACTATTCTAACTTGATTTAGCTTTTAAAATCCAATATTGAATTCCATTCTGCAGAAAAACTTTTGACTTAATTATAAGACCAATTAATCCTTGATCTAATAACTATCTATCTATAGGTATCTATCTATAGGGGACCATTTTCAATTGAATTTACTTAAAGGTCTTCAACCGGCTAATTTTTAAACCGTATTAAACAATGTTTCTAACATGCAAATCGAGTTATCAAGTAGCAGCCGTTGATTAATTATTTTCTGGGGCGCGCCAATTGAATTAGAGATTAACGCTAAACTCGCATAGCCTCCAGTGATTAAATAGCTGTGTCAACAGATTATTATTATTAGCTTCTTGGCTTAAAATCTTCTTACTTATATCAACATTTTCCAATTAATAAACAAAAGTTCAAATCTAAACAATCTTTGACAGCGAAAGTGATAATTGAGGATGTGTGAAGACATACTCGAATGTGAAATCCTAATTGCATAGTTTAACATTTCATTAAAAACTTTATTTTTAAGCCATGCCTTACGAAACATTAGTATAAAAACAGTACAATCGAACAATTACGGAAGTGATGCATCACGCAAGCGCCGTCTAGTTTAATTTTAATTACGAGCGCTCGGACCGCTCGCTCCGCTCCTAGCACGCTAATGACGTACCATATGTATAGCCTAACAATCATCTGTTGTAATGCCACTCTGTGTTTGCCTTGCATTAGTGTAATCGTCGAGTATGTGTAATGTTCGGTGCATTGTTAATGCAACGCTCTCACGTGCTATCTATCAGGAAACAGAATTAATGGATCCAACTCATGACCACTCACTGTTCCGTTACTTTATGCTTTAATTGAACCCGAAACTTTGGTCGTATATGAAATGTGGTATTTGAACCGCGCGTTGGTGGTGACAAACGACACGCATTACATCCTGATACAAAGCGCGTATTAATGAAAATTAGCTGAAAAGCGTTCCGGTGTTCGTCACCTGCGCGAAGTGCGTTCGAGTGGAGAAATTAATATCCGGCCGGGAGCCGCATCGTTTCCGGGTCAGCGCGCCACCTGCCCCCACCACCCCCGGCCCCTCTGATAGCCCCCTTCCTTGCCTGCCCAGGGGGAGAGCGGTCGCTGAAGGAGGATAATTAAACTGTTTCATTATGTCGGAGAGGCGGCGAGATAAGGCGATCGGATGCAAATTTTTAAAAGTTTAGTTTCATTATATACTCTATCTATACTCAGTGCTATTCCATACTGCGCTAACTAGTGCGGAAATCTAATGAACACGAATACTTAAACAGTGTTGTTGGAATTACTGTAGTTTTCAATTTCAGTTTTCCTAACCATAGTTTTCCTATCGTGTCGGCGGAAAAAATCAGGAATGTATGAACTATGTGACCAGAAATTGCCGTTTACATACAGTAGGTTTGTAAGAACAATCATTTGTACAGAAATATTTGACTACGGTAATTATAAACACAGGTGCTTAAATCATACTACTGTACCATTCCATGTTAGGTAAAAGTTCACTCCACACACTTCTTATCCTAGACGTCACAGCCACGACTCCACACACTACTTATCTTAGACGTCACAACCACGACTCCTCACACTACTTATCTTAGACGTCACAACCACGACTCCTCACACTACTTATCCTAGCCTAGACATCATAGCCACGACTCCAAACATTACTTATCCTGGACGTCACAGCCACAACTCCACACACTACTTATCTTAGACGTCACAACCACGACTCCTCACACTACTTATCCTAGCCTAGACATCATAGCCACGACTCCAAACATTACTTATCCTGGACGTCACAGCCACAACTCCATACACTACTTATCTTAGACGTCACAACCACGACTCCTCACACTACTTATCCTAGCCTAGACATCATAGCCACGACTCCAAACATTACTTATCCTGGACGTCACAGCCACAACTCCACACACTACTTATCTTAGACGTCACAACCACGACTCCACACACTACTTATCCTAGCCTAGACATCATAGCCACGACTCCAAACATTACTTATCCTGGACGTCACAGCCACAACTCCACACACAACTTATCTTAGAAGTCACAGCCACGACTCCTCACACTATTTATCCTAGACATTACAGCCACAACTCCACACAGTACTTGTTGTAGACATCTCAGTCATGACTCCACACAGTACTTGTTCTAGACATCACAGCCACAACTCCACACACTATTTATGCTAGACATTACAGCCACGACTCCACACACTACTTATACTAGAAATTACAGTCACAACTCCACACAGTACTTGTTGTAGACATCACAGCTACGACTCCACACACTACTTATCCTAGATATCACAGCCACGACTCCATATACTATTTATGCTAGACATCACTGCATCAATAATTTATTTATTTATTTATTCTCAAACACAAACAACTATTATCACAGGTTTACCTAATACAATAGTGTAGTTATCGTTATTGTAATAATAGCTTACAATGGATAGACACAATTATATTATTTTAAACAACCAAGAGCAATTTTGCAAAATGCGGCCCGTGTGAATGCACTCACCTGTTATGACACCATATTAAGTGTATGCAGGGCGCGCGTCAGCGGCGGTTGCTGCAGCAGGTTGGTGCGAGCAGGCAGCACCCACATCAGGGGCGGCCGCCTCCGTCGCCCTACGCACCCATCAGGTACACACAACACAACCGTCCGTAAAACGCCTGGGTTGTATATTTTACCACGCATAATCTTCAATAAGTAAGTGACGAGAGCTACTTCTCTTTTTACTTCCAGTTTATTATAGCCTACCATGCCCAGCACAAACAGAGTAGGATACAACAGTGGATACCCTGGATACACACCAGACTGCTTTAAGTACAGGAATTTCACAAATTTGTTCTGGCAACGTTCTAGCATTAGTTAATAATAATGTTTCAGGTTTCACTGTTTACTGAAACAAGAAAAAACCTCATGGACGGTAATATGATAACCGTGCGACAGCGGCTACTCGTAATTAGTTCAGAGTGGCTAATGGCTCGTACGTGAGTGCAGGCGCTGTTTGCACAACTGATGTAGTTTAGTATAGTGGAAAAAATTAATGAAACCTAACACTCATGCACGAAACGTTCTATTTTGTAAATCGTGATTTATCATAAATCTAAAATATAATAACGAATCGTCATAATAGATGTGTAACTGTACACTGTCACAGATATATGTTGGCACTCGAATGACGTTGACAGGATGGCGCTATTGGTGAACATCATTTGTGCAATTGCTTTGTAAAATGTAGTGAAAAATGCCATATTCTCGGCAGACTGAAGTGCCGGGGACACATCATGTGGAAAACAGCCAACCAAACATTTTAATTAAGAGGAAATTGTTTATTACAGCAGCTAGATAATCATATTGTAGGTTTGGACGGACCCATTATGGACCGGGATTCATCAGATCAGATCTAGATGGATAACAGACAATTTCCTGTGACGGACTTGTATACTACTAACTACAACACAATGTCGTGATCCCTCCGCCAAATGTATCGTAGCATCAATTCATCAGCATCGTGGCTTGTCTTTCTATATTGATCATTTCTTGTCTTATACTACATTGATTTTTTTTAACAAAGAAAACGACGTGAAATTAAATCTTTTCATACCAACCACCAAACCATCCAAAAATGCAGCAAACCGACCGAATTCCGATTTTTTTCAGTCCACTTTGCTTCCAAAAGCTGTTCTCGGAATTTGGCTCTGAGTTTCATACTTCGTGTAGTCCGATTCGTATTTGAGTCAAAGGCGACTGCAGTACAGTCACAAACGTAGGTACGTAAAAGCTGGTACGTACAATAGCTTAGACAGCTGTCAATAGGCCACTATCCAGCTCCTTTAATTCTCTTAGATAGCCAAAAGATGGTGTATGGCTTAATAACGGCGATTGTTAAATCTACAAAGAAATAGCAACAAAAAACTTTTTGTGCAGTGCAAGTGTTACTTCTAACTATAATCTGTGGGCAAATATAACTAATTAAAAAAAAAAAATTTGTCACCGCCTTCCGAAATTAAAGTTATTTTTCACTTTTTAGTGTTTTTTTGGAAGTCGGTTGTTTATTTTTTTGAAAAAAGTTTTTTATTTTTCACTTTTTAGTGGTTCACATGTGCTCACCCCTTCACAGCGTACCGGCGTGATGTTATGTTATTAACTGGTGTAAACAATTGACAGACATGAGATTTCAGCAATCCCTGTCCATTTGCTATCATTTATTGAGGAGTTCCATTGCCTATCTCCGAAGTTCTTCATCAGATCTTCACCAAATTGAAATGGAACCACTCCGAGAAAGTACTCTTCCAAAAACTACACAAATTGTTTAAAGTGTGCCTATAAAATTTGAAGAGTTCTCTCTATTTCTCCAGGATCCCATCATCAGATCCTGACTTGATGATCATGGGACCACCTGGGAAGTATAACCTTTCAAACAAAAAAAAAACTATCCAAATCGGTCCAGCCATCTTCGAGTAATCGGGGAACATACATTAAAAAAAAGAAAAAAAAAGGGTTCCGACGAATTGAGAACCTCCTCCTTTTGGAAGTCGGTTAAAAAACGTTATCTCATGACGTTAAACAAAAGTGTTTAGTTTACATACTTGGTTGATTAGTTGATTATTTAAACTTTATGCTGCATAAATAACCAACTAATAGCTTAACTTAAAGGATTACCAAAGCCAAATCTGGAGTCTGTGATTAATAAAATAAAACGCAGTAAATGTATATAATTACTTTTATTGACCATTCCTTACCCAGCAGCTATAAATAAAAAGACTTTTGAGCGCCACTAACACGACTTAATTGTTTTGTAACGGCCAAATAATATTAAAATTTATCTTCTTATCAAGACGTGGCGCTGCGGGCATGAAAACGTACATCCTTTTTATAAAAACCCTTGCGGGTGAATTGCAGATAAAACATCTAATATTGACTGTTATGATCTAGCTGGTTGACAAAAGGATTCCGTCATTCAATGACTGTTTCATTTCTACTACAAAATTTTCTAGATAAATATCAAGATTCTTCGGTTTTCCGACACCATACTAAAACACCAATGATAAATGGTTGGGCACTAGGTATTTAGGTACATAAAATCGGCCAAAACTCATATTTCGAACTATTTCATATAGAGGCAAACCATGAATGCTTATTTTGAAACCAATGGTCTTAATATTTTCTTAAACCTGTAGCCAGTTGTTCAAAACTATTGTTAGCCGATTGATTAGTTCATTGTGCCAGTATTCACCACCAGTTTTGATTAATTTTAAAGTAATTTTTCTACCGTATTTGGAAATATCTGGAAATCTTTTATTCACAATTCGTTCAGTACATCTTGAGCAATATTGCCCTTACTTTTATATTTTCTTTAAATAAAATGTTTTTCAAATAAGTTTTGAGTTTTGAATCAAACCAGACATATGAGTCTGGTTTGATTCAAAATTTTCACTATTTCTACTTACAATCATTTTTTTAGAAAGGTCACTAACCGACTCCATTATTTCTACGGAAGTATAACCATTGGTAACAAAATCTATGTAATTGAGTCGAGTTGCGAGGTTATGACAATTGACGTTATCATGGCACTATTAACCTATGTCTACTCTTCAATAATTCTAGAGGCGTGAAATAGCTAATATCTACAATATATGCTTTGGAATTAAGTTGAAGTAACACTACACTAATTTACAGCTCATGGAGTCTTTAATTGCTCTTAACCAGCTAGTATTAAGCTGATTGAGGCAGCACTATAATAGAATTAGTGTGCACCATAAAAAAGCCAATGGTAAAATTTCATTCTCTATGACTGTTTTTTTTTTTTTGGGTGGGAAATCATCAAATAACTTCTCCCGCTCTGGGTGGAGCGGGAGGGCGTGTCAGACTTTTACTGACTAAAACCCACCCGTGTTCCCTCAGTTGCCTGTGTGCCAGGGGCGGCGGTATCTCTTTCAAACAACCCGCACCCGTGGCAGGCATCGGCCCTTGCGGGCCCCATCTGTTGCTGCTGACATCTCTTTGAGGCGCGCGTGGAACACAACGCGCCGTGCGTCGACCCGGGCTTGGTCCTTACCGGACAGCGAGCTACCCATTACTCGCCGTCCGCAAGCCCGTGCCTACGGTGGCCGGGAATCAGCCTGGGATTCCCGACGCCCAGGGCGTCTCCTGCGAAGGCCACGGCTGTGAGGGCACATGTACTGGATCTCCCTCACGTGCGCCGCCTCCCTCTTTGCGAGCATAACTGCTTCGCTGAAGGAGGCGACTGCCAGCCATGCCCTCTCGCTCCGTACCATGGCCTGGACCAGGGTCGGAAGCGAGAGATCGCCTCCGCCGATCACCTCCACGAGGACACGGCGGTGCTCCGCCCAAGCCGGGCAGACCTCCACCGTATGCTCCACCGTGTCCTCTGAGCGATCTTCGCAATGGAAACACCCGGGCGTTTCCTCCCGCCCTATCCGAAACAGGAACCTCCCAAAACAGCCATGTCCGGTGAGGACCTGTGTCAGGTGGAAGGTGAGGACGCCATGCCGCCTCTCAAGCCACTCCTCAAAGAGGGGGCTTACCGCCGCAATCGCGGCGTGCCCAGCACTGGGTTGCGACAATCGCACTTTCCACGTCGCCATGAGATCCTGCCGGAGCTCTGTCCGCCGTGCCGCGATTTTTTTGAACCCCTCCCACCGTTATCTGGGAACCCGTCAGTGGCGCATTCCGAGGACCATGAAACCACATGGACTCGGACTTGTGCAAGGCCACCTCGAGTCCCAGTTGCCGGATCCTATCGACGATTGTCGCAACCCCGTGTGTCGCTAAGTCGGCCGCCGCCTGGTACGACCTCCCTTGCGCCAGGACCAGCGTGTCATCAGCGTAGCAAACTACGCTGACGCCGCTAGGGAGATCGGCGCGCAGCACCCAGTCGTATCCGATGTCCCACAGATGCGGCCCCAGGACCGATCCCTGTGGGACACCGCACGACATCTCTCGCCGGTTCCACTCTCCTAGGTGACCGGGGTAGATGACGGCCCTGTCTGTCAAGTAGGCCTCGACCACACGACAGAGGTAGGTCGGCATCCGGTGATACCGGAGTGCCTCCCTTATGCAACTCCAGGGCAGGGTGTTCTCTATGACTGGTCAAAGCATAGAAGAGGTATGACTTTATCGTGTTATGCAACTGTTTACAAGCTTTCGTTTTCTTAACCAGCTAGCAACATTATACGTAGTCAAAGGCTGGACAATAGTTCTTTCAAGTTCTACTAAAATACATTTTGTTGTTTTTTCTCCATTGTACAGCCATTAGTCAGCTGTACTGTTTAACAGTGTAGAGATCACCCGTATACAGTCTCAATAATCATCTTATCCGTTAGTACAGCTACTTAAGAGCCTTTGACTATAATATAGCTTGTTTATGGATGTAATTTCCGCCAATGTGCTTCTTGGGAGATGGGAAAACCCGAAATACGAAAGTTAAATCCAAACTCCTACCGTGCATAGCTCCCTGCATATAAACAGATACTTTCTATGAAAGATACATTTAAACAGGGTCACAGAGAAAGAGGGTGGACATAGTCGGGCGGGCACTGAACTCATTTGTGGCGCACGTTTCATTTTTCACGTGCGGGTGATAAAGTACCCGTTACGTGGCGGCTGGAGCTAGCACGGTAACGTCACTGCGGTGCACCAGGAGGTAACTTCATTCTTCTCGTGACTTATAGCTAGGTATGTACCAAGGAGTATGGTTCCTTTATATTAAACTAGCTTTTGCGGAGGTCAGAAATTATCCTCAGGAACGTACTACTGGGATAAAAAGTATTCTTTATATTAATCCAGCACCCTAATTGCGTAACACACGATCAATCATAATCTGTTTCATTTTGAAAGTTCAATAATATTCATTGCGTTATTTACGTTGTGGAGAAGACACATTTTTCCAACATATGAAGCAATGGATTAGCAATCTATGATTCAGATTATGATTGATCGTTTTTTTTTTTTTGGGTGAGAAATTATCGACTTTGCCCGCTCTGGGTGGAGCGGGAGGGCGTGTCAGACTTTTATTGACTAAAACCCACCCGTGTTCCCTCAGTTGCCTGTGTGCCAGGGGCCGCGGTATCTCTTTCGAACAACCCGCATCCCTGGCAGTCATTGGCCCTTGCGGGCCCCATCAGTTGTTGCTGACACCTCTTTGAGGCGCGCGTGGAACACAACGCGCCGTCGACCCGGGCTTGGTCTTTACTGGACAGCGAGCTACCGATTACTCGCCGTCTGCAAGTCCGTGCCTACGGTGGCCGGAAATCAGCCTGGGATTCCCGACGCCCAGGGCGTCTCCTGCGAAGGCCACGGCCGTGAGGACGCATGTACTCCTCTCCCTCACGTGAGCCGCCTCCCTCTTTGCGAGCATGACTGCTTCGCTGAAGGAAGCGACTGCTAGCCATGCACTCTCGCTTCGTACCATGGCCTGGACCTGGGCCGGACACAAGAGATCGCCGCCACCGATCGCCTCCATTAGGACACGGCGGTGCTCCGCCCAAGCCGGGCAGACCTCCACCGTATAATCCACCGTGTCCTCAGGATGATCTTCGCAATGGAAACACCCGGGCGTTTCCCCCCGCCTTATGCGAAACAGGAACCTCCCGAAACAGCCGTGTCCGGTGAGGACCTGTGTCAGGTGGAAGGTGAAGATGCCATGCCGCCTCTCAAGCCACTCCTCAATGAGGGGACTTACCGCCGCAATCGTGGCGTGCCCAATGATTGATCGTGCGTTACGCAATTATGGTGCAGGTTATAAACTATCTTTGTGCCAAATTTAATCCAAATCTGTTCAGCTGATTTTCCGTGACTGGGTCACAAACATCCAAATATCTAAACATACAAACTTTCACACTTATAATATTACCACGATAGTAGTAAGTAGGACACAAACTGCGACTTTGTTCGCGTATAAGGCGTAAAACACCACAATATATGTAGATACTACTGTACATGAAGAAGAAGTGGCGCAACAAACTCCCCAGTAGCACAGCTGTCTGTTTATTTAGATGGACTTGATTCTATAGATAAGTAGTCAAATTAATCAACATTACGAAACACAGAACTTAAATAAATTGTTAAAAGTCAGCTAGCCGTGTCAATATACCAACAAATACAATGAAAACTTAAGCACAAAAATAAAAATGTACACAATGCATACTACTAAAATAAAAGCCCCCTAGCTTACAGGGCGTGATAGCTACTTACATTTGCAATGCTGGATTATGTTCACATAGCTGTTACGACCCGAGTTACAACTCGAGGCCACAAATAATAATCTAGAACCATCGAAGTAATTTAAATAAACAAACAGGTAGGTAATTATTAGCAACAATAAGTAATAAGTAGTAGTAGTAGTAGTAGTAGTAGTATAATAAGTTGCGTCGGTGGTGTGACGAGTACGGGGGAGCCCGAATAGCGTCGTAAGGATGATTGGCGAGAGAACCGATACAGTTCTGGTCAGTAATTTCACTGAACTCCGTGTGTTGCGAGTAAGTTTGTGTTGCGAATCTGCTGTGCAGGGGTGTGTCTAGATTCTTCTTTTTTACTTTTTCTAAATTACTAATATTAGATATGAGCAAAATTCTTGTTACTAACAACCTTGCCTTACCTATGGACTTTTTTGTTGCAATAAATGTTTATTTTTTTATTTTTTTATAACAAAATCATGATCAGCAAGACGACCAGTTACCAGGAGCAGCACCCGTTCACGAGCATAATGCAAAGATCAGCCACTACCCCTCGCCTCAATCGCCAATGATCCCTTACCAAAACTATAAGCACAATCAGCCTATAATGTTACCCACTGCTGGGACACAGGCCGCCTGTCACCTGTAATTCACCGCGTGGGCTCAGTGCGGGTTGGTAGATATCATCGCTTTGAGAGCAGTGGTGATGAAATTATTTACACAAAGTAAAGCGCCAGCTCGGAGTCGAACCCAAGACTTACAACTCGTCTGGGTCGGGTCGATACCACTGAGCGTCCGCATACTAATTCAAATAAAAAAGTTAATTGAAAACCAAAACCCAACTTCGACAAAAAAGCCAACCAATAGACCAGGAGTCACACGTAATTACTACCTATATGAAAAGCTTCTGTTATAATAGCAACGTATTTATAATAACACTGTATGGACAAAGGACAATTTTCATGCTTCCGATGCTAGTAATATGTTTCGAAAACGTGAAATCGAACAAGGTAAATTTTTTGAAAATATTGAATGGTCAACTACAAAATTAGTTTCGTTACCAAAGAATAATGCATACCTTATTCACAGAGATTCAACATAACATCAGAAGCTTGCATTTTTTTAATTTAAACAAAAACATTACTTGTTCAGATCAAATCTGAAACAATTTGTAGTATTTTACTATTTTCAATTCCGGGCACAACGAATAACAAACAGTGCTATACTGCTTTGTTGTAAGCGGTACATAGGGTGGAGTACTCTCAAGCAATTTATTCAATTCAGCTGCAGCGGAACAATGTATCGACACGAGTGCCATCCGATGCTCCAAGGAGCCGCTTTCAATTATTATTTTCTGTCTGTGGCCGCATTGTTCGGGACACAATAACGTAGATATTGAATATTCTACGATTTCTGCGCCCCTAGTACCGACAGTCGGCAGCCTTGGATTCCTTGCATGCCTGGATTCTAGAACAGTGAAATGATTTGCTTTTCTACAATGTAACCGACATGAATTGAGATATAATTGTTTAGAGATTAGTTGAACTCCTGGGAAAATCGAAAAAATTAAAGCATTCAGCAAAGTAAATTTGTATCAATTATTAACCTGATCACCTTCAACCCATAAAAGCCCTTACTGGAATAGAATAGGATAGATAGGTACAAGATAGTCTTATTATTTATAATTGTACACCATAAAAATGTAGAAATGTTACATACGGTGACACAACAGGCGGTCTTACTAACTTGTATAACGAACTTACGGACTTTTACTGCAATCACAATTTTTATCTGCGCTACATTATTAATTCATCAACTTTACAGAAAGTTAGTAACAGGAAATAAGAGTAGGAATAATAATGCTTTGGTTGGCTTTGCCAACTATTTATCATACATCAATTTCAAACTAAAACGCCGTTTAACTATGCCGATCGCGTATAAATAGAGCGAACTTGGAATAAAAACGGAGATTTCAACCATATATTTTTTTTCAACATTCTGAAAGCCAAGCTAAATTCAAAAACCAGCAATCGCAGCGGGGTCGTAGCATGTAGTAAACTCTCTTGTTCAATAACTGGTTTGTGCAGTGCTGCGAATGATAAACCGGGCCATAACTCAGCGGACTGGCAGCGGCTACCAGGGTGGCAAGCGCGCGCGGCGGTCGCGGCGCCCTCGCACACGATTAACTCATTAGATTAGTTACTTCATGCTCCGCTGCGCGGGAATTGGATCGGCTTTCTCCGGAATCTGAATTTAGTTGAGACGTTCATAATATTCTCGGCTTTATTATGAAGTTAGCTCTTTGTCTTGGACTTATGATTGTGTCGAAGTTCGGGATTATAATTGTGCGGGTGATAGGTCTGTTCAATATCTTATGGATTCATCTTTCTCAACTCATTCACAAGATATTGATAAGATCTCACAACTCACCATACATTTTTCACTCTTATGACTGTACTGTTCGATACATTTTTCATTTTATATGGTTGTTGTGGAAGTCGCGTTGTTTTCTTGCCGTCTCTATCGTTAGTCGCTCCCAGCAGAGAGTAAGTAAATAAATGCAGAACACACTCGCATTACTGGCGCTTCCTCGCTTCGTACGACTAGTATGACGCGCACGTTATGAATTCATGATCTCGACAACGGAGAGACTCACTGTTTTGTCGACTGAGAGTGAGCTCTATAATGCAGAATCCATTATACGTTAGCCATTTTTAATCTAAAGAAACAACTGCTGCAACTGGCATTTTAATCATGTAGACTCAGACGGCAAACATGTCTGACAGCAGTTATATACTCTCAATAAATAAAACTCTCTCTCTAGTATTCAATATCGCTTTGTGTTTGTGTCATTTTCCCATCGGCATATAAATATCTCTTCCAGAGAAAACTCACGAGACGTGTGCCTTCAGATGCACGACTCATAAGATGTGTAGGTAAAAGTATAAATACTAAACATTGTACTAGCTAGTCATCAAAAGTAAAATCTTCTTTGTTATCGTCAAGAGTAGTTGCCTAAGTGTAAATAGAAGTCGCATGCAGTTATAGAATGGCAAAACTTGCATTATTGTTTATTGTTTGCCATTTTATGGAAATCGCACGCGTGTGAACACTTGTTAGCAATTCTTGAATAGCAATAATTGAACGTGCGTTATTGGAAGTGCGTTATGCAATTATTTCTCTAGAATGTTCCAGAAACTTACAACAAGTAAATGGGGCTTTCATTTATTGCCTGTTGCTTTAATAGATACTACACCACAGTAATTTTCTAATTAGTTATATGTATTCCCTTTGGTATGGCTTTTCCTAGTATTTCCTAAATTGGTTGTCCTATATTTGTAAGCAAACGGGGCTAACTTGCTTTGTTTTAGTAATCTTTATTATGTTCATGGAAGTACTTGCAATAACATAATTAAAACCTACTTTCTAACCGACCTAAAAAGAAGACGGTTATATGTTTTACTATATGTATTTTTTAAAGTATGTTTGTCGATATTTTAAAGATTTTGAATATTATTTTTTCATTGGTAGAGGAAGCTTTTGCGGCGGTCGCTTATAAATTTACTAACTTTGCCTTAGGTACTTTTCAGTTAGCTTTGACGATGCTTCTTTCATCCACTTTGTGTATTTATTTATTTAAGAACATGGAGGTCCTACAGCTAATAAAAACAGACAAAAAAAAGGAAACTAAAGTCTCCAGAAAACCAATTACATATCTTCACGTAGACCTATTTTTTAATAATAGTTTATAGTATGAGCACAAAAACAAGGAAAAAAAAACACGACGCCTTAATGAATAGACAAGTAATATAAATACTAAGTTTTCAATTATATGACTAAAACAATAGACAAAATAATATAAAACAAATAATATAACCTACCTTTAATTGAAAAATGTAAGGCATAATCACATTCTGGCCGAATTCACACTAATTGTGAATGGATCAAAATTAAATTCCTTGCATATATCATTGAAATTCCTGCTTGCTCGCACAACATAACTGTTCTGCCTAAAATTCGAATATGTTTGTATCATGTATCTTGATGGTGTTATAAAACTTTCTGCCACTGTTTACGTAGTAAGTTGGAACCTAAACGAATTGGGGTATGGAAGATACCGTCCTAAAAAGTAAAAAATAACATAGGTACTTCCAGAACAAACACTACAAAGTGAAAAAAGTGTTGTTTTTGGAAATCAGTGGCATTTTCTTGTACCTACTTCAAAATATATTATATATTTTCAGAAATTACAATAGTGTTACTAGGAGCGTATACACGCGTGGAACACCTGGACAGTATCGTGTTAGCCGTCCGGCCGTGCAACCACACCGAACGCCGGACGTGTGACTCACACGCCTGTTGACCGCAAATCAAAGCGCGGCCAAATCAACAATTACGCGCAATCACCATTTGTATTCAAACACTGACACAAAGCGATCCGGATCCTGTGGTCAGTGGTGCCAGGTACACTAGGTACAGTGGACTGCAGGCCAAAACATGAGTCAATCATTATTTAATTATCCATCTAATATGTATATAAATGCACGCATCTATGTATATTAAGGCATACAAATTATACATATCAACTTATATACACATATAAATGCAACGCAGGAACGGGGTCTGAAACACGCGGATGAAGTCGCAGGCAGAAGCTAGTTTGGTAATGAAGCATTATTATGATATACAATAACTATTATTATACAGTCGTACACTTGCTGGATGCTGCTTTTGACATATTCACAATTAACTTAATCATTGTATCTTCATCTCATTTCCATATTAATAAGGTACCGCCGACATTTAGTTCCCGAGAGAACGATCTAGGCACAAAGGAAGACGCACTTTAAATGGTAATTGATTACTTAACTCAGATAGGCATCACCCCAATCTTCTGGCCTTCAACGAGTACGTCCTCAGACGAGAACTCAATTAAGTATCCTTCACAATAGGTATAAGGAGCGTCCTTTTTAAAACAAAACGGTCGTAATATAATTCAGGCTATGCTTAAGGGAATGCGATTTCAAAAGACTTTATGAATATTGTCTGACTGGTACCTACCTTTTGTTCTAAAGTAAATTGAATTCAGTTGTGAAATGAGTCTACATTCGTTGCTTGTCGAGTACAGTCGGACCCTGTAGTGTTGCTGGGTTACTTCGGATGTTTTATATGATAGTGTTGCCTTTGTCCGCAGTAACTTTGAGAGGTATGCAGTTAACGTCGTTGTTATGCGGGCTACGCCAGATGTATTTCGTCAGGTTTGAATAGAGTGGATATGATTATGGTCTGTTACTAATTCATTGATTACGTACCTAATCGTCTGTAATCACCTAAATAGAGAGGTTCACTTTGATACGCCCACAAAGCCCACAGTTAATTAAAGATAAACTTAGGCCCCTTGGAAATTGTGCAAGTTTATCAAGCTCGTCATTCATTATCAGTATAGATGCGTACAACTGTACGGAAGCTCCGATTAATGACAATACGGTTAGTATTGTCATTAATGGCCTCGGAACACTGAGAACAGAAAAGTGAACGATGGAAATTCTATATAGTTGTAACGTAAAGATTATAAAATATTTGCTATTCCTTTAGTTGACTAACAAGTTTTCTGAAACAGTACGCAGGCAATATGAAAACAAATCCGAGCGACAACAATTCAATGAAGCGATAAAAGATAAAATATGAAGACAAACGCGCAACGTAATAGACGTACCTAAACATAGCAGATAACAAAACGGCAACGTTTTATATCGAGCCCCGTCTCGCCGATGTAACACAATTGAACACAATATTGTAACGCAAATGAACATAATGTGTTACGTGAACAGATTGAAATAAAGCCAGCTCGGCGGGTTATTTGCTTTTATTTGGCGCTTAATTCTGTCGGGCAACATAAATCCTACTTGATGCCATGAATTCTCAGAGTTAAATTGGTAGCTACGGCAACGTTACGATTAGAATTTACTTAGGTACATTGTAAAATAAATATTGATAACTGAAGATCTCCGAACCATGGTTAAAAAATATAGCTTGCTACCTCTGAGGGGGAGCCAGAGATATTTATCTGACATGACGGTTATCTTAAACGTAAGTAAGTAAGTGCCTACATGTTCTGATGGTTCACAAGACGCCTGCTATCGAGTAGTTGGCACGCACCCGTCGCACAAGTAATCACAGCGAATGACAATCAGCGGGCGAAGGTCGTTGTGTGCCCGTGTGGAGCCGGCCGCGGTCGGCGCAATCAGGCCCTGTTTGTGTACCATCTATACTAAACACACCCTACTGTTAGCAATGCTTAGACATGTACGTGTAGATGGTTTATTGCAAACGTATTTAGGTCAAACACACTTAGTACATCGTTATTGAAATCTCTCATTTTATCAGTTACTTTTCTTTCTAGTTCTTTCCTAATTTACATTGAATATGGGATTATACGGGAAATCTACAGTATATTTTAAATCGTTACCTATCACTACGATATGCGTAAAACACAGGGAATGACAATATCTTTGATTTTGACAGTTTAAAGAAATACTGATTTCCTCTGCTCGAAAATACTACTAATAACGCAATAAACATTGTTGTATTCAAACTAAAAATGATTGTCATTCCGCGTGCTACGCAATAATGTTACAGTTCTAAAATCGAGAATATTATAAGCTTAGTGAGTTACAATAATTCTGCAAAGCCGCTTGGAATAAAACCAAGCACTGCAAAGTACACAAAGGAACCGCAAGCCGTATTAACTTGAACCGTGTACACATCGCCGGGAGCCGCATCTACAAACAAAGCTTCGGCTTTAAAGAGTGTAATATCACGCAAGTGAGACCTCCCCCGCAGACGTCACGAAATCCTGACCCTCGACATACCCCGCAATTTGCAAGTACAAGCAGAATCACGTCTCCATTCTGAATTGCTCTATAAAACTATATAGTAGTGCACGTGTGTGATTTCTGTTGCGCCGGAATATCTGTGTAGGCGCGTAGTATGCACGAGCCGGGCGATGTAGTTCAATATTCATGCGGCTATCAATTCACACAAGTTCGGTCAACACAGACGACGTGTATTTATGTTTCTTTGGGGTTGAGACTATGCGGTGGCTAGCGGATACGTCCGCACGATATAAAATGTGCGCAGAAAGTCACAAGATACTATTTGTGTTCAAAAATATTTATCTAATTAGGTTTGGTCCTATAGTAAAATATTTGAATTTTATGTACATTCAACCGAATACACTAAAAACTAAGCCAAATATAACGACTGCTGAAAATGGATTGAAATGACTAACAGGTTAGTGAGCTGAGTAAGTATGTTTAATACGGCACGAAAATAGATGTCATTGCTCGTTCTCTGAAAATAATACTCGGGACCATTTTCGTGTGACCTACATCAAGTGACGAGTCAGTCTAATTTAGTCGAATCCCGGTAAACATAGGTTGTTTTAGATCGCTTTCACGTCGGCTTGACCTTCTGTTGCGACATAGACAGTGGCAGTCGTAATATCCGCGCACATCCGTCGGTGCGGATATTAATATCCGGACGGACCACATCAATATTGCCGCCACACCGGCCCTGGCACTATGGACCATTTCAATGATATACTTTTTGATACACCAGCACTTTTCACTTCATATGTTAATCACGAATCTAAGAAAACGATAACCATTAATAACCACTGGTAAATTGTTAGAAACCACACGAAGAAATGGGTCATTTAACCGGTAATATATTGACTAGTAACAGATCATAGCGATCCAAACGATTGTTTTCAATGTAAAATGAGCGTAACTTATTTGTACAGAAAAACCATTGCCACTGCGTCAGGAACACGAAATGAGGAAAATAAGCTTAACACTAACATGCCATTCTAGCAATAAAGCGAAACTTATGCATATTTAATGTAAGTCGGTAAATACATGAATTTACACGCGGAGGCACATGCGAGGGGCAATTTCTCACATCACTGATTCAAGAGAGGCCATTGAGCGGAGCAAGACGTATGGCCGGACTGGCGGAGGTGCTGCCGGGCAACTTCACCTCGTCATATTACACGAACAGCTAGTTTTACATTACAATTGCGCTCACAATGCCACAGCATTTTATTTCAATAAGTAAGTACTATTAATCCAAATCGGTATGCTGGGTCCACCCTTATTATCCAACCTTTATTGCACAGGTAGAGGTCATGCAATGATTCCCATCGCTCTCTTCCCGGTGTGCACGAGACAGCAGTCTGGTCTTCGTCGCGCCATCTGTCGGGAGGTGTCAGGGTGTCCACACAAGCTGGCTACAGGCACAGCGCATGGTACTGATCGGCGTGCGCAACTTGCTGTCACATGCTTCTATTCCAGTTTCCATAATGCATCGCAAAAACAGAAAATGTTGTTTATTGTATGAGATCAGTAAGTACTAAAATATACTTTTTGTTCCTAGATGCGTGGTTTAAAAAACGTTAATTTCAATCATTCCCGGTACACACCACGTGATCAGTCACAAACATTGGACACTCACAATCACTTTCAATCAATTTATAACGAAAAGTTTGACGGGCCTGTTCCTGAACGTGGTGGTCTCAGTGGATGGATGTGGGCCATCAGAGAGAGTCGTCACGTAGAGCGATACCCATCGGACTCGCGGCGATATAATAATGACATTAAAGTTCCTGGCACCGCTCCAGGCCCGCGGCCGGACTCGAACCCGCACCACCAACCGCCGCATTTTTGGAACAAGCCGCGTGACCAGTCATGCTGAAAATAACTTTTGAAAACGAATTGACTTTGCTGGGAGATTTTTCATTTGTAAGTCGGATTACATCGCTTTGCTGATAAAAGTCTTACAGATAATAATTATATCTACGAACGAATGTGACATACCTTTGTTACGAAAAGGGGAGGTTGATTAAATTCATGTAATCAAATTACACGAAACGCCCGTCATAAAATCTATACATTAACATTAAGTATCAAGAGGGTCGCTCGTCGCGAACGTTCAATTCAAAGCTGCATGCGGTAACAGCGGCAGTTTGTTCCGCCTCTCAAGCTCCGCTCCGTTATTAAACTTTTGAATAGAGACAAAACGTTAATTAAAACCGTAATCCGCGTCCAAACGGAGCTCATATTTGTGTCGATTCGTATTAAGCGGCAATTACGCGAGACCGCAGCGCGCAGCGCCGAGTGGTGGCGTGCGGTTCCGTGCGGAGGCGTGCAGAGCCGCACGTAATGACGTAACGTGTGTGTTATGAGCATGAGTCGAGACATGTTATTGTTCTACTGATGTGGTTACGACGACGCGCTCTCAAGTACTCCTTGATATTAACTCTTAATGGAGCACACGATCACAGAATATTTAGGTGTAATAAAAGCACGTGGAGTTTAACATCAGTACAGTTCAGATTGACAGGCTGGTTTTGTGTAAAACGATTGCTTCCTACTTCCGAGAAACGTGCAGTTTGTGAGAGAAATTAATAATTCTATATTTTTTTTCCATTTCGTGTTTTAACTAAATTAACTCAAGCTTGCACAAGTAGCGGGGATCAAACAAACAGAAACCAAAACTTATGAGGCATTATCATTGTGTCGTTTTATTTATTAAGTGAGCCCCACCACTGGTATGACTTCAGGCTATCAGCAGATGCACCAGAATATTAGTTATTTTAATCCTGACGACTATTATCCGACCTCTACAGTCCATCAGGCGAGGACATCGATATTTATAAATATTTTCCGATTCTAACAATTTACTGTATTACCATCCTTACTAGTTTCTAAGCGTTTAGCTTAATGGCAAATAATAGTCACATGAGTCTTTGTGCATAGCTAATTCAATTGCAAAACAATATCGGAGCGCATCGAGCATCAAATGATCGCACCGCAACTGATCCGGCGCATTACGAGGCGATGCAAATTAGTGCCCACTGCCGACGTGCGGCCGCGGGCAGGTTACACACGCCGCGATACATTGGCGAATACATCGAGGGAAAATGTGGATAAATAACGTAATCATACATCATGAAATATGTCTAAAGCATTCAAATGTGTCTGATCACGTCTAGCGCAACGAATATTTTATTTTCTCTTTGCTGCGGCTAGACACAATAAGTGCATTTGCTTATTCAGTCTTTGTCTCATTGTTTGACTCTGACTAACATTAACGAAGTGAAGCGCTAAACATGCGACTCATCAGTGCTAATTCACTATACTTTTTTAACATCGTCTGGCAGATTAGTAGTCCAGATTACTAGTACCTAATTTAAAAAATCATCAGATTAGTCTAGTGATCACTGGCCCGGTGTGCGGCCCCACTATAACGCATTCATTTGGCGCGGTCAGGCATTGCGGTTCGCGCAATCAGGCAATCAGTGCGCTGAACTACTGGCACATTTTATATTAGCCAATGGGTGGGATCAACAGCGGCGGTCGCGGTCGCACTGATTATGCTGCCGGTCACAGGTGACCGCCACGTCCAAGCGACGCATTCGTTTAGATAATATAACTGATGTGAGTGCTTTGTTTAATTGTTATTAATTAATTAATTTGTTATAACGTTCATTTGAATTTTTATCTATTTGCGAAAAAATAAAACTGAAAAACTCAAAACAAAACACAGCTACATTCCCTGTAATCTAAAAACTATCAGGTAGAAATTATTACATACAAACCTGTTCCTACGAGTACTAACTAGAAATGCAACGCACAAATAGATGTATTGCTCCCAAACCGGGAACGCGTTTGGTTTTCATTTGTTTAGCCACACGGAGCGTTCCGAAGTAAATTAATTCCACAACTCCAGATGCGCTCTCCCAAGACATGCAGCAAATAAAGTGTTTCACTGAGCTGCATAGATGCAACATACATCTCCCTAATCCAACAAGACACATAGGCAATTAATTTTAAAATATCCACACGATCCGATGATCAATCAGGCGAGTCGCACGACACCGCAAGATGCTGCACGATGTTGCCCGATGTCGCCCGATGTTGAACGATGCTGAGACAACTGTTTTAATGGCAGACGAATCCGGACTTTATGAACCAGACAGAATAATAGATTAGTTTCATCCATCAGGAAGCCAGTCCCCGACAAAGGTTTGGCACCGGTTGCCTTTAAAACTATCCCGCTGTCTCCACAAGGGAATTTACACCTTACTGGTTTAAGATACAGATTGAAGTTGTATGGGTTACAAACTGTTTAAAGTTTGGTCTAAAATTAAAAAGAATTAGCATAAATCGAGGAAACTTTACGTGTTCAATGATTTCATGGATAGACAGATATAGTGGAAAAAATCATTGTCATTACCCGAATGTTACAAAGGGTTATTTTCCTTTGGCTTATTGGTCGATTCGCATGAATTTACTCGTTCAAAACGGGCGAATTGATACCTACTTTTAACCTAATTTTTCGTATTCTATTGCACGAATTTAATTTATTTGTGAGCGATTAGACGACTTTGGAATTACATATTAAGCAATTGGCACAGTTTTGAATGCTCTCCAATATCGTAAATAAAACAGTACACTAGTGCACAAAAATGATAAGAGTAAAATACTTTCATTTATTAAATATGCAAAACCGGCCAAGTGCGAGTCGGACTCGCACACGAAAATGCTGACAAATCACCTTTCTTGTTAGATCTCTCTTTAATGTGTGTTAAGTTTATTTAATTTTTATTATAGGTATGTTGTTATAGTGGCACTACACGCAACACTACTACACTATACTGACAATTTCAACTGTCTACCTATTAAAGTTCATGAGACACACCTCGCTGACAGACAGATTGACGGACAGCGGAGGCCTAGTAATAAGGTTTGTACCCTTTGGGTACGGATTGTTATTCTTTATTTTATAGGTAGGAATGATCCAGTCGTCTTTTTGTGCATTGGAAACTTAAAGACCACCAAACCCAGGAGTGCTTCGTGTACAAAGCAGCAAATGTCAGCAAAGTTTTAAAGAAATAGATCAAAAAATGTGCGAAAGTTTGAAACAAAACTAGTCCAACTGCCAGCAGAGAAGCATTTAAATATAATGCTTTAACACAAGGCATCAGAATATCCAGATAAAACGCAGGTACATCTGTATGTACCATTTTTTGATCTATTTCTTTAAAACTTTTTTCACACACATTATATTATGTATGCATTTCGCCTTCATTCTGATATCTTTTCGTCTCTCAGGATTCGTGCTCTTCTAATATTTTATTCTTCAATGCCCTGACTTCAGAAAGTCGTTTTCTCCAGCTATAATAATTCTCTTTATTGAGAGGTGCGATCCTAAACAAAATGCTCAACGTTGCTCCTTTGCACAAATCATTATTTCGCTGCTCGTAAAATGAATGTTACTCCTTACTTAACTCTTTAGACTTCTCACTAGAGCCACGCTTCTCTGATCCATCCTAGTTCTCGTATTATGGGTGTCTGGGTCCATAACCAATGTAAGATAAAAGAAAAGACTGGCAAAAATATATCGTAGCAAAGCGTATTCGTAAAAGGCGAGCACTACTTAAAAGTTAGATTTTATACCGACTGATTCCGATTTGTGAACTGCCCGTTCAGTCATTCTACGGCTTAATTATTAATTTAATTACCCATTTAAATATTTGTTATGACTCAGTTTATTTAGTTTACTGAATTTGTTAATGAACAATTGCGCTACAATAAAAAACTGCCGCTTTAAATCAGTGCTTTTCTACGGTTACAATACATAGTTACACAAGGACATCGTAGCTTATTATCGTTGATAGATTATAATACTTAAGACACAGAAAGCATCCGCTGTCTGTTCACAGCTTACACCGCACTCTCTGCCGGGCAGCAATCACGTGAGTAATTAGAGCGACCGATACGTGCGTGGAATGCGACACACGGCCACCATGTTTGTACTGCGGCCAGCGAGCACAAACAGCCACCGCGGCCACCGCCTTTGTCACCCGCACTCCAAAGGTCACAGCGCTTGATTAAATTTATATACTTAATGAAGGTCCCGTTTTGTCAAGTGTCTCATTTTTGCTCGACAGCTAAAGGTTTTTCATGCTCCTTAATTTTACAATCCACGGCCTAAACGGTTAATTGAATTACGTAAAGTATCGCTGGACCGACCCACTGCGCGCTACGCTGTCGTCAGTTGAAAGTGGTGAGCTCGATCTGTGTGATGTGGGTAATTCTATTTATAACGGGCGCTGTCCTTCTTTTTATAAAAGGGGCTACATAAATTTAATGGGTATTCATGCTGAAATCATTATGTATAAATCGTAGAATCTAAAATATTCCGCAATTTATCCATAATTGAAAAAAGCTAATTAATTAAAAAGTGACCTTGTGTTTAGTAGTATCGTCCATAAAAGTCTTCAATGAAAAAGTATTTTTATTAACTTTTGTCCAAAATAATAAAAGCTGCTCCGTGAAAAGCTAATAAAGCTCGCTAGAGTCGCTCAATACGGTATAAACTTCTCTCAGTATGTTAAAGACGGGGCGCCCGGCATTAGCGAGGATATTGCAGGGCTCGAATCAGTCCAGTCGTGCAAACATCGCTCGCTCTGTCCGTTCTCGCTCGGCTACAGGCACAGAAAAGCTAATTGGAAATTCTTGAAGGATAGAACTTAAAGCTTCCGATGCGGATGAATTGATGTGTTCATGTTAAAATTTTTGGCATCACATAGAGAATAAACTATTTTCGGGATCGTTGATCAAAATCCATCTGTGTAAACACCGAAAATTATTTTAAAAATCTTTGATACTTTTGTGAAGACCAAGTAACTGGTAACCGGAAAAAATAACATTTTAGTGAAGGAAGTATAATTAATACTAAAACAAATAAATACTACAAGATTAACGAGCAAGATTAATGTCAGCGTTGTAAAATAAAGGATCACTTAGTTTCACGGTTCTAATTGGTGGACGTCAACAAACTTAATTTACACCGACAAGTAACTCGATTTAGAACTTAAACTCAATTGCGAGGGTCTGAAGACGGTCAGTGGCAGCCGAGTCCTGCACAATTAGCCCAATTGCTCGGATGACCAGCCGCGCTCGGTACTTGACTGTTAAACTTTCGGCCAGCAGCGCCGCTTGATCCGCAGATAAGATAAACCTTCAAAAACTGCTTCTAACCAACTTATAACTTGTTGGAATTAAACTGAACTGTTGCCTAACTTTCAAATTACAGACTACAAAAGCATTCTCAAAACAGTTTTGAGTTTTACGTACTAACGAAGAAATAACAAAATTAAAAGTTATTCTTAGACTATATGGAAGCACCCACAGTTTGATAAGTTCCTCAGATAATGTGCGTTCCGTTGCTTTGGAAACTACACTTGAGAAAAGCGCACTATTCTCAGAGTACTTTCCTCTATATCGGCGATCCGATTACCGGCAAAACTAAATGTATAGGATTCCTGGAACACGGTTATTGCTGCAAGTTCTGAGTCGCAATAACTTTTCAACTTAATATCACTGCAGTCGCTAACCCCCTGAGACAAACTGCACTGCTTTACTAGCTACTACTTTATTTTATTATCCAACTTTATATACAAGTCGAGAATGTATTCATTTATATTCCTATTTTTATGCTGCAGCTAGGCTGGCGTTTGGCAAGTCCGTGGAGGACTATATTAAAGTTTTTTAAGATTACAAGCCGAAGTTAGATACTAAGCAGGATTTATTACGAAGTGCAAGGATCCCCAAAAGCTGCTGCGACCAGCACGAGTAGCACAACCACTCCTTACCGAATGAAATGTGTACACAAATATGTAGTATTATTGGAGAAACCATAGAATTTGTTTGTAATGTTCTTTGCAAAAGGGAAATGCTTCTAACGTGGTAGCGGAATGGGAAAATGAAGTTCTTTAGGTTCGTGTTAATGTTGGAGAGTATTATGTTCGTGGTTTCTATAGCACGCCGCCGGCAGCCTGTGAGTTCTCTGCATTCTGGTTCTCTGCAGCAGAACTGTTACATTTGTTGTGAAACTTTCCTATGTCCGTTGTACTGTGGGCAGTAGATAAAACTTGTACAGCATTGCAACTTGTACGTTCACATGCAGAGCAAAATGAATTTTATTTCAGTTTTATAAAAATTATATAAAATATGTTTAACCGTTTTAATGGCCAAGGACTTATATGCACTACAAATAACATACTTGATGAAAATTATGATACACAAACGAAAGTAATTGTATTCAAATATAACCCTGTAACTTCTGACTCCGGTGGCTAATTGAAATTCGGTAATGTGCTAGGTAGTAAAGGCTGTTATAAAGTTTGACTACGTAATAATTCTTCAACGTCAACCAAATAGAATTTGTTGCCGGATAGTTCAGTTAATTCCAGCTAATAGACTCCCTCCGACGATAACACTTAAATTATACAAAGTGAACGTACAGAAGGACCAAGGAACGTTCATTAAAAAGCTGTGTTGCATCGCGGAGAGACCCAACGTGTGCATAGCTTAGGTAAGAGCGAACTATATTCAGGAGCTAACTTTTCTTAGACAACAAAAATAATGACCTGAAGTATTTTACTACATACTCAAAAAGAAAAGATTACAGACTGTAGTAACTGCTGATCCGAAGAGATATCAATAGAGATTGGTCCTTCTGCATTTGTGTTATGTGTGTACTTTATTAAAGCAACTTTTATCATTAGGACCCTCCTTTATTGTATGACGCTTTGTTCAGTGTTCACCCTCGCCTTCTGAAGTAATTAGGGCACTAAAAGATATCTACGAAATGCCGCTTTGGATAACAATGGGCAATTGTCTGGAAATCGAATACTCTATAACTGAAACTTCTGACGGGTTCAGAAAATCTTGTTTATACCATTTCTATTACGAAATATCATGTTCTGGATCGAAATAAACCGAGTTTATTACATAAATAGCAGAAAAAAATTAATATTTCTAGATGTAAATTTTATTTTTTATTATTTTTATCAGCCTACCAACGTAATGAATACAATTTTATGCCGTACGATAATATTGGTTAAAGAATAAGGTTCTGGTAAACAGACCAAATTTTTCCAAAGAAAATATTTAAGGAAGTATTAATATTAAGCAGTACCTTCTTTTCGATGGCGTGTGTTCTTTTCTTTCTCCATTTTCATACAAAAATAAACAGTAGATCGAATATTTTTCTTACATTTTCCGTTACAAATAGAAACTTCCTTTGTTTTATGATGGCAGTTATTTCACGGAGCCGTTCAATTACAACGTCTTTAAGGCTGTTTGTAAATAAACGCAGTAAAAATAAAACGCTTGTTGTTTCGCTTTGTAGTCTGCTTCTGTATTTATGAGGCGGCGCGGGAGGAATTCTGTCGTGGACTCGAGCGGCCAGGACACGACGGGTAAAATAGTCACTCGAGACAATACCCAAAAAGGCATAGGTACTTACTTAAATGTGTTACATAATAAAAAAATTCAAATGAAGTTTAAACGTTATTATGTAAGAAGTTAATTATAAACGTTATTATGTATTACGTATGTAAGAAGTTAAATAAATCAGCCTACGTACTGTATAACCTATCACACAAAGTTAGCAATGATACACTTCTACTAGCTTATCATGGACTGGTTGCGTCAGTGTTAAGATTTGGAGTCATATTTTGGGGTAATTGTAGTGAGAGGGAGGTAATTTTTAAAGCCCAGAAACGGTGTATTAGATCTATGTCAAACCTTAAAAGCACAAACAGCTGTGAACCTGTGTTTCGGTCTCTGAATCTGCTAACTTTTCCATGTTTGTATATGTTAGAGGTGGCAATTTTTGTAAAAGCCAACATAGACTTATTTCCGTCACTGGCCAATATAAGAACACGTAATGGCCCCTTGCGATCCCAATATAAGAACTTGCTACATTCGGGTAATTACAAAACAGCACTGTTAAGGAAAAGTATTATGACAATGGGACCTATCATTTATAATAAAATACCTCATAGTTTTAAGGATTATTCAGTAAATATTTTTAAATCTAAGGTTACTGCGCTACTATTAGACAAATGTTATTACTCAGTGAAAGACTTTCTAAATGGTATAAACTTACCCTGATTATGATTGTTATATTTAATTACAAATTTGACCAATTACGACTTATGTACCCGACTATATTAATATTAATTGACATCACTTTAATTTCTGTTTTGTTTTGTTGACATTATTTAATTTGTATTAATAGTTTAATTTATGTACCTAATAATTTGCACGCCGTAAGGTAGACTGTAGCCGATCTCATCAATTTATGTACAACATCTTATAACTGTACCTACATTCATAGCAAATAAAGTTCTGATTCTGATTCTGATTCTGATTATGCTTGGTGAGCATCCGGGTGTTCCACTCAGTTCGAGATTATCTGAACAGCGACGTCCACGTCGGTGAGTCGCAAGGTTGTTGCAGGATTTTTTTTGTAACAGATCTTCGGTGAGTCGCAAGTTTGTTGCAAAATCTTTGTTGCAACCGAAATTTAGTAAGTCGCAAAAACTTGGCGCATGATTGTTGCAAGATCTTTGTTGTAACAGAACTTTGGTGAGTCGTAAAGTTTTTGTAAAATCTTTGTTATAACAGGTCTTTGCAAATTTCCAACATACCATATAAACGAAAGCTTTCTTCTATTGTCTTTGTCTTATTTTTATGCGAGGACTGTAACGTACCAGTTACCTCTATTTCCAAAAGACACATATTGATACAGAATATGCCTAAGCATACCGTAGAGAGTTACCGAAGAAATATAAAAGTAATAAACAGACTTACTTATTGTATTGTTGGTACGTTTTCAAAGCTTAACAAATATTTGGTCGGTTAACAGATCGGCTGCGAGATCTCCAGTAATACTCCGGATTGGCTCGCGCAGTGACGCTGAACGAATGCGTTGTATACGTTCATAATTGTTATTGCGAGTATTTTGAGTCTAATGTAACACAACGGCGAGTTTTTCATTTGTTAGCGAGCTTGTAAATATTGAGCGCTTGATTAAACAAAATGTTAATAAAATGCATTTTATTATTTGTGTTTCGTTTGCTTGTAAACTTTATGTAAAGTAATATTGATTCCAGTGCAGTTCATTCACGCTTATGTTTTCCTGTTCTATGAAATTTTACTTTTCCTGTTTGTATTTCTTTATTTTCATATTTGCGATGACTAACAAAGGGCCCTGTCAGACTGTCAGGCACGAGTTCACGACTAATTACAGACTAGCTTCAACCTTGTTACGACTAGTTCCGGACTAGTTTCATACTATTTAGTAAACACCTCTGTTTAAGTTCATTAATACCTTCATACGTCATAATTGATCAGACATGATCGAGAGGAAATGGTATCATTAATATAAAGTCTGTCAGGTGGTCGGGTTGGCGCTCGAGTGACCGCGACGCAATCTCATGGGAGCAGGACTCCGGACGGGTAGCCTTGTTAAATAAAGGAAAGGCAGAAGTTCCACCTTAAAAAAAATACAGGCATGTTAAAAATCCAAGTAAAAAAAAACATAAGCAGTCATGGGGGCTGCTGACAGAAGTCATCATCATCATCATCATCATTTCAGCTGAAAGACGTCCACTGCTGGATATAGGCCTTTCCCAAGCTCTGCCACTTCGACAGGTCCTGTGCTTCCCGCATCCAGTGGACTCCTGCGGCCCTCACAAGGTCATCGGTCCACCTTGTGGGAGGCCTTCCAACTTTACGTCTTCCGGTACACGGTCGCCACTCCAGTACTTTTCGGCCCCATCGGCCATCTGTTCTGCGAGCATTGTGCCCTGCCCACTGCCACTTAAATTTGGCAATTCTTCGGGCTATGTCGGTTACCTTGGTTCTCCTGCGGATCACTTCATTCCTGAATCGGTCACGCAGGGGTACTCCAAGCATAGCCCTTTCCATTGCCCTTTGAGTGACTATAAGCCTTCTTATGAGGCACATTGTGAGCGACCACGTTTCAGGTCCATAAGTCATCACTGGCAACACGCACTGGTCAAAGACTTTCGTCTTGAGACGCTGCGGTATGTGGGACGAGAAGATATTGCGAAGCTTCCCGAATACTGCCCAGTCGACGGATTCAACGATTGATCTCTTTCACGAAATTGGACCTACCTAATTGGACAGTTTGTCCTAGGTAAACGTACTCATCCACAATTTCGAGTGCAGGGCCTCCAACCGTTATGAGAGTGGGGTTACATGGGTCGACAAAAGTGAAAAATATTAAAACAATGAATATCTTAAAACGCGCCTGAAGAAGACTTCACTTCAACAACATTCGTATCGTTGTGGTTGGTTGGCTTTGAGATGAAAATACGTAGTTTTCCAAATCTAGCGTTACACTGTTATAAATAAAAAGAGGAGGTTTTGTAGTTGATGCGTATATTTTTTTATGCATGACCACGAATACATTTTTAGAAAATAGTCCGATTTTGAGATTTTGTTTTGTAGCAAAAGGGTACATAGTTCGGTTTTGAGTTGACCCATGAATTGACCGCTTTAAAAACGTAAAAAACCAACCCTTGGGGTAGAAAAGTAGGGGTTGATTGTCGCAAACAAACAAAATGTATTATGCGAAGCGTAAAATGATTGCATGTTGATCAAAGTTCACTTATTATTCATATGAAACTGCCTCAAAATTACTCACATTAATTTAATAGCTTAGTTAGACTTTAAGATTTTTTTGTATTTTTTACATTTATGTTTTTTGTTCGTCGGTTAAATTTAAAAATAATTATATTTCGTATAGCCCAGTCAAGTCATCATGGGCACATTCATTAATTATTTATTGGTGTTGTATAAGTACAGCCTACATTACCGATTGTTGGCTCACAGTATTGTGGGGAGTGGATCTTCTGCACAGTTGCGCACAACGGGCTTCCTCCGTCGTCGTGTGCGTCCGAGCGCTCCACCGCGGCCGAAATATTATATTGTGTAATGACCCGACCGCGTTTCTATTACACGTACATCGCTCAACATGGGTTGCTGCTTCCAGAAATAGATAAAAATAAGGGTCAAATTTTCCGATTACTGTACGAAGCTGTTTTTTTTTTCTGGTATGGAAGATTACATTTATGAATATACTGGACATAATTTCATTTATTTTTAATTGACTATGATATACTTATACTATAATATCTTGACATCAATTATTATTTATTTCTTGTGTATTTTGTAATGAAATTTAAAATGACTTTTAAGTAAATGCATATAGATGTCATTTTTATACCTACAAAATTTGTACGCCGTTATTGGCAAAACATGGACGCTCACAACATATTAATTTAATGCCCTGCATGTCTGATTAGTCAGTTTATGTAAACGCATGTTTGACAAATAAATGAACTTTTATCTTTATCTTTATCTTTGAACAACATTTATTTACATTTATTTATATAACCATATTCACATTCGCCGGCATTTGGATAATGTCGGGCTACCGGTACTCACTGGACTCGCGTACGCCAAACTACGTCATCGTAACGTAGCCGGCGAGTGCCGCGGTAGGAGCGCGTGTTCGGTCACCTTTTTGCGACCTTCAGTCGATTCTTGCCCACGCGCCGCTCGGCTACGCAAATATTTTGTGACACCTTTCTACCGCTAATTCTTTTCGTGTTAAATCTATATTAACTGATATCATTGTGCTGTGACTATTGTGACTGTGTTTGTCTATCTTGTAACTTTCTCCTTCTAACTGTTTAGTATGTTGTGTGGACATAAATCCTGGTCAAACCATATGAAGACCATAAAGATCTTCATATGGTTTGGCCAGGATTATGACAGGACTTAAAAAAAACTATGATCTCTGAGTCTGTTACAGCCTGTTTCTTTTTATCAGAGTAGTCAGATGATTGATATGTTTAAGTGTTTGTATACACTTACTAACAGAAATATTATCATTTGATTAAATAAAACTGCCACGTCCATATTGCACACATTAAGCTGAGTGAAAGTGTTTGCGTTCAGTTTTTTTTTTAATAATTTGACGCTTGTAGTATTTAGGCAAGATTGAAGTTCTAAAAACTACTGATAAAAAGCAACCAACAATGGTTTAATGTAACAAAGTGGGCACATCTAGCGTGCACATTCATTGCATGGTGGGCTATTAGACAGAAGCTACACCGTAGCAGTCGGACGGTACGCCGTAGCAGTCGGAATGTAAGCCGTAGGTGACATGTAATAGGTAATACGGGCTGTTGTCCGCAACTCCACGTCAAAGCGCGTATTTTGCGTACGGGTGGGAGAATCGCTCATTCGATCCACCCCAGCTCCTCGAGAAAGGCCAGCAACGCCTTGGTGTTGCTGACAATCTCACGTAGGGTACCTGGGTTACCGAAGTATTTTGCCCTGGAATTGGCTACCACCGGGCACTTTAGCAGCACGTGCGCTGCTGTCTCGTCGTGCTCCATGCAGGCCCTGCACAGCGGACTGTCTGTTACTCCTATGACAAAGAGATGACCCATGGCCAGTTACAGCTGCTGTTACTGTACGCAGCTGTGGTTTAGTTAGACGGAGAACCTGTTTTGTGTGGCGGCATCGATCGTGGGAAGTGCTTTCTTAGCCTGCCTGCACTAACGTAAGTCCAGCCATAACTTGTGATGTTGGTCCCTGGTTCGTTTTCTTACCAGAGTACGTAGATACCCCAAAGGGGAGAGGCGCGATGGGTTCTGGTCCCACTGGTGCCATACTCGACCCCCTCCTGGCAAGTTCATTGGCTACATTGTTACCTAGCGAGCCGCTGTGTCCTTTGATCCATTGAAGGTAAGCCGTAGCAGTCGGAAGCTACGCCGTAGCAGTCGGAAGCTACGCCGTAGCAGTCGGAAACTACGCCGTAGCAGTTGGACGCTACGCCGTAGCAGACAGAAGCTATGTCGTTACAGACGACACCTACGCCGTAACAGACGACGGTTATGCCGTAGCTTATTTGTTTATCATCATTACATTTTATCGCCGTCTATGACGCCTGGACAATTGTGTGATTAACAACATTCAGTTTACATGGCATAATAAGGGAACTGATCAAAAATATTAATATTTTGACGGTGCCTTGTCAATATATCTATGAGAACATTATGTACGTCAGGAAAAATTTAAATCTTTTCAGTAAAAGAGGTGAAAGACACACCGTTGGGACTAGAAATAGGGACCAATTAGTTCAACCAGGCTTCAGACTAGCTAAGTAGACTCATCCTTCATGGGGTACTGTTTAAAATGTTACAATAAAATACCTCCCCACATACTCCAACTGAATGAAATGAAATTTAAACCTTGTATAAAACGCACACTATGCAGCCATGCTTATTATAAGTTTTTGCCAAGCATTTTTGTCAGCAATGTAATTTCCCAATTACATGGCTGACAAAAATTCTTGGCTAAACGCTGCTTGTCCTGTTCCACAAGGTAGCTTAAACCAAATTGATTAGCATTTGAAAACGTTGTTGGAGCTGCTGAAGACTGTAACAGACTAGATATCTTTGCATTATGTAAATTCAAACTTCTAGTATGGTATAATTGCATAGCACATGATGTGTGAGCACTATGTTCCTACTATAAAGCTACCATTTACTGGGTACGTCTTTCATTGACTTGAATGTGCCCTGGCAGCTGAGAGTATGTCATGCTCACTCAAATATCTAGCTGGTGGTGGCGTGTGTGTTGGATCATTAAGTTCCCTTCAAAATGGTTGAGCTGAATGGTGCTGATCCACACGTCATGTTCGTGAACGGGCGCCGCCAGTAGGAACTGGTCATCTCCTAGCTCCCACGGCTTATTTTAATTTCTGAATTGTTATTTTATTTTTGTTTTAATTACGGACGCTTTAATGTGCACGTCTTTTTACACACATCTCATTGATAATTTCAACATAATGATGTAACCAACTTTTTGTAACAACACCATGATTTTAAAAGAGTGTCCATGGAGTTTCTTGCCCGTTCTTCTCCATAGGTACCTACGCTTTGGAATGAGCAACTAGCTTCATCTTTCTAACTCACCGACCTTGATAATTCAAAAGTGCCTGTAATTGGTTTATTTGAAATAAATGCTTTGAGATTTTTGAATTGAGATTTTTGAATGGATTGAAATCTGAAATAGCCTTTTGAGGAAAAAAACACACAGATTAAGTAGACCAGTGTACTCCAGACAACTTACTAACTCATTTTTGACCCCGGCGTGCACACTTGCACAGTGTGCGCACTGTCTCATAGTCGAAGTCAACCAAATTGTGAGGTAACTGACAGATTTATTAGTATGACAATAACACTGAAGGCTTTTCCAGGCAAGCCGTCGGGTCCTGGAGCTGAATTCTTGGCATTCAGCCTACGTACCGCCACTCTCAACTATACCTCGATAAACTCTGGAGCATCGTCGTCGGTGTGGTCTGCATCGAGCATCGTTGAAGGCGGAGCCATGGGCGGGGGAGCATGCTCTCCACGCGAAGGTAACAAAGCGCTCACCACGTCCTGCACGAGCTGGGGCCGGAGACTCTGCGTCAGCGGGGGAGCCCACAGACGGATCTTATTGCGCACCGTTTTGTAGGGGCGTCCCCACCGGTCTTTGTTCAGAGTCTCCAGCGACTCCTCGTGGGGTCAATGCCACTGCTTGTGTTTATATTTAGTTCATCGATATTTACCTATTTTGTTCAAACATCGATAGTTCGTTGGTAGGTGTATCTGTGGTGTAGTTGAGTGTATTTGTTAGATTGTGGTGGTACTTTTGTGGTATATTATTAGCTAAGTCAGAAGCAATGGTCGAAAAGAATTCATTAAAACACTGACATGTTTCATTTCCGTTTGTAATTTCACATGTATCAAAAATAAAGTTTAGGAGGGCTGGAATTAGTTTTACTTTTATTATTGCCTAACGTATTTATTAGACTGAGACTCCACATTTTCTTAGGCTTTTTTTTACATTTCTTGAAATCTTCTTAATAATAATCATTCCTAGTATTTGTAATACGTTTCATTACAGCGTATCTCTTTGATTTAAGTTGATTTACCAGTATAGGGTCATCAGGTTGCATTTTATGGAGACTCCAGATAATATTTCTCTTATCGATTTCGTCTAATATTTTCTTGTTTATCCAGACGTCTCTTGGTTTATTCAGAATTTCAACTTTTAGTATGTTATTTTGTTGTAGATTAAAAATAATGAAGTTTTCTAGGTTTTCATAGCTGGATTTCTCATTTACATAGTATTTGTTTTCTATAGATTTGCACAGCATTTCGAAATTTGCCACTGTGATAGTAGTCTTTTGTTTCGAGATGTGTTTGTGGTTTTTCAGTTATAAATAGAGTTGTTTATGGTCCAATAAGGATGAGTTGGTACAAGCCATATGAAATTTACTTCCGTGTAAGTTTGAACAAACGTGGTCAATAAGTGATTTAGAGTTACTTGTTTCTCGTGTGCAATAGTCATCCTCTATTTTACTCAGTATTTGATAGCCTGATTCATTCAGTGTATCGGTATAGGTCGTAGTTTGACGTTCTTTACGGAACAAGTTTATATTACAATCGCCGAATACTATAACTCGCCGTTTATTTTCTAATTGAGATGTGTAGGTAAAGGGAGTGTTCATATATATGAACACTCCCCCACCCTGGCGGCCCTTTTTATAGTTGTAGATATGTGTAGCTAGCGATTTGAAGCAAAGTGACCTTAGAGTCAGAAAGTTTCCGTTAGTATATCAGTCCTATAGTCTGCCCAGTAGCTTTTAATGTACATAATAATTCTTCCAGCTTTCCGAATTTAACCAGGCTTTATAAGTTTGTACAGAGTAATTTTAAAAATGGCTTACTAATAGTTAGGTCCTTAAAGCAGTTTTGGTTTTCATACGTCATATCACAATCGTTTTCGAATTTTTCGATATTTAAGATGTTGGGATCCACTTTGCTCAGGTTTTTTTTTTTAAATTTGTTGTCACTATTTGAGGCACAGAATTTCTTTATTTAATTGCGACATTAGTTTCATGGTTCTGTGGACGGCATAGTACCTAATTCTTCACGCATTTTTTTATAGTACATTAGTTAAGTGGGAGTCTGGTCCGCATAAAAATGTATTTGTTACATAATATAATTTTGGAAAGACTTTCTTCAATGT
The DNA here is from genome assembly GCA_949091785.1 of Polymixis lichenea. Classification (NCBI taxonomy): domain Eukaryota; kingdom Metazoa; phylum Arthropoda; class Insecta; order Lepidoptera; family Noctuidae; genus Polymixis; species Polymixis lichenea. The sequence goes on from OX420932.1 coordinate 491,546, forward strand.
ATTTACATTCAGCTTTTGCCCTTACCAACACTGCTGCTTCGATCTTAATTTTACGTATTTTATCCACTCTTCCTCTTTTTGGAAGCAGCATTCCACTTTTGACAAATTAAGAATTCATCTTCCTTCTAGACGCCTTTTAAATTATTTAAATTTCTCCATCCATTTTAAATGTTTTTGAAGTTCACGTTCGAAAAGTGCTGATTCTCAGCCTTATTTGAATAAATGACTTTTGACATGGCTGCCAGCCACACTACCCATTCATTTTGGTCAGCTCAGTGTTTCGGGGTTTTAATTTTTCTTCGAAATCTTTGAGATAGGTACGCCTATATAACAAATATACCTACCTGATAATGTTTATTTGCCAAAAACCTACGAGTAGTGTTTAATTTACGTTACAACAACATTAGCTATTGAAATATCAGTTTACCAGCCTAGTCTAAACCTCCCTATAGATTCACACCAAGGCTTCTTCTTCATTATTATGTTACCACCACAACACAAAGCGGTAACTGCGATCGAGTATTTGTTTCGATTATTTTCCCATTTCTTTCGACCAAAAAAAGTAACGAAATTGTAATCGAAATTCGGTAAGGATTAGGATTGCTAAACTTGCTTTTTAGTGTAAAAATATCCATATCTATTTAAGCATCTATTTCGAGTAAAGTCGATCAAGAGATCCAATTTTTTCAGCATCATTTGAATCTAAACCCTATTAGGGCTCACGACGACACAGTTTGGCTTGGATTCCTACTACGCAAGCGTTTCGCTGTGTTTGGAAGTGAAACAGGGATAAAGATATTGAACTTACTTATTGGTTTCATAATATCCAGTTCCTACTGTACTACTTCATATCCTACTAATATAATAAATGTGGATGTTTGTATGTTTGGGTGTTCAGATTTTTGGATGTATGTTACTCAATCATGCCAAAAGGGCTTAATGGATTTTTCCCACAGATAGCTTATAACCTGGATTAACATATACGATCATTTTTATCCCAGCAGTATGTTCCTGTGGGACAATTTCCGGACTCCACGCGGGCGAAGCCGCTGGCAAAAGCTAAGCTAAAACACATCACCGCAATGAAATGCCTAGTGTGTAAATAATAGTATCATGTACTTAGAACACTATGTAAACTATTCGGTACCAACCACGTATAACTGTGGTGGCATCTACACCGCCACATGCGAACTCCGCATCACATTTACGGCACGTCTTCCTGTATCGCGCCAGCAGGGTTTCATTTATCAATGCAGTGCGTCAACAATGCATCATACAAACATGATTGCAAAAATGTCAAGTAGTAAGATCATTCATGAACTATTTCAAGCATTCTTTTATCACCATTATTTATTTTATAAAACACCAATTCCATGTGACATAATTTTCAATTATTTTCCCGATGGCTAATAATTCCAATACAATTTTATCCGATTTAGATACTATGTCTGTGGCAAACAGCTATTTCTGTGACCCTGAAACTTGTAATACTGTGTTACATAGCTCTGAGAAATCTCTGAAAATCATAACACAAAACATTCGCAGTATTTACAAGAACTTCGATCATTTTCAGGCACAACTATCCAGATTCTCCTTCGACATCGACATTATAATCCTTACAGAATGCTGGCTTAATGAACACAAACCTATTCCCATTATTGAGAACTACGAATCTTTTTCTTCCAAGACCAGGCTTAATCAAAATGGAGGCATCGTTATTTATGTCAGGAAAAATATAAAATGCACTGTTGAAGAGCCGAAGTCAAATGACGCTAGTTTTCTATTGCTTCAAGTGTACCCTGATATAAACATATTAGCTGTGTATAGATCCCCATCAACACACTGCACTAATAGCTTTCTGAGCTCATTAGAATCAATAATACGTCCAATTAAAGCTGAACACATCATTATTGCTGGCGACATCAATATCGATATTAAATCGAACAATACTGACAGAAACAGTGCATCTTACCTAGATCTAACTGCAGAACTAGGGCTACTTCCAGCACACATTTATCCAACAAGGCTTGCAAACTGTCTGGATCATATTATGCTAAACACATCCGTCTCTGCTGCGGCATTTGTGATAGATTCAACCGTGACTGACCACGCCTCAGTCCTCCTAAGCCTTAGCTGCCTCAATGCTGACAGCAGCAGAAACAATGTGTTCAAGAAAATTGATTATGATGCTGCCCTAGTAAACTTGCAAGCTGTTGATTTTTCCTTTGTGAACGATGACTCTGACGCAAATGATGCCGCCACTCTTTTTGTTCATCACATTTCAAGTGCATTAACACAGAACTCGACCACAATCTCACGCCCCTGTAGGAAAAGATTGCTTAAACCCTGGCTTACCCCTGGTTTACTGCGATGTATCCGCCACAGAGATAAGCTTCACAAGCTCTTTACTAAAAATCCACAAAATATATCTGCTGAACTTATCTATAAAAGGTACAGAAACTTTTGTAACGCTCTCCTGAAAAAGTTAAAAAGGAATTACGAAAAATCTTTACTAGTAAATACAACTTCTAATAAAGATAAATGGAATGCCGTCAAATCCATTATCAGCACCTCCAAACAAAAAACTGCTGGCGATCACCTTTTAGTCCCACAGAAAAGTGGTTCAAGTGCTGTTAATCAGGTAAACTCCTACTTCTCTAATATTGGTAAGCAGCTAGCAGATAAAATAACACCACCTCAAAATTTTTATAAATTTGACATAACCCCCGCCCCAAATTCAATTGTGTTACTCCCGCCAGATGAAGCCGAGGTTGAAGCTTTGATAATGAATCTCAAGAATGACTGTGCAACTGGCTGGGATTCTATTTCAGCCAAGTTTCTTAAGTTCGCCAGACACATTATCGTTCCTCATCTGACCAAACTAATTGAGATCTGTCTTACCCAGGGTATTTTCCCGAATGTATTCAAGAAATCCCTTATTACTCCTGTCCACAAGGGGGGGAAGAAGGACGATGTTGGAAACTACAGGCCCATCTCAGTTCTTACGACCTTGTCAAAAATATTAGAAAAGGTCTTAAACAAAAGGCTCACAAACTTTCTGCATCACAATAAGACACTGTCTGAAGCCCAGTTTGGCTTTAGGTCGGGAAAAAGCACAGAAGATGCCGTATGTCAATTGGTAGATCATGTCACACTTAAAATAGACCAAAAACAGAAATGCGTAGGGATATTTCTTGACCTGGCCAAAGCATTCGACACCGTCATGATTCCTTTCCTTGTGGATAAGTTAGATAAGATCGGTATCCGCGGAAATGCTCTAAAAATTTTTAAGGATTTTCTTTGTGGCCGTACGCAAAGAGTTAAAATAAATGAATACGTTAGCTCTGATGCTTGGGTTACCTTTGGCGTTCCACAGGGCAGTATTCTTGGCCCGAGTCTCTTTTTAATTTATATTAATGACCTGTGTCAGCTGCCACTTGCTAATGGTAAGATATTTACCTACGCTGACGATACGGCGTTAATATTTGATGGGGGCACCTGGGACGAAGTTCGACGAAGCGCCGAATTGGGATTGCATAAAGTAAGCCATTGGCTAAGATCCAACCGCCTCACACTGAACCTTTCTAAATCCACGTTTCTCCAATTCTCTTTTTCTAAACTTAAACCTGTCTGTTTAGACATTAGACTACATGACTGCAACTTGGCTTCTTCAACGACATGCTCATGCACAGCTATCATTAAGTCTACACAAGTGAAATACCTTGGTGTGATTGTAGATGAAAGGCTTGGCTGGCGTCAGCACATAGACCTCACTGCAACGCGTATACGGAAACTTGTGTGGGCTTTTAAAAAACTTAGACACGTGGCCGACTTTGAACTCCTTCGCACTGTGTACTATGCGCTCGTGCAGTCAGTCGTGGGATATTGTGTTGCTGTGTGGGGTGGGGGATGCAAAACCTTTATGATTCGCCTGGAAAGGGCCCAGAGATCTCTTCTTAAAGTCATGACTTTCAGACCCTTTAGATTTCCTACCAGAGTCCTGTACGACAGGTGTCAAGTACTTACTGTAAGACAGAATTATATTCTGCAAATGATTTACAAGCAGCACAGTATTACACCTTATAATGCAGAATATAATAAGAAGCGCACCAAAACAAATGTTTGCCTACCTTTACGCTGTCACACGGCGTCCGCCAGGCGACAGCGGGTATATCTTGCCCCTTTTCTTTATAATAAGTTGAACAAAATCCTGAATATAAATCCCCTTACGATCCGTGACGCAAAAAAGAAGGTAAAGATCTGGCTACTGACACAAGACTACAGCGCAACAGAAGATTTACTGCAATCAACATAAATATCTAAGAACACAAATCATTGGTATTCACAGTTCACAAACACACACATACACACACACACACACACACACACAAACACACCCTCACACATACACACATACACACACACACTCATGCACCCCTTATGAAATGTTTTTGTTAATACTGACTATATGGTAGTTTTGTATTTTCTTTAATTTTATTTCAATCTTGATTATAGGTATATGTTTTCAATTCAATTCAATTTTAAATCAAATCAAATTTTGTCTAATTCCGGATTTTATTCTAATTCAGTTCTTTGATTTAATGAGATTGTTTAGTTTTTTTTCTTTAACTCTCATTACATTATTTTTAGTACATAAAGAACTTAATTTTAAGTATCGTATTTATATCACCGTTTGCTGCATAAAATCTGCTTAGTTCTAACCTAAATGGAAGAAGTCACTGGCTCCTGAAATACAGGTATTTTAACCTAGCTCTGGAGTCAGGGTCTCACATTATTCTGTAACCTGTTTTTATGGCAATAAAGAAATAAATAAATAAAAAAAAATAAAAATTAGACGTTATGTAAATCAGCATGAAATAAAACGTCAGATTGTAGATTTTAGTTTTAAATGTTGACGCTTGTGGCTTTATGTGTGATAACAACAGTAATGAAGTCCAAAATTGAAATACATAACACGAGTAATATGGGTGAAAATTATCCTAACTCAAGTGAAAACCCACCAAGCACAACAACTGCCTGGTCGGAGGATTCTCCCATTCTACGGAGGATGAGGAAACTTTTTACCTTATACCTCATACCTCTTTATAGCCACATGCTTGTAGATAAATCGTAGCAGGTTCAGATTATGTTATCAGATACATCCCTACACTCTATCTCCTTTATCCCTGTTTCTACTTTTGTGGTTCTTAGTAAAGCTTTGGCACAAACAACATTCTTTATCTTTCTGCTCAGTTCAATGCACATTTAATTGCATCCTAATAAATACTTTACTTGCAATTACCAACCAAGAGCTCTTTAAGCCGGAATCTGGAATTTATTGGCTTAGTAGGAGCGCAGGCAGTAGCCGTCTAGAGGATTAAGCTGCAGGCACACGCAAACTGTGATAGTTTATGTAGTACGAGTTAAAGAATAGCTCGTCCGATCGACTAAAATGGCCACACCAATAATATGAAGAAACAAAACAGCCGAGTTTATGATTGCTGTTTTGGAAGTATGCATCACAGAAGTTTAAATTGATGCAACTTAAGCCAGTGGTACCACAAATCACATGTCATTCAAATACATACATAACATCAAATGTGTTTATCGTTAAACATATTCAAGACACCATTCTATGTCTGCCATCTTCAAACGATAAACATAAATTAAACAATTTTTTAGGGTTGACGCTAAACGTAGCTAGTGATTTATGGTGCAAGTTAGCTTTACTGTCTATCCGGCTTCATACAACAGGAAACACCAAACGGCAACAAAAAAGTCACCAAGCTACGAAGTATGATGTGCAATGGCCCTATGCGTAACGCAGTGGGGTACGGACACCGAGCACCCAGCGCCCCGCGCCACTCGTAGTCTCCTAGCGCCATGCCGAGGATACTGGTAGTTGAGCTTGAGCCGTCGGATAATACTAACCTACCTACGGGCCACTCAACTGCATTGAACTAAGGGTATTATACGTTTATGTTGAGTACTCGTGTGTGCGGGTATATAGAGATTGGAATTATGTTGAAAACTACTTACATTATTACTATGTAGGTATTAATAATAATAATAATACATTTATTTACTCAAAAAAAAGGGAAACATTGTACACATTAAAAATACAGGTAAAGAAAAATAAGTACTATATCTACAAACGTGTGGGTGAGCACTGCTCTCCTAGCTAGTGTGACTGTTCCTAAATGACCCCAGGCCGATAAAATTTTTGTTTTTCCTAATTATGTTAATATTAGCTCTTAGGTCGGTTCCCGCTATAGGGGAAGGACCGCAACCCTCCCCGTACGGCCCTGTAGAGCTCGTCACCAGACCGGTCACTCTTCCACCGATTTACTTTATATGAATTCCGAATAGCCTTAAATTATACTTAAGAATTCATATTTATTGAACCATATTTGATGTGGTTTTAGAAAGCTAAATATCAGAGATACTCAAAGTACTTGTATTTCTAAATAAATGTACGAGTAACCCATACGCTAGCGTATCAGGTATCTGGTCAATCGTTACTCACACGATACTTCACGTCAACACTCAGAGAACTCAGGGCAACACTTCCATAAAGTGACGCAAGCTGCTTTTCAGCTACTTCACGTCGTCATGCTCTTTCGAGACATGGTCCCTAGCAGTTCTTTCGAACTGAGAAACGTGACGAAGCGGCTTTCCCTGCCGCAACCATGCGACGGTCCTTGTCTGACAATGGTGCGGCTAGTTCTTGCGGCAAATCGTCGTCATCATGCTCTTTTTGGAGACATGGTCCCTATCAGTCCTTGGACTGAATATGAGATAGATGTGGTCACCCAAACCCCTGGAAGTTCACCCGTTGCACAACAAGCATATCTGTAAGACACGTGTTCATGTCAATTTGACCGAATTATGGATCTGAGATCAAGAATATAATAGTCACGGATGACTAATAATAGTAATAATAGAGTTGAAAATCTAGATTCAAGAATAATTATTTAAGAGACGTTGAATAATCTCTCTAAAAGCTCTAGCATTGGTCTGAGCAAGAATAGTAAAATTCAAGAATTAATACTAAATGGATAAGGGTAGAGAATCAAAACCCAGAATTATTATTTAAATAGAATTGTGGATCAACCCTCATGAAAGTCTATAGACAGCCCCAAAGAGCCCACCCGTCACCACTTCCTAGTGTTTGAGCTGAGGAGAAGAAGTGGCGGAACAAACTCCCCAGCAACACGTATCTGTCTAATTAGTTATAAGAACTTTAATAACACTCTCAACCTAAGATAACTACATATTATAATGATAGGCCCACTCAGTCATACCAACAAACACAAACACATAATCCTCCTTCCTCACAGGTGAAGGCTAATATCTGCAATAAAGTTTTAATTATGTGGAGTGGTGAAGGGATCGTTACGCTTGCGCTTAATTTCATTATTTATAACTACGTTAACTTATCTGTTTATTATTTACCCACTTTAGTGAGACGGGGAACCGTTTTACAACGTTTGCCTCATTGTACGTGCTCTGTTAGACCTAACGCATAGAACCTCTGAGGACACTAGTACGATTCTAACGGAGCACGCTCCCTAAGCAGCAATTAAATGTCTTACTCAATCCTAAGACAGCGTACTGTGAAGTCAACTGTCATTGAGGAAGACAAGTTTTGAGTAGTTTTAAACACGTACTCATGTGTATGTCACCCTTGTGACTGTCTATCCCCTTTCTAGATATCACAAGACTAGCACAAGCGCACCGTAGACTCAGTCTCTAGCAAGACTCATTGCGATCGTTCTTGGTGCCTGCCGAAGTGGAATTTCGTCACTTCACATTTCTTTACTCTTCCCCATTTAGAGGATGCGGTGCATCCAGATTTCGTGTCTCGCTAAATAGTGACGATTCATAAATAGGCCTACAGAACGGCCGGGTGTGGGTTTTAACGAGACACGGTCCCTAGCGTTCTTAGAACGACTACCAATGCATTTTAGTGACAGTGTGTGATGCCTACCCCCACTCCCCGAAATGTACAATCACCAAGTCTCACGCAATACGTTCTGTGGCAAGACCTTTTTGGAAACAGAAATCATCACTAACGTTTGGTTGGTTTATAACGCAAACATAGATCGGCTTTATAGCCTAGTTTGATTGAAATGAGTTATTTACGGTTCTGCCTTCCCAAAGTGATGCGTCAATAGGTCAACAGTCGTCAAAAGTCAGAGCTTTATTGCTCAGTGTCAAGTTTAGCAGGAGGCCTTCCCCGTTTCCCTATAACCAACTGTAAATGACAAATATCTGCCGAGGTACGGATTAGGAAGGGGACACGCAATACAAGAGAAGATTACATGAATTGTAAAGTCAGTTGGCACTTAAGAGTAGTTACGCCATACTGAAATAAATGATCATTAATAGCACCACCGCGATATCACCAATCTGTTTGGTAAAATTTATAATATACAATCAACCTGCGAGAACAACAAAACGAGATCTCCGTTACTACAATGTACACACTATTACTAAAGATTGAAGTTGGCACTTACCAGGTAATTCCTTGGGTGAATTTGAATACAACTCACTTACAAAATACTGCGTCTATTACCAGTTTCTCCCTGCACCATCCCTCACAGCTCACCACACTATTTTTCCTCGCTTAGAATGTCTTGCCTAACTTAACTAGCCTGGGCTATCAACTCCCTCACCGTCCCTAACCGACTGCCCACAAACTCACTCTCTGAGATTCACGCGCCTTACGCCACTTACATTCATTCTAGACTAATATAGCCTAGTCTAAACCTGTACACGTATCAAGAACTTAACTAATTCTATAACTCTCTCACAGCGAGATCTATTTCGACTACCTCTTCCCGCGCTCTAAAACTCACTGTCTGAGATTCACGCGCCTTACATTCATTCTAGACTAATATAGCCTAGTCTAAACCTATACACTTATCACGCACTTAACGAAATACAAAGACATAGTCTCATAGCTCACGACTCCGTTCTCACTTCTCCAAGCGTATCCTCTCTCAACTACCTCCTACCGTGGTCTCAAACCAACTCCCTCAAACTTTCCAATCCCTTCCCCATCTTCAAAATCCCCACGCCTCAGCCCAGCATCGCTTTCCCAGAATAGTTTTATCGCTGGTTCTTTTGTCTCATTTTTTTAATGGATTCTAAGGGTACGCTTGGGCTCAGTTATGGTATCCAGATGCGGCCAATCCGTCCGCTGCTTAGAATTTGCGAGAATTATTGCTTCTTTGAGGGACGTAGTTTATTGAGTTCTATTGTTAGTAACTGGCATAAGTTCCTTAATGGGTTTCTGAGATTTCTAAATTGTTTTAGAATTTTAAAGAAATAGGATTATTTATTAGGGTCGAGTTCTCAGATCATAAAGTTGCGACTTAATGTGTTTTCTAAGAGGCTCGGGAACACGTGTGACGATTTTAGAATAATGATAACATTGCGCCATTTAATAGATGACAGACAGTCACACTAGGTTATGAAAACCTGTGTTAAGGAGAAGCAGTCCGGTCCCCTAAGGTATAATGACGTAAAGGTTACATAGTGCTTCTAATGGTACTGTTACAACTATGAAGTAGTGAGATGGGTAATTAAAGCTACGGATACGTTTTTTTTTTTTTTTTTTTTTTTTAACCTTGAAAATGAAATAATTTTTAAGGTAAATAAATGTGTGGTGTGTGTGTGCGCGTTTGTGTGTAGTTGTTGTGTGTGTGTGTAAGGGTGAGAGTGTGTGTGTATGAGTGAGAGTGTGTGTGTCATATTTGGTAGTCCATGTTGTTTATATTTTTGTGTTAAGATTTTTTCTGTTTCGTCATATGACTTGTTTTGGAGGTACGATTGGACAATCTTTTTGCATTTGTGATACGGTAATCCGTATATTTGACACTCTTCGTTTATTTTATTATATAGGAACGGACCAAGAAAATAAAAAAATCTCTTTGCAAACGTTGAGTGTACTCGCGGCAGGGTGCATATCTTATCTTTTCGACGTTTACTACGTTTTTTATTTTCTATAATTCGGTATGGGGTTTTGCGGTTTTGGAGAATGACTGTCTGTAGTATGAAGTGTTGGCGAACATTCAGAACTTTGCAGTGATTGTATAGTTGGTCGGTTGGAAAAAGAATAGGACGAAAAGTGGCCACTTTCAAAATTGCCCTATGTGCTACTTCTAGCGGCTTGAGAGTGGTTTTTGCTGCGCCGCCCCAACAGGAAATACAATAAGTTAAGATGGATTGACAAAGTGCGAAATAGACATTGCGTATTATAATGGGATTGGCAATATACCGAAGAGTTTTGAAGATATATATCAGCTTGCGAACTCGTCCAGTTAGCAGACCATATTATGATATAGTCAAATGTTATTCCTGCCTGCTGGTCATTCTACACATAAGTACCAGCGTACCATGTATGCATGTTTAGACTATAATCGGCCAACACCACTATGATACTTTACTATTACATTATGATATTATTGCTTAAACTTCCATGAAATTAAAATTTTCTGTTGAAGTCTCGTGTGTACACAAAACAATTTAATGAAAGCATAATGATATGTATGTCGCATCATAGTGGCCGAGATGCAACTATTTTATTGAGTGAAAATACATGCAAATCAAGTCGGTAGATGAAAACAATTGCCTAAATATTGCTGTCATATACTACCTAGTTCGTATCTACGTAACGCCAGAGAGAAGATGCAAAAGCTGTGTAATAATTTTTTTAAATTACCAGGATAAATAAACATTAAACCATTTGAATGTAGGACTCATAACTTTTATTAAAAACGGTTTTAACTGTTTTGTATAATAAAGGTTGTAATATTTATGACAAACAAATTTAGGGTATATTGTATTTAGGGACTTCTATTTTATGGCATGTTATATTATGTGACATTAAGTTCGGACAAGCTATGATTCGGAGAAATGATGGTTAGGACAAAAAAAAATATGGCACTTTAGATTATGGATAAAAAAGTTAGGAAACATAATAAAGAACCCTCTCAAAACGGTAAAAGAAAACATCTTGAGGAAACTGGTATGTCCTAGAACCAAAAATTCGAAGATATGTGATATCTACCAACCCGCACTGGGCCCGCGTGGTGGATTACGGCTCACTCCCTTTCACAGAGAGAAGGCCTATGCCCCAGCAGTGGGAACGTTATAGGCTGATTATATAAATGGCACAACAAACTTGCGAACGCGCTCGACTTAACAAAGTTAATCTGTCTCCACTCCCGGCGCTCGCGGCGTCTCAATCCGCTCTTCAGTACATCTACAAAAGGCTACTTATTTAGTGCGTTCCTCCCGCAACTACGATGTGATGTGGTACGGGGGGCGCGCGACAACCGGCTTAACCGGCGAATGTGTTGCGGCTTTTACACGCCGTATCGAGTCTTTTTCAGAATTTCCGTGTGACGTGCTGCTTGAAAGAAATTTATAGGAACCGGATTAAATGACGCTTGATGTGTGCTTTCATTAAATTTGTAAATTTTTAATGACTAAATTTGGATAGGTTCATGGCTGTTGATTTTATACTGCGTGTTTGGTGGAATGTTAAAGAGAATATGTACTCGTACATGCCATAGCAAACGCAGGCCAGTGATTACAGCGCTGTTGGCACAGAGTTGCAACGCGATAAATCTTGCAAACTATGCTAATCTCTGCCCCACATACGTCTCTAGTACACTTATCCTCAAGAATATGCTTCACAATGACCTCGCGCGAGTTCGCTTCGTTTCCAAAAATAATAATAAACATCTTAAAACAGCAGTTACAATCGCATTATTTCTTATGAGGACGGTGGTGAAATTATATTCCTAGTTCGTTCATTGAACTTAGTTATGAAGTGGGAACATCGCATTGATCTTTAAAATAATCGGATCCGAGTGTTTAATTAATGTTTTATCTGGATCACTTGGCAGGGTATATTCTCTTCTGTTCATGAGTTATATGAAGAGAACTTTTCCACTTTACATCGAAGACTTCAGTTAGCTCACGCTACTGAACAATAGTCAGACATAAAAGACGAAACCAAAATGCTGGAATTCCATGAGGAGTGATACTCATGTGTATTTTTGGAGAACACAAATATATACACGCGGCGGTGTCTCCGCGAGTGCCATTAGCTGGTGTATGTATCAAAATAAGTAATTTATCCTCATTTCGTTTGCGAAGCTGGCACAAAAGAAACCCATTAAGAGACCGGTAAACACCTGAAGGCAATTCTCACCGAAATTACCTTCCGCGCGTTTGGATGAGACAATAGCGCCCCCTCCGAGCCCCGACCCCCCGTCGTCGCCTTAGGGCCGCAAGGTAATACTTTCTTTAAGATCGGTGATAATAATTAAGAAAAGACTTGTGATAGATGGCTTTGCTCCAAGAATTACCCGAGTCATGGAGCTAAGTATATTAACTTGAGTCAAGCAAAGCAGCTTGGAAAAGACGTTCTGGATTATGGCTCTAACACCGTTTGTGACATAACTGAATTAACTTCATTTCCCAAACAAGTATAAGTACATATATTCGGAATTCTTAGTACCGTAACAGTTTACCAAATGATTGTGTCGCACACATTCTTCCTGATTATGTCCCACCACCTCCCTTCACCTCCACTCAAATGGAAGAAACAGAAGCAAGACGTAGTAAACTCATTATAGTGAAAAACGTTTCCCATAAAGTCAAACACCCTGTTGCCGAAATATTATTAGAAGCGAGATATCGCTCGCAGTGTTGATTAGTTGAATAGAAAATTTCGTAAAAGGTACATAAATGTTTTATGAACAAATTTTGTTCAGTTTAATTAAGGCTAGGAGGTGGCGAGGTGGTGTGACAAGGGAGCCTACCCCCCGTAGGGCCCCCTTGTCAACTGTCGCAGGACCACCGCTGGCACGGCGGTGGCGGCCACTTACAAAAGCAAAATATTTTACAAAGAGCCTTTTAATAGAGTACACTAAACTTGTTCAAAATACGGGTTAATACTAGAGCCGTGTTAGCGCAATGCAATACACAAGTTACATGTTGCATGACAGAGCACGGTTATTGCAAGCCATTTGCTGTTTTAAATCGGGTGATTTGAGATTTTTATTTAGGTTGAATTACTTACCTTATTAATAAAACACTCAATGCTTGTATGAAATAACGTTCAGACGACATCACTTACAAAACTAGAATTTCCAGTTTCTTCTCACTTTTTTTCCGTTTTTTACATAATATAATGCTTAGGAAAATAAATCCTCTAAGAACGTGGATATAATAGATAAACACCTACACATATATATTTCCGGCTCATATTCCGGACGAGTCAAGTCCACTCAGTGGCATTGAGGGCGTGTCGCGCCCGGGATCGGTTACAAGGTGTGGGTCGTAATATAATGTTGTCCGAGAGCACGTGACGACGTGAGTCCTCCTCACGGCTACATCACAGTAGTGTGTACATACCAAAGGTCGCAAAACAAACAGAATGTTATAACATCCAAATTAAATGTAGACGACAAGACAAACATGGCAGTAGAAGTAATAATAAAGTCTTAGTGTTAATTTTTCAGGGGTATTAGAAGTGAGCGCACCTCGTCGACCGGCTGGAAACTGAAGAGTCCTAATGATAATTTTGTTTTTTGTAAAATATTATCTACTACCTATATAACCTACCCCATCCCCCTTCTTATGGATGGGATCCTCTTCCCCTCCCCAACCTCTTTCCTATCCTACTACATTATCTTATATTATCTGTTAGTTGGTCACTTCAAGCCCATGTTGTACTGTCAAGGACTTGTTTGCAAGGTGTGTATCACGTGTCACACAGGCGAAAATTCAACAAAAGTCGGACAAAATCTAAATATTCATGATTATTCTATAAAATGGGCTTATAAGGGTAGGTATGTGATCTTAAACACTTAAATATAATTATTTAACATTTTTATTTTACATCATCAATAAAATTTGGTTCATCCAATAGATTTAAAACGACACACACAGAACACAAGCAAAATACAAACAGAACACACACGAAACAGATTTTTTTAGGATTAGTTTCCGTAGTCCAGTTATAAAGGGATCGGAAGACACCAAAAGTCTTTTAAAAGAGACTTCCATGGCTAATTTTTGTTTTACGTAGACTGCGTCCAATACAGAAGTGGTCACTAACAAAAGACAATTTTGTTAAAGCGTCGCTTACGGTCGCATAAAACTGTGATTTTATATTTAAAACAAAGTCCATACTCTCTAAAAATACTAATATAAAAGCCGGATCTCTCGGGATGTTACACTTTACCCTTTTGTGAAGTTTAAAAATATACAAAAGTATACAATGTCAGAGTCATTATTTTTTTTAATTTAAAATATCAACCATTACTATCAAAAGTAGATATTAAAAGTAATTTATTACTTCCTAGAAGCGAATCCATCGAAAAAACAAATAGTTAGAAACATTTTCAATCTTAAACACATCCGCTGTTGCTCAAGCCGAACTTTGGGCTGAGACGTAGGTGGCAAAAGATTCGCGCCGCTTGCGCAGGTATTAATATTGTCTATCAGACTTGTCGGTAATACCGGTTTCTATTTGTTTGGAGTACTTTTAAGTTTTTAGGTTTTGTCCGACTTTTATTGATTTTTCGCTTGTGTGCGTGTGCCGCATGCACCGTGCGCTCTGTATATACCGGCTGAAATTTTTTAGCGTCTGGACAACAATATGACGTTTTGTGTAAGTAGAATAGAACTCATATACCCTAATATTTACCTGGTACCATTTATTTAATAAAAGTTCCGAATATCCTTAAAATACATGAAAAAGAATACATCCTACGGCACTCGCGTAAAACTAATATTATCCAAAATAGGTAATAGTAAACGGCGTCAGCTGCGATTGCACATGAATGAAGCATGATGGAAGTGTGAGCGAGACGCTAGCATTAACTTCGCTCTCCTGCGCACAGGACGATACCGCCTGATCCCTACACACTCACGCACACATTTGCGCGTGTATCTACATACGTCACCGTGCTGTATGTAGTTGTAGTAGGCAAATAATTTGATACACTGAGTGACGCGTGTCTTGAAACCGTAAACCAAATAAATTACGTCTCGTAAGATCGGTAAAGCTTTGATAGAAATGTAAACAAACCGCTGATGTTAAATACTTATAACAGTCACTCACATTCATATGTATTTCGAAGGTTTTAACGTGATGTGTAATAAAAAAGGATTCCAACAAGATTGTTTAATCCAAATCGGATACTACAACTTACTAGGCTTATTTAAAGATCGTAATCAACTTATTTACAAATAATTACACTGATAAATTTTTACACAACCGACTTCCAAAAAACACTAAAAAGTGAAAAATAACTTTAATTTCGGAAGTCGGTGACTTTGGATATGTATTTTAATTTTTTGTCACCGCCTTCCGAAATTAAAGTTATTTTTCACTTTTTAGTGTTTTTTGGAAGTCGGTTGTTTACTTTTTTGAAAAAAGTTTTTTATTTTTCACTTTTTAGTGGTTCACATGTGCTTACCCCTTCACAGCGTACCGGCGTGATGTTATGTTATTAACTGGTGTAAACAATTGACAGACATGAGATTTCAGCAATCCCTGTCCATTTGCTATCATTTATTGAGGAGTTCCGTTGCCTATCTCCGAAGTTCTTCATCAGGTCTTCACCAAATTGAAATGGAACCACTCCGAGAAAGTACTCTTCCAAAAACTACACAAATTGCTTCAAGTGTGCCTATAAAATTTGAAGAGTTCTCTCTATTTCTCCAGGATCCCATCATCAGATCCTGACTTGATGATCATGGGACCACCTGGGAAGTATACCCTTTCGAACAAAAAAAATATTATCCAAATCGGTCAAGCCTTCGAGTAATCGGGGAACATACATAAAAAAAAAAAAAAAAAAAAAAAAAAAAAAAGGTTCCGACGAATTGAGAACCTCCTCCTTTTGGAAGTCGGTAAAAAATTACAGAAAATGAGTTATTATTTACAAGAAAAAGTACCTTTTCAACGATATTGCAATATTTGTTCTAAATGTCCACCGTTTCTTTCTAAACACAAACTCCCACGTTTTTGCAAATTGGTTGTTAGACTCCTAAGCGTGTCTCTGTCACTTTTCAGAATATTAAAAACGTCTATTATTCGCTGTTTTAACTCATTTACACTACGAGCTTCTTCGGTGTCCACTAAGCGTTTTAGTTCAACACACAAATAAAAGTCTAATGGCGTTAGGTCTGGTGATCTCGCCGGCCAGTTCACAGGTCCACCGGGACCTATCCACTTATCACGGAATTCACTATCTAAATACGCGAGCACAGATCGCTCGTAGTGAGCTGGACACCCGTCGTGCTGAAAGTACATGTCCGGCAGATAGTCCAGAGGAACGTCTTCCAACATTGTGTCGATAACGGACTGTATAATTTCACGATACATTATCCCTGTCAATCGACCTTCGATACAAACTGGACCCATTATGCCAACGTGTATTATCCCGGCCCAAACATTGACACTGAATAGAACTTGATGAGCGTGTTCGTTTATTTTAAGTGTGTTTTGAAACTCCACCATTGCTCGTTGTGTAGGTACGTTGTAGATACCAGTGCGGGTAAATATGGACTCGTCGCTCCATAGAATGTTCGCCTGCGGGTGGAGTTGGAGTATGCGTACGTCATTATGAAAACAATCACTGGGCGGTCGAAGCACACACGGTTCAAACGTAAAAAAACAGCGATCGACGTCACGCTATAGCTAATTGCAGGTGACTAGAGAGAGAGAGAACACGAGACGCGGTACTCGGTTCGAAAGGCGCGCGGGCGGGAGGGGATGCGCATGCGGTGACACGTGAGCGGTACGCCTAAGGAAAGATATTTTGCGATAGTAGTTACCTATCTCCGGCCAGCTTCAATCAAAGGATTCAATGTCGCTACGAATTCATTGATAATTTCTGCGCGTAGAGTAGGGTGCCTATAAGTTGGGTTTTGATATTATTTGCCGATATTTTTACTCTTTTTTATTTTTATTATTTTTTAAATTTTAGTATGAAAAGTTTACTACAAATAAGTAATAGTATTTATTGATAGGTTCATTTCATGTTAGGATTTAAAAAAAAAGAAGTGAAATTTCTATACCATAGGCTTCTACTCCGTTCACCTATTATGCCCTATTTTTTTCCAGACGGTAAAAAAAATCATACTGTATATAGATTCGGGAAAATGCATGCGTTTGTATCAGTAGGTATTTGTACCCTTTTCGTTCGTTTGATTCTTTTACAGTCATTGTACCACTGCCCCCTGAATAATGTAAGTGGGCACAATGAGCTACCTAGTTGGTTTATTAATTTTAAATTATACCTTTTGTTATGGAGGAGTCCAAGAGACCGTATTGTGTTTGATAAACGGATAAATTGATAGTAGTAGGGTTATTTTTACCGACTTCAAAAAAAGGAGGATGTTCCCGATTCGACTTTATGTTTTTTTATGTTTGTTACCTCAGAACTTTCGACTGGGTGAACCGATTTTGATGATTTTTGTGTGGTCCCATTTCAATTTCATATGTATCTGTTGATGTGTTTCGGAGACAGACAACGGAACTCTTCAAAAAATAACAGTAAATCAAGGGCGATAGCTGCTATCGCATAAATATGCATTGGTTTGACCTCAAGGATAATTAAATTTTATATTAGTGGGGTAGGTACTATAACTAAAAAGAGAAAAATAAAAACATTTCCAAAAAAAAAGAACAACCGACTTCCAAAAAAACACTACAAAGTAAAAAATAACTTTAATTTCGGAAGGCGGTGACAAAAAGTTTAAATACACACAAAGTCACCGACTTCTGAAATTAAAGTTATTTTAACTTTGTAGTGTGTTTTCGGAAGTCGGTTGTTTTTTTTTAATGCAAATCATACACAAGCGTGTTCGCTTGGCATTATGTGTAGATCTCCTAAGTGGATTTATGCTTCGACCTCGTCGGCAAATAATCCCAAAATAATATATCTTACACACGAAGACAGTGAGTTGTCTTACTTTCATTCAAAACAAAGAAAACTACAACACTCTTCGTATTATAGAGCATCGTCGTATCGCCAATCCTGTAGACCGCAACAAGGAACTCTCTACGAGATTAGTGACCCGTATCGAGCTGAAACAGATTCACATCGGGGCTTTAGTATGATCAGTAGTGGACGAGTGAATACGAACTGTGAAGAGATAAATGTTGCAAACCAAACCTCGCATCATACAGATGAACCCGTAATTACCTCATACATAACCAAACAGACTCGAAGCACACTCGTAGTTATTGTAAAATAGCAAATCCTGGTGGATGTGCGTTCGTACTTGTGCTACGGTAAAGTTGCTACTTACCTCCAAAAGTGAGTTGTCACTTTTCCATTTCAACTGCTATGCTACATTACGATTTGAAATTCTAGTTTCGAATGTTTGAACACACACTATAACGTATTGACTATTTCAACTACCTATGAATTATCATAAAACATTATATTAAAATATTATATTTTTATTTGAAATCATAATGTGGCATCACAGCTGAAGTGGAAAAATGTCAACTAACTTTTGGAAGATACTGTACATTTATGGTGCTTTCAACATCCAAACTTCAGTTGTGCTATAAAAGAAAGACTCCATTACCAATGTAAGGTGTGTTTACCCACTCGGAGCAAGAAGCAATAATGTACAGGGTTGGAAAATGCTATTGTCTCCAACTTTACCCGAAAAATTCTACTTGCGTGAGAAAATAAAAATCAGATACGTTTTGTGTTGTTGCCCCGCAGCTGAAGTAACTCCATTCAGCTTATTACGAAGACCTTGGCGATCCTCACACGACACCGAGAATGGGTCCGAAAATTGAATCCCAATAATTGTATTTGGAATGGGCAAAACCTCAAATGTTAACATTCTTTTTGACTCGAACAAAGAATAATAGAACAAAACAGACAATCGTGAAAATAATTCAAAAGATACTTGCAGCGAGCTGCGAGTGCCCGGTGCACGGGCCGGCGGGTGGGGGGACAGTCATCTCTTTCAAAGTTTGCTTGTCTTGCAAGTGTATGTTGCAGAATTATGCGGACAATTTTCTCAGTTTGTTTGTTCAGCTTTCAAGTAAAACTATGAAAGCAATTTGTAAAATTTAGAGAAATTTTCCCCGCTTAGTTTTATAATGTTTCTGTGCGGCGCAGCGTCTTCTTCTTTCACAAGTTTTAGTTGAAGTGAGAAAGTTTGGCAATCATTTTTAATGGCTTATTATTTGTATATTTTATAGGTACCTACTATCTATCATAAAATGTTTACATAATTTAAAAGCTAAGTCTTAAAGTAATAATATGTACACTAGGGATATTAAATTACAACTATAAATAAGTAATCTAAGAGAGGGTCCCTTTAACGTACCTAAATGATTTTTTAAACGTATAGGTACCTATTAGTTTGTTTGCCATAGATTTGATTGATAGACACTAAATGATTTTTTAAACGTATAGGTACCTATCAGTTTGTTTGCCATCGATTTGATTGATAGACACAGACGATTGTATTCCAGGTAGTTGCTCGAAAACTGAGCTATTGCGGGAAGTATCGGTGTCTACTGAAACAAGGTGTACTCGAATGGGTACTTTTATTAATTTAACTGAGAGGTTTATCCACCACGTAATCTATAACTTGAAACAGCTTCAGCAGCCACATGCAATTCTAAAGCTCCATAAATGTTTCTCTATCTTTCAATTCCCTGCTAGCATAACTCAAGCTCAGCTGGAATTGCTCGTTTAATATAGCTACATAAGCGCACCAGCTATCCGAGTTACATGCAATAAAAAATAATGTTCACAATCACATGGACGCAAATGATATTTGTGTTGTAACGAGCACAAGATTGGCACACCCCGCACTAACTGCTCTTATTTGCGGGAGGTTGGGAAACTGCCACTGATTATTATGAGAAAATATCCCTAGATATAAATGAGTATGCGTTTCCCATGGCTGTTGGGATATACAATGGTAGAAATAATGTTACATGGGCTCGTATTCCGTATACTTGGTAGTTTAGTACGATACACAATGACATTCACATAATTTTGTGAGTAAAATGCGGCTCTACAACGTAAGTACATTAAGTTAAGTGTTTCGTAGGGAAGAAACAGCAGCACAGTAGCTATGAGCAAAATATAATCAAGTTAATGGTATGCGTCCCACCGCATAAGATAATGCCGCAGCGCTCAGGCGCGGTATTATACGTTGCAGGTAATGTCTCGCCTACACCGAGCCGAGAGCGGCCCCACTGCCGCTGCCGAGCTCCCCGCATTCCGAGCAAATGTCTCGAGAGACGCCGCCAAGCATGTCGCGATATTTAAAACATTTTGAGAGGAACTTATGAACATTATGTACCTGTAATGTAAAGTTAAGATATTTCCAAGTTACGTCGTAGTGAACGCGGCTAAGCCTAGATAAGTTTTACGTTTTTTTTTAATATAACGAAACTCCAAATTATTTTCGACAGTTTATTTATTCACCATCAACTTGTACAAGTCTACTATTCAACGACGTGATGTCGAATCAGAACAAACAAATGTTCACATAGACTAAGTCATTTGAAGTGCCGTTTGGATGAGCGCGAACAAAGAGTCGCATACAAACAGTGCAACTGCAATTACGTCCGTGTTCGCGCGGCTATATGTGACTGTGTGCGACTATCTGCAACGCTATCAGTCCGTACGTCACGACATTATTGTGCATCGCGCGTTAATGGCACGATGATAATAATGTACCGTAGAGAGTACCGATACAGTTATTGTTATGCGAAAATGCTGTCCCAGGACCAAAATCAATAGAACAAAGACTGAGAACAGGCAAGTTATTTTGATACTTTCAGTGAACAAAAATGTTCCAATAAATAATTCGGACTCTTCCATTTGCTATTAATCTAAATCTTAGTACAATTTTAAACACAGGTTCAGTAATCCCAAAATAGCTGTTTACTACAAATAATAATGTAATAACTCCCCTTCTTACTCCTGGAGTTCTTAATGGGTATTACTGTAATAATCTACCCATTATAATGGACCGCAATTTCCACTGCTTTAGAATAGATATAATATATACACAATTTCAGCTCCGGCTTATGTCTACGACATGTTTAATAAAGTACGTCCCACGGACGGGACGGATCAATGACGCACCTGTTGTTATATCACAAAGGAAAAATTATGAGCTCTGAGACTGTTGGCGACGAATAATGAGACGTAATGTTTATTATGTCGTGTCCTTGCGCTGCGACACGTGGCATGCGACAGAACACGACACGACTCTCGTCTTAAATTCTCTTAGAATAGGGAAACGGAATAATATTTGGCTCCAGAGTTAATTGAATGAGAACACGGATTACTGTTGTATAAGTAATGTAATGAGTTTTCAGACCGAATGAATATTAAGAAAAACTGTTATGCACGACCGAGGACCATTGTATGCGCCAGCCCCAGATATAAAATGACGCAATGTATAACGAACAACATTGAATTACCATTTCTCAGTGTAAGCCGCTGCGTCTTTATGAATGCCTGGTACTCCATACACGAAAATACGAGGGAAATAAACCTCTTCCCGATCTGTAAGGAGGCCGAGTTCTTGGAAACTCCTTATTATAATATCAAACGAGTACACTTGAACGTTCGGATGTGGGAATTATAAAGGAATATTTTTTGCTTCTTATTTATCTTAGCATAAGTGAGCTCGAGAGATTTAAAATACGAAAGAAGATATTGTTGTTGACTGTTGTTACATCGTTATCATTAAAAGTTAAATATACACGAAGTTTTAACGACGTTCTCTCTTTGATTATCTGAAGCGGAAGAAAAGTTAAGTATTAAAAGTTGCAAAATGATGCGGGTGACTACTCTTGGAATCCTCGGATACAGAAAAGGATTATATAACTCATGATTGTCTAAGTTTCCACATAGAGGCAACCATGGCATAGATACAGTCTAAACCATGAAATATAATTTTGGTGACTGGCTCACATAAGCTGGCAGAGCCGGGTATTTATTACACGATATTATTAAGCAGCCTGCCGTAAACCTCCTGCACTTTTAACACGATGTATAAATCCTAGCTAAAAACAAGCGTGTTTCATATAACCGCTTGCCGGCGCGGACGCGATCCAATTAGGTCGCCATCGCCAGCGGTAATCTACGCGCTAACTACGGTCGTCACATTACTGTACTTACGAGATTATATCGTAATATTGTGTCTCGCAGAATATTGGAAAAAGGATGATGGAGATAGATTTTAATATGACATGTTTTTAACTTTTGTCTAAAAACTGTGTGACCGTTGGCTGGACTCACAAGAACTCACTGCTATTGACACTCGATTTTAGAAAATACCTTTTTAGAAACTATCCCAGTACCACGAATTATGTTTTTTATTTGCAAAAACAATAAAACAACATGACAGCAGCCTTTTCATATCACGAAAACATTTATTTAATTCCAGGTCAAAGGCACTGCGCAATATAAAACGGTATTTCTAACTTGTCTTCGCAATAATCCGCCCGCACACGAAAATAATAATTTATCAAATGTTATTTCGAAACATAGCTCCATTGTTTAAAATATATCTGTAAACCGTTAATGACACAAAAGCCCTTATCAAAGACCTTTGCTAACTTGTTTAATTTGTTTATTAACTTGGGACTTTGAGCGCCACAAAGTTACATCTTTGCTGCCAAAACACAGGCTCATACAGAAGGTTCACTTCATTTGAGCGCGTCAGACTGAGCTAGTTTACTTTAAAATTCGCACAGATCTTTTATGGAACTATCGCTTCTTGTAATTATAGCTTATATCACAGTACCTAGTTAGTTTCTATGATTTGCTCTTGAAAACCTAGGTTTTTGTTAGCTTTGAGAGTAACTGAAGTAATTAAAATATTACCTAAGACGTTTACGGTGAGCTTGTTTTTAATACGTTAACTGGCAAGTTATCTGAGGATCTGACAACTGTCTAGCTAGAGTATCCTTTGTGGTTGCATTTATTGTGGTTCTTATTTACTTGCTTTTTCACGTTTGAAACTGATAGCTTTCCTACAACTTCATAATTGTTATCGAATTGTATATACTGAAGCTTCTGCAAGACGTGGTTGTGTTCCAAGTGTCAGTATCGTACTGGAGCCGGCGCTTGTGACGTCACAGATCCCGACCTTGTGAGATTTAATCGTGAGTTTTTAATTTTAGTTGTTAACGAGTTTCAAGAGAATTACTCACGGCTCGTTGCAGAAGTTTCCAACTCGCTTTGATATTGGAAATGTTAGATGGGTAATTACCCTTGTACATTAATATTCATAACTTCATTAGTGCTCAGTGGCGATTGGGTAATGAAATTGCGACACTATTCTTACGCAAAAAATCATCAAGTATCAACAGTTGATTGAAACTTTGGAGAAGCAAAGTCCTTACTTTCACGAATTTAATCCTTAATGTTATGTCGTGTACTTACAACCTTATTGTACTTTATTTATTACGGTTGAAAACACAAACGCTAAATAAACACAGTGGCGCTATTTCGCAGCTTCTGCAGTAAAATATTTTCACCAATAATCCCGGTTTAAATCATCATGCTGGTGGCAATAAGTCTTGTATTATTCATCGGCGAAATATCGGCACTGATAAAAATTATGGGATATTCGCGCAGACGTCGTGCAGACACACAGTCGCACTGTCAGCATCACTTGTCTACACGCCAGATATTACAATAAAATATTTAAGACAACAGCCGAACCCATATCACAATCAGCGATTGTTGAATTGGGATCTATTTTGATTGCTGTGTTCTTTGAGAAATTATGTACCGACATTGAAAGTACCTAGGCTGAATATTCTACGTTATTAAATTCACTTGTTTAAAAAGACTTAAGCTGCCTACGTTGCACACCACGATAAAAAGCTTAGCCAGCTCGCGTTTCAGGCTACGAACCTTCTTGCTTAATTGCTCTTTTAAGCTGTGTATCATCCAATTTGTTAGAGCTTTTGCATCTGAAATATTATATTTTCTATAGGTACTCACAAATTCATCAGCTCTAAGCCCTAATTGCGTAACACATTATCAATCAGAATCTCAAGAACTCCTTTGCTTTTTTTTTTCTGGGTGGGCAATCATCAAATGAGTTCTCCCACTCTGGGTGCAGGAGAAGGGCGTGTCAGACTTTTAAAGACTAAAACTCACCCGTGTTCCATCAGTTGCCTGTGTGCCAGGGGCCGCGGTATCTCTTTCGAACAACCCGCACCCCTGGCAGGCATCGGCCCTTGCGGGCCCATCAGTTGTTGCTGACATCTCTTTGAGGCGCGCGTGGAACACAACGCGCCCGCAGCGTCGACCCGGGCTTGGTGATTACCGGACAACGAGCTACCCATTACTCGCTTTCCGCAAGCCCGCGCCTACGGTGGCCTAAGCCTAGGATTCCCGACGCCCAGGACGTCTCCAGCGAAGGCTACGGCCGTGAGGGCACATGTACTGCCTCTCCATCACGTGCGCCGCCTCCCTCTTTGCGAGCATCACTGCTTCGCTGAAGGAAGTGACTGCTAGCCATGCCCTCTTGCTCAGTACCATGGCCTGGACCAGGGCCGGTCGCGAGAGATCGCTGCCGCCGATCACCTCCATGAGGACACGGCAGTGCTCCGCCCAAGCCAGGCAGACCTCCACCATATGCTCCACCGTGTCCTCAGGGCGATCTTCGCAAAGGAAAAGCCGGGCGTTTCCTCCCGCCTTACACGAAACAGGAACCTCCCGAAACAGCCGTGTCCGGTGAGGGCTTGTGTTAGGTGGAAGGTAAGGATGCCATACCATCTCTCAAGCTACTCCTCAAAGTGGCATGCCCAGCACTGGGTTGTGACAATCGTAATCTCCACGTCACCATGTGATCCCGCCGGAGCTCTATCCGCTGTGCCGTGATTTCCCGCGGCAGCGGAGTTACGCCCCGGCGTTTGGCCTCCTCACGCCACTTTGAAGTATGTGCGAGGACCTTTGTCTCCAGATCCCATGGCGGCAATCCGGCAAGGAGGCCCGCCACCTTACCGGAGATCGTGTGGTATCCCCGTACCATCCGGATGGCCATGACTCTGTGGGCCGCCTTCAACCGGCATGCTGGTTGGCGCCTTAACGTAGGCGCCCACACCGGTGCCCCGTATAGGGCTATGGCCCGCACGACCCCCACGTAGAGCCTCCGGCCGGAGGCGTTCGGCCCCCCTAGATAGGGCAGGAGCCGCTTCAAGGCAGCCGTGGCCCGCTCCAGTCTGGGAGCCTAACGTCAGAAATGCTCCATGAAGTTTCACCGGCTGTCGGGGACGAGTCCTAGCTACTTCATCGTCGACCCGACGCCGATGTGAAGCCCTCCCGCCGTTATCTGGGAACCCGTTGGTGGCGCATTCCGAGGACCATGAAACCACATGGCCTCGGACTTGTGCAAGGCCACGTCGAGTCTCAGCTGCTGGATCTTTTCTACGATTGTCACAACCCCGTGTGTCGCTAAGTTGGCCGCCGCCTGGTACGACCTCCCTTTCGCCAGGCAAGCCGTCGGGTCCTGGGGTGGTATTCTTGGCATTCAGCCTACGTACCGCCACTCTCAACTCTACCTCGGTCAGCTCTGGAGATCGATTGGAGAGGCTCTGGAGAGGATCGATCACCGCAGGAGGCGGAGCGTTGGGTGGGAGAGCATGCTCCCCTCGCGAGGGGAACAGAGCGCTCACAACGTCTTGCACGAGCAGGGGCCAGAGACTGCGCCAGCGGGGGAGCCCACGGGCGGATTTTGTCCCGCACCATTTTGTAGGGCGTCCCCACGGGTCTCTGTTCAGAGTCTCCAGCGACTCCTCGCGGGCCAGTAACCTGGCCCACAGGATCTCCGCTCAGAGGGTGGTGTTTGCCGCTCTGTACCCCTCGTACAGCTCCTCCGGCTTTCGTATCCGGAGGGCGGATACGGAGCCTGTGGTGCCTAGTGTACCGGTGCCACGCAGCAACGCACGCCTCGCGCAGAGCTGTTAGCTCCGGCGACCACCGGTACACCTGGCGTGAAGCACGTCCTGGCTGGACCCGGGGCATTGCCACGTGGCATACCTCGGACATGGCCTCCTGGAACCACTCCACCTCATCGTTGATGTCGGCAGGCCTGTCCGGTGGTGACACCCAGGCCTGCACGACCGAGGCTTCCAGGAGGAGCTCCAGGCCCAGCCGCTTCAGCGCTCACCCGGACCACACGGAGCCTGTTGGACCGGTGCGCTCGAGGTCTGGGCGGAGACGTCAAACCGGATGTACCGGTGGTTGAAATACGTCTCCACCCCCTCCATGACGCGCCAGTCGACGACACGCGGCGACAAAGTGGGGCTGGCGAACGAAATGTCTACCACTGACTCACCCCGCATCCGCACACATGTGGCGACAGAACCCCGGTTTAGGACGACCAGGCCTACCTCTAGAGCCCAGTCCTCCACCATCCTACCCCGCACATCCGTCAATCCTTTTCTTCATTTGTAAAATTTGTCTGCTCAACAACGTAAATAACGCAATAAATGTTGTGTAACCGTCAAAACTAAAACCATCAAGTGTATTACTTGCAAGTGCATTACTTGCACTGGTACTTCGTAATAAGGCTTTATGTTGAAATTTAAATTAAGACTTTGTTGCATTCATGTGGTACGAGTACCTATGTGGTTGTTAGATTATTTTCTCCCTAAATATTATATTCCCCCTTATTTGCTAACATAGAACTTAATGTTTTCTTAAAATCTTGGAGGAAGGATGCTGAAGCTTTTAACAAAATATTAAAATTGTATGTTTAGTCTAAGTTGTATTTTTTAACTAGCTTTTGCCCGCGGCTTCACCCCGTGGATGTCGGAAAATATCCCACGGGAACGTACTACCGTATTTTTAATCCCGGATTTGCTTTTACTATAATAAGCAGTGTATCCAAGGTTCGGCGTGCGGATTTTTCCTACACAAATTTTTCATCCCTTATTTTACCCTCTTCTGGGACGATTTTTCAAAATCGCTGATACATGTAATTATTAATTACCAACCAAAAGGCTAAATACAAATGTTCATGGTTTGAACAACAAAATTAAAGGGTTTCCCATTTATACTTTCATTTTCCAAATCATTTAAAAACGTGGTTTTAATTTTTTAATCAGAGTAAGCAACACCAATTTTAATAGTTTAAAATTCTAACTACAAAAATGTCGATTTTCCATACAAACTTTCATACCCTATTTAACTCCCTTAGGGGTTGAATTTACAAAACTCCTTCCATGCCTTGTCTACATTATAAGGGGAACCTCTGTGCAAAATTTCAGCTTTCTAGGTGCAAGGGTTTGGGCTGGGCGTTGATGAGTCAGTCAGTCAGTCAGAACTTTTCTTTTTATTTATAGGTATAGAAGAAGATTATATAGATTGGATCCCTTCCTAAAATTCTTGTTCTCAGAATTACCAAGGTATCTTTGGCGATGTTGGACTGAGTGATAATGAGTTAGTTAGGGTTTTTAACCGCCTAGGGGATGATTTTACAAAAACGCCGAAAGGCTTTTAATACCAATTTTATGGGTTAGTTTTAAAAACGGGTTTCTGATACAAATTTTTCATCCCCTATTTTAATCTCTTCTGGGATGATTTTACAAAAACGCTGATTTATGTAATTATTAATTACCAACCAAAAGGATATACAAATTTTCATGGTTTAAACTGCAAAAATGACGATTTTCCATACAAACTTTCCCCTATTTAAGTCTCTTAGGGGTTGAATTTTAAAAAATCCTTCCTTCTTCCTTGTCTACATTATAAAGGGAACCTCTGTGCGAAATTTAAGCTTTCTTTGTCTAAGGGTTTGGGCTGGGCATTGATGAGTCAGTCAGTCAGGACTTTTCTTTTTATTTATATAGATAGATTTTCAGTTCATTATAGGCTTGCTTTTAAAAGGTTTGTTATTACATTTTACTTTGTAGTTTTAAGCATATGTTCTTCTTTAAATATCCGTTCTATCACTTTTACTTGAAAGGTACTTGTAAAGACAAATCCAATGAACTGTACACGTCTTTACACAAGTTAATAACGGGCATGTTCTGATGACCGCTGAGGTCACCTCATTTGGAGTTAATTCTGGGTACAGCAGCCAGGTCATAGTAGACTGTAGAATCAACTATCATAATTATATGCGTTCATCAAATTTTATGTCTGCACCGTAAACTGTTAAGGAGTTACTTCGTCTGGATCTAATCTTGTGTGTAAGATCAGATCATGCATCATAAAAATGCTTTGTCTTTTAATCAGAACCAACATTGTGAAATTTCAACTCCGTAAGGTAAGTGGAAGCCAAACTAACATACATACCTACAAACATTGCCAGCTAAATAAAAGCTTGTAATTATATTATACATCAGTGCATTTCCTACTGCAAGGATCCGGCCGCTGCGTCCTATATTGTTTGAATTAACTTATTTATTATTATGCCAACTACATAACCTCAAGTTAAAGATCTTATGTGTGGCGATCAGGTTTGCTTTTCCCTGGCATCTGGAAACATAAACCATCGCACTTTATTGTTCTCTCCAGAATCTTTGCTTCCCAGCTAAACTCCTGGCATGACGACGGTGTCTCGTATTTTTAACGAGCCGGTTGATCGTGCGTGAGCCGCGCACTAAATAACTGCACACAAACTATACAAAGATATTAGTAGCGCTTGCACCCAGGATCCGGGAGGGGCATGGGCGAGTTACAAGAGGAGAGCGGAGGATTAGTTGGTTTTAGAAATACAACAATAAATATCATGGTCAGAAAGATTTCAATGGTGATCTATTAAGTAAACGGGTCCTTTGAGGCACCGTTTTTTACCAAAGCGCAGCTTTATAATTTTTATCGTGAACTCATCAAAATAGTGACAGAAAACGCGACGTCTTAGTATTCACACCATGCGCCACATTTTGGAGTTGCAACGAATTCAATTAAAGCGGGATGCGACGCGGGGCACACGCTAGCGCGCTCACCCGCCTCTCCCTACATCCCCCGCCCGGTGCCCCCGGCTTCTTCCTGGAGCGTGTATTGCCATCCGACGTCTTGCTGCAATAGAGGAGACACAAAAACACCACTCCTAACTAACAAGTCCAAACTTCACAGGAAACAATCCTATTCAAAGCTTGGCTGAGGACCTGCAAATCGTCTATTTGGATATAAAGAAAACTTTAAAGGTACAACAGCAGTTACTACAATATCAAAACCACTTTAAAATTGACAAGAAGCCAATGATGATATAGAACCTTGAGTAGACCGTCATAGCGTCGAAATTTTTAGATTTCTTTGGCGTTACCTTTCTATAAAACATCTTCTTTAGATATAATACAATAGGAACGAAGAATTTCTGTTCGTTTCTCTGGATGTATATTCCGGATTGGTGCAAAAATGGCAGAACGGATTTGTATGAAATTTGGCACACAAATTGATTTTGACGTGCGTTAGCACATAAGGTAATTTTAATTCCCGTATGTTGTCGTGGGATATTTACCGATACCCCACATATAAAAGCTAGTTCTCTAAAAATCTTGATCTTCTGCGTTCTGTGCTTGTCGCGAGTGTTTGCTTTCCCTGGCTTACGATAATACCCGGATGATACTGCGCTGTAATGCCAGCGTCTTTTGATTGCGCTATTGTAGTGTTATGTGCACCAGCTTTAAGGAATGCTGCAAGTCGTCTTAGTTTTTTCTTGAAAAAACTAAGACGACTTATTATCGCCACGAAACTGTTAAATTATTATCGTTGACCCCAATCCCGTTTCTATGGTCTACTTGAGTAATCCTAAACAAAAGCCCACCCACCCCTATATTATCAATAATAAATATGGCCAGTTGCTTTAATTTAATTAACGACTTGGATGAGACTCATTTTTACACTAGCACGAAGCATAATCCCCCCTCCCCGCCCGCCCGGACGTTGTCACGAGCAGACGTGTTATTGTCACCTCCCATACATTTTATCCAATAAAAGTAGTTTCTGATACAGTAAACGGTCTTAAAACTAAAGTGTTACGTGCAAAACATTACAACAAATAAACAGTGAAAAAAACATAATAGTGCAAAAACAAATACTAGAGTTACAAACGAAATCATTTAAAAAACATTTAAAAAGTGAACGGTAAATGGTTCTTTGTGTTGCGGTGTCGTGTCACGGTAAATGACCTTCACAGCGTTAAAGATAGTTCATTAAACGACACGGAAGAACTCTAATCAACATATCCGTCCATAATTCGACAGGCTTATCTAAGCTCAGTTGGTCTAACGGCACAAGTCGTAGACTAAAATTAGGAATGCGCTCCGTATCGCAAGTTCGGAACTAGCGGAGGAACGATTCTTTTTGTATTTTTGTTTGAGTTGTTTACACTTTACGCTAGTCTATACGATTTGCCACAAAGTTATTGTGAATCCATGATATTCTAATCTGACTGCATAAATTCTGGCTGCGGGCTTGCTCTTAAGACAGTATTTAATATTGCTACTACATTATACTTTTTGTACCGCCGCTATGCCACCGATTCGTACTCCACCCATCTCAACCCCGACGCCGAAAGTTCCAACGGAAAACATTCGGGGCGCTGCATTATTGTTCACTTCAGCACCAAATGACTCACGGCTGCAGCATACTGAATCCGAGCCTGATCTTCACTCACACGTAAATGTCACTGAGCGGAAGAAAAGGAAGTGTGACGAACAATATACTGATATTACGGCCCTAATCAAGGAAATGTTCGCGGCCTTTTCGAAAGAGCAGGAAAAGCGCTTTCAAGAACTCAAGACGAGCATGGCAGAGAACTAAATATGACGATTTTCTGCTTAAAATTACCACTCTTGAGAAAGAAAGAAAAGCAGATAAAATTCTGAATAATGAGCTTGAGGATAAATTAGAGATATTGGAGCGAAAATCGCGTGGCACTGGCATCGAAATACGAAATTTGCCTAAACAAAATGGTGAGACAAAGGAAACCCTATGTAGCGAAGTTTTGCAGCTAGGAAAGACCCTAAATGTTAGTATTGACAGCAACAACATAAAAGACGTCTAACGCCTGAAATCAAAGGACAACTCAAACCCAGTCGTCGTAGAACTGACTACTGTAATAATGAAAGACAAAGTTCTCAGGGCCATTGAGAGCTTCAACAAAACAAAAGTTAAGGGAGAAAAGCTAAATACTACGCATCTGAACCGGGGATACCAATTAAAGCCGCTGTTTCTAGCAGAAATACTAACTCACAAAACCCAGAAGCTGTACTTTTTGGCGAGACTATTCAAAAATAGTCACGGGTACAATTTCTGCTGGACCTCCAACCGCATAAACCATGATACTGACCTGGACAGATTAAGAAACACCATGTGACTGTTTTTTGTTATTACTATCGATTTGAAAAGCTTATCTTTTTTATGTTGCATGTTTTTTCTCTTTTAAAGATTTGAGCTATTGCTATACTTACTGTAGTACACTGTACAAAAATTACTCACAAAATGTTATTTATATTAATCCCTTGTCTGAAAATATTGCTAGAAATATAAATTGTAAACTAATTTACCATACATACTCATACCAAAACCTTCTACTTCACAACCTTTCAGACATAAACACACCATTCATAATCATTCATACATTAAATTATAGTACACACACCAGTTTTCTACTACACTACTTTCAAACACTTTATACAAACAAAATCCATTTGGAAGCTCTCGCATATTATACAGCTTTCCTACAGTTTCTTACAAACCTTGACTACTATTCACTACAAAATTGTCTATTTACTCTAAATTTAATGACTTAATTGATTTATCTGAAGACATTGATAGAGTAACTGTATCGCAATCGCAAACAGCAGACATCGACGAGTGCCATAAAATAATTTCTCTACCCTTCGAACAGCACCTGCTAATACTTACTCAGAACATACGCAGCATCGACTGTAATATGCCAGAATTTGAAGCTCTATTAACGAGAATGAAACTCAAATGTGACATTATTATATTGACAGAATGTTGGCTTTCTTGCACGTCAGTTTTCCCAAAGCTTGCGGGATATGGTCATTTGGGAACTAAAATTAACCCCAAACAAAATGATGGCGTGGTACTCTACTACGATGAAAACCTTAGTTTAATATACATGAACCTGACTTGCAGGAATGTAATGGTCTGGTGTCTGTAATTGACAGCCGTGTTGCTATAATTGCTTTGTATCGCTCTCCATCCTATAAAAATATAGAAGTGTTTCTATCATCGCTAGATAAAGTACTACAAACGTTATCAGCCTTTGAACACATTATTGTAATGGGGGACATAAATATTGATATAAACCCTAGCAAAATCAATATGGGCGGAGCGCTATTTAACACTAGCAGCGTTGCATGGCCTTTTACTTTTTAGTGAAAGTGACACTTGCTTGGATCATGCCCTAATAAAAACAAACTACCATATCACCACTGTAGTCCCACACACATCATTAACAGATCAGTACCCAGTCCTAGTGAGCATGAATTTTAAGAAAACGCGCAAACTGGCAGCAACTTCAATAACTAAAGTGGACAACATAGGCTTGGAACGAGACTTGCTAAAAATCGATTTTAGCCCAAGTCACAACACAGCAGATCCAAATGTATTCATATACTACCTTACTCAACATCTACAATTCGCAATTGTTAATAACACCTAACAAACTACTCTCCCTAAATGCCATAGAACAAAAAAACCCTGGATAACACAAGGGTTGCTACGGTGCATTAGAAACAGAGACAAGTTACATAAAAATTTAAAAAATCTCCGGAAAATTACATCTTAAAACTAAATTACACTCGCTATGGAAATTTCTGCAATGCGATACTAAAAAAAGTAAAACGAGCTTTTGAAAAAACCAACTTAAGTCTGCAAACAAAGACAACAAAAAACTGTGGAAAGTAATAAAAGAGATCACAAACACATCTAAAACAATAAATCATGCAAAAGACCTGCTAACGTTAACAACCTCTCCAGAGGCAGCACTTAACGAAGTAAATAATTACTTTACAAATGTAGGCAGGTTACTAGCTAGCAAAATGATAGCATTGCTGTCTTCTTCAAAAGTAATCTCCAAGTGGAAATCGACGAACCGCCTTTCGATGACGATAACTGTTTGCTCTTACACGTTGTTAAAGAATTTATGATTTGTGCTCTCTACAGATCGCCATCTTTTTTATCACACGTAATTTCTGTAATTCTCTTGAGAAAATCATGCAATCAGGTAAATCAATAGCTAACAGTGTCATTGTAGGCGATATTAATATTGATATATGCATTGGTTCTAGGGACAAACGTGCGAGAGACTATTTGGACACCACTGGTCACTATGGTTATTATCCTGGCCATCGTTACCCTACATGTGACCGTACTTGCTTGGATCATGCATTGTTAAAAACCAAAAGGACTGCTAGGATAATAATGTGTGACTAAGGAATAACTGATCATGATACGGTAATCGTTGGAATCGCTAAATCTGCTCCCAGCTTATGGCTAATAGTAGTAATAAAGTGAAGATTGACTACCCAAACTTGATTCAAGCAATCACAGAATCTGACTAGTGCCACATCTATAACTACAACAACTTTACCGATGCTGTCACAGATTCCACAGGAATTCTTAATGAGAAAATATGCGCTTTTACAAAAACGGAAACAGTTCAAAACTCAAAGACTATAAATACTAAACCTTGGATAACCCAAGACTGGTTAAAGTGTATTCGAAAAAGAGACCTATTACACATAAAAGCGAAAAGACCCATCAACAAAGAAAACCCGATCATTAGCAGCGATATAAAACCTATAGAAACTATTGCAACAACTTATTGCAAAACTTAAAAACAGAGTACGAAAGGAAACTATTGGAAGATGGCAACGGAGATAGTAAAAAACATTTATAAAAAAATATCTGAAATGTCAATAAAAGAGCTAAAGTGGTCTAGAACTACTACACACACAACCAGATCCCATAGTCACTAAATTACGTGAATAAATACTTCACAAAAGTAGGTGCTGAAAAGACTTTGCTCCGTATTAATAAAAGAGAAACAGACCTCGCTGATATGACACTATTCCACGATAAAAACCCATCTAGTGAATCCTTCTTCACAACACCAACACACGAAATTTAAGTTAAAAAGATCATAACAAACCTCAAGGACAACCTCAACCTCTCTAATTTTCGTAAATTGTCTGAATTACAAGACGGCCGTAACAATATAAATTCGATGTTATTTTCTACTTGCTTTTGCCGTAAGTCGGCGCCTAGGTCTCATTATTTAACACAGCGATGCCATATTGTCACGGACACTAAAGGCATTGACAAGTAATAGATGTTACTTGGGGTGCAGACACAAGGATTACAAAAATTACAGTTTACGTACATTCTTTTTAGGTATTTCACACATAATCATCTTATTTTTACTTATTATTTTATTTCTGTATCTGTCCGTGACATCACAGTGAGCCCTATCAGAATACCAGCGCTGCGACACTTTTTTAAATGTCACAGCATCATGCTGAGATAGGGGCCTTTTGGCCTCGTACAGGACTTTGTTTTTACTTTTACTTTTTTATATATGTATATTTAAAATTTTAATTTTTTGCTAAGCCTATTGTGTAGTTAAGTTTGTGATATTCCTGTGCGAGGCTAATAAATACTTTTTCATTCTTTCTAAGGATAACTCAGCACCCGGATGAGATGGAGTTACGAACCGGATACTTAAATTATGTAAAAATCGCCTTGCTGCACCAATTGCCTTCTTGTGCAATTTAAGTATCTCGACTGACAAAGTTCCTACGCTAATGAAACCTGCGAATGCAAAACCCCATCTTTAAATCAGGCGATAAAGCAGTTTCATCAAATTATCGACCGTTCTCTACTCAAAACCCTATCAAAAATCCTAGAGAAGATTATGAATAGCAGACTCCTCACATTCCTTGAGAAAAACGGCTCGGTATCAGATAATCAATATGACTTTCACAAGTACAGGTCAACGGAGGACGCAGTTAGTAACGTAGTTGATTTTGTGGTAAATAAAATGAACAATGGCTATAAATGCACTGGTGTCTTCCTGGACCTGGCAAAAGCCTTTGATACGGTATCTAGGCGTATTCTCCTTATAAAGATGAAAGCTATTGGTATTCGAGATTTGGCTCTGGAGTGGTTTAATCATACCTAACAGACCGCACATAAAGTGTCCGCATGAGTGACAAGTGCAGCAACTATGCCAGCCTAAACTATGGAGTTCCTCAGGGCAGTGTGCTCGGGCCGAGACTCTTTATTTTGTACATAAACAGCCTCTGTACTTTAGGACTGGACCAACCAAAAATATTTGCCTATGCTGATGATACCGCCAAAGTCTTCTTTGACATAACTTGGGAGGGGTTCCAAGAGGCTGCTAACACTGGTGTAAATACTCCCCCTGGTGTTAATACTTATACTTGTGTTACCAATTAACTATTTTTTTTAAACCTGGTTTCCAATTGGTTTACCCACAACCTACTGACGCTTAACGTAGATACAACGAAGGTTGTGAACTTAAGCGTCATTATGCTGACGCTTAAGAACATCCTGCCCAAATAATGTATCAGTCAAATTGCATTCTTGTGACAGTTGTCCACAAACACGATGTACCTGCCCTACCCTTGAGCAAGTCAAACACATCAAGTATCTTGGCATATACATAGACCAAAACCTTAACTGGTCAAAACAAATAGATCATGTAAGTGGCCGGGTTGGAAAACTTCTAAACATTTTAAATAAATGGGACGTATGGCTATCAACACTATTTTGAAAATGCTCTATTATACACTGTGCCAATCTTTTCTCAACTACTGCATTTTAGCATGGGGTATAGCACACAATACACATCTAATGAAAGTGGAGCATGTGCAATGGGCTCTTCTTAAGGTAAGTTACAAGAAACCAATGCGCTTCTCCACTGGCATACTGTACTAAGAAACTGGTGTTCTGCGTGTACGCCAATTGTACATAATGGCAGTGGCACTAAGGTACTACAAAAATACCCGTAGCGCAATAACCTACACCAAAGTGCGCTCTCTTAGAAATGCAAATAAGCCCAAATGGCCTAAACCTAATTGTAGATAAATTTTTGGAAATCGATGCTTCAATTATATGGGACCATTTATTTACAGTAAGCTTAATAATTTAACAGATATACTGCCGATTACTAAAAATAAATCCAAAAATTACCTTCTAAAAATCCTAGCAGGAATGGACTATGAAAGCACCGAGAAGTTTCTTAACTAAAGAGCACAACATTCACATTCATTCACACAAATACATCAGGGTTGATTTATTTTTCTACCAAACAAACGAATGCTCGGAGAGTGGGAATATTCTTTCGTGGGTTTATCCAAGCCTACAGAAATGTTAGGGATAGGCAAAGGAATGCTCGTGGTCTGACTGTCTTCGTTTGGTCCAAACCCACCTTAACTCACTCATTCATCACACACCCACACCTTACACGTACATAATAAACTACACGTGTTTAATTTTAATACACCTTAGTTTATCTTATAACTCAAGGTCAATTTACTGTTTGAGATATCATCCGATTATTGTCACCTCACAAATCTTACCAACCGACGTTACCGTATGTGCCTACCTACTATGTTTGTAAGACGTAGGAGACTAGTCTCCACGACACGGAATCCTAGTATAGAGGCTAGTGCTATTTTAATTTGTACTGTTTTCTTGAGCAATAAAGATTTTATTCATGATTTATTTATGTGTTCTTGAAAGTCTAGCAGCATTTTCAGCTAAATTGAATCCTAAATTCGACTTCTCTTTTAATTGTATCTCTATGTAAAGACTGTGAGAACATTAAAATTGCCATTATGGTATTCATCTCAGATATGGATTGTATATGTTGCTAAACCAAGTATTTAGAACTCAGATACTTGAGCTGAGAAGTATCAAAGTGAACAGCGGTAAAGTTAAAATAAGTATTGAAATTAAAAGTGAAGTTAAAATAAAACATTTCGCATTTGGTCCCACTGGACCATAAAAAGCGACTAGGTATTTCATTTCAGTGAGTGAACCAGCCAGAGTATCTCATGAATTTTACGGCTCAAGATTTTAGTTACAAACAATAATGTTAAGAAAAACGTAAAACCGTGTTATTTTACGAGACAGAGCATCTGCAGTAAATAACACTGAGCGCAGTAAAGTGAACTTTACAACCGCCCGCCCGTCAAACCATTGTGTTGTGTACGTCGTTCGAACGTACCGTGTGAGATGTGGCCGTCATTCTCCAAGTTACAAGTGTGTGTGTGTGTAAATACAATTTGTGATGAATAAATATGCATAGCAAACGACGTGGAAATGATCTCCACCAAGAGAAACGCAGAGAAATAATATTCCTCGCTCAGTTACTTTCATAAGAAAATTAATTAAAATAATCATTCTTGTTATATTTCATGAGTTCGGAATTTATTTCTGTTAATTAAAAGATATTACTTTTGACTGCCCTCACACCATTTACCCTTCCCCACCTTGATATTATAAACTACGGGAATAATTGCCAATATAAAATCATGGTGCTTAGAAAACGGATTCGTCACACAACCAAAGATAGTGTGCAATGTAAGTGTGTTTTAGTCTTTGTAACACAGAAGGTGAGAAGGTACAAAATCTAATATCACTGCAAGCAGCAATTATTAAATACGTACACAATACTGTGCCACAAGCTGATCACAATTTGCAATACAATGTACAACAATAAGTGATAAAATCCCAATAGCAGCCCCTCTCATTACAGCGAGTTCGTCGCTCCGCACTCCGGAGGCAGCAAGAAGCACAAAACATTTCATTTTCAATCTCGGCTCATTGTCGCCGCGAATCATTCAACGAGTTCCGCAATAAACAACGGCACGAGATCGGCATGACATCGGCACGACATCGGCTCGGCATCGGTGCGGCACTGACGCTAATATCGCGCTGGAGAACAATATAATTGGATTCCGTCGCCGGCATCCCGCTTGGGTGCTGTTAGGGCTATTACACACGTGATACCTTTAGCATTATCGGCGATTTCCTATTGTGAATATTAAAACGTACGATTACAATTACAAACATGCAGTTTTACATACCCAGAAGCTTGGTAGATGGTGTCCACCTAGCTTAGACAACTGTACATATATATATTGCACTTATATCGTGACGCGTTATTAAAAATATAGGTACCTAAATGAAGCAATCGCAGTGTCATTAGTTGCGACTGCAAGTCCCGTGTGTACGAGACCTTAGCAGAAGCGCGAGTCGGGAGCCGCGCCGCGCCGCCGTCAAGTGACGTGCACGTAATGTCTTCACCAAATGCGTTTGGCCTACTTCCCGCAAATGCATTATACTGCACTTTCAGCTGATAGGATTGTAGACCAAGGAATAATATACGGTAGCTGTCTCGCTAACATCAAACAGATTTTGACTGAAGTCATTCTAATCAGAAGTGAATTAGTGCCTGGAACTACCGTCTCATTGTCCTAATAAAATAACTAGCTAATGATGCCTCTGCCAAAAATGCTACTTCCAAAAATTCTACCACATGACTGAGCAAAAAAGAAAGATAAATTTAATGTTTCATCATCATTTCAGAGGAAAGACGTTCACTGCTGGCCATAGACCTTCCCAAGCTCCCACACTTTGACTGGCGTGCGAATTTCGAAAAAATGTTTGCTCCCAGAGATTACAAAGATTTTCGGAGAAATAAATTTACTTTACTTAAAGAATACGAATTTCGCACGTGTACCATGTGTAGGATCAAAGATAGTTTCATCAAATAAAACGAATCCTCATATTATTATCTGCGGCGAGAAAGCCATTCGCAGCAAATAGTTAAACCAACCGTGGATAATACCTGTTTCATGAATACATTTCGCAAATATTGCTTTAGAGCGAACAAATTAATTTAGTGAGACCTCCTCGCGGCTCACTGCTGTTTGCATAAATACTTCCCGCAGGATCCTGATTTCACGGCTGTTTGCTAAACTAATATCGTTGTGGTGCGTTACATGTAGACCCAGTTGTTATCGATACAACTCTCACGGATAGAGGGCTGTTGACGACAGATTGTGAGCTCTTTGAATAGAAATGTTTCGAGGGATCCGCAGTGAAGGGGACCCTTATAATTTTGTTATGTCCGTCCGTCCGCCACTGTAATATGTTCCTTTTCCTCTAACTTTTTGACTTAATTCTAAGCATTACTGTTAGTAGTAGGTACCTATGTATTTGATTAGCGGTTTCCGTTAGAGGAAACTCATACTGCTTTCACCATTGATGTTATTTTAAAGCAAGTCTATTCAATTGCCTCCTACGGCACCATAGTAACATAAATATCAGCAGTTCTTGGCTCTTCTATTGTCTGTTCATGAGACGCACACGTAGGGGGTGAGGTGAAGAATAGATGAGATGGAGCAAGGGACAGGGTGCCAAGATATCGGATGACGGGCTAGTGGCTCGATGGCTGCAAATGATTTCTGTTTGATGTCCGGACGAGGCGCGCTACAGACACGTCGTCGATATCTGTCGGGAGGTCCTTCACAAAGAGCTTGTTTAGATGACATAACATTATATTTTGTTGCTTTATCTTTCTAAAAAAGGCTACTTTGCCAAATGAACACATATTTAATATAGAGTAACGATATCTTGTTTGCGTATCAATTGCTTTTTGCACAATTTGGCACTTCTGTAGGTTAAATTGACTCCACTGTGTGAAGCTGTAAACATATGGAAGATTAAAACTTTCATTGTGTGAGGAGCCATTAATGCAAACATAGCTGACACATTAGTTATAGGTGATACATATAACCACTACTTGTATCTTAGAACATGAATCATCAGCGTATCCTGCATATATGCATAACAATGACGCAGCTACTTTACTGACACAATATTAACATACGTGCCTATAAGGTAGGTACTACCTACAACTAACTAACCAGCACAAATCTACAGACATAGACCTACATTTACTTGCTTATAGATAAAGGGAGTGCTGAAACTTTTGAAAGTTAAAACGACGTTAAAAACTCGACGTACTTTGTAAACAACGCTGGCCCGTGCCCCAACGAAGTGAACCGACCTCTGTGATCGGCTAAATTCGGGCGCTCCCCGCCGGCGATCTCATGTCGATGAGCGGAAAAGTGTACGATACAGTAGCTTCTATTTTTACTACCTACCTCCATTATGAAGGTATGAAATCTGAGCCCATTTTGAAAACAATAACACTCGGTTTCTAAAACTCATTAACAAAAACAATTCGGACAGGTTGTCTAACATTTGTCTGTTTTTACTCGTTCAGTTAACCAATCATAGCGGATAACATGAATTTGATCATCCTGTACAAAACTCAAGCTCTCGTACACGACATCTTTTAATCTACTTTGATAATAAATAGTACAGCCCTCAGTAGGAAAAACAACTCTCAACAGTTTCAAACTGTCCAAAGTTTCGAGAGGTTTAACTACTGGTTACAGTTCCAGAAACTCCAAATATTTTGTACACAGCTACGTGAGACACTTTACACCCTGCCAGGTCTGTGTGTCCAAATACCTTCGTCTGTAGCCGGTCAGGTAGAATAGCCGGGGGCGATGTCGGTACCCGCTTTGAGGACACGTTCCGTCGATATTGCGCATGTATAGGTAAGCAACCGTGGTTTTGTTCGCTTAGTAATTATGTTGTGGAGGGAAACTGTTTAATATCATTTTGTAGGTAGCTACCTGCACGTATGTGAATTACAATACTGTTTATACACTAGTACCTACATTTAACTATAATAATGATATTTCTATCAGAATATTAACCTGTATAGAGTTGATAATCTGTAAAGATATTTACTTTTATGCCTGTTGTTAGAAGATTACAACAGCTTTTTACTATATGAGTATGAAAGTACATCCGGTACTTAAAATCTTTTTGTATTTTTAATGTTTGTTTACCTGTCTGTTTGTTCCGGCTACTCTCCCATCCTTTGTGGGTTTAATTAGTAGCCCTGAAATAGGACATGGGCTTTTTCGATATACTACACGGAAGCTAGTCGTCTACAAAATTAAAACTTACGTAACCAAAACAAAAATATTTTTCCAACACTCTAAGACCAATATTGATTTAACAATAAAATATGTAACAGGTAGGTAGATATTATAAATGTTTAAGTACCAATAATCTTCGCGCGAAGGCCTGTCCCCTCAGGCACTAAATATTTCATGGTAACAATATGAAGCTGGGCAGATGTCCACCGTGTGTCGGTTGTTACGTATCATTGACGAGTACTTTACTTCACTTCTTTGTAACTGCCACTTTGATGAAAAAGGTATCTATTTCAGGATTGGCTTTATCATGTTATCCATCTGTCAAGTGTGTCTTGAGAGCTGCACAAAGATTTGCTTTGTCATAAAAAAACAATATTTTTATTCTGATATTTTTACAAACCGCTCTACAAAATTCAGTCTTTAGAGATATGAGTTTTTTCGAGGACGTTATCTTCATTAAACCTTGTTATGATTCTTTATACTTGCAGATGACTCAAGTTTAGCATCTAAAATATAATCACCGAAGCATAATATCTTGAACCCAGAATTTGTGTTTAGCTGTAGTAGAGTTACGAAGTAAAGAAAACTGACAATAACTAAGTTAAAGCACTACACCGCTACAAACTGCAGTAATTGCTAAGAACGCCGCCGCTGGTGCAGCGCTGCAGCGCTGCCATTGCAGTGTCGGCTCTCATTATCTAACTTAGTTTACGTCGAGACTATGCTCGCACTAACCTAATCTAAGTAACAGGAGACACAATGTAGTAACGCTCACTACTTAATATAGTGCTATGTGACTCTCTGTTGCATAAGCTACACTACGATTTCTCAGCTAAATCTAAAACAGGTGAAAACATAAGGTACAAATTGAAATAAGCTACATTAATCACTCACTTCGATGGTCAGTCTATTTTATTGTTTCGAGCTTGCAGACTATCTGACTGATGAAAACTCTGCACTCTAATTTCTTAACACACTTTCAATCAGAATCCGTATGTTTTGAAGGATATTGCAAATTCATTGCTTCATACGTCTGAAAAAAATAAAGCAATGAACGTGGGTGAACTATCAAAATGAATCCCATTCCATCCCGATCAAGATCATTCTATGTACGTTACGGAATAGCTTCGCTGGTGTTTACCTTCGTCTTTTTTTTTTTTTTTTTTTTTTCTTTAAGGGCTCCGTACCCAAAGGGTGCCAACGGAACCCTATTACTAAGGCTACGATGTATAAGTGTACATTTGACCGTCCGTCTGGCACAGGGTTGTATCTTATAAATCGTAAATATAAAACATAATGACAATCATACAAATAACGCGTAAAAAAGTAGTATTAAATATTGCACGCTGGTACAACCTCCAGTGTGGGAGTCTGACTTGCACTTGGGCGCTTTTTTACTAACTTACAAACAAAATGCTAGACTAGACAGGCATGACTGGGTTTTGTTTGTCAATTTTTTCTAGTCTGACACACTTGTAAATATGAACAAAGCATATACCACGCTCCAGGCGGTATATACCCGGTATACTCGTACTTGTGTCTGTTTCAAGTCGCAGATAGACTTCGATGGCTTCTGTCGCTTCATTGGACATCAGACGACACAGATGGGTCTAAGCCAGAATCGCGAGTGGTAAGTTATGTGCAGGCTGTGCAGCTAAGTATAGTAAGTTGCGACAAATACACCTCTTTATTCGAAACATTCCGAATTGAAGTTAATACTACTACAGCAGAACACAGTACTGCACTCGATATAAAACTTTCAAGTGAAATGGGAATATACACAAGAGTTTGTAGCACCTTGCACTTATATTTAGTCGATATTTACGAGTAGGAAAATTTCCCTAGAGTATTTAGTTTCTAGAATCAGTTGCAAAACGGTATGAAAATAATATTTTAAATTCTACATTGTTTATGTAAACATGAAGTGCAAAACATATTTGTTTATGTTGATGTTATTAATGTTAAGAAGTTACCTTAAGTACTGTAGGTTTTCTTTTTATTACCATGCATGCTGCACAAGACATTTTGATTAATATAGAAACTGCGTCGGGTTAGAGGTCTGTGCAGTTTTGAACTTTTTAGATAATAAAGTAGTTTAATTAGAATGAAAATGAACATTTTGATATAGCAGAAATTGTGTTTTGAATTTATCATTCACGAAAGAAGTAAAATAACTATGAAAATGTTTACACACACATACACACTGCGTATTTCTGCCTATATGGTAAAGTTCAAAATCTATCTACAGCTGGAAGATTTGCTATGAGTAACCATTTAGAGTGAGTTCGCCTTTGTTTTAGGTACATAATAATATTTTTAATATAATATAATTATGAAAATGAATAACGTTTAGAAGATTATTCTAATAAGATTATAATATCTAAACGATGTTTTTTTTAGTAGACTCAATAAGGTATTGATAATCAAGGCAAAGAATTTCGCCAAATCGAAAAAACACCACCTTGTGAAAATCCAAGTCAACATGTATAATGTCAGTGCCCAACGAGTTGGTTTCCTTTATTCTGTTCGTCACAAAGCCTTTTCAACCCATTTAGAAGCTACTAGCGCCATCTATGTATAGATACTTGAAACTTTATATGAAACGGTCCACGGTTAGGGATGCATTGGATACCCCTCGCTAGAGGCCGCTGTGTGAACGCAACAACATTGTGTTCACATTCAATTCTGAGAGGCGTGGAGGACTCAGTCCTGCATAATTTTGTCTATTTTTGTGAACAACCGTTAGGTGGCGTTACATAAATTGTAGCGCGAAAAAGCTATAAAAACAAGCAAGGTGGTATGTTTAGAAGTTTAGAGAGATTTTATCATCATTATCAAACTCAAACTCAAAACTCAAACTCAAAGCATTTACTTCAAATAAACCAATTACAGGCACTTTTGAATTGTCAAAGAGTCGGAAAGATGAAGCTAGTTGCCCATTCCAAAGCGTAGTGGTTACCTAAACAGAAGAACGGGCAAGAAACTCCATGGACACTCTTTTTAAATCATG
Source organism: Polymixis lichenea (assembly GCA_949091785.1). NCBI lineage: Eukaryota > Metazoa > Arthropoda > Insecta > Lepidoptera > Noctuidae > Polymixis > Polymixis lichenea. The sequence continues at coordinate 535,654 of OX420932.1, forward strand.
AAATTGTTATTAACATTTTTTTACAGAGAGTTGGTTACACCATTTAAGTTCAAATTATTAATGTGAGAACGATGTAAAAAGACGTGCACATTTAAAGCGTCCGTAATTAAAAACAAAAATCAAATGACAATTTAGAAATTAAAATAGGCCTTCGCAGCTAAGAGATGACCGGTCCCTACTGGCGGCGCCCGTTCACGAACATGACGTATGGATTAGCACCACTCAGCTCAACCATTTTCAAGGGAACTTAATGATCCAACACACACGCCACCACCAGCGAGACATTGGAGTGAGCATGACAAATTCTCCATTGCCAGGACACATTCAAGTCAATGAAAGACGTACACAGTAAATGGTAGCTTTATAGTAGGAACATAGTGCTCACACATCATGTGCTATGCAATTATACAATACTAAAAGATTAAGTTTAAAAAATGCAAAGATATCTAGTTTTACAGCTATCTTCAGCAGCTCCAACAATCAAATGCTGATCAAATTTGTTTTAAGCGACCTTGTGGAGACAAGCAGTGTTTAGCCAGGCATTCTTGTTAGCGATCTATGAAGGATGAGTCTACTTTAGCCCGTCTGAAACCTGGTTGAACTAATTGGTCCCTATTTATAGGTTTTCACCTCTTTTAAATAAAAATATTTAAATTTTTCCTGACGTATATGCTGTTCTCATAGATATATTGACAAGGTACCGTCATGATATTAATAACTTTGAACAGTTCCCTTAGAGAATCTCACCTGCGGAGGCCATATATTGCTCTGATGGCTCTTTTCTGCAGAATAAAAATAGACTCGATCTCTATAGCCCGTCCCCATAGTAAAATACCGTAAGACATGATACTATGAAAGTAACTGAAATAGACTAACCTCGCGGTTTCTACATTAGTGAATTGGCGGATTTTTCTTACAGCATATGCTGCTGAACTTAGCCGTCCTGCAAGAGCTGTTAAATGAGGACCCCACTGTAGCCTTGAGTCAAGCGTGATCCCCAGGAAAACAAAAGAATAAATAAAGAATTTACTACTCCGGACAATCAAAACACACTCATGGTGAAAGCAGAATATTTATCCACACACCTGCATTTCTATACAGGCTGTAACAAAAACCCTATTGCTATCCTTAAGCGCTAAGGATAACAGCTGGTATAGAATCACTATACATAGTTTCAGCTCAAAATAAAATACTCTAAGAATTGATACCAAATTTTCGGTTTCATATGTTTATTAAATTCAAATCATAACCAACGTGTCACCACTCTGCGTAGGTCAATAACTTTCCACGTTACTTGCCAATATCGCGATGAATCTCTTCCGAGTGATTTGTTTATTTCAATTTCATGATTTGGTTTCTGGTATCAATGTATTAAAAATTCTCGTAACTTCCGAACATGTAGAGATAGGATTAAAAAACTCTTTCACAATCGTTTGATATCACCCAAAAATCCGTGCCCTTGGTATATATCCTTTCCGTTACACGTTGTATATGAGGTTGTCCTTCCTAGCGGCTAAGAATGGAGGGTGATGAGCATGATGATGTTGGCATCCTCCGTTTAATTTAATGAAGTACTTTATTAAATCCCAGATTATGTATGATACATTACCCACACAGGAGGTAAACGGTGGAACATAAGCTCCACTTGGCACGGCTCGAATTCTCGGAATAGTTTACTATAAACACAAGGTATATTCATGTATCGAATTTCAAAAACAGAAACCACGCGATACCGGGAATATTACAGTCAACATAAAAGATTGTTAAGCACATAACTCAAGGATTTTTTTTTATTTGCAACTTAGTATTCTTCCGATTATTTCATTGACAATTCAAAAAGATAATAATTTGCATCCGCTATGGCAAAGGAGTTCGCTGTGCAGGCTGTGCTTTGAATTTACGGTCAGTTTAAGTTGATAGTCTGACTGTCCAATTCCCGCGAGTTCCGCTTTCCATGAAATCGGTCACTGTCTTAGTGCGCGTGTGTAGGCAAGGAATATTTAAAGTCATCAGCTTGTACCAATGCGATCTGTGTTCAGATAGAATAATAGAATAGCGTGGGATCACCTGCGCGGGGTTGGTGTCAGCCCGGATCGTGTTTATCGCACACTCCCCTGCAATGCCCAGACATGCCCCGCACACATGTTTGTACAATTTAAACTCCATAAAAATAAAATCTTCCACGAAAATCCACGAATGACGAGCACCGGTTGTGTTTCATCACTGAAATGCGTTTGCTCGAATTTCAAATTCAGTTGGGTTGTATACCAAATAAGCGCTTCTGATTCTTGGTGGATACCATCGTGTTACTCCATAATTATTAGTAATCGCATTGAAAAGAATTTAAAGAAATCTAAATTAGCTAATTTTACGTTCAAGCTTAAAGCCATCTACTCGCGGGCAGGAGCTAACCGTTTCATCTCCGTTTATATGATTCAGATAACTGAAACCTGTGGCACAAACTCTCCATAACTTCAGTAGTTTTATCGGTATGACGTCACATAAAGCCTTCCAAAACGTCATAGGAAAAAGTAAAGTTAAATGCTGGTGTGAAATGAATAAATTTTAATTAAAGCGCGTCCGGTTTGACAGCGACGATGACAAACGAGGCGCTCGCTTGGAGCTGGACGTTCGTGATGCGATTCAATTGAATCCACTTTGTCGCTTGAAGACCAAATATCGAGTTTTTTGCCACGTGTTTTATATAGTGTACAGTAGCGGTCATAAGTGGACTACCAATCTCAAAAAGCAATAGATTGACACTTTGGTTTAACATACGACCTTCTTATAATAAGTAATTTCAATACTATAGACACATGCACTCCCATACGTTTACAAATGATTGTATTTCATAAATTCAACCGTTAAAGTAAATGGCATGATAGCTTAGTGGTTACCGAATTTGGATTAGTGGGTTTGTACGTAGCGAGTCGCGAGTTCTAATTCCACGCGCGCCGAGTCTTTTTACTGTTTTAAAAATCGCTTTTGAGTATAGTTTCTTGTTCTGTTCGTCTTGTTCACTAAACACAAAACTTAATGATTATACCCACAGAAACCTAAATAAATTTAAATTATGTTAAGGTGCAGTTAAAATACGACTCATTCACCGCGACTAAATAGGACAGTGTTGGTTGATATTGTGAGCTAGTTACGTGTGTTTAAGCTATTAGCGGAGTACTAGTTCAAAATGTAAGCAAATTTTAAATATAGAAATAAAAGCGAATATTATTACGCTGCATAAAAGTGGACTTATTATGTCACAAATATCTGATGAAACCGGACTGAGTGTGAGTATCATGATTTAATTATTATATTAAAGATTTATCCAACTAAAGTATAACTGCTGATCCTTGTAGATATTTTTTGAAACGTTTTATACATACCATAAGGTCTAAATAGAAGAAAAGTATAAAATTTCAGACTACAGTACCCACACACAGTAGTAATTACAGCACAATATTATTGTATTGCTAAGACAAAATATTTTAAGCCTGCTTATCATAGTTCACCAATTAGCTACTTTACTCCAAAAAATTGTTCTTTATGAGAAAACAAACTGTTTTAACAAGAAAATCAAAATCAAAAGTCATTTATTCAAACTAGGCTAAGAGTCAGCTCTTTTTGAATATCAGAATTACATAAGACAGTCCCCCCAAAACGCCCGCCCTTCACCACTTCCTAGTGCTTTAGCTGGGAAGACAAAGTGGCGCAACAAACTCCCCAGCAGCACAGTTGTCTCTTAAGTTAGAAGAACTTGATTCTATACAATAGTAGGTAATTAATATTACGAAACACAAAAAACATTAAATTTGCCATATGTCAGCTAGCACAGGCTTATATACCAACAAAACATTGAAACATAGTACAAGCATATAAAATAAACCAATACATGAACTAATATAATTGTATAACCTGTCAGTAGTCAAGCTAATACTGGTGAAAGAACATGAACATAGTCTTGAGTTAATCACAGCGACCAACAATTATTATCGTTTAAGTAGTCGTTGATAGAATAGTGTGCTTTTGACAGAGGGTGGATTTTACTTCAGCTTTAAACGCATTAAAATGCAAATCTAGCAAAGAACCAACAAAAGAGTTATGAACCTAATGAACTAATGAAACCGGTGAAAGGGAACACGAAGTTTGTCCTTATTTCTAGTATTAATATGTATTATGAATATCACTGTTTTTAGTATACAAGTGTATATTTTGCCTAATATATAAGAAGATATTATTAGTTATGTTTATGTTTATACTTCATAAAATCGTAACGAATAAACAATTTGTGATCACTTATTAAACAATTTTATTCCTAATCCTTTATTTAACTAACAATATAAGTATAAACAATATTAATACATTATTATTCTCGTATAATAATTTATCGAATAATAAAGGAACAGATGAAGATTATTGTTGAAAAGAAAAATAAAAGACTCATCGTGAGATTTGAACCCACACCTACGAGTTTTTTAATCCAAAACGATAGGCTACGAGTTTCGAAACTTGATATGAGGACGTGAATTTTAGCAATGTTAGGAAACGACCAAGGTCATACGTAATTACGTACTCTGTGCGACGGTATGTTTTTTGTTTCATTCGAGGGCAGTGTGTGCGTTCAGAGGTGTGTTTTCTGAAGAAAAATATCACTTATACACACAGCTGTAGGTACGGCCTGAACCGCGAGTTTAAAGCAATATAACCCTTAGTATGCTAGTTCACTTTTGACTCCTTACTGTACAAAATAGTTGAGAGTTTCATTGCAATTTAAAAAAATAATACAACCGTGTCTGTTCCTTACAGCGGCAATTGAAGTTTCACCCAAGCACTTATTACCTAATTTAAAAGTGGGTTGGAAATCTGATCGAATCATGACCATTTAACATTTAAAAAAAATACATTTAGGATATATCTACCAGTAACAAATCCGGAATAATTTTATTTTAATAATTCAGTTTACTGCGGAACGTCAACTTGTATTCCGCCGTTGTTTCGCATCGCTCTGCAGTTGTACATAAAGCGAGTGGCACTTTTGTTTCAGTCTTAGTATTAAGTTAGCATTCCAGCTTATGCAAAAACCTTCTGTTTTCCATTCCCCAACACTTTCAGCTATACACATGCGGCTGTTTGAACTGCTTACCTATGTCTATGTCACAGCAGTGAATTTGCAATATGAAGAGGTATTTCAGCTTTTAGGTAAGTATATGGACTTTCAGATTATGAGGAACTGAGAAAACAAATCATAGTTTTCTTACAATAAAAGTTAAAAAAAATTGCCATGAAATTATTTAATTAATTAATATATTTTGTGTTACAATCAATTAAAGTTGAATTAATTACTTGTGAAATTCCTTTATCTTTCCTATCTCAATTATTCCTTTATTATTACTACTACTACTAAATTCTTAGGTACACATCACATTATACCGCACGAGTAGTGCCGACTGCCTGAGTCCCGTGTTCTGTCAGTGACAGTCGGGCCGCGGTCGAGCCGTGTCCGAATGTCCCCAAGTCCCGAGTGACCACTACATCCATGTTAGACGTGGATATTATAATAAGATTTGTGGAGACCTGAGCTAGACTTCGGGTCAAGCATGTCTTGAATTGATATCGCTGAAGATTAGACGGTATTCAGAGACCCTAGAAAATATTTTTGGTTTTTTAAATATTTCCAAGAGCACAATTCAACATCCTTGTCTAATAAAAGTGAAAACCGCGTTTGTGGAGACCTGAGCTAGACTTCGGGTCAAGCATGTCTTGAATTGATATCGCTGAAGATTAGACGGTATTCAGAGACCATAGAAAATATTTTTAGTTTTTGAAATATTTCCAAGAGCACAATTCAACATCCTTGTCTAATAAAAGTGAAAACCGAGTTTCTATGATCTATCCTGATTGAAGTAAATCTTGCTACAATATAACTGGAATGTAAAATACACAAATCAAAAATTAAATCAAATCATTTTTATTTGTGTAACATAGGTAGTGTATCCAGTTCTTAAATTAAAGATTTTTTTAAAATTAAAATAAAGTATACAGGTCTTAAATTAAAGATAGGTCGCTATGTAATGCCAAGAGGCGTACAAATATGGTTGCATGCGAAATAAAATAATGACCATGCGAGAAGTAAACATGAAATATTTGGCTGGTATGTCAAAATTAATAGAATTATAAAAATAAAAAAAATGTCGCTATTTGGAATGATTTATACGGTCAATGCATAAATAAATAATCATAAATTACAATTAGTCACAATATTCAGTCAAATAAATAAGTCTACCAATATCACAATATCTCATTCGATACCTAGACCATACTCCAGGGCGCAGTTAACTTGTGTTAGCTTTAGCGCAGTTACAAACTAGTTGTGAGCAGCATTGCCAAGTCAGAGCAAGGGGCTGTTTGCTCAGGTGGCTAGTCGCGAACTTCGCCTGGTTCATATCCGGGGCAACCATCAGCCTTGTACTGCAATTAAGTCATAGAAACAATATATTTTGTGTGACTCTGAAGTCTTGAGTCCTATTTCAATTGTTCGAGAGAGTTCTACTATAATAGATCGATCTTGGATGATTTTAGATAGAATTGACTTGAAGTTTTTTTTGACGGCATTATTGGGTAACTCATTAGACACGATACGATGGAATGGGCAAAACTGAATGTCGATGGCAGAGAACCGGGTGGTGCGGTATTGTAAGTAGCCACTGCTTTCCACTCCACACTGCTAATTCCGTTGACTAATAGGTTAAGTTGGTTCATTTATTGGTTGATGTGAGCTAGTAGGGTTCTCATTTCTAGGCGGTTTTCTCCGACTACTCAAGTTTCAACTTGGGTAATCGTCGATACAATTATTTTATTCATCTCAATTCAATATCGTCAAAAAGTTATTCTACACAACACATTTAAACCCCTGAAAAACTTGAGTACTACAAAACTCATCCAAAGAGCTCTTGCTTGTGAGCGGTTCTTTTCTTTTTTATGTTCCGGTATGGAAAATCCTCATGGATGTTCTCCACCCTGGGATGAGCGGAGGAGTCTGTCAGACTCTTACTGACTAAAAACCACCCCGGTGTCCTCTTCTATCCTTACATTTTATCACTTATACCTTACTAGATGGGAACTTGTGCGCCTTCAACAATCCCGGCTGATGCCAGCCTGCCTTTGCTGGCCACTTCAGGCTCACAATATTTTAATAATTTCTTCGCACGATTGATCGTATTAAGACTGAGTTAGTTCTGAAGATCTTGCGTGAACGCCCTTTACTTGTATTTGGACTGATATTATTCAGATTTTTAAAGTCAGTTCTAGGGTGCGAGTTTTTTTTTGTTCTGTTCTGTTCATTAAAGTATTTCACTTTAAAATTGTATTTAAAACAAAAATTGTGGAAAGTCACGCTAAAGTTTCGTTACCCAGCAACATGAGAGTGACGTCTAAGCTAGCTCCGGTACCGGGTCTGTCTTCATTGATTTAATAATGTAAGTCCTCATCCGTACAGACGTGTGAAAGTGTTTGTAGAAACCTTCTCACAGAAACAAATTCAATTATTATATACTTCAGTTCCAAATTGAATCCTCTTTAACAAATTAATGTCATCTCCATAATTATCAGTGTCTTTGGGAATAACTATTACCTACATTACCTTAAATACGGATGTTCATCGTGCGTCAATCAACGATGTGAATGCTTCACTGGATGTTTTCATTTTGTATCGGTAATTGCCGTGCGTCCCACTGAGTTACCTACGTCACTCATCTACCTATCCCACGTGCGCTATATATCGACTCTTATGGCAGCTAAACAAATAACTTCGTAATCAGGACGTTATCATGACCGCGTTAACTTGTTTAGTATAAGTACTTGCTACTTATGTTAAGGCAGGTCGTCAGTGGAACTACGTAATTTTAGTTAAAATTTTGGTCAAATTTCAGGTTTATACGCCATGCTAGGTGGATGATTAGTACCATTAACGAATATCAAATAGATCGGACGCGAACGCGATCCACGGCCGAACTCATTAGTGAATACATTACGATTTCATACCGACAATCCAACACTCATATCCAATTTGCAAATGAAATTCACTAGTATTATATATTTTTATTTAAATTTCAATATTATTACGGTACAACGCTGGATTTACAAGTGCCACGTCGGAGTAACACGTGCGTGCCGCGTCTACGGTACGCACGTATTATAAAACCTGAGTTAGCTTTAGCCAACTCAGTTTTTATATAGAGGGAGGCGGCTAGTACTAGGATTCTCAAAGATTCTGTAAAATACTCGAATAAGTGTTTTTCATAGCGTATTAAAGAGATTAAAATGATGTTTACGTTCATAATAAAACTGTAAGGAGTACCTACTACACGTACCATTCGGAGACGTACCAACACAAACTGTATTAATTTACTTTAAAAGGTTATGTGCCTAACTTCTGTTGGGCCCTCAACGCACTCACACACATAATGTATTATTTGTGTTCAACAAATAATACATTATTCAACTGCACTGCACAAATAATATGCCTAACCTCAGCAGGCTAGATACTCCTAAATTGATGCAGTCTACATGTTGAGTTCAAGGGTTCTAGTAGTTCACTAGTACTTCACGGGGTTCTACCCTCCTAGTTACAACTACTACAACTTTCAACTTGTAGGTACTTACGGGATAGTGAGCCGTATGATAGATAACTATATAATATACTATATACTAATCTATATCTATACTTATTATAAAGCTGAAGAGTTTGTTTGCTTGAACGCGCTAATCTCAGGAACTGCTGGTCCGATTTGAAAAATTCTTTCAGTGTTAGATAGCCCATTTATCGAGAAAGGCTATAAGTTATATTGATATATAGGGTGTTGATTCACGCTAAGACCAATAGGAGAGCGGAGCAATGAAGACTCGCACGGGCAGGCGAGGCAAGCGACGGGATGAGTCGGGGTGCAAGAATTTTGACGCGAACGAAATCGCGGGCACAAGCTAGTGTAAGATATTATTTAATACCGGTACGAAACCTGTTTATCTTGTGCTGTTTCTTTACTCAACTTTCAACCGACGCAATATTTAAACATGAATAAATATAACTAAATCTAGACTTTCGTACTCTTCTGTAGTCTAAAATCTTCGAGTTTTAAAAACATACACACATACCTTCACATGCACAGCATATACACACATGTTGGATTGGATAGCTTTGTCACAGTAAAGCGGTCCGGCGGGACTCCTTTGACGCAAACGCTGACAAGCTTGTTTAGACAAAAACTACAACTAAGTTAACGGTGTATTCTACCTAACTTTATACTACAAGTATTTTCAAGACACTTACTTCTACCTAACTAAAGTGAATACGAAGTACAACGCGCTCCCTCAGTCAAAGCTATCAACGGAGCGCCCCGGATTAGTATTCAGTGTGCGATCGTGTCACATAATCAAAAAGAAATATTTTGCTACATTATGTGCGTTTGAAGATTACCAACACGACGGGTACAACTGAACAGGAAGACACAGAAGTTGCAGGCAGGTTATTGTACGATACGAAACGTGTTACTATATACTCTTGACTAGCTTTTGCCCACGGCTTCATTCACTTTTGACTGTCCGTCACCGGAGTTTAATCTTAAAAGTTAAATAATTTTACTACTTAATTATTTTAATTTAGTTTTTTTGGAAACTTGCTACTCACAGTGATAGGAGTCCAATTATTATTTTGTGATTACTCATCACGTTTAATCAAGAGATACGTACTCTCGTCACTGATGAGCTGAACTACTGCTAAACAGTGAAGCTTAGCACTGTTACTGCAATAAAATCAATCAGTTCACACATTTGCGCCTTCTTTGTAAGTCGTCCTTCTTTGTCTTATTTTGTTACGAGAATGGTATTAAGCTCGCGCTTATTGAATTGTATTAAACAACGTAATACGTAATTTCAATACAAATGCCAACGGAATTTGTGAACAAGAAAATTGGATTTGATTTTCTTTTGGGGTTACGTAAACCGGTAACGAGTTGCTATGTCTTTTTTTTGAGTTTGTTTAGCAGTGTGGCAATGTCTTTTTTTTAATTTTTAAGCAGAATTTACCGTCAAGTTAACTAGTACCTAAGGAGCTGTTCACAAGGTTACATGATCATCCTGAAGAAACGTGAATTCACATTGGACGGACGCAATCGCGTTTTGTCGTTGCGAATTCGTGATATTTTTACGATTACTTATAAGCTTTAGGCACATGAAAAAAGAATATAACCGTGGATGGTGGTAATCTGTTTGCATTTGATAGCACTATTCGTGAGGTAGGTTATTTAGCATCAATCTACGTCCCTTAGGAGACGAGCAAAAAGAAAAAATCAGAAAGAACGCAGAAATAGTTTCAAGGATGTTTTGATCGATTTGATTGTAGTTAGGCAGATTGATTACAGTATGTAATCAATCTGCTTAACTACATAAGTATGTGACTTTTTACTGGAACCTTGTGGGAATCTGTTCTAAGGTTGAGGAAGACTATCCACTCGTGATACAGTTATATACTAGTACGAGGGGATAGGGCGAATCTACCGAAGACAACCAAGCTATCGTTACAATCTAGCATCTCACATTCTCCAACTGTTGTCTAAACTTTATCTTCGAAATCATTTTAAGCGATTCTTGTTTATTTTGTTTTTATTATTAAGTTACTCTGTATGGTTGTCTCTTATTCGTGAATAAAGATTATTATGATATTATGATTATGATTATGATCATTAACTGTTTAAAATACTACCATGTTGTTTATTTATTACTACTCCGCATAAACAACCAAATAATATTCTCATCCATAATTAATGCATTTGGCTAATTACCGGAAGCCACTCAACCTTATCGGTTATCGTTTCCCGAAATTAAACAATTAAACTAATAAGAGATCATAAGGAATGGTAAATACTGATATTGTAGCATAATTTTACAAATCACAAGGCATTTGTTATTATCGCCCAGGTTTTTGCATTGTATGCCTCCTAACCGTTATAACTCCTGAAGTAATGAAGTTTCCCGAAGGTTCGAACACATGTGGCGGAAGCAGTGTTATATCACGTGAGAGAGAACAAAATGTACGAACAAAGAGGCCGCGTCATGATTTCAATTTTTCGCTTTACTAAGCCAAAGGTCGCCTGAATTGGAGCGAACATAATTCTGATGTATTAGTTACAGGTACAAAATCTCGAGAAAATCTAAGTTCATACAAATAAGAAATATGAAAGATATTTCCTCCACTCCCATACAGGAAATGGCACCGAGATCGGTCGAGTAGTTTCATAGGTATCGAGCATAAACGAGCACTGGCCAATATTTGTGGGGGATATGATCCGGAATGATTCGCACTGAGCGGCACACAATTACGCGGCTCGCTTATCAAAACCGCTACGATGTAATTACACACTTATAAATATAACTACGTACATATTATGTAGAGCATTTACCTAGTTGTATATACCCTATGGTACCCAGGATTCCTATACACAATGCGGGGATAAAAGCTCAACGGCTATCGAAAGATCGGTATTTTTTATTTCCGTCTGTTGCACTAAGAATTAATGGCAAGCCACGTCCATTACCGGCATTATGATTAGTTAAAGGGTTAAAAGGGGATAATTGTAGGTTATCTTGATTATATTGGGCGACGCAAGGGAGGGTGACAGCAATGTCCTGCAGTAGCGTAAACAAGACTACTGCAGAAGGTGATGACAACTAGGCAGAAAGAAACGGTAGCGGAAAACATGAGCAAAACGCTGAAGTGTATTTAGTTAGGAAACCCTGAGTTGAAAAACAATACTATTGGAAATGTATTATTCACCATACCCATAGAATAGACAAAATTATACATTTACAGACAATACGAACCTATTACTTAAGCCTGCCCATAGCATAACTATGCCACCAGACAAAAGATAGATCCTGGTGGTCTTAAGTAACTTGAAATGTTCCGTGCAATCGGTCGGTCGATAAGGGTGATGATGAATAATCATACTGAGATGGAAGTAGGATGATTCATAATCATATCTTTTGAGTTATCGTTATTATTTCAATATAATAAAGTACTTAAGACAAAGATATCATGACGTTCCTGTATGTTAAAACAGAAACAACCAAATAATGAATTTCGTTTTAACTGATGAAGCCCATAAAAAACTGATTAAAAATTTGCAAAACGAAATGATTTAAGAAATTCTTCTCCCCGTGCTTAGGTTGAATGATCCCTGACCCACATAAGTGTACCTACAAACAAACGCGTCACTGGGCAAATAGCCCGGCTCCTTGGGCTCAGGCTTGAAGGTAGTTCAGGCCGCACATTGTTTCACGTACGTGTTTGGTAAGGTGCGCCCAAACTGCATGTACGGTGACTATGTGAGAGGTTTGCGTATGTTTGCGTAAATGTTTCTGCAAAATTGAATGAATTAAAACATTGCGTCATACTTGGTGTTCAGAAAAGTTATAATGTAAGTACCTTTGTGCATATGAATCATTTCAAGATGTTTTGTGTGTCTCAGAATGTATCCAATTTTACGATTTGAACTTTTTAGGCCTTTCTTACTACATAATTTTTGGCAAGACTATTTATATTCCCGTTTGGAACACTTGGAGCAACAAAGTAAGTTAGAAATTCAGAAAATTTAAGCCAAAATACTTACACAAACAAAAAAAATCAATACTATACTCCATAGGTTTAGGTAGTTAAATAAAGGTAAACAAAAAAACCACGTGACTCATAGATGCGAAACCTTTTATTTCAAATGTTAAGATCATATTATTTACAGTCATATATAATAATAGGCTCTATTCGGAATCTGAATCAGAATCTGATGAACTATCACATTAATAATAAATCGTTCCGTTGTATCATCAATTATTTTCCTAGCACAATTTAACAAAATCGAAACGCACTCGCAAAATCGTAAATGTCGATTGTTGAGAGCGCTGTCAAATTCTGGTTAACCGACTAAACGTAATACCTGCCACTTCAGTTGCCATACTACATCACACACAGTTTTACTTTTCAATTTAGCAAATTCATAATATTTTCTAAAAGGTTTAGGGAACCTGTCATTTTGGGCTCTTTACAATAGGCAGATTACAAAATATTATATTATTGTAATGAATCTAACAAAAAAATCTTGCTCAAGTAGTTACATCTAGGAAAAGTAGTTTAAGAATAAATGATAAAGTATAATATTTTTTAATAAAAGAGGAAACTATAGTATAAATCGAAAATAAATATGATTTTGATACACCGTATTTTTAAACAAGAAAGTGTCAACTATAAAGAACCCTTTTTACAATTTGTTTACCTTTATTTAACTACCTAAACCTACGTATACCTAAACGTACCTATACTCCATATAGTATAGGTACGTTTTTAGTCAATAAATTTAATATTGTCTGATATTTAAAGTAATTTTAAGAGCACTTCCTTATAAAGATTCTGTATTTTCCACTCTCGAGTTGACCGTGTTCTGGCAGTTAATGAGTAGTTACTAATAATTATCTTAGTACCTATGCTTACTAATACATTTTGAATCATTTCGGGATTCACCATACCTACCACATTTTATTCTTCTTGCATGATGAACAAGTAAAGCCAAAATTTTCAGAGGCTGAAGCTATTCTCCCACTGAACAATCGCATGGCAGCAGCACTGCACGTAACTATGTACATACATGAATAATTGGATGCGAGTGGATCGATGACGCCGACATGACGTGAGCCTCCGCATGCACACATACTTACGGCTGCATGCACACACATACCCGCACGTGAGACGTGCGGTGTAGGGAAATATAGAAACTGATGACGATCAAGGCGTGTTTGATGATTTTCTCGAATTGGACTCTTACTTGCTATGGTTAAGGTCTACGATAGAAATATATTACTATAACATTTAGAGGAAATAATTCACCATTATAAGCTCGCCATGATAGTAGTGAAGAACTTACAAATGCATTCGAGTATGTTACTATGGGTGGGAAAACAGCATCAACAAGGGCGTGTCAGACTTTTACTGACGAAAATCCACCCGTGTTCCTTCAGTTGTCTGTGTGCCAGGGGCTACGGTATCTGTTTCGATCAACCCGCATACCTGGCAGGACAACCCGCATTCCAAGCAGGATGTTACTATGGTTTGGTACGTGAGCTCTTGTGAGCCTTCCCTACTTGTATTAAAATACAGTTTGCCTTAATATGGTTACGTCGTAATGGGCGGTAATTAGACAGTTTTGTCACTTAGCAATCTAAACGCAAGCAGTGGGGGTCCGTCAACTGGGAATGTTCAATAAGATGATGCATAATATTATCTACCACCAATTTTTCAAGCCAGTTTCCTACGATTTAAATATTCAGAAGATGCTTTATTGAAAACTGAAAACATTGAAATTAATTATTTTCAGAACAACAAAAGGTTGTTGAAACGCGGCGCGCGTCGTGTGAGTAACATAAAGAGTCGATGCAGGCGCCGCCTTGCAGAGATAATAGCGCTTTCGTTTATTGTACGTCATTAACATGACGAAGATAATTAACTTTAGCTGCACTGTCTGTGTACTTGTTTTAACAGTACAGAGTTTGTATTTGGAAACAATTGTACGTGCAACATTCACTAAGGTGTTGACTGACGACTTGGGAACCAACTATTCTTCTAAAACACCATTTATCCATCCACCAGGCAATTATCCATCTTAAATATAACAAATCTGTGTCAGTCAACTATTAATTATATCCGTAGTACCTACTAGCTGTATGTGTGACGTAACGAGGTGTTTCCATACGAACAACACTGACAGATTCCTGAGCGCATTAATCTAATTCACTAGTTAATTACTGCTTGTTCTCTAAGACAGGGTATGGTCTATCTATGCACACTATACTATGTATCATTAGCTTTGTGGCTTTAAATTGTTGAACGTTTGCCTGTGACCAAGAATTTAATGAGATAGGTACTATTACCCTTTACACACACATCAAAACCCGCCTTTGGATCATTTGTCCAACTATAATACGAATACCTATGACAGTCCTCGCCGGTAGGTGCTCGTCATGTTACTTAGTATAATCTCTCAATTACTTACCATATGAACAAGTGAGGTGTGATACGACGTGGCGCTATAACAGTGGTTAAGCTATTTGGCACACACCTTTGTTTCTTGGATTTAAAGGTAAGTACCTAGTTTAGGTGTCTATGCTAGCGAGAAGAAAATAAATCTTTGTACTGCATTGTTTGTTACGTCTTAATCTGGAAAAGGGCTTGAGTTTTAACCTATTTAACTATTGTACATAAACATTACTAAATCCATGTAAGTAAACACAACAAGTAATCATGGAAATGTGGAATCATTATTATTTTGCGGCGATTTATAATTATTTATCTTGCAGTGGCATGTTTGTTCGCTGCGGGATTTACATTAAAAACGCGCGGCACAAGAGTGGAGGAATCATAATCCCTACAGTGATTGTATAGTATATTTCCAAAAAATACACTAGCAGCAACCATTCGTGGTTAACTATTTGTCCTTTAGTCTGGTACAATAGTAATCCTGCAAACAGCTACAGCAAACGAGTATGTGGAGACATTCTCCTTAGCACCACACTAGACAAGCAATCTACTGAAACATAGTAGTTTACAAACAAAGAGCGACTTCTTGGTAGATAAAATAAAATTTATTAAAAAACCTTTTAAAAACAAGCTTGTAATGAACTTAAAAGTACAAAATAAAAACTACGTACTGTCCTGTCCTGAGTAAACTCAAACTTTTCAGAAAATATGACAGGCATCGGGCCTTGCGGACCCCACCACTTGGTGCTGACATCTCTTTGAGGTGCACGTGGAACACAACGCGCCGTCACCCCGGGCAGTTCTTGGCATTGAAGTCCCCGAGCACGAGCACGGGGAGGGAACGCACACCTCTACCACGACAATATCTCCGAACCGTGCTGCCACGCAACCCTTTCCCTTCTTGACACCCTCGAGGTTCGGGGCACCGGCGGCGGCCGATGAAATTAGGGTTACTAAGCTGCTCAAGTCCTCCATTCAGTCATCCCTGGGTAGGACAAAGTACGGCTCAGCGACCACGGCGATGTTAATCGACCACTGCGCCATGCTCTGGAGCAACAGATCCTGAGCGGTGGCATAATGGTTGGTATTCGTCTGGAGGAGGCGTAATAGGCCGTTATTGGCACTCCATATAAGCCCCCTCCGGAGCCCCCTGAGAGGGCCCTGCCGCGGTGGCAACGGCGGTGACGATGATGGTGGAGGCGGCAGTGGCGGCAGTAGTGGTGGTGGCTACGGCGGTGACGGCAGTGGCGGAGGGCTTGCTTCTGCCTTGGTCCCTGGTTTTGGCGGGTAGAGCGCAGGCCTTGCTCCCAGCCCGGTGGTCGGCTGGCTTGCCAGCTGCCGCACGTACATAGCAGTGCAGCGTGGCATTGCAGAAGCCGGTCTTGTGATCAGGTTGACCGCAGCGGAAGCAATGACCGCTGCGGTGAACCTCCAAGGTGTATTGCACTCCCACGTGGTGATCCACCTGGTAGCGGAAGCACCTCAGTGGTCTGGGTTCCAGCAGCTTCACCTGCGCGGAAACCCAGCCCATCAAGTGCCTTCGGCCCTCCGCGGTGATCTTTTGGACTGCCGACACGGGCAGCTTACCATAACGGTTCGCATCCCCGTGTTGTCAGGACGAATTGTGCCTGCCCTCACCTGCTCAGCAGAGCACACCTCAGTCCTAACGATCGTGGCCACCACCTCGCCCTTCGTCACAGAGTCATCCAGGCCCAAGATGCGCATGCCAGCCCACTTGGTGGGCCTGGACATTCGGGCCTCATCCGCACATAGGGATGCCCTTAACCTTTCGTCCAGAGCGTCAGCGGTTGGGCCACTGCCCACACCGCGGATCTCCAGCATCCGGGCCCCAGTCGCAATGACCCTCACCCGGATGCCGTTGGCGACGCCTAGGTCCGCCAGGTTCACCACCGCCCTTGCCTTGGAAAGTACGTCGCGGTAGGACACGCCCTTCTTCTCCGCTTCCGGCTGTAGCGTAATGATTACGACACTCTTTGTTGTCATTAAGTCTCACTTTTCTTCTTACTTATATGACAGACTATCGTGGACAAGAAGACACAGAATCGGTGAAGGAAGAAAATGCTCTCAATTTAAGGTTTGTTTTTAATAATATAACGCCTATAATCGCATTTTTCTTTCTTTCTTTTCTTTCTACAGCTGCGGACTTCGGGGCGCGTAGCTTAGCCGCGGCGCTTCGCTTTTTGCGCCACTGCTGCCTCTCTTTTCATTTGGCCGTCCTCGCAGCCTTGCGCACCTTCCTCTTCCACCCGGCTACTTGCCATTTGGCGTCGGCTGGAGGAGATTTAGGAGGGAAAGCTGGCCATCCTGGCGTTACGGCTGGGGCCGTTGCCACCTGCGTAGCCAACCCGTCGCTTCTTACCCGCCCTTCTTAGGCTTGGGCGGCACCGGTTTTGCCAGAGTCCGTCTCAGCTGTGGTGATGATTTGGCCGTGGCAGTCGTGGCGATGGCATTCGAGGCCCCCTTCTGCTGGCTCGAACCCAGACGACTTGCTGCTAGTGGGGGGCGCAGAACTACTGCCTCCAGGGCGGAAAACTGGCTCTGGAAGGCAGCCAGCGCCTGCTGCACCAGAGTCAGCACCTGGCCCTCCACAGCCATGGACTCACCCTGCACATGCCGCGCCGCCTTCTTGGGCACCACCCGAGAGCTGGCTCCTCGGAGCCCGGCCAGGTCCGCTCGGAGCTCATTGTTCTCCTTTCGGAGAAGCTCCATGGCGGCTGTAAATCTGGCAACCTCCGCTCGCATCTCGAACAACTTGTCCGACGAAGGTCCTGAAAAGATGTACTCCGCTGCCACCATAATGGAGGCCATGGCTGCGGGTATACCCTTGTCTTTGGAGGACTGAATTCTTTTCAAGGCCACTTGATCGCGGCTACCACGACCTCCGCTAACCTCGACGTTCGCTACAAGTTGGAGCCACCGGCGTTGTCCGGCTCACCACCAGACGACTCTGAGAGGGCCCTGCTGCTAGGTTCTCCAGAGGGATGCCCCTCCGTAGCCAACGCCTTGGCTCGCTGGGCCGTCTCGGCTGGACTGGCTTGGCTCGGCTCGCCGATCTCCTGGGTGGTTAGCCCTCTGCCTAACCGGAACCCACTCCGCCGACAGATCTTCCCGAGTTTTCGGGTCGAGGCCATCCCATCAGAGGATGCCTTGCCCTAGCCATGCCTTGGTTTGGGGCGCTTCTGAAAGAATTTTCTGTTCCTCTCAGCAGCCCACACCACTTCGCCCTCCGGGATCTTAAAAGAACCTGAAACGCCAGATGATGCGGCGTCGGACTCCGACCACTTACCTCCTCTATAAGGTTTTGTTTTTCATTTGATTTTTCCATTTTGTTCCCACGAGTGTAATTTTTATCATTCCCAAAAACTAGTAGTTCGCACTAGAGACTAATTAAACTACCCATTAGTCAAGCTATCAACCTCCCTGACGGTGCGCCGCCGCTTGGAGGTTATTGGTAATTTATTATAGAGGTATTCTTCCTCGCGGGCCGGGCGGTTAAGCCAAGATCCTCGACCCCCGTCAAAAGTCAGAGACATGACCGTGACAATCTTCGAGGCTACGAGATTAACGGTGGCAGAAGGAGAGAATTCCTTCTTGCCTGCCTGGTGGAAGGGTAAGTGCACACCGAGCCCGCTTTAACTCTGCCGCTGTGCGCCTCTGCTTATGCGCAGAGGGACACACGTTAGAGCGTACCACCAACAGAACATTGGCACACGGGCTACGGCACCCCTTAGGCACACAGTACCTAACGGGGAGACATTGCCCGCACCCCAGGGTGCACCGTCCCGGAGATTGGTCTTTCCCCCGGACGCATCCAAGGGAACCTCCAGCCTACGGGCACACGGGGAGGTTTCCTGTTCAAGCACCCCATGTCTGTACCGTTGATTGTAAAGTTGGAGTTCCTTCGTCTGTAACAAAAACATATGAACTAACTTACAAGGCATTTTTAAATATTAAAGGTTTGTAATGATTTACATATTTTTAAAATAGAGAATCTTACACTGAAATAAATGTAATAAGCAAAGCGTCACAGAAAATGTGTACAAAATTATGTTTTTATTATTTTTCTCTTTGCATTTCCCATTAAGTTGTGGTCGTTTTCCATAGGTATCGTATGACAACGTTTCGTGAGCCACGTTATAATTCAATACATTAATATTAACGCAGGCGCTTATTATCAGACCAATGCAAATAACGTTATACGAAATTAATGCTTCGTGCCGATACTGGCTTTCAAACGAATGTGTTTTTATTTGTTTAGACTAAATACATTAATAAACCTGTGTTTTTTACCGGCAATATTCAATGTTCAAACAAACATACGCAACTGGAATCATTCGATGAGTTTCCTGAAGTTGATTCGGTTTGTCAATTAAAAATGATGGCTATTTGGGGCTCTAACTTATTATAATTTTTCTGCAATGTTTTATTGGCCATTACATGACCTCTTTCCGGTGATGCCAGATTTCACAGATTTTCACAAATTACATCAATTCTTTTTCAATTTGAGTTCAAAAAATTCTTCATCTACCACTGAGCATAAAACTTACAGTTCTTGATGAAATCATACCGTCCATAAGCTCAAACGTTTTGCTAATAATATTTTCCTATGGCTATCACCAACAAGATGTTTCACAGGAAGCTGTAAGACGCTCCGTAACACAATAACCGTAGGTGTATTCGTTCAAAGGCTGGTCCTGCTGCAAACCGTATTAAAATGGCCAAATTGGTTTAGTGCCGACGATGGCGTTGCGGGCTTGCGAGACCTGATACATACCTTGTTAAAATTACAACACTGTATACGATAGGACACTGAAGGTATGGTTATTGATGTCTTACTATAGAGTAAACACTTTAAAGATGTCTTCACAATTATGCTTGGCTAAGTATGTTGTAACTAAGGTAGTAAGATTATTTTAACTGACTTGTGTAGCTGACTTAATTGGGTGAACTCCTTTATACTTGTCGTATTTAACAACAAATAATCCGAAAACGAAATAAATCAAAATTAACTGAACATCAGCGAAGTTTACCCCACAGATTTACCCAGTCTCAAATTTATAAATTCCATGGATAATATCACAGTGATTGCTTCGTATCATGAGTGTGCAGAGCTAACATAATTATATCGTCGTAGATCACATGACACCGCCCAGCTCCCACGGAGACGCGACTGAAACAATTTGTTGGAACTTGGGACAAGTTTAAAAGAACCTCTTTCATCGGTACTTTTACCGACTAGGAACATGAAAATATATCTACGTTGTCTGTTATCTGTGGAAAATTATGTGGGTTTATTTCTTAAGATTATTCTTAGATTATTTCTGGATGTTTTTAATATACTATACTGTTTGTTTTCCCTTACAAAAAAAATTGTCTTCTTTTGGTACCGCCCAATACATTATTGGATTACCTAAACATTCTCATTTGTATTTGACTTAACAAAATATTTTAGAGTAGGCAGAACGCGCCGGTAAAAAAGATTATAATAACATCTTTACTTTTATCGAAAACTAGCACGAGCTTCGTCTTCAGAATAACCTACAGAACGCAACCTGCTACGATCTTTACATACTCCTTCTTTTTTTTTGGTTTGGGAAATCATCAAATAACTTCTCCCGTTTACATTCATACATAAGAAGACGAATTCTTATAATTATAAAAGTCTCATCTCGCGAAAATGAAATGTCAAAAACTTGTCAAAAATGTATGAAAACTAGAAAGTTTTCATACATTTTTGACAAGTTGAGACTTTGACTGTGTTTTGACAGATTAACACTGAGATCAGATTGGAAACGTTCTTAAAATTACGTGAATAGCCGAACTGGTCATACACGCACGCCGGTTACATCTACATACATTTTGTTGGTTGTAGATTTTGGTAGGTATTAATAAAAAAATCGCCCGCTCACCCGTTATATACACGTTAAAAACGATTTCGTGTATTGAGGAATAAGAAAAAACATTTTACACTTAAATACGATAAAATGTTTCATGTATATTCGTAGGTACGTTGAAAATGTTGTACTATATCCTGACACAATGGAAAACCTTTTCTGAAAAGCTTTCAAGTAATACTTGTGCTGAAAGCTGTCAATGTTGGCACCAACTGGGCTTTATTAATTGAACTGTGAGACGGCTACATTCCGACTCGCCACTATAACAACATACCTAAACAAAAGTAACGTGTTACTATTTTGATCTAATTATTTCTATGGGATATCGACCTTAAACTCTAAGCAGAGAAGCTATTATGCTGATAGAGATTATGGCAATGTTTAACATCAGACACAGTTGTGTATTTTATTTACTTCAGTGTCGGGCTAGTGAGACGCCTCAGACCAGGCTCGCGGCACACGAACTAATTTACTTATGATTAAGCTACGACCAGCCTTCGAGCAGTGTCAGTATTATAGGAGATTAAAAAAGGGCCTTTTTGCTAAAGATTTTAATGCAAATTACTAGTATGGTTGAGTAACCTACGGTGCTCGTGAGAAAACTAAATGTTGTGACATGTCGTAGGTGAGTGTAGGAGTTAAACTTCGCAAGTTTTTTTTGTTCACATTTGGGGGAGGCTTATGACCAGCACTGGACGTCTTGCGGCTGAAATGATGATGATGAATGACAGCACCACACGCAACAGACTTGACACAGATTTACTCAATTAGGTTAGGTTAAGCGGGCCGGTACCAGCCGCGGATCGTGGAAGGCGCACAAGATTCCATGATCCTCGATCCAAGTGTGGAAGGGACTTCCGAGGTGGTTTTTAGTCAGTTAGAGTCTGACAGACCCTTCCCCACCGCAGAGGATGTCCATCAGGATTCTCCAACCTGGAAAAAAAGGAGTTAGTAGCAGCAATAAATAATTATAATTATATTTTTGAAGAAACCCAAGGTTTTGGTCGATGACATGGTTTAATGAAGGTATGAATCCACAAAAATATACGGAACATTACTGTACTTGCGCTAAAACTCAGTAGGTACCGTCAATTCTAATTTTAGATTTTTTGTATCATTTCACAACTTCTAAGCCACTTCTACTGGCGACTATATTATATTCGCAGATGGATAGCACACGAGTCTTGGTCAAGATGCAATAGCCTGTATGTGTGAGCCAACACTATGGCCGACACATTTGGAGACACCCCCCCTTGCTCTTGACTCTGTCACCCCCGCTGCCCACGGACACCAAACGGTCGAGCGCTCGCAGAACACTTATGTTATTCAAAGAGGTTTACTCTGGAGCTTAGATTAGCTGAGGGCTGGATTAGAATTTTAGATTTGGTGGTCGTAGTGATACGTAACTTTGGGATTCTTTTAAAAATACCCTACGTGTCGGTGTTTTGAGCTGAATCTCACCATTGCATCTGTAGGATTGGACTACTTAATTGATTCCCATCATTATTTTCCTTTCTAAATTTGATGATTTAATTAACCTAGGTTTTTTTTTGGTGGGAAATCATTGAACAACTCCGCTCTTCATGTCAGACTTTTACTGACTAAAACCCACCCGTGTTCCCTCAGTTGCCTGTGTGCCAGGGACCGCAGTGTCTCTTTCGAACAACCCGCACCCCTGGCAGGCATCGGCCCTTGCGGGCCCCACCAGTTGGTGCTGACATCTCTTTGAGGCGCGCGTGGAACACAACGCGACGTCGACCCGGGCTTGGTCCTTACCGGACAGCGAGCTACCCCTTACTCGCCGTCCACAAGCCTGCGCCTACGGTGGCCGAGAATCAGCCTGGGATTACCGACGCCCAGGGCGTGTCCTGCGAAGGCTACGGCCGTGAGGGCACATGTACTGCCTCTCCCTCACGTGCACCGCCTCCTTCTTTGCGAGCATCACTGCTTCGCTGAAGGAGGTGACGGCTTACCATGCACTCTCGCTCCGTACCATGGCCTGGACCAGGGCCGGACGCGAGATACCGCCGCCGCCAATCGCCTCCACGGACACGGTGGTGCTTCACCCAAGCCGGTCAGACCTCCACCATATGCTCCACCGTGTCCTCAGGGCGATCTTCGCAGTGGAAACACCCGGGTTTTTCCTCCCACCTTATGCGAAACAGGAACCTACCGAAACAACTGTGTCCAGTGAGGACCTGTGTCAGGCGGAAGGTGAGAACGCCATGCCGCCTCTCAAGCCACTCCTTAAAGAGGGGACTTACCGCCGCAAACGTGGCGTGCCCAGCACTGGGTTGCGACAATCGCACTCTCCACATCGCCATGAGATCTCGCCGGAGCTCTGTCCACGGTGCCGCGATATCCCGCGGCAGCGGAGTTACGCCCCGGCGTTTGACCTCCTCGCGCCTCTCCCAAGTGTGCGCGAGGACCTTTGCCTCCAGATCCCATGGCGACAATCCGGCAAGGAGGCCGCTGCCTCACCGAAGATCATGCGGTATCCCTGTACCATCTGGATGGGCATAACCCTATGGGCCTATTAACCTAGGTTGAGATCTATTCAGCGAGAAGTACCTTAAAATTAAACGAAATTGTAAATCAATCTAAAACACTACGAGGATACTCGTGGCAGAAGTTAATATTATTAATTTTTTATTTTATATTAATATTGCTATTACTATTACTATTTACATTTGATGATGATGATGATAGGACTCCCTTCTTCACCTTTAGACTCCCATTCGGTCCGTTGTGTGTGAGTTTCTTATCCAGCACCAAATAATCTAATCTACCTCTACCGAAACGTTTGCAAGTTGCTCTGGGAATGGGAAATATCCTCGTATTGTGTGAATTAGAAGGAATTAACTTTGACGTTAATGACATCGATGTACCTATTTGTAGCTGTATGTACTATTGAAACACAAATACTTGGCACATACTCCAGTTGATCAGCACCTGGCGACACATATTTGCCTTAAATGAGATGCTTCTTACTTAAACCAAAGACTGGTGAATCTACTAGCAATTATTGTTTGTATGTTGATGAGGCAGAGGGGGCAAAGTCACCACATTTTGTCGCAGGTTACCTCTTGGGAGACTTGCTTGTACTTTGTCGGTTACTGTCGCTACGGTAGGTTTTCGCTATACTGAAATTACCGTATATTATCCTGTGAAGTTTTAGTTTAAGAATTCCACTCCAATTTCACACATCCAACTTCACAGCACAAGTCCTCAACCAACTTTTGTTCAATTACTCTCTCATCACTATGCAGCTATGCCTCATAACCGTTCTCATTGAAGCCATTAGCATACAACGCTCAGACTTGTCTCCTCACAGCTGCACTAAGCTACATCGTATCACTTCACTAAGACTGCAGACTGTCAGTCTGTTTTCACAGAAAATACTATCGCAAGAACGCTCCAGCGTACTCGGAGCTTCCAAAGTGGTCTAATTTGTGAAACTAGGTTAAATTAACATACGTGAGGGGCGAGGGATGCGGAGGAGGGGACGGCGGATGGTATTGTTTACTCATCGAGTGGCAGTTGGCTGGAATTAACAAGTTTGTTGATAAGACAGGCTTGTTTGAAGAGATGTGTCGCGTCGGGAACTCGTGAGGATTACGGGGAGCTATGACTTTTGAATGAATTTAAAGTGACTGAAATTAGGGGAGGTCACGGTTTGAATTCGACTTTGTGAATATAATTTAGAAAACCTTGAGAATTAGAATTACAAAATTGCTTCTGCCAGCGGATGCGTAGATTCAAATAAACCTTAAAAAAATTAATAATCGCTTAAACGCGGTGACTGGTACAAGGTTGAAAAACTGCATGCGTTCATAAATATTCATAATTATATTCTAAGAAGTTGTACGGGGCATCTACAATGCCGTTGCCACAGCCCTTGCCACGGTCGCTACGACGGCTGCGGATTACAGTTGCCGTTGTAGGGACCGTAGCAATGGCGTATTTCTTGCCAATAACATAATTTTATTAAGTAGTTATTTAATAACATTTTATTATTACCGAAAATTTCCTTTTTACAGAGAAAAGAATACGAATTTTAAATAAGTTGATCGAGAGACATTTCAAAAGCACAGCCCAGCTGTCACAAAAGCTGGTCCTAACGTAGTTCACCCGCGCAGTTCAGGAACAGAACGGAATGGTTGTATAACCATTCTATTTCTGAACTTATTTCAAAGACGATCTTCCAAAAAGTTTATAAGTCTGCCCTTTATACTATACAACTAGTAGAAGAATACGAACATGTTCCAACATTTGTCATCCTCCATAGCTCCATAGCGTGATATTTTATTTATTTTACTGACCAGACATGGAATATCTATGTAGAATATATTCGGTATTTGCGTGATGCTTGAACAAATATTCAGATAAACGGACCAAAATTTTGCAAACTATATACTCGGCTTTAGAATCGTTCCCAGACCTCGTACAAACTTCTTTTTACCAAAAATTATTTTAAAATAATAATCATAATAACTTTTATATTTGTGTGACATAGGTAGTAAATACAGTTCTTATATAAAGTCATTATGTTATGCCAAGAGGCGTACAAATATGGTTGTTATTTAAAACCTTTAGAATTCGCAAACTGGTTATTGTTTGTGATTATATATTATATTACGATCACACATTAGGGATCATTGTAGGTACAACGTTCTGCAAATAACTGAGTGCTGTTTGCTCTAAAGCAAATGTTGCAATTCAAACGGAGCGAACATTATGTAAATGGCTCGGTTCCAGTCGATCCTGAGGGCACTAACGCGTTAAAGAGATCGTAACTGCAAACATTGTAATATGCAATGAGCTTCAACATCTAAGCGCATTAAAACACTGTTTCTGTAGTATTATTAAAACCTACCTGAGTTTTGTACCCCAGTTTTACACAAAGATATAAACTGTTCCATAACCTCTCTTTTCGTTTACTCACTCAATAAAGTCACAATGTGAACGTACTAAACGATAAAATGACGTGGGTATAAAGTACGAAAATTCCAGTTTTCTGTAACTATTTAACTTACTTTCAACAAAAACAATGTCAACTGTTCGCACGCGTTCATTCTCATGTGCTCTCGTTTATTTAATGCGCTAATCCCACATTACGCACGGCTTGCACAAACAACGGATTAAACGCATACGGCGCGGATTGGACAACGGATCATCCTGCTAGCTGCTTTATCGTTTGTTCAATAAACTAGGACATAAAGGACGTTGCAAGTTCTAAAATGTATTTTCAAAATGTTAGTTTACAGTGTAGCATTAAAATAACCCCTATAAATGAAGGGAATAAAAACATTTGTCAGCGTCTTTCTACAGCCAGGGAAAGATTAAACAAATTGACAATTTATACATAACTATCAAAGAATGACAGTGGTGATTTGAAATTATAATATGGTCAGCTTAAGTTAGTAGTCAATTTGCTTTACAATACATTTCCCTGATTGAACCTATATTACCGAATCGGAGGGAAGCCCAACGACACAAACCCTAAAAGTAGCTCACTTTGATGACCGTGAGTGTCCTTACACACTTTATGGCAATAGGCAATACCATATCCAACAGGATAATACCTATATGTACCTACATTTCATTGAGAACCAGGCATTATCTGGAGCTGACGTAATTGTCTGTGGCAATTTAACGCAAAAATAGTAAACATTTGGGACGTAATTCTGTGATTTGTGTCTGATTAAAGAAACTAAATATAGTCAATAGATAGTTATGTAATAATTATTATAAACTAAATGAACAACAAGGTAGCAGCTTACCGTTTAATTAGTCATAAGAAGATTACTGAACTCGCGGTACTTACCGATCCACAGCACACCGCTATGTATGAACCGATAGTTACGTACGCAGGTCCGTATTATTGCGTATCCGACAGACAAAGGATTTTAAGCCGTGTTCTACAAAGCTCTATACGGGTTTAATTGAGGATTTAATGCGCATTCAATGCCCCTTCATTTACGTTTATAAAGCAAATATATGTGGCTCACGTAAATAAATTAGAGTGAGGGTGGATACATGAAATGATTGGTGCTGTGATAGGAAGATTTTATTTAAAATATTTTGTTCCGATACGGGTAACAGAACTATGACAAAAAAAAAAATCTTACACTCACGGAAGAAAAATCATTGCAAATAATTGCAAAGCCAGTTATGTTGAACACAGAAAGCCTTAGGAAAGTCCGTCTTGCCTTAACTTCTCTGTACAAAATTAGCTTCAATTACACTATTCAGCGTATCGGCTTAGGTCTCCGCGGCGCAATGTGCAGTACCTAACAACCGTTCAACAGTCGTGTGTCCCAGGCGGGCAGCGCTTCGCATCGTTTTGCAAAGTGTTTTAAGAGGCGTATTTCCATTTCGTATACCTATATGTAGATCAAATATCACTAGCTATTCCCAACGCCAAACTCATATATGCATAACGCCTTCGACCACTTTGGTCTATTTTCGCAGCTAAGGATACCTATGGTGCAATTTTTTAAACACCTGGTCTCGTGTAAGAAGAGTTGTTGGAGCTACTTTTCTTTTCATGTGAGAAGTCACGCCAATCTTTACATTTGAAATCAACCTACTCCTCAGCTATGACATAGCCTTAGAAAGAAAGCTAACTCGATATTGGCGAGACGCAACTATTTGCATTGCTTCTCATCTCATAACAGCGCTGTTTGTTCGGCAAACTTCGGCTCTTTCCGCCTCCTCTATTACGTTACACCTTAAACAGGTACAGCAGAGTTTGGGTTAAAATTCTCTCTGTAACAGCGAAGTTAGTAGATTATTCTAGAAGATTGTTACAAGTTTGTGTTGAAATAGAATCAATTGAATGAAAATGAACTTCTTAGCAGGTTGTTACAGTTAGGAGCAAATATTTTAAGTAGTAAAAGGTTATTTTGAATTTTACAAACGAGAATACTTGATGTTTATGGAGGCGCTGTCAATATATTATTTGAACGAAGTTCTTTAACGCAGCTTGCGGTACGGGTTGACTGGTCGAAATCGTCACGTAACGAAAAAGCGTTATAAACCCTCCATGCGATTTTCTCTCTCTCTTTCTCAAAATCAAAAATCAAAATCAAAATATTTTATTTCACATAAACCTACAAGGGCACTTATGAAACGTCAGAAGCTAGGTGCACGGTTCCAATTTGCCGCTTCCTATGGAGAAGAGCCGGCAAGAAACTCCATGGTTACTCTTTTAAAAATAATTGGATTTTATAATGTTTTCAAATTACAGTGATATTAGGTATGGGAGGACAGTGCAGGCCTGTCAATAAGTACCAGGTACTTAGAGGAATGAAAATAAAGAATAGAAACTGTAGGCCTACAACGTTCTCTCATTCACAATATGTAAAAGAATCTACATAAGTAAAATCAACCTATTTAAACCAAGTGATATGATTTCCATGAGAATCACTAATAAATACTCGATATTACAAGTATTGTATAATGTCAAATAATGACGAGAATATGTCAGAAAGTGTAAAAAATAAAATAATTAAAATTAACATTGTAATTTGGAAGCAGTTAATAGACGCTCACATAATTATGGTGCTAATGAGTTACCAGGGAAGCCACATGTGCAGAAGGAATTAATGCCAAACTCCATTGTCTTCAACGTAGTCTTTTATCTTATAATATGCTTTTTTGATAAGGACACGTTTGATGTGAGTTTTAAACTTTCCATCGCTAAGTTCTGTAACCAATTTTGGCAACTTGTTATAGAAGCGGATACTGTTTATTAGAAATGACTTACTAGTTTTAGTTAATCTAAATTTTGGAATTATAATTTCATCTTTACTACGTGTATTTAGATTATGGAAGTCGCATCTTTTTTTGAAAAGACCTAAATTTTTGCGAACATACAAGATATTTTCTAGGATATAAAGAGAAGGCAGAGTTAGTATGTCAACTTCGTTGAATTTGTTTCTAAGAGACTCGCGAGGCCCCATTTTATAGATTGCGCGGATTGCCCTCTTTTGTAGAATGAAAACTGAATCTACGTCAGCTGCCGACCCCCACAGCAGAACGCCATAAGACATAATACTGTGAAAATAAGCAAAGTATACTAACCTCGCTGTGGCTACATCAGTCAACTGCCTTATTTTTCTTACTGCGTAAGCAGCTGAGCTTAATCTACTTGAAAGAGCTCTAATGTGGGCACCCCATTGCAATTTTGAATCTAAAGTAATTCCTAGAAATACAGATTCCGAAATAGCATCTAGTTTCTTGCCATCAAGTTTTAAATTTAGCCCTACTTGGGGTACATTTGGTAATGAGAACTTAAGACATTTAGTTTTGTTCGCATTGAGTAAAAGATTATTAGCCGCAAACCATTTCGAGAGAACAGCTAGACTATCGTTGACATGTAAGACATCCGTATCTTTTCTATCTATTCTAAAAATAAGAGAAGTGTCATCAGCGAATAAAATTATATCCGAGAAGTTAGCCATCAGGTAAGGAAGGTCATTAATATAAACTAGAAATAAAAAAGGGCCAAGAATTGAACCTTGAGGCACGCCCATCTTAACTAGAGACCCCGAGGACGTTGCCCCGTTAACATTTACTTTTTGCTGCCTGTTTGATAAATAGGAAAGCACAAGATCAGCAGCTCGTCCACGAAGTCCGTAGTGGTGTAATTTACAGATGAGTGTATTGTGGTCAACGCAGTCAAACGCTTTTGAGAGGTCACAGAAAATGCCAATTGCATCCTGGGACTTCTCCCAGGATTCCAAAATGTGACTGATGAGTTGTACTCCCGCGTCAGTCGTTGACCTACCTTTCGTGAAACCAAACTGTCGACTATGTAAAATCCCATTTGAGTTAAAATGTTTCTATTTTAAATATATATCGTTTACATCGTTCTCACATTGATAATTTCAACATAATGATGTAACCAACTTTTTGTAACAATACGAGTGTGTGAAACTTCGTTCGTGACGGAGGTCCCCCGACCACACGTTTTTTTTTGCTTTGTTTTTACTTGGCCACTGCCAGCTTTTTACTACTACCTAGTTTTAACAGTATATTTTGTAAGTAGGTATTATGATATGAGTGGTCTCAACTATTCAATATCCATTATGTTAATCAGGTCCATTCACTCGCTAACATAAACCAAGCTCAACCTAAACCATCAAACTACATTATGTTTGAAACAAAACTTGGCAGTTGTCCGTAAACGACTAGTTTTCGTTGCGTTGATCCCGGTAGAGGAAATGACAAGACAACTCAGAGAGATTGTTGTCTAGCTTTACTTAAAGAAAGAACCGCATATCAGTGGTAACACTCGCACTACAAAAACCACCCTCACTCTTTCGACATAAAGACGCTGTAAATAATAAACTGTTACCACTGACGTGTGGTAGCCTGGACCCTCTACAATTGTCATTCATGTGCCAAGTAAGGTGATTATGGCAAACATGCGTTAAATGACAATCATAGTGCCACGCTTAGAACTTACAGAGTAAGAGACACTGATAAAGTCATATCAGTAGCTATCAACCTGCAACCTGGTAAAGAAGCCGATTCATAAACCTTGGCGCCATTACAAGTACCTATTATGTATATACCAATATACAAAATGTCGCGAAATACTGACGTGAAAGAAATGCATGTCAACAAAAGCAGCAATCTTGGCAACAGATGTCCCGCACAGACGCGCACCTACCGCAGTATGTAATCAATGAAACAACGATAATATACATAACAGCCACATTTCACCAACAAGCCATACTCTGTGGTTCAATATTGAGCGCGAGTTATATTATAGCTTGCGTGAATTATTGACGCCCTGCTTTCCGCACTAGGGGTGCTAGCAGAGGATGTTCGGGACCTGCAATTATTTCTTCAGATGTAATTTGAACGCAATCACGGTTATTGCACGTTGTCTAGTCTACCTTATACTTACTTGTACAACACGACCTGCAAGAAAACTTATGAGCCATACTGCAGTACCTACAGTCTGAAAAAACGGAAAAAAGAAAAAAAAACCGTTGCGTACAAAACTTAACTTAAAAGAAATAGAAACAACAAAATGTTACTTTGCGAGGTTGACTATGAAGTCAACCTCTTATCTTTATCACCGTGTTATTTATTACAAGCTTAAAAAAATTTAGTAAGAGTATGTAGTTGCTAACTTTAAATCGTTTTAGGTCATGTTCATGGTTTTACTTATCATGTTTCATTTTGAATTATCGTGCTAAACGATAAGAAAACCCCATGAGTTTCAAAGACCTCTTCAGTGATACCAAATTTGGCATAGTTCATCGAATTTTTTTTTTCCTTTCCACAATATGGTGTCTGGTTGTCGCCATATTGAATTTTGTTAACTGTTATGTCTTTGGTGATACTCACACAATTAAATAAAATTGACGTAAGTATCATCAAAATCAATCTACATACATACAAAGACTGATAAACACATAACTCTCTTTTGGGTCGCGCAGTCATAGATAAACCCTTGGATGCTAAATTAATATTGGTTTGATTGACTGTGATTTCAGCCCTAGCCCTAGCTTAACAATCGCCGTGATGGTTAAATGTTCTCGTTTTAAATAATACGCAGAGCGTCGGCTACATGATGCCAAGTGAGAGAGTGCTGTGTACTGGTGTACCATTGTACATGCTATACAATCGTATATGGTGTACATTGTTTACTGATTCCTGGAATCTCTGATTAACAAGAGTAATGTACACCAATTCAGTCGAATACGTCAAAAAGCCCTTTGTGGACTTCCTCATTATATTGGTATTGTGAAATAATACATGGTGATGTGCCTTGTGCCTTGTGTACTTTATAGATAAACAACTGGTGGCCATCCTGATGTTAAGAGGGAGTGCATACCAAAGAGAGACCGTCTGGGCAAAGAAATATGCATTAATGACACCAGACCGGCGGGGACGACACCGTAGGTAGAACACGATAGTTGGTGGAACAAAAGTTTTTACTATGGGCAGACCATAAATATTGAAGTTCGGAAGTCAGGTAAGAAGAAGAAGTGGATTTGTCAAGGATAGAGAACAACGCACACAGAACTCTCAACTCTCTGAGCTGACGAATGAGTTACCATCTTAGAAGCAGACGTTGCGCGGATACATGGTCATATTTACGAAGATTGATTACGAATCAAATACACTTACGCAGAAGGCGGTCAAGATTCATGATAAAATAATTATTTATGCTTATTAATTAAATTTGGTTGCGTTCACAATACATGCGTTACGTTTTCTGTGAAATTAATCGGGATGAATATAATTACGCTTCACCGTCACAGTTTAGTTGGAAGCCAAGTAATGTTATTTCGGCAATTGTATTATGAATTTCAAATAATATAAATGCTTTTGACTCTAACCATAACTGGTTAGTAATAAATCAGGGAAGCGGTTGGTGTTCCGACCGCTTCAATTTGTTCAATAACCTGAATTGTGTCCGCTTGATTCCAACAACGGTAAAATAGTGATTAGCACGGTTGTCCAGTGGTCCAATAACTGCGGATCAGATCAGCTCGGATCGAATATCGGTTAGATTGAATCCCGCGACACAAATCGCCGCGGATTACAATCGCTCCCTCTATTATTCAAACTCCTAACAAAGCGAGAGTGGCGCCAGTGATAGCGGACCGAGTGCAGTATTGGAATAAGTAGCTATACGTATGATTTAAAATCTGATTTATTACAGGCTTTTATTTTGCTTTCACCTATTCCGGTGTCTGTCTGTTTGTAATCACATCTTGCAAGTTTAATTCGACCGACTTTCCGGTTTCCCACTGAGCTGTAATTCTGTATGTATATATAAATCGGATGACAAAGCAATAATATTATGAGATGGAGCTGATCTCATGATGAAGCCGGAACGTGGCCATAGGAACTCTGTAATAAAACAACGCAACCCCATCGAGTTTAGGCTTGTGATACGTCTCGATAAGGACACTGGTTTTAGATGATATTCAGAGTCTGATAATGGAGTTAGAAGGTGGCACCCTGGGAGGCGGCTATGGAAACTCATTACACGAGACAAGCCTCCGAGTTTTGTTGAGAAAGGTTCCTGTTTCGCATGAGACGGGATCAAACGCTCGGATGTTTCCACTGCGAAGATAGCCCTGAAGACACGGTGGAGCATACGGTGAAGGTCTGCCCAGCTTCGACGGAGCACCGCTGTGTCCTCTTGGAGTCAATCGGCGGCGGCGATCTCTCGCGTCCGGCCCTGGTCCAGGCCATGGTACGGAGTGAGAGAGACACACGCTTCTGCTCCACCCAGAGCGGGAAAAATTATTTGAAGATTTCCCACCCAAAAAAAAACCCTCCGAGTTTGGGCTCGTTTCACTTGTCTTGTCAAGCACTCTGGTTAAAACCAAAATAATGATATATATAAGATAGAAATAACTAAACTAGTTATTTACATCTTAAACAACATAAAATCAAGATCCCCACCAGCATTTACTGAAATACTTCTTTCCCCCGGGCGAATCTCCAGTCAAGCCGATCAATAAGGGCAAGAATGGGGTGGGGCTCTGAACCTCATCAAAGTTCACTCCAGGCGGCCAATAAAGGCAAGCCAGAGATGAGAAACAGGACTTATCTAGGGAGATACGGTCTATGGGGTCGCTGCTGCCCAACAGCTAACCAAGAGAGATACAATTATATCTGTTGGTCTGGCTCCTCACCTAACCTAGACCTACCCTAGACCTGTTTCGGGCAAAATAAACTCTACCGACATAGACTTGGAGTTTGTAGCAGGCAAGCCCCATTACGACGCCAACGAACAATGCCAAAAAATCAAAATCAAAATTAAAATATACTATTTAACATAAACCTGCATGGGCACTTATGAAATGTCAGAAGCTAGGTGCACGGTTCCAATTTGTCGCAAGAAACTCCACAGTTACTCTTTTGAAAATAATTGACTTTTACCATGTTTTCAAATTACAGGGATAATAGGTATGGGAAGATAGTGCACGCCTGTTAATAAGTACCAGGTACTTAGAGGAACGAAAATAAAGAACAGATAGCCAATAAACAATGTTATATAAAACTCACGTGAACATAGGTACTTAATTGTTACACCTAAAAATAAGCCTCAAGCTTTTGAACAAAAAAGAAAAAGTTCTATGCTTAACTGTTGGGGCTTCAGTATCAAAAACCAAAAAAAAATTAGGCTGATGGTTTTTCAGGTAACCTCGCTGACACCATAGCGCCAACAAGCGGTGCAGTCACAAAACATGAATATTCAACATTCACTCAGCCCGGCGCGACACTGTGTGCTCTAACAATACGCGACTCACAATACCATTAGACAAATACGCGTCGCCGAGTGTACCAGTCGGAGAAGGAAGTACGGAAATAATAACGTATCTACTATAACCTCTATACATGCGGGCCTATGTGTTTAGTGTCACTAGAGAGATTTATCATAAATAAAAATAAAATTCATTTATTTCAGACTATTAAATTGTCCAGATTTTGTTAGTATAGCAGTATCTTAAAAACCATGTTAGTCTTGAAGAGAACAATTGTATTTAAATTAAATTGAAATAAGTTGATTAAAATTAATAAAAAATAATAATGATAATAATTTTAATTAAATTTAAATAAATTGAAATAAATTAAAATGTATTAAATTAAATTGAAATAAATTAAGACCAAATTGAAATAGTTAGTTGTACATAAGCTAAACAAAAATAGAAATAAATGATGAATAATGTTTTATCCTGCGGGCATCTTGTTTGTTGCCACCGCTTTCTTTGCTTTCTTTTCTCAGATAATAGATTTACGATTTCTTTGGAATAAACATGTCCCCTAAATTTACGTTTTAACTGTGACGTGTTGTTCCAAGCACATTGTTGAATTTTAACAACATATTTATTTACTTCTGAGTCCAGATGATCCTGATTATGTAACGGGGTTTTTAGGTCGATAATATTATCTACATCAAGGGCAAAACTGATCAATATGTAGACTTGTTAACCAGGGTTGAATGGCTTGCTCTTAGTAGGATTTTTTGACTAAATCTTGGGATAATCGGGGAGTGGTCCGAATTCATGTTGAAGCCTTCCTCCAAATGAACGTAATTGGTGGATATATTTTTACATATGAAAAAGTCTATAAGATCCGGTATTTTCTGGTGGTCAGTGGGTCAGTATGTTGGTTTGCCTGTGCTCATAACTGCGCTATGTGTATTTTTAACTGCATTTAAGAGGTGCCTTCCTTTTGTTGTAGTAAGTCTTGATCCCCAGCACGTATGCTTCGCATTAAAATCATCACCAGGTATGAATTTCTGGCCTAGAAGTTCAAAAAAATAATTTAATCGCTCTTTTCATATCATGTGCCTTGGGGGACAGTTTACGGCAGCTATGGAAAGGTGACAAAATTTGGTTTTCACAGATACTGCCACAGCTTGAATGTCTGGTTCTTGAAATTTTCTATGCTCGTAATGGTTGATGCTTTCTTTGATTATAACCGCACACGGCTGATCTTTGCGTTATGCTCGTGAACGGGTGCTGCTTGTGGTGACTGGTCGTCTTGCTGACCATGATTTTGTTATTGTTGCTAATAATTACCTACTTGTTTATTTATTTTACGTCGATGGTCCTAGGTTATCATTTGTAAACATAATCCAGCATTGCTTATGTAAGCTATTACGCCATTTATACCAGGAGACTTTTATTTTGGTATATGCTTTGTTTACTTTTTATTTTTTGTGCTTGAGTTAATTTTTCATTTTATTTGTTGGTATATTGGCATGGCTAGCTGACATAAATGACATTTTTTTAAGTTCTGTGTCTCGTAATGTTGATTACTTTGCCTATGTATGTATAGAATCAAGTCTATCCGACTAAACAGACAGCTGTGCTGCTGGGGAGTTTGTTCCGCCACTTCTTCTTCCCAGCTAAAGCACTAGGAAGTGGTGAAGGGTGGGCGTTTTGGGGGACTGTCTCATGTACTTTGACGTTCGAAAAGTGCTGATTCTCAGCCTAATTTGAATAAATGACTTTTGATTTTGATTTTGATTTTGATTTTGACTACCTCCTCTGGCAGAGTTGTCAGGGTGGAGCGAATTATATACCTTGTATCCTCTAAATTTGATGAAAGTTTGTTTAGTGAAGTGCCTTTCGGAGATCAAACACACGTCTATATTTTCTGTATCTAAGACTGCCTGTAACTCGTTCTGATGTTTAAGGAGTTCATTGGAGTTCCATGCCATTATTTTTAATGTAGTACTCATTAAAGCAGCTATTTTGGTGCTAGATTCCAGCCTCTCTAATCTTATGTCAAATGTAGTAATACACTTCAAGATTTGATTTATCTTACCTTCCAGATCTGAAGGTTGTGTTCCTTGTTTTGCAGTCTGTGCATAGGAACTACTTGATTGAACAGGTTTTGCAGTTGTCTGAAATATTTCTATCCGTGCCTGTTTGTCAGGATTTATTGAAGAAAGCTGTTGGGCAGTTGGCACAACGAGTTTCTTTTTATGTTTTTATTTTTCATAATTTGCATCTCCTTGGCAACTTCACATCCTCTGTAGTTGGCTGGGTGAGGTAAACCGCAGTAGACGCATTTTGGTTTCTCTTCCGGAGATTTAGTACAGTTGGCTGTTAGATGCTTGCCAGTGCATTTTACACACCTTGGCTGTTTTCTGCAGTATTTATGAGTATGTTCATATGCCTGGCATCTCTTACATTGAGGAATGAGTTTCGTATGTTTGAGATCTACATTTTACACCCTAAAATGTGTTTTATGCTATAGACCTTGTTGACATCTTCGTCATTATTGAATGATAAAACGAACATATTGAGCGGATCTTTATTCTTCTAGCTCAACTTGCTGTTGACTATTTCTATTTTCAGGCCTTGCGATATTAAATCGTCTTTGGTTCTGTCTGGCTAGCAAGAGGAATGTATTTTTTCACTACAACTCTTATTGGTCGAACCTGTTTGTTTTCGTATGAATGCCAAAGATATTCTTTTACTGGTAAAAGTCTAGCAATGGCTCTATAAGAGTCCTCGGTTTTGGCGTTGATCTTCACGCAATCTTCATTCATCTTTTAGCGGTGAACGATTCAGTTGGTTGGATTTCAGTAAGTGAGTCGTAGAACACTTGGTAGTTCTTGACCCCATCTACTATGATTGGCGGTGGTGGAGGCACTTTTTTTACCAATGTCTGATCTTTCTCACATTTTTGGTGTTGTTGGGCGCTTGTTGCAGGTTGTAGTGGTGGAGACTGGGAGGTGTTTAGCTTCCTTTTCTTCCTACTTTTGGGCCTAATCCACTCAGTCTCTTTAACGAGTTCTACTTCGTCTGTGCAGTACCAAACGTTTCATTTTTCGGATTGAGCAAATTGTATATTGCTCTTAGCTTCCAACTCCTTAGAGTCATTATTTCCATGTCTCTTGGAGCTGGGATTTACATATTGGCTGCTTTGAAGTTGTCTCTGGAGGCCTTCTATCTGAACCTTCAAATCATTAACCATAAGTTCCAGCTTTTCTCTCGCTGATTTTTCGTGGATGTAATTGTCATACAACAGCCTTTCTAGGTCAGTTTTAATTTTTACCTATGTTGGAGACATTATAAGGTGAGTAAATACTTCACCATCACAATGATTTAATTGCACTGTTTACACTATAATTAATAACTAGGTCATTGCGGCGACCTTGCTAAAGCGATTCCGTAACGCGGCGAGTACGGTGTTGTTGTTGTGATGCGCCAGCGAATTACTCAAAAGTAGAGCACCCGCTCGCGAATGACACACGTCCGTTCTCGGTAGAAGCCAAACACGGAACTGACGTTTTTGACGTTTTTTGACGTCTTTCGGCGGAAATGATGATGATAATGAATGATGCTTCGTAGAAAAGAGATGAAGAGTAGATGGCATTAACTGCTTCACGATGATGTGAAGTCGGGGTAATCATAAAATACTGTAAGAACTACTTGTTTTGGTCGCATTTCAAACTAATATTTTCGAAATCATACAATTAGATGAAGATATAAAATATAATGAGACAGCTGATTCCTAAAAGGAAAGTAAGAATAGGTAGTCTATCACAAGGCCCTTCCGTATCATGAGTACCAACCCGAGGTCTACAATGTGAGCACAACCTTACATGAAGTGCCCCACGTATAAGTAAAATTGAATGTAGGCACTTTACCGATTGCGGCTTAGACCTTAAGCCTACAGCATTTTATTTACGTATTTACCGACACGTCATGATGTGATTTGGTTAAAGTAGAAAATATGTGTGAGTTTGGTAGTTCTTCTAACTCTCGCTCTCAATATCAAATCGGATCCGATCCGATAATGTAATTGGTATTTGATTTAGAAAAAGAAACTAAATTAAATCCTAATTCTATTTTTATACCAACTATTTTAGTACCTAGTAATATTGTTCCATAAGTGCATACGAAATGAACACCCATTCATAGTTTATTTATTTATTTATTTATTCATTTACACATACAATTATTTTTACAGGCAGAACCCAAGGTAATCCACATACAATACGACACCCAGAGACGACACTCAAAATCTGATCACACACCTCACTGGTCCATGACTGACCAGTCCCAAGCGATGGCTCCATGTGCTGGCCCAAGTTATATAGCGGACAACACACTGTCTCTCTCTGGAATTCCGCCAATGAGCAAGAAAAAATGTCCAACCGCTGAGAGATGCTATTCATTATGTTGACGGCCCGACACACGGGTGCAAACTTTAATAGGTTTGTACGTGCTACCGAAGTTTTAAACAGACCCTCCCTCGGCCCCAACCGTAGCCTAGTGTTTGGAACGAGTAATCCCAACGATCCCAAGATTTGCGGATTGCGTAGCATCCCGCGAAACACCATAAAGACATATTTTACTAGAGCAAGATTGCGTCTTACTTCCAACTTATAGTCCCCAACCATCCCTATCACAAAGAGAGTTGGGTATATAAGCGGGTAAAACGGGTAGACGCCAAATTGCCTCATGTATAGGTACTGTGCAAACTTGTTCTGCATTTTTTCCACCATCTGAGAATATTTAGTTTCATGAGGATTCCAGATGATGGCACTAGTTTCCAAGTTGCTTCGCATCAACGCGTTATACAGTGATTTCATTGCTGCCATGTTAGTGAAGTCCCAGGTTTCTCGCATGACAAATCCAAGTTTTTTGAAGGCCTTTTTACACACCTGCACGACATGAGCTCGAAATGATAAATCTTCAGAAAAGGTGACTCCAAGATCTCGCACTGACCCCACCCGCGGTGTGACGTGACCGCCCATGATATATTCGTGTTGTCTGGGTATCACGGCCCGCGTGAAGGACTTTATATTACACTTCGTCACATTGAAGTGTAAC
The DNA here is from genome assembly GCA_949091785.1 of Polymixis lichenea. NCBI lineage: Eukaryota > Metazoa > Arthropoda > Insecta > Lepidoptera > Noctuidae > Polymixis > Polymixis lichenea. The sequence continues at coordinate 574,983 of OX420932.1, forward strand.
TTGTTCTTTACACTCCACGCTACCACCCGATCGATGTCACACTGAAGCTTTTCACAGTGCGACTCGTTGGTTATTCGCATGAACAACTTCAGATCGTCAGCGAATAATAGGCAGCCAGCGTCTTTTATGACCTCCGGGAGATCATTGACCATGATAATGAATTCCAAGGGTCCTAATTTTGTCCCCTGGCTTACCCCCGTCAGGGTGCAATACATTTCAGAGTTGTAGCCTGCGTATTCCACCATTTGCTTGCGATTGCCCAAGTAGCTGGCAAAGAACTTTAAAAGGGGTGGGGTAAAACCAACCCTTGTAAATTTACTTAAAAGAATATCATTGTCCACACTATCGAATGCCTTCCTGAAGTCAAAGTAAGCGACATCTAGTTGTGCACCTGCCTCAGAGTCCAGTATTGTGGCTGCCTGGTTTAAGAAACACATTAAATTCGAATTCGTGCTGCGGCCCGCGCGGAAACCATGCTGCGCGTCGTTGAGCTGTGAGGCTACTTGCGAGTGGATAGTTGAACTCAACGGAGACTCAAAAACTTTAGTAAATGGTGACAGTACTGCTACTGGTCTATACCCTAACGTCTCAGCTAGGGGCCCCTTTCGGTACCGGAGTGACCCTGATCAACTTCCAGCCGTCCGGATACAAGCGTTCCCGTAAGAAGCTATTGAAAAGATGCATGAGCGGCCGGGCAAGTATTTTTCGACAATCTTTAACAATGAAGGGAGGCACCCCATCTGGGCCAACCGAACGCTTGGCTTGAGGCGCGTGAGCGCGGCACCCACCTCGCCGAGAGACAGCTGCCCCACGTGACCGCGGGCGCCGCGCTCGGGAGCCGCCTGCCCGGCGGCATCTGCATCCAGCCGCGGCGCCACCGCCCCATAAACCGAATGGAAGTAGTCCGCGAACGCCTGGGCACACTCATGCTCTGGCATCGGCTCACCATTCCTAGCTATCTTCACTTTGCTACGTTTTGAGCGCTTGTTCCCAATAAAACCCTCGGTTCTTTTACAAATTGTTGCTCAATACTGTTTTGATATATAGTTAACAAAGGTTGAATTTTAAAATAATGTATGTGTCAGTACATGTAATGTTTGTATCATCAAGTTACAATTATCTTATCACCATGGCTGAAAAATATCACCTATCAATGTGTTCGCAACGCTGCGTCACCAAACAGTTTAAATTATTTAGTATTTAAGATTAACTTAGAGTCATTTATGGAGTAATTATTAATAATAATAGTTAGCATGAAAATTGTGCTGAAGAGTTGATTTTATTTATTTTATTTTATTACTAGCCATAAACCCCCAAAAACACGACAGCTGTATGAAAATCGTAATAACAGGGATTTGCTCCAAAAATACGATTAGCTGCATTAGTGCCAGTATCCGTGTGGCGGGAGGCACGAGGAAGGGGAGCGGGGGGGCTGAATCGCGCGAAACTTTAAATTGAACATAATTCGCGCTAAGCCGCCGAATGCCGCGCCGCGTGCCGCCATCCGGCCTTCCGATGTGGCGCCGATTAAGAGTCGCGAAATACACGATAAATAACTACAGATGACGGCAATAGGCTCGCCCCCTACTACATGGGACTTAAACATAATTGACGAAATGCAGATGTAATACAGGTACACCTCTGCTGTACCCTTCTGGGAACACAGGCGTGATGTGTTAAGTAATTTTACAACGAGAGACTATGACTGATAAATTGATTATTGACAATGATTTCTATTTCTCTTTTTTATTTATAAATTTATGAAATGTGCGATTCTTTATTGTTGTTGTTTTCCTGTACAGGATTATTTTATTAAATTACTAGCTTTTACCACAGGTTCGCCCGCGTGAATGTCGAAAGTTATCTCACGGGGACCTAATACCAGGATTAAAAGTACCCTATGTGTTAATCCAGGTTATAAACTATCTGTTTGCCACATTTCATCCAAATCCGTTCAGCCGTTTTTTCGTGATTGAGTAACAAACATTCAAACGTACAAACTTTCACATTTATAATGTCAGTAGCATTGAGGATCGGCTGGCTTGATTATTTAATTACGAACATTTTTACTCTCTCTGGCATAACATAGCGAACTTATGATTCAAAAGTCTGTGAATGTAAAATGAATAATAATTTTCATATTTAATATTCTTTACTAATAAAATTAAAATATTTCTCATAGAGTACAGAAAAAAAATCTAGGTATTGTAAGTACACACACAGTCTCACAGTACCTAGCTATATTTACTCCTTTACAACGTATTGACCATCCTTCTTACTTTTTATCTTATAAAAGCAAAGTACCTACCTACTTCTCATAAAAATTCAGAACGTCCGCCATTTTTTTAAGCCCCTCATAATGGAATCAGTTAATCGCTTAACCGGGTCGTCAGTTAGAATGAGCGCGCGAATCCTTCAGTGTATAAAATAAGTGTTGAAAGTTGAAATATCTTTGAATCCGCTCGGTTAGCGCGGTATCTGCGGCCGGCAGGCACTGTCAGACACTGATAAAAACCAACGCACAAGGAAACACAAAAGACCCATTCGAACAAAGAACTTGCACAGTAATAAGCACTACAGATTAGTTAGATAAAAACGTTTTCAAACCTTTGGAGTTGTAAATGGCGTAATATTTTATCTAAAATTGTTAATTTGACCGTTAAAAAAGTGCGTGAGCTTCCACTCTCGTATTAAGTGTAGTGGTTCTTCTGCTTCTTTAATGTTTGTGTTAAAACTGAGAGACTCGCTAGTCAACCAGTAGACGGTGCGAGTTAAGCTTGCTCCAGTTTACTGGATTTTGTGTTCGAACTTCTTTAAGGCAGGGTAGTAAGTTAACTTGGTAGTATAGAACTTGTGTACAGTAATTTCATTCAATTAAAAGAAACCAAGCCAAAGCCGAGCCAAAAGTCGTTTCGCTTTTTCATGACACTTTTAATTTATAACAAAAGTACCATGACGGTCAAAATGTTACACTTCTTTTGGTCTAGCTCTCATTAGCCAAGTATGCATGTCTGCATTTATGATTTAACAAATGACGGTATTCAATACAAAAGTTATTTCGACCTAAAGGACGGACTTCTTTTAAAACTATATTGGAAAATAACTACCTACATTTAATGCAAAAGGGGCTGTAGTATTAGGAAAAAAAGCAGTGCCTATTATTTAAAGTTTATTGTACACTAGTATAATATTCACAAAACATGACAATAGAAGACAACCAGCTATGAAATAAACTTATGTATTTTAGTAAAATATTAAATGAACCTTTATAAGCCTATAAGAGGCTTACATTCGTTCGGGCTTTGACAAAGCTTACTGTTCATGTAAAATTAATATTTACAATGCAAAAAAAGAGTCCAATTTCCTAATAATATAATACACTCTTAAAAGATCTTGAATGTTACGGGAACATTTGTCGAGTCTGTGTTAAAAGTTTTCTGTAACCCTGTGGGTAGTAGGTATGTGAATACTTGGTGGTCCCCGTGGGAAACGGCGAGAGTTTGCGCGACCGTTAGTCAGATGTCGCTGCGAACGACGATTATCATTTTATTGCGATTTGTAACTTTATATAACAAGTTACCAACTATTACTGAAATGAAGAAAGTTTTATTGTGTTTGTAAAATTACTTTAAACTACATTGGCACGTGACAGTTCCTTGGGTTTTGATGCGACCGAAAGCTGACGTGTATTGTAATGTATGTGTTAACTGACGAAATGTGGGTGTACTAGCCACAGGTACATCTCTGCCGAACCCAATGGGTAATACAGACGTGATGTTATGTTTTATTAAAGTATGTATGTCCGTATTTGTCACAGTCATCATCATCATCATTTCAGCCGAAAGACGTCCACTGCTGGACATGAGACTCCCCCATGTTCCTCCAATTCGGCCGGTTTTGTGCTTCCCACATCCAGCGCATTCCTGCGGACTTCACAAGGTCATCGGTTCACCTTGTGGTAGGCCTTCCCACTCTACGTCTTCTGGTACACGGTTGCCACTCCAGAATCTTTCAGCCCCATCGGCTATCTGTTCTGCGAGCAATGTGCCATGTTTGGCAATTCTTCAGGCTATGTCGGTTACTTTGGTTCTCCTGCGGATCTCTTCACCCCACATATTTGACACAGTACCACATTCCTAAAGATATAAATTTACACAGTGTTTTATTTCAACATTGAAATGAATAGGAATGGCACCTAAATGCCGCGCTGACTGTTTACGACGACCCCTCCAACTATTCATAGCTTTTCTGTGTTGCACAGTTGATTTTCACAGCTGTTCTGTACTTGGAAGTACTGCAACTGTTCATAGCTGCTCTGTGCTGCCCGTGGAAGGTCTCCAACTCTTGGATCAAGAGCGAGTGACTGTTATTACATAAGCTGATTTATATTAGTTATGTAGCACCTACTCTACGCGTTCAATTGAGAATCTTTGAACTACCTGGAACCCAATAACAGTACAAACCGACGCTATCAAATCAGATCATAACCATGCAATATAAAATGTTCCTCAACACAAATTCGCGGACGATAGCTAGTGATTGAAATTCATGAAAGTTGAGTGCATTCCTTTGAAGAGCTCCAAATTCTACTCGCCCCCGTTTGATCCAGTTCGCAACGATTATGACTCTATTGGATTATAAGTTATCGACGGCGCTGACACCATGGATTTGCATTTTAATTTATTTAAAAGTGACGTAGTTGTATTACGAGATATTTAAATTGAGTTCTAAACCTTTGTTTGTTACGGAGATAATAACTGAAAGAACTGCTCCGGCAGGCTCCGATCAAATAATCAGAAGTGATTCTTAGACCGATTGTCTAGTGTTATTAATAAATATTATTTTTTGAGTTATATGATATGATATCTTACTCAACAGAGTAATGCTAATAGGCATAAATATAATTTAAATCCACCCTCAACCATGTAAACATTAAAAAAATAGTGGAGTGGAGAGATGAAAGTAAGAGAAAATATTTGCTTGTCAAATATCATGTGCAAAATAATCATTATAACTGAGACTTAGATAGACATTCCTCAGCTTCCAATCAGCGAGATAAGCAAATAGTATAAAACCGATGAAAGCGATAAAATACGTGGAGTTCAATTAGCAAACAGCGTTTATAAAATATAAACCGTTTTAATAAAGGATCACTATCAAAACACTCCGTGTGGTGCCGGACGTACAAGAATAGCACCATCACATTTCTTCCCGTGGGTGGCGTAGAAGGCGACTAAGGGACTTACTAGAGAATGGGCAACAGCGTTCTCTATGCATTTGACCACCATACTGAGATCGCCAACCAGCCTGCCAAGCGTGGCGATTATGGCAAAATCCTTTTGGGGGAGGCCTATGTCCAGCAGTGAACGTCTTTCGGCTGAAATGATGATCAAAACACTACCGTTCTTATTTTGGTGGTAGTTTTATCCGTGCAACTAATTATTACTCTTATCGCAACATGCTACGGTTTATAATTCCAAAAACTGCCTATCAAAAGTCTTCAGCAGCGATATTCCTGAAACGACCGAAAACTAATTTCAAACATTTATAAGCACCTACAACCCGGCTGCCTAATTTAATTATTAATCGAAATTCGCACAATAGGAATGAAACAAAGCCACGTTAATCTGTGCAAAACACGGTCTCGTATTCAATTATGTCCGAAACAAGCGAATACGGAATGAGGCGCTTACCTATGCGAGTGCGCCTATAAAAGTTTAACACGAACATTGAGCAGCAGAGAATCAATTGGCCCACTGGTTTATCGGAACATCTGTGGTGTGAATATTCTAGTCTGTGTCACGTAGCGAAGCGGTGTATACCATCTCCCGCCATTCGCGACTTCGTTGTGTAGGCGCGCGGTCCTCCGCTACGGCGTAGAGGCGCTACGGCTACGCAATCGGAAAGTATTTCGCGGGTGAACTTTTGTGTTGAATAGTTTATTATGACTGAGTGCTACGGGATGTTAGCTCAAGGAACTTGAACATTGCGTTAGCGGCGCCGATATCCACACGATAGCCGTAAGTGTATTGTTATGTTTTGTACTGACATCTGACCACTGTCGTCCTCCTTACTTAACAAAAATATAAGGAAAATAATTTCTAGGCTTTTATGGGTTGGAGAATCCAACACTGAGTGTATAAGGATGAAAGTGACATGATTTATTTAAGAATATTTGCTGTTCATAATTAAAGTTTTCATATTAACAACAAAGTAAGAACAGAAATGACATGTCCAGTTTGTGCCCTCTGGTATCGATAAGTGTTCATGATTTAAGATTTTACAAAATGATTTAAAAATTAAGATCTAAATCACTATGGATTTATTAATTCAATATTACTTGCCCAACATAATTCTCAAAAAATAATACTTAACCACAGCTTCCGCCACCGCTTGCCATTTTGAACGTAGGAAGTATTAAAATGTTTTTGACGTTCCATTTAAATCTCGTAATGATATTTAAGAGTGTGAACAATAATTATAAGCCACTTACTTTAGATCAAAGGAATTTAGCAATGTAATTGCGTATAATACGACAATATCACAAAAATATTATTGTGTGCACAACAAAGGTGTTTTTTTTTTAAATACCCACATACTAAAATTAAGGTAAGTATGTATTATATCTTTGACATGACTAATCTATTACAATACTTTATAGACATGACATTGGCATATTACTCGTATTTTGAATTGTAGATAATTTCTGATGGCGTTGCTTGCATTCATAGAAGAGAGTAAATATATCGGGTACTTGCATTTCAGTTCCTAAGTTTCGTTCCTTACTGTGCGATTATTTTGTGATATTATATTTGTGTGTAGAATAGCAATGGTTGTTATTACAATTCTACACGGACTGACATCATTTAGACATGACTTTAGTACGTTAGTAGCGAGTATTTCTTGACTCTTGAAACGTATTTTTGGACAAACTATAAAGTACGACGATTATGATATAGTAACAACCATTACTGAACATTGGCTTTGATTACCTAGACAACCACCCATTGCGCCACCAGACATGTCCTTTGAAGTTGTGTTGTTAATTTTCGTCTTAGAAAAATGTAATTCATAACTTTATTTTACGTTTGTGTCGGTAACGAAATTGGTTTTAACTGCCCACCATACAACCTCATTTTTATTCACTTCATGCGTCTTTAAAATAACCCAAGCATAAAACGAATCCTACCTAACTTTAACAACTTCCTGAAAAAGAAAACTAAAACTATTATCCACAATTAAAACCAAAAATGAGGTACAAAGGCTTTAGTGTACAAAGTACTTTAGTATTTAAGTTGCAAAGAGTTGACGCGTCCACTTCCGAGCGGCGCGGAACAAAACAAAAATAAATTAAAGCGATATTAGTGCGGCCGCGGTCACTTGCCGCGTTTTATTGTTACTGCTCTATGGTGTCGAGGAACCAGGGAAGACGTGACTTTCAGGAGGGAGTAAAATATGTAGCGGTTGACTGCGAAGAACTTCAGATGAGGATCCATTTACTTTTTACTAGCTTATGCCAGCGGCTCCGCTCGCTTGGACATCGTAAATTATCTTACGGGAACGTACTATCGGGATGAAGTGTCTTTGTGTTATTCCAGGTTACAAACTATCTGTGTGGCAAATTTAATTTAAATTCGTTCAGCCGTTTTTGCGTGATTGCGTAACAAACATCCAAACATCTAAATATCCAAACATACAAACTTTCACATTTATAATATTATAGTAGGATGTTATTGTTTATTTAGGCAGAAGTCAAGGTGCTGGAATATTCAAATATTATGTTCAGTATGTGAGAGTCAAAATTGCTTTGAAATATCTATCCTTGTAAATGGTATTTTGTTTAGATCAATAATAAAATTATGAATAGCAGGTACTTGAGTTTGGGGCATCGATGAGATCATGAGATTGTTGAAAATTTCAAAGAAGTAAAATAAAAACATCATTATGTCAAAAGTTATAATATTGAATAGATACAATTATCTTTTAAATACTAGAACTTTTATTAGATTCAACATGACATATAAAAGGCCGAATTGTGCTAATTTTTATTTGCTATAAATCATTGAATTTACAAATACAGCTAACAAACTATCTATGGCAATTTCACGCGCTAGTTTTTCGGACAACCGAAACTATACGTATATCAATCAACGAACTGTTTCGAAACAATAGAAAACGAAACAACAGAAACAATTCGTATCGTGCCACGTCACATGACACATGACATGTTAAACGTTGTCTCGACTATGAATACGCGTCAGTTTGAACTTAACGAGACATTAATTGAAGTTGATTAGACTCGTGGAAGGTTGGATATGTTTATGTGTAACTTCTAATTACGAGATTAATTATTTTTAAACACCTTAGTGACGAATAATTTCAGCAATCTAGACTTAGTTCTAGACTAGTTTTATATTCTTTGAAAGATATTCACTGCTCAACCTATATTTAAAGGCCAACACTGGCAAAACTTTTAATTTGTTTAAAAAAATAGGGTAATGGTTATACTTAAACACCATTTTTATTCTTAAAGACAGTTCAAATGTAATTGCCTGCTTTAAAAAGTGAAGAATGAATAATTTAGTCTCAAATGTTTAACAAAGTCTTGAAAATTATCTATCAATATTACTTTGCATAATTAACTACTTTTAACCGTCAGAAGACTCACAATTTTCCGAGAGCCATCTTAGTTACAGAGGAAAACTAATAAACTGCAATACAAAGGCCGCAGCTTGTCCTTTAATAAATACAGGATCACACAGAATTCGTCTTACTATTTCAATCCGCTTCAATATCTCACTGGATAATCGGATTCCGTGAAATTCTCTGTTATTTATATACAAGCTCAAATATCCTGAACAATTGGGTAAAAAGACCATTTGAAGCTTCAAAACCGGCATGCTGGGATAGCAAGAAAGAAAGGCGTTGCTGGCCTTCCTTGAAGAGCTGGTGTGGATCAGATAAACCATTTTCCCAGTCGTATGCAAAATACGCGCTTTGATGTGGAGTTGCGAACAGCAACCCGTATAATTACCTATTACCTTTGAGAAGAAAGATAGAGAAAATATATTTCTATATTTCATGATCTCTCTTGATCTCATGATCTCTCTTGATCTCATGATCTCATTTCATGATCAAAATCATGAAAACTTTTAGAAAGAACATTAACATATTTAAGAATATCTAAAGTTTAAACTAACAAAATTGTGAAAACAACAAAAAACCCAAAAGAAGACCTGTGCAAGGCCTAAAGGGCTCAGAATAATGCTGCGTTATTTAAAAACCGCTGGTATTCTGATAGGACCCGACAATGATTCGATATAATGCAAAGAACACAAGTTTCACCTGATTCATCGAACATGACGAAGTGCGTTAATCTAGTAAACTGATGTTGATATCATTTGTTGGCAGGTTGGTGGCCCAACGTTCGCCCAACGTTCAACTAACATGTGGCCCAACAAGCTCCCTGCGTTGCTTCTGATCGTCGTGGCTGGTGAGTTGATACTAAATGAGTTTCATTTCATTGCAGGAATATTTAATTACTGTTCTGCTTTCTTAATTAATATTTTTGCTATTCGGAGAAGTGTAATATAGTAACGAATGATAATACCAAAACTGACCGTAATATACAACAATAATTGTTATAATCAAATACCGAATTGACAAAACGGCAGGGCAGGCCTCCCTAACACCTTGATTTCAGAACTTTTCCATCATAACATCTATGACACATTATTTCCCAAACTGCCCCTTGAGGCAGCCATTGGGTCATGCGGTCCAAGTGAGCTAGTTTGCTAGCGGGCACACGTCACGGGTTACAATGGCTGCTCGCCACTCAATTAGTAAATGGGATGAAGGTAGGCCATGTGGGCAGCGGGCTCAGTCGAGACCGTGTGGTGGTCTTTTGAGTTTAATTGATTAGTTCATCGGGGGACGTCAATTAAGTGCGGAGCTTAAACATTTGTGGACGTTGTGAGGCTGTGGAGTGTGCCCACTTTATGTATGTACTATCATGGTCTTCTAAAATATTAATATATAAGGTTGTACAAAAATGGTTACATCATTTGACGGCACGGTTGCGATTGACTGCTGTGCTTCGTGTCGCGGGTTCGATTCCCGCACGGTATAAATATTTGTATGACCTACAAGTAGTTGTTCCAGGTCTGGCTGTTTGTGTATGTAAGTTTAAATGTTTGTAAACACACCCACAATACAGGACAAATTTCTAGTGGGGGCAAAGTAAAAAAAAAAACAGTGAATCAGGTGAACAAGATTCAAACTTATGAATTTCATAATCTTAATCTGCCACTTGATAAATGTTCTTTGTACTTCAAGCTTAAAAGTTTTGTAATAATTAACAATGTTATTTCCTAACGGAATAACTTGCGTTACTTTATAATTTTAACAATTCCATATTGAACAGATTGATTAAGAGAAAAACCGAATCACAAAATATTGTATACGCTACGTTTTTCGGTTTAATATCGCAACATTTCATTATAAAACTCTCAGCTTCCATTCTCCCGAAGCGATCACAAACACACACACACACACACACACACACACACACACACACACACACACACACACACATCACATTTCCGTTGCATCCAACGAATTCATTCATCAATACTGATTTATAGTTGGACACGCTTTACTAAACAAACTTCTACAGAACTGCCGCAAACGGTAATCTACCTTAATGTCAAGCAATAAAAACCAATGCGATGGCATAAAAAGAGTTTGCGGTATCATCGCCAGAGAAATAAGAGCTTTAAAGGCTTACCAATATGGTTCGATTTGGAGTGTTGCGATGTTATTGCGGCCATTAAAGCAGTGTATTCATATTGTAATAATTACGAACTGTTTTTGATAATTCAGTTAGTAATGGACGCGGTGTTAGCCGGAATATTGTCAGTGAAGCGATTTACATAACCTTTTGTAATCTCTAGCACAATGATCTAGTCATCCTATTTACGTTACAGTCGAAGTAAAACTTGAGTGCTGCTTCAGAATAAAAGGTTTTTTAAATATTTTTTAGGGCTTTACGCTCAGTTCTGTTCAACTCCAGACTCATCGAAATACCATCTTTTGAGTGCTAAACAACTCTATTCTACCTTAACTCTTCTACCTTATCTCGCTTATTTCAACATCTAATACAACGTACCATTACTTTTTACGTTGGTTAGCTATGAATCCATTATGTTAGAAATAGTCAAAATTAATCATACAAACGAACCGTATTTCTGTCAAGAACGCTTAAACATAACAACCACTTTGATACGGGTATCGCATCGCCGAACTACACAATCGACCGTATATCGTTTTAGCATATTTAACCTTAATCATTTTTAATATATTACTTTCAACCTAATAAAGTATAGGAAAAATAAATATTTCAAATAACTGTTTATAAAATCCACCAACTTCTATTTGAAAGCCATAGAGCAAAGCGACATTGGATATCATACATAATTCCGTGTACATCAGTGCAGAATCGTGGACGCGTGAATAAAAGATGTGGTGGTAATAAATATTGGCATTACCAGCCGTGGGGACAATCTGCATGTGCATTAGTATATAAAGTAGGTGTCGGTGGCTCGAGACTCATGTCGAGTGCGTGATAGTGTGGCAGTGGCCCACACTGGAGGCGGAAGCGAGCGCGGGACTCTGGAAAGATACTTCGAGGTATTCGATTCAGGGTATGGTTTTGACTTAACATCATAGGTATTCATATCAACCCTGATAAAGTGGTAACTAATAAGATTTAGCAGGTAGATAGATAGGTATCATTTATGGGAGTTGGTAATTATACTAACTTGTCACAGATGGTAAAGATTTATACAAAGCTTTGATATCTGAGAACCAAGTAATAACAATTTCATTAGTCGGGTTACACATATGTACACTTTATTAATAATCAAGTATACGGTGTGTCTTTTAATAAACCGAAGACTTTGAAGTTTGAGGTTTCATATCGTAACCGCCTACCGCTCATATCTTCCAGGAATACTTCTAAACCCGTGTCACAATCGTGTAGTTTGAACGTGTCGCGAGAGAGATTGGTTTTAATATTAAAGGCTTATATCCGCCTCTGAGGCGCTCGGATTGTTCTTCGGTGAACGGAATGCTCTACATGCACCTAATAATGAGACCCATACAGAAGGACCACTGAACGATACGTGACAAGATAATAAACCACACAATACACACATACAAATAAAACAATACAACATAACATCACGCTTCTATTCCACAAAGTAGTGACAAAGTTGTTAAGTGTGTTTAGTACACCACATGTTGCAGTTACCCTCTAGTCCCACAACATGTAATAGCAGACTAGTCTTCTGCCACGAAACGCGCTAGAATTAAGACTGAACTGCTACTGAGAAAATCCAACAACACTTTTGTCTAACCCAAGATATCACAGCGCTCACGCTAGCGACCAACAGAACAACGAGGCACCCAAAACAAATACGGTCGCTCAATACAGTTTTCTATATTCGTCATGAGGGCCAAAATGAACTAAAAACATAGACAAAACAAATATTCTGTTGGACTCTACAAATATTTGTCTCTTGTTTGGATTGAGCCCACACTTTCCAAAAGGTTGACGGCGAAATCACGCATTTTCTCTGCGCTACTATGATAGTAATCGTCCAACCAACAATGCCACAACGTACCAAGGGGTATCTTGGTACCCAATAACCGGCTAGATAGAAAGAAAATATGATTATTTACTTCGCCAATTAGGCTAAGTTCAAAAAAATAACAGATTTTTCATGTATATTTCGAAAGCCTATCCTCCTACCTAGCCTAAACCTATTTCCATCTATCTGTGCTAAGAACAGATAGATGGAAAATATCTTAGGCGAAGATGAGGAGAACCTAATATTATTAGGAGTGGAACTTCTCAATGTTCTTCGTACGCGAGTACATGGTCGTATTTAAGTTTAAAGCGTTTGTTAAATCCAGGGTGTTACATACGCTTGTTACTCAAAGCCGAGGAGATGCGCTGTTCTATTTGAAATCGAAAATAATGGGCTTACTCCAAGGATTACGACAGCTTCCAAGTGAAATTAAATTGATGGTTATAAAGTTATAATTTACGTAGGTACCTAGACGTGTTCTTATGTTGTTTCTGGCTTTTGTTTTTCCGTCACTTTTCGTTCGCGTCAATAATATTATGGGTGTCTTATGAAGGTATTCGATACAAAAAAAATCCATAGTTGAGTACCTAACCTATTTATGTTTTTCAAACAGATGTGACCGTTTCTATGAGAGAAGAACGATGTATATAATTCTCCGAAGACCATCATACGGCATGGGTTTTCTCAACAGACTGCAACTGTAACGCAGCGTTTATTATGTGGCTTAGCTTAGAAAATGTTGTTTTCTCTTTATATGCATAAATGTCGTCTAATAACATAACCGTCATCCACTTAGCATTTGTGTGATCGACTGACAGCTCCAGTTGTTGACTTTGCTTTGCCGTACATATGCTAAACCAAAGTCAAAAACTTCAAACGCATTTTGAAAGCGTATTGATGACTAGAAAGTACATTTTTTTCTGCAATGTAACTTCTTTAAGTATCTTAAGAAGTAATAATGATTATATGTATATAATAATAATTATAGAAAACGTTTACTTTCTGCTGCTGAAGAGCAGTTTATTTGATTCTATATCCTACACAAATTTCCAGCAGTTTTAATTCAGTATTTATTTCCAGCAAATGTCATTCCTTCACGTGAAAAAGATAATTAAGAATGAAGTTACAGCGAAACATAGACACTACTAATTATTATCACATACGTGATCAAGCGCTGTAGCACCTGATTGTTCAAAGAAAACAGTTCCTCGAATCATAACGTTTGAACACAAAGTAATAAACCCCTGACCCGGTTTCATTTCCTAGAAATATTGCAACTAAGAGTTGCAAAGTGGCTTTGTAATAAAAGTAATTTAAATCGGGACATGTCCTAATGGCAGCTTATTTTACTTAATCTGAGAAATCCGGCTGTAATAGTTGTATGAAAATTGCACTTTTTTCCAAAGCTTTTTTCTGTCACAAATTTATTCTCTGTGAACGAATAAAACTTTGTGAAGGAAATATTTAAAATGTGCATCATGTGCCATGAACAGTCACCAATGCCGTAGCTGCTGCAGCTGCATCTTCTACCATTTACTGACATTGGATTAGCATCACTGTTTACTGAAGCTAGGATACTCAAAACTACTTTTAATTAAAATCGCCAACGGTTCCTCTTGAAAACCCAGTGTGAGGCAGTGTGCAATCATGCATCACTTCATTCAGCTACATATTCCGGTCTCGTGTAATTACCCCATACTGCCGTATTGCCTGCCACATACCGACGAGTAAATTTTACGTAATACCAATCAACGGAAGTTATTTTTAAAAAAGAACCACTAATTATTTTTCTCTCATTGAAAAAATGCACGAGATTTTTTAAATATAAATTTTAATTCCGACATTCCGTCCATGCATCAACATATCTATCACAGGCAGCCGGCGCGAATATCAAAGCTTCGCGGTTTCATCGACGGAAACCCCACCACCCCGCAGCCCCTACTTCCACATATGTAACCACAGTAAGTAGGAACCTCGTCTCGACTCACATGACCGCGGCCGGAGCTCCATCATCACTGGTACCCGTATGTAACATTGGCCCACTTTTTAATCACATGCATCATACCACCCGACTGCAATTTTAAAAAGGATTTCGAGGTTTCATGCTTTAAAGATGTGTTCATTTCTTTGTTTTTTGCAAATATGTTACAATCCATATCTACTCATATTATAAATTAGAAAATAACTTTGTCTGTATGTTACCTTTTTACGCCTAAACCACTGAACAGATTTTGATAAGCATGAAATCCTGATAGGACTAAGGCTACTTTTTTTCACGGTAGCATGGTCCCGTAGGATAATTTTCGATACCCACGCGGGCGAAACCGCGGGCAGAAGCTAGTAACTTAACCTCGGTCTGGGAACCGACGAAATAAATTAAAGGCTTTATATATCAATTAATAGCAGTACCTACCAGTGGCTGTATTTTCTGAGAAGAAAGTTAGCAAAATAATTGAAATATAAAATCAGCGCTTGTGAGAAAAACTTTAAATTGAATAAAAATAGCGAAAATTAGTTGTCCATCACTATATTCATGAATAAATGGATTGCAAACGCAATGTTTGCAATCCATATTCTGCAAATAGTTATCCTGTCAACGCCACCAACTAAAATAATGCGTGGTTCACCCAGTAGTCGTACACTTCTAAATATCTCTGAATTGTTTCTGGGCTGTTGAGTGTAACGATGTATTCTATAGTAAATCATTACAATGGCTTAACCTCGTTTAAACACAACGCTACCCAGGTGATACGGTGACGTAATCGATCTCGTCCCTGCGCTGTCAGTTTAAATGAACCGCTCGCACGGACGCCATCATGGCCGCCGTTTGCGCCAAATATCTTCACGCCATTTTGGCGCTTAGTACAACTACAATGGGATGAGGTTTCCAATCGAAATAGTGATTGTTAGAAAATGTTTTTTTTAATTGTTGAACGATATCCAATTACGTAAATAAAAGCTTATTTTGTTTTCTAGAATTCTTTATACACAGATAAAATTAAAGAAAGTTTTGCGTTTGTGATAGTTTTATGAAATACAAGTATATTAACACCTGCATTCAGTATACAACATATAACCATAATTAATATAGAAATTACTTGTGCCTCATTATCACGGTGCAAGTTTATTGCCTGTGGCATACCATGAACTTGAAGCAGCAATTGACTGGTTCGCGCACCGTTAAACAACACGTTAGTTGCCTCTCAAAACTGGTATACGTGTAAACATCACGTGCAATACAATCGCTTTCAATCTTGCATAAAAATTGTCTATCATTCATACATGAATAAACAAGTACGTGAAACTGTGTTGAGACGAGGCAAAAATTACACGCAATAATTAGCTTTGGTGTAAACAGACATTGCAAGCAAATCTTGAATGGCAAAACTTGCATTCAAATATTGTATGGTATTAGAATGCGCGCGCGTGTAAACACTTATTTCGGTATGCAATTATTGAAGGGCAATAATTGAACGTGCTGTATGGCATGTGATTATTGCTCTTGAACGTTCCAGATGTTTGCACCGTGTAAATGGGGCTTTAAGGACTTGCAATAAATATGTACCAATGTACCTACTTCATTTTTTTGGTGTAGAAGGATCGAATGTACAACGTTAGCGCACCGCTAACACTTTGATATTGCCACAACGTCAACGTGACCCTTTTCACACCAGGCCGGGGCTGCCTTGAAGCGGCTCCTGCCCAATCTAGGGGGTCCAAACGCCTCCTGCCGAAGGCTCTACGCGGGGGTCATGCGGTCCATGGCCCTATACGGGCACCGGTGTGGGCGCCTTCATTGAGGCGCCGACCAGCCCGCCACCGCCAGTTGAACGCGTCTCATAGGGTCATGGCCATCCAGATAGTCCGGGAACTGGCCCGCACGATCTCCAGTGAGGCGGCGGGTCTTCTTGCCGGATTGTCGCCATGGGATCTGGAGGCTAAGGTCCTCGCGCGCACTTGGGAGTGGCGCGAGGAGGTAAAACATTGGGAAAATCGCGTATGTTTCGTCTCAAAACTCCGTATCTTAGTTGTTTCAAAATGAAATAAGCTGTAATTTTGCACACATATACTTGGATGTATAGGGTTTAGTGGAAATAATTTTTATTTTAAAAAATATTTATATTAATTAATTTAAAAAATACATGCATTCTTATAAGAAAAAATAAACAAAATTCGTCTTTTTTGTAATTTACATAAAATGAAAAATTTAAATAGTAAGATAAAAAAAATAGAATAAAATTCATCAAGCTCCTACAGATTTTCGTTAACAGCAAGAAGGGCCTTGGTTTCATTTAAAAGTTTTTCGATATTGTTTCTGAGGTATTTCTCAAATTTAATATGTATGGATCAGAAATGTACAATAAGGTATGGAACAACCCATCATTTGTTTGCCGCTCTTGAAAACTTTCTAGAATGATTAAGTCAAAACTTTTTGTAATCCTTATTTCGGGATTCTTGCGCGTCTTCGGACAACTGTCCGATAGGTGATATAGCATAGAATTTTCATGATTTTTTCTCCATATAATATAAGTAAGATAAGTGTTTTTTGCACGGAGGAAGGCATATAATAACAATTTTAAATATTCACGTACAGTTGGGTTGTACTATATGCGTATTCACCGAACTACTTTGAATCAATAGCCATTCCAGGTGACATAGTTTGTAGTAAGTACATTCGTTTTATAAGTTCTAAGTCTACACTTGTAAGTTCTATATCTAAGGTAGGTAGGTTCTATATTGAACTAAGTTCTATGACTGCAGAGCAAGAGTAATTCTGAAAAAATCTCCGAGCTGTGTTTCCATCATTACTATTTCCAGTGCCTCGTCTGGGTTTATCGACAGCAATCCCATTTTCTCCTTAAACCACTTTTGTACCAGTTTTTTCTTTTCGTCTTTGTTGTTTTTATTTTTAGGTGTAGCAGGTGACCACTTTTCAAAAGACAAGTTATAGGAAATGTTTAAGCTCATCTCCATTCTCCTAATCCAAGCATGTAGTGTTGATAGTCCGTATTGAAATGAACTTTCGCACACATCTTGAGTCCTAACTGCCTCTTAGTTGTCCATTTGCCCAGGAGTAGCACGACAAACAATACAAGAAGGGCTGAAATAAGTTTGAGTTAAAATTTGTGACACTTTACCATCAATCATGGTTACAAAACCGAATTGAACTTTTTTTTATCTCGCGATATGTTTCGGCACCGTGCCAGAAAAAGCGCAAATATGCGCAACGTCTTTTTTTCTCCTTGCGTAATCGAATGTATAAAGATCTTAATAGGTACAATAAATACCTTTATAGCGGCACGCAGTGGTAAAGGGAAAACGACTCGTTAAAAAATAAAATAACCTTAAAAACATACCATCTCAAACAATTTTGGTTAATTTAATTTCTTTAAACCAATATATTTAATATTAATTACTAAACGTTATAAGGAGATGGCAAGCAGTCCAAAAATGTAAAATATTTGTACATTCCTATCAAAAACTGTCGAATAATTTGGAGTTGAATGTAAGTAACGTATTGCGTCAAAATTACGTTATTGAACACGTAAGCTTTGATACCTATTTATATAGAAAAACAAAAAAAAATAGCGAAATGAAAGCTTATTTATCGGACCATATTAATTTATAGTTTTTATTCCATAACAACAACTTTCACGTAAAACAGTTTTGAGACGGCTTTGTATGGGGCTTTCCCATAGTGCGCCGGGGCGTTACTCCGCTGCCGCAAAAATCGCGGTGCAGCGGACAGAGGTCCGGCGGGATCTCATGGCGACATGGAAACTGCGATTGTCGCAACCCAGTGCTGGGCACGTCACGACTGCGGTGGTAAGTCCCCTCTATGAGGAGTGGATTGAGTGTCGCCACGGCGTCCTCACCTTCCGCCTGACGCAGGTCCTCACCGGACACGGTTGTTTCGGGAGGTTCCTGTTTCGGATAAGGCGGGAAGAAACGCCCGGGTGTTTCCACTGCGAAAATCGCCCGGAGGACGCGGTGGAGCATACGGTGGAGTTCTGCCCGGCTTGGGCGAAGTACCACCGTGTCCTCGCGTAGGCGATCGGCGGCGGCGATCTGTCGCGTCCAGCCCTGGTCCAGGCCATGGTACGGAGTGAGAGTGCATGGGTAGCCGTCACCTCCTTCTGCGAATCAGTGATGCTCACGAAGAGGGAGGCGGCGCACGTGAGGGAGAGGTATTATATGCACCCTTATGGCCCTAGCCGCCGCAAGAGACGCTCTCGGCATTGGGAATCCCAGGCTGATGCTTGGCCACCGTAGGTGTGGACTTGCTGACGGTGAGTAAAGGGTAGTCAGCACCAACTGGTGGGGTCTGCAAGGGCCGATGCCTGCCAGAGATGCGGATTCTTCAAAAAAGATGCCGTGGTCCCTGGCACACAGGCAACTGAAGGAACACGGGTGGGTTTTAGTCAGTTTTACTGACTAAAACCCACCCGTGTCTGACACGCCCCCCCCCCCCCCCCCGCTCTAAGAGAAGCGGGAGAAGTTATTTGATGATTTCCCACCCAAAAAAAAAACCCTTTTCACACGACAAAGCAAAAAGGATGCTTATAATTCCCACGCATAACATGCGAGTGTAGTAACATACATACTGCCTACATACATATTAAATAACATACATACTGGAATAAACAAACTAAATTGCTGAAATTCCCAAACGTCGTGTTTGGGAATTTCAGGTTTTGCAACCGTGCTGGAATAGGTACACCATTGCGACACTAAATACTAAAGCTATTGGTCTGATGAGAATAAAACTAAATTAAAGGCAAGTACCTCACTATCTACCGATATAGCTTTGGCCTACGACTGATGTATCGTATTCATAGAACAATGTTATATTTCAGTAATTATAACGCTCGTTTTGCTTAAATAAGAAGAAGACACAAAATATTCATTTAGATATGTATTTTGTAGTGTAGACCAACTCTCGCAATTTTCCCTATAAGATTGTCTGAAACAATCTCTTGGCCAGTTATGTTCAATCTGTGTGCACAAATATTAGCTCGGGTCAGCGTGATAGATCAGGAGCGCTGAGGCGAGACTCTGATGCGTCACGCTGTTGGAGTGGACTGATCGATGGCGAGTAGCTGATAATCTCTTGTTGTATGTTGTACTAGAAATCATCCGCGACCTCATCTGTGTTCAAAAGTTACTGGTTACCCACTTCTTATCCTTTAGTATGTCGAGATTCTAATTGTCACTGCATTACAATGTACTAAATTTCATGAAAAAAATACATAAAGAGAATAGTCTTCTTTGTTCTCATTCTTTTTGTCGTTTGGTTTAAAAGGCTAAAAGGTTACAGATTTTTTCATCTAATACATGTTAGCATTTCGGTATAATGGGCATAATCTTTCCGTAGCTATAAAAAAGATGTAGCCTGCAGATTCAATGCCTTCACTGATATAAAGGCCCAAACTCCCAGTGTTCAGTTTCAACGGTCGCCTAATCTCCTATATAATCGGGTAGCTCGTCATATTCAATCAATTGGAGCAAATATTCGAAGGGTCACCGGCGGCGTGATGGATCTGCACTGAGAATCGCGACACGACACTCACTCGCTGTGATTGATGCCGTGACCGCATTGTTGACATTATGAATTATAGGTTAAAAGCATTAAGATTTAAAAAGTTATTTAAAGTTACGATGAAATACGTAATAAACACACAGCTGTTCTCATAATATTCTCAGTGTAATAGCCTAAGATAGTTATTTAAAAAAATATTAGCTAGAGGTCAACGGCGTCTTGGATTCCGCAAGTCGCGGCAGTGTCAGACTGCATAGCGAGATTGATGTCGTAATCGTAGTATAAGACCGCTTTACGAAAAGTTTGATACTTTTTAACTCTTAACCGATTAAAGTTTTATAGAATGCAAGACAAACTTAAGTGTAGAAAAAAATTGCTAGTGAATGTCATAGTATCGCATATTTACAAACGCGGCATGAAGCGTTCGAGACTGATTCGTGTTTTTAAGGAAAGCTTTGTGAGATATTGCTGAAAGTTTGAATTGGATTGTACATATAGGTATATTACATTTCTGGCGTAATTCACAAACTACAAATTTTCACAATTGGACGCTGGATATTACATGAAGCATTGTCCCGCCATCGACACATAGCGTGTCTTTCGTGACGGATTTAACGACCTGGTGGTCCGATGCTATTTTTCTCTGAACCTCATTCCTTCAACGATGTTAGATATAGCACGAAATTCAATTCTGTTGCCGCCACGTTTTGTCAACTTTTTTGTTGTATCTTGACTCCACGCCACAATGGTATTTTGTATACATTAAGACATTCTGAACCAAGGCAAAAACTATTAAAAAAAAATATGCCGAACTTGGCACCGCACCGAATTTGAGCAGCACCATAGTAATATGAATCCACAAAGATATAAACAGAACGCGACATATCGCTACGACGATAAACCAAGCGTTAATGATGAATAGCCACACAAGGGACGTTTCTAGTCACTGCGACATTGTCCCGCTGATGGCTACAGTGATCGATGACATCGACACTATGTTGGCACGTCACTATTTGGACATAAGGTTGGGTGACATTGGAAAAAGTAACGTTATAATAGTATGTGACTTAAGCAAAAAATTTTACCAGATACAGAGACGTTGGTTCTCACGCTCATGACTAACAGTAATTAACGGTTCTTTGATGATAATACTCGGACATTAGATGGTTTCTTAAAGACTGGAAATTGTATTGAAGTTGGCTATAGGTAAAGCCAAAGTTAAATTCATGAGTACCTAATGTAACTATACCACTGCCCATCTATCAGATTCGGCGATATTGTCAAGTTTCTCGTGTTTACACTCCGGGATAGATGGCATGTCGTGACGTTACAATATCTAAGACAAATTATTAGTTCTAATACATCAGCAAAGGCTAAAATATGGCTGATGAGTAATAATTTGTGGTTTTGGAATACATTTCTTACATATTTATTTATCATACAAAAAAACGTCTGAAAGGACATTGCTGGATTAATAGTCTAACAAAATTTCAAGTTGGTGCTGTAAAAAAAATATTATTTCTTAAAATATCAGAACACTAAATTTCTACAATACTGTCAACAACGACGAAGAAAATGACATCATCATCTTCGTCGTCTTCCTGCCTCTGCCACATGTTACTTGGGGCCGGCGTAACACGTTTTCTTCTTCCGTTCTCTCTTCATGTCAGCCGTCACGGTATCATTCACTGTCTGCTCTTACATATCATTCCTCACACAATCCATCCTTTCTTTGGCCTTCCTCTCCCTCTCCATCCATGAACATTTATATTCATTACTTTTTTATTCACTTGCGTTTTTCCCTCCTCATCACAAGCCCGTACCAAGCCAAACGATTTCCTTTCAACTTATCTCTCACTGGTGCCACTTTCAAACTTCCCCATAAACTCATTTCTAACTTTGCCCATTTTCGTCACTCCACACATCTATTTCAACGTTTTCATCTCTGTGGCATGAAATCTATTTTCATCTATCACGGCGCAGCATTTCGATCCATGCAGTACAACAGGCTTTATCACTTGCTTTTTCCCTTTAACTTGAGGGGCATCTGTGGGTCGCAAGTGGTTCCTGTGACCTGTCGCCATTTCATCCATCCTGAATTGATCTGGCGCGTTATGTCTCTGTCTATTTTGCCATCCCCTTGGACAAGTGGACTTAACGTACAGAAAGTTGGAGGACATCGGTAAGGGCGTTCCGGCGAGAGATATGGGCACAGGGCTGAAGAAATCGCCAAAATCACAAAAAAAGTACTCTGTTTTGGTCCGATTTAATCTCAGGCCGACGGTCTTCCCGGTCGGTCCCACCATACCTCCAATCTGCTCTAGATCTCTCCGTCATTCTCAGCAACTAGTACAATTTCATCGGCAAATAGTATACACCAGGAAGCCTCTTCCTAGAAGAAGATGAAACCACTGACAAAAAAAGCTATCATAAACAAATCCAAAACCTTTCACAAGCACACGAAGATAAACGAAAACTAAGCAGAATCCTTAGTATCAGTGGATTAATTTGAAATTCAGCTAACCACGTGCCCAGACTGCGAGCAGCCGGCTTTGGACGCCAGAGCCGGCACCGGGCCGGCTGATACTCGGGGGACCGGTGACCACCCCCGGATTATCATGTTGACTGCGACACACTTCTGCTGTTTGATAATGTTATTAACTTTGATTGGCTGTCGTCAAGTTTTGGTTTCCTTAGTGACAATATATTTTGCATCGTAAGGTATTTAAGGGATTAAGCTAGTCTCTGCTTCCTCTTTCTTTACTTAGGTGTCATTAGTACATTGCGTAAATACTATACGTTGCGAACCTGGCAAACAAACAAAATAAAATGCCGTGCATAGTGGAATTGATCTACTTATGTAACAAATAATAATTACAAGTACGTAAGATTAAGCCGTGCGTCGTATCTGTTCAAGAGCAGGTCGTTGCTCAACAAATTGCTGCGACTGCGAACAAACCTTTGGCCAACAATGGTGATTTTCTGCAACTACATTTCAAGTGACATATTTGCCGTGCCCCTGTGTGACATAATAATTCAAGTAAATAAATGTGATCCGAAGTTTAACTGAGCGTAGTGTGTACGGAGAATATACTACTTATATTTATATCTGTAAATAATAATGCTTTACCTTTATAAATACATTATTCACATATTAAAGCCAAAATAAAATAGTGCCAAGTAAGTATTTAATCTAAACGTTGTGTTCAATGTAATGTGTTTCCTCATTGAATCTATCTATCTATTGTCCCACGATAGCAAATTCACACCTGAATAAAAATGTAACTTACCTACATCGCGATTCATGCAAATCAGCATCGAAGCGTTACAATTCCTTTTTATAATACATCATCCAAAAAGCCCATCAGTCAGTGTTCCGTACACGCTTACATTAGATATTCTCAGCTAAGCGGGCAGGCGGGCAGGCGGGCGTATTCCCGCCGCTCTCTGTTTGCTTTTACAATGGAAATTATTCCGGCAAGTGTAACGATGATGCGTCCCTGAAGACCACCCGTGATAACACTCTGGGGCATGCTGAGAAGTGGGAGCGGAACTGAGAGCGATTTAGGAGGCTGTACGTTTGATTGAGGACTATGTTTGGAGTTTCTCTATGCGATCGAATTAGAAATGAAGAGATTCGTAGGAGAGGCAGAGGGTTTAAGTGGCAGACGGCAAGGCACATTGCTCGCAGAACGAATGACCGATTGTGCCAGAGGTTTTTGGAGTGGCGACCGCGTACTGGAAGTCGTACCGTTGGAATGCCTCCCATAAGGTGGAAAGATGGCTTGGTGAATCCGGTGGATGCGAGAAGCAAAGAACCGGTTGAAGTGGCGGTGCTTGGGCGAGGCCTATGTCAACGTCTTTCGGCTAAAATGATGATGATGATGTTTGATTCGCGAAATGTAACTTCATTACACTCAAAATAAGAAGTTTTGGCGCAGCTAAATACAGATATTTTAGAGGCATGAAGAATATGCCTAGATAAAGCTTAAGCTGGCTTGCTGGTTAACATTAAGCAGCACCAGTGTTGACTAATGTAAAACTAATTGTCTTACCCTCAGTAATTCTGTCTCAATTCAAAATAATTTTATAACTGAAAATAATACGATAGTTCACTATAATTTGATTCATACAACTTAACCCAAACATTACAATACATTGTAACCGTGAATAAATTCCCATGCAACTCCCACAGCACAACAACATTAACTTTATGTAAAGCAGTCCGCTCCTACCACTGTGAGCCTTCCCTTACATTTGACTTGCTGATACCAAGAACAGTTTGATAGGAACTTTACAATATCTGGCCTCAGGAGTGCCATACGAAACGATCCGAGCATTAGTACCTCTTCGATCTGAGATAGTAGTCTTATTGGGAGTACGGGTAAAGTTGCGCAACTCACGGGTTATTGGGAGTGCGGCGTGTAAAGTTACGCCACTTACGAGTTATGGGGCAGATAGCGCGTTAGGGTTGAAGTTGTGATGTTGGTAATTGAGAGTAAGGTAATCATTGGGAACAGAGGTGTTATGAGGATTGTGACTGGTTAAGTACGTTTTCAGATATAACGACATTAGGTTTTGAAAGTAATTAAAATTTGACCTACGTCAATGAATGTTGACTGAACGAAATAAGTTGCTGTTATAGATGTATAGTTTGATTTACGCAAGCACGTCAGTCTGCAAGTACCCTGGTAACAGTGGTGCCTTTGACAGTACCTATATTGAATTATCGTCTAAAAGTGTACAATGAATGTTATTTTAGGATACATAAGCAGCTCGTGTGTGTATGTATGTAAATGGCGTTGTTGTATAATTGTTGAGTAGGTAAACAGAGCCTACGCAGTACTAACAGCTAGTGTTTATACTATGTGTGGTTGTGCCGCTGGCAACACTGCTAACATAAATATTGCTATTTTAGAGGCTGATACTATAGGTGAACAATTGATGAACAATTACTGCTCATTTGGTGCTCTATGTTGCTCTATTTACTATTACTACCGATTGCTTACGTATTTACTATGTAACTCAAGATAATATTTTATGCGAAAAACTGAGGTAAAAGTTTTGATGCATTTATTTGCAGCAGAAATACACAGGCACTTCCAGGAAGGCTGACGGTGACTATAAATTGCGAAACTTAAAAAACAAGTATCCTCCAAATATTCAATCCTGCTTTAATAAAAAAAAGAAAGACGGTTCAATATAAGTACTTCATTCTAACCACTGCCTACTTTTGAAGCTATACATCAATACACATAGGACCTAGTACTCCAAAATCAACATCCAATCGTAACCATAACGTTCCATAAGCTAGCCTCCTCCTTCCTCCATATTGAAGGAAACCCTGCAATAAAAAACGCTGGCCCGCCAATATTAATGAGGCGATGGAACGATCCCGCCGCAATCAAACCCGGATTACACCGCGCTGACAAAAGTGATCACCCTTGTTCAACCCAGCTTGCATTGTGACTGCACTCATGACCATCTACATTGATTCCAGTTAGGAACCTACCAGAGTAATGTATGCCACAGTCATGATAATTATTATTTAAACAAAAGAAATAAGTTCAGAGGTCGCGGTTATAAGCACCAATAATATCCTATTCCAAGAAAAGTATCGCTTTTGATCCCTATAATCATTTCACGCATTTCATAGTAGACGATTGAGGTCCTACTTCCAAGAATAATTTCGTGAAAATATGTTTATTTTCAAGCTTGCTTGGTCACAAAACAATTTCTCCATGCAGAAAATTGATCAAAAAACCATGTAGGTACCGACCAATCTTTGACAACGCCATATAAGCCCACGAGTTTTATGCTTTTTAGGCAGACAAGCAGAGTGCAGACCTTGCCCAAAATAACTACGCTCGCTAGGACAATGGTACGCGGCAACAATGACAGCTCGCAGCGTGCATTCGCTCGTGTATACAATGCCTTAGCCGAACTTTACCGGGCCTGCACACGGTACCATTTTTAGCATGCATTGCGGATGTAAACGTGTGGGTTTAATACAATTCTAATTTAAGAGCAAAAAGGTAATGGTTGGTTATTCTTTTTTTGATTTACATGAGTTTTAAAATAGGTATTGTGATCTATTTCTAAGATCGATGTTTGATTAAAGTTACGTTATAGCAAAAACAAATTAAAATATGCGTACGATCGACGGAGGACGACACTCGACCCCCGTCAGGAAAAAAAATCATTGCACACATACCGTATATGATAGAGACAGAGAAAAACTCCGGAATTAATACGCGTAAGCTCTCATAAAGGACAACGAAGACGAATTTTTTTAAAGTATTTGAAGCCATCTTGTATTTAATTTTGACCTCACTATTGGCTGCAGCGCCCACGAAAACTGGGAAAACTATCACTGTCTCTTTCCATTACTCTTATACCTATTTATAGGTAGTATCCCGCTTCTGTTCACCACATCACGTTGATCACGTCCAAGCGCATCGACCCCAATTGAATGCCTAGACCCAGTATTGTGGTCTTATTGCCCGCTCACAACATCCCTCTCGAAACTAATTACAACCAAAAAATTGACCGACATTCCATTTATGAATGATCAAAATACTATCCTAGCAAACGCTTTGACTGTTGAACTAAAAGTCAGTAGGTACATCAAGTAGTATTCACAAAATGGAATGTTCACATCAGGTTTACCAGCATTTTTCCCTCGGGAAATAAGTAGTTTCAAGTGGCAAGCCGTGAGATATAAAACGAAACTGTAAACATTAATTAACTTAACCATGCAGTTTACAATCGTACGAGTTCTGTTAGAAAAATTTTTCATTTTATTGTAATAATCCTTGCATAACTAGATATTTATTTACATGAGTTTCAGTTATTTTAACTCAGGAATAGTTTTTTCGGAGTATGTTTAAAAATGTATTATTTTTAATCCCAACTCCCCCCTCCCCGTTTTATATTATGTGCTCATCTGAGCTCACTCGGCGTTATTCCTCATAATCAAAAGCCAATTATTCAAACTAGGCTGAGAGTCAGCTCTTTTTAACCGACTTTAAAAAGGAGGAGGTTCTCAATTCGATTGGTACTTTTTTGTATGTACACCGATTACTCGAAGATGGCTGGATCAATTTGGATTTTTTTTTATTTGAAAGGGTATACTTCCCAGGTGGCCCATGATCATCAAGTCAGGATCTGATGATGGGATCCAGGAGAAATAGAGAGAACTCTTCAAACTTTATAGGCACACTTGAAGCGATTTGATTACTTTTTGGAAGAGTACTTTCTCGGAGTGGTCTCATTTCAATTTGGTGAAAATCTGATGAAGAACTTCGGAGATAGGCAACGGAACTCCTCAATAAGAGATAGCAAATGGACTAGGATTGCTGAAATCTCATGTCTGTCTATTGTTTACACCAGTTCATAACATAACATCACGCCGGTACGCTGTGAAGGGGTAAACACATGTGAACCACCACAAAGTGAAAAATAACAGATTCTGAATCCATTCTATCACTTGGCTCTGATGAAATTATGCCCTACGTTAATTTTGAACTCTTGCAGTTGCGTAATTTTTTACACACCAACACAAACCAAGAGCCAAGAGCCAAGTTGGTAACAGCTAAATCAAACATGTGGAATATAAAACGTACTGTCCAGTTTTTCCTTCGAGCTCGACATGGACAATCCGACAACATGTGATCTGCCAAATCAACTCCACCTAAAGACTTATTATATTGTTTGACAAAATTTGGACGATTCACGGTTTCGTATACTTTATTTTTTTTAGACCAACGTCGACAAGTATCTGTTTTTTCAGCAGCATATCGAGAAGAAACCAGATAGATATATAGGTTTATTATCTTGCCACTTTGTTATGGCTAATTTCCCATCTTTACGAACAGTGGTGAAAGTTGTTCCCGCCACCCTTAGCCATCAATTCGTTATCTGATATCATGGAAACATTTCGGGGTATTCTATTTGCCATGATTGTATCCACGATCTAAAATCCATTTTCCAAAATTGTGTCTGTAAGGTTGAAAGTAGTGAAATACCGGTCACAGTGAACAAAAAAATTTTAGAACATTCACCTAATCTGTAACGTATAGTATCTGTTTATTACTGATACTGTACTTACGCTTCTTATTCATTCATCCACATCATCATTGTTTTATAATCCTTTTACAACTTTCTTACGTTATTATATTTCGCTCTTTGTTTTCTGTGCTAACACTCTGCGAATCGGTCTTAAACGATTCGTCTATATAGCATTACTTGATTTTACATTAGAATTTTCCATATTTTTACATAATAATATTCTTGTTATGACATTTAAGTCAAACATGTCAAACTGATGTCTACTTATTCTTTTAATTATCTATGCAGTCTATTCAAGGAAGGTTGCATTAAGATTGTACTTACTAAAAATAATTTTATATCGTTTTGGATAGCCTAAATTTGGTTTTTCTATGTAACTACGTTGTCTACTAAATAAGGAAATTCTAAATTATTATTATAAGATTCTTAAACGCACTCTCGGATTATATGAAGGAGGTTTTATACGTCTTGGCCGACTAGACTGGCATATGAGAGAATCTATGGCTGAAAAAGAAAAAGAGGAAGTAATTTTGGAATGCCGTCAGAGCCGTGAAAGCTGGTCAAGTGATCGAAAAAAGAAAAAAAAAAGAGCTGCAGGGTCTTCGGAAGAGCAATCGAGGTTTGAAAAAGCCAACTGACGGACGGTGCGCCTGATTACTAAAGCCAGGAGACCGATTCTTGTTTATTTTTATCTGATTCACGAAACTAAAGCAGTGTCAGCGATTACTAAGTCTACTTCTGGAACCTTAAGGCTATCATAAACGCCTATACGTCGCCGCATCTCCCGACGCCTACACGTCTCCGCATCCCTAGACGCCTACATATCGCCAGCCATATCAAGGGATCCCCTCTGTCCTCCTTATCATTAAATAGAGTGCACAGGTCCCTTTTTTATAATTTATCTTTCGTAAACCTTTTATTAAACTCAATTGTCTAGTCTAATTCTACCCCTTTTATTTGTTAGGAATAGGTAGACACGACAAACGGTCTGTGAGTTCATAGGGTAAGGTAGTTTCACCTTGGTAAACTATCATGTCACATATTGGGATTCGCCAACACAAGAACTTTAAATCCCAATGGGTTAGGTTTGTTAGGCAAATATACTCTAATACCACATTGGCCTGAAAATGGTATCATCGTCTCATCGATTCTCATACCTACTGTAAGTTCCTGCTTGTGACACCCATCCAAAATTTGATTAATAAGAGGACGAACCTTCCAGATTCTGTCCTTTTTCTTCTCTTCAAGGCTCAAATCATCTTCGTAGAGGATTTTTGTTGAAGAACGGATTTTGTAAAACCTGTCTCTTGTATTGAATTAGCAATGATAGGAAACACGCCACTTTCGACTCCAATACATGCGTATTTTTGAATAACGCAGACACAACATTATAAAGTTTGCTCCCATAAATATTTTTAGCTCTTCCAAAGTGAGCGTCAATGATTATCCGGTTTTTGATACAGCCATCCTGTTTGTAGCTACAACCATTTCCTTCAAAATGTCATCGTCTATAATATATTCTAGCAAGAAATCCATAGGATTTAATTCCTATCAGTCACGGATCAGGTAAGCTGGTTGATGTAAGTCTTTGATGTCGGGCGTGAAAGAAATATGGATCCATTCTCGGTTTAAGTGCTGGTTTCGGTACTGTTGAACATCTGGGCCACGACTGAGACCACGACCACGTCCGCGTTGACGCACGACACCACTCCGAGTTGAAAATATCGATTATGAGCTCTCCTCGTCCTATCCCTATTGTCAAAATTCTTCCTCTACCTCTTGACCGACCACGGCTAAATAAAACTGGTGGAAGCCGAGGAGTAATTGTACTGGCAGCATCTTTTTGTTTGCGGGTGGGCAGTCATCAAATATCTTCTCTCACTCTGCGTGGAGCAAGAGGGCGTGTCAGACTTTTACTGACTAAAACCCACCCGTGTTCCCTCAGTTGCCTGTGTGCCAGGGGCCGCGGTATCTTTTCGAACAACCCTCACCTCTGGCAGGTATCTACTCATGCGGGCCACATCAGTTGGTGCTGACATCTCTTGGAGGCGCGTGTGGCATATCGACCCGGGCTTGGACCTTACCAGACAGCGAGCTACCCATAACTCACCGTCCGCAAGCCCGCGCCTACGGTGGTCGGGAGTCAGCCTGGGATTTCCGATGCTCAGGGCGTCTCCTGCGGAGGCTAGGACCGTGAGGGCGCATATACTGCCTCTCCCTCACGTGCGTAGCCTCCCTCTTTGCGAGCATCACTGTAAAAAGGTACCATGGTCGGCAAGTCAATATTTTGGAATAAAATACGTTTGAATACCTCGTACTGGCTAAACTATTGTAATAATTTAATTATATTTTAAGAATATAATGTTGAAACTACGTGTCGGAACGACCGAACGGGAATTCCCCGATTTTAACCCTAGAACCGTACCCTGGGGTACAAATCAAAAATAAAATCATAAATTTGCGATAACTTTTTTGTTATACAACGGATCTTTTTGCGCGGCCACGTATTCGCACGGTGTGGGGCGTTACGTCGAAGCGTTAGTCGGGCGGCAGTCTTGCTAGTCTATGATCGTGGCAAGGTGGTCGTGGGGTACTCCAGTACCCCTGGGTACAGTTAATGTAAGTATTGTATATACTTACATTAACTTACTTTGCTATCATATGTGCCTCCAAAGCTAAGCGAAGGATAAAAGAAAAACGTGCTTATACTATCCTCTATGCACTACCAACCAGACCAAGATAAATCTGTTAATTTACCGGAAATAATAAGTTTTTACAACCAAACGAAGGGGGGCGTGGATGCTTTTGATTAACTTTGCCATACGTACAGTGTGGCTCGTCGCTGGAGCCTTTGTGTCTTCTACGGAATTTTGAATATTGTCGTAATCAATTCTATCATATTATTGCATTCATCTAACGCCACTGGTAAAGAAGTTTTCAAGAATAGACGAACATATCTAAAGACTCTACCTTATAAAACCTCATTTGGAGGAACGTTTTCGATACAAAACTTTGCCGATGCATCTCTAAAAAAGTATTGGCGGTATAATAGGAAAGAAGCGGTCTTCTGAAGCTCCAACTCCTTCAAATGCCAATTCTGGAAGATGATTATTTTGTCCCAGGTCAAAAGACCGTAAATCGCGCACTCGATGTGAAAAATGTAAAACTTTTATATGTTTAGAGCACCAAAAAAAGATTTGCCAAAACTGTTAAGAAAAGTACCTTTTATTTAAGTTTAATTGTGTTATGTGAGACTGAAATAAGTGCCATTAAAGTCTATGTAAGTTGATTATTAAAAAATGTTTATGTTAATGTAAAAAATATGTTTTATTTACTGGGGTACTCTAGCACCCCTGGGTACTGTTACTTAAAGTCTAATATGGGTACGGTTCTAGGGTTAAGAACATTTTCTTAAAAGCGGGGAATTTCCTGTAACTCCTCATGAGAGTTACATTGCTGAAAAGAGTACTCGACAAAAACCAACATGTTCGTACTGCAAACAGGTTGGTCATAGCAATCAGCTACGAGGATGAATTTATTTTTGTCCAAAACGTAAGTTGGATTCTCAAATAGAATAATTTTTGTGTATTTTTGGCTAGTTGTTACGTAATTTCATGAAAGGTACCAAAATAGTCATTGTTCTGTTCCAATAATAATTCAAAACCTATCTTGTTATTTTGTTAGTTCCTACATAGAGTATGAATATTCAGTTTTAGTTTTTTACTACTAATTGCTGTCTTATTTTCAAACTTTTTACTAAATCCCGACAAGTGGACCTTTTTACTAAACTGTGTATCCATCCTTTATTTCGATAGTATTATGTTTATGTTTTGATGTTACAATTATAATTATAAGTTGATTTCATTGAGAGCATCTCAATCTACAATAATAAATAAAAATCTATGTAACAAGCAAGTATAAGTGATTTTTTTTTTCACCCAAACTTTGAAAATACTTTATCTCAAAACAAGCTTTTTCAGAATTTCAACTTCAAATGTCTAAAAAAAAATGTGCCGCAGTTTTTGAATATTTTTTCAATCCTTACTATCAATTGACTACCACAACACCCTACTACTGGACCCTTTTTGCTTGGACGCCCACACTTATGTATCATGTTACATCTTTATCTTTATCTGTATGAACTATGCGCGATGGTTTGTTGCCCTGCAACTGACGACCAACGCGCTTTCGCTTTGCGTCGTGCACCGCGCGAAGCTGGACAAGCTCGGGTCTCGGTCTATGAGTATGTTTTGGCCTTCTTTTTTAGAGTGGTCGGATAGGAAAGGCCGATCTCATCGAGTTTTTATAATATGATTGATTAGTAAAACTGTAATCATTTATAATTTATGTAGAGCGGTGTCGTACTATACATATATGTACATAGACAGAGAGAAAGAAAGTAAAATGGAGGAAGCATGACGCTTTTTCGTTATGTGACGATTGCTACCAGTTTACTCCTACTGCAATACCGAAGAAAGAGCCCTTCATTCCAAAATCTCTGTACGTTTTGTACCGCTATTAATGAGCGTAAATAATACCTATGTACCTCCGACTCCATCTGATATTTCTGTTGTGCACCAGATTAACAATTATATAAATAAATTCGTTCAAAGCGATATGGTTTGTGGCGGCCCGCATATAAATTATTTCATTACGAAATTAAACAAGATATCAGCTTGTATTACTTTTGCAAATAACTGTTTGTCTGTTCAATTATTGTGTACCTATTGCGATATGTCTGCAATAGACTGGTTTGTAATTATCCCGGGTGTTTTTGAACGTAAGGTTTTCTAACGAAATTAAATTAAATTATGTTGTTGGTAGAATAACATTTATCCATGCTTCAGGCAGGGATTCTTTACGGGTCCGTAAAATATTATGATAAGAAATCTTGAATATTTATACTAATTTCTCATTCTTATCTGGGGTATAATTTCTTGGAAAGTGTTTGAAGTTCTAGTAAATGTGAATGGTATGATACTATTCAAATAACACTATTATTGGTTACACATACTTACAGCTATTGCAAGTACTTGCCATGCCAAGTTATCTGACAACTGTACAGGAGCACTGTTCACGGTTACATCCAGAGCAGCAGAATTCCGTGTGAAAAGACAGGTATTACACTTAAACACTGCTTACGCTGCATTACCACAATTCAAGGAATGCCAAGGGTTAGCCACACCTGACAGGTGACTAAACACGACATGATCCATTTAGGTACACATAACATGAAAATCCCGTACAATTACATACCGGGTTACATTTAATCAAAATATCGAATAAATTAAAAAGATGGCGGATGGCTTAAAGCTCGGTCGCCATGAGAGTGCGGTAATTAATCTAAAATCAATAAGCCCACTCGAATCGAACACGAGTGCTGTGTTTAATTCGATGACCACTCGTACATGGAATTATTTTGGACTGCCTAAACCGATATATCTGTATTACGAAGCTATATATCTGTATTGCGGATCATGTACAAACAGGGTCTGTGTGCATTAATATGTACTCTGTACGCTAGTGTAATACCACAAGCTGAGGTCACATTATGAAACTTCAAAGATACGAAAGGCGGATTAAGTGCAAGATAGATTCGTGTATATAAGTATCACAAACCAGCTATCGAATTAACGTAAAGCATGAAGAACTTGGGCACGCCGCGATTGCGGCGGTAAGTCCCCTCTTTGAGGAGTGGCTTGAGAGGCGGCATGGCGTCCTCACCTTCCGCCTGACACAGGTCCTCACCGGACATGGCTGTTTCGGGAGGTTGCTGTTTCGGATAGGGCGGGAGGAAACGCCCGGGTGTTTCCATTGCGAATATCGCCCAGAGGACACGGTGGAGCATACGGTGGAGGTCTGCCCAGCTTGGGCGGAGCAACGCCGTGTCCTCGTGGAGGTGATCGGCGGCGGCAATCTCTCGCGTCCGACCCTGGTCCAGGCCATGGTACGGAGCGAGAGGGCATGGCTGGCAGTCGCCTCCTTCAGCGAAGCAGTTATGCTCGCAAAGAGGGAGGCGGCGCACGTGAGGGAGATGCAGTACATGCGCCCTCACAGCCGTGGCCTTCGCAGGAGACGCCCTGGGCGTCGGGAATCCCAGGCTGATTCCCGGCCACCGTAGGCACGGGCTTGCGGACGGCGAGTAATGGGTAGCTCGCTGTCCGGTAAGGACCAAGCCCGGGTCGACGGCGCGTTGTGTTCCACGCGCGCCTCAAAGAGATGTCAGCAGCAACAGAGGGGCCCGCAAGGGCCGATGCCTGCCGGGGGTGCGGGTTGTTCGAAAGAGATACCGCCACCCCTGGCACACAGGCAACTGAGGGAACACGGGTGGGTTTTAGTCAGTAAAAGTCTGACACGCCCTCCCGCTCCACCCAGAGCGGGAGAAGTTATTTGATGATTTCCCACCCAGAAAAAAAAAAAAAAAAAAAAAAAGCATGAAGAACTGAACGAATATAAACATTTACCTTTTAATATTCTTATGAAAAATATTTTGGCAGGTAGGAACTAGAATGCGCTGAAAACATTTTTAAATACCGTGTTGACACCTAAACGATATGAAATGCTCACAAGAAGCACGCAGTCAGGACGTCCGCAATTTGACTGCACATTGAATCGCCGTACAATAGATACTGCGAACGTATTGTGACTCCATTTGAATGCGACTCTCAGGACCACGGACGGCTGGTCCTTCTACGTGTTCAGCATTCAACATTTGTATCGGCGACTTCTGCTGGCTTGCAAATTGTTTAGTCGCAAAGTTGTACACAATGGGCTCGTGGAGTATTGAATGTAATGCGCGGGGCAGTTCACACTGTTCTCTGAAGATAGTAACTTTACGTTTAAAGCGAAATTGGCTAACTTACCAATGGATCGACAAACCATTAACACCAACACAATAGGAATATTTACATATTTTTATTTAGTCATCATAATTAAATTGATTTACGAAATTAACAATTTTATGCGAGGGTATCTACTGGCATGTGGCATACTCTTTGTTAATTTCATAAACAAAACATCGTCACTTGAGTCGACAAATCATCATCCTATGTAGACCATTAAAATTAGAAAAACGTAACTGCCAACTGCCCAATACAGCACAATTCTTACCTGAGTTACCGGTCACAAACAATTCTTCAATATCTATTTAAGTCAATTTTAAGCCCCTGATACGACATTATAAGACGAGCCGCCGAGAGTCAAGTATATCAATATCTAGCGGGCGATGTTCACCGCCTGCTGCAATTTAAATGGTCTCGCGCCGCGTCATGGCGCTCGAAGCCCTTTGACGAATTGCCACCGAGACGCTGCCTTGATCGAGATTATAGGGTTAACAGCTTTAAAAGAAATATAAATCTTAAAAGAGTAGACTCTAACATAGTCCTGCCACCGTACAGCATCAGATTCTGCTCAGTATTTGTTGGGAGAAGACTATTTCAATACATTTTTTGTTCTCTTTCACTTCATCGAAACTGACATTTACCGACATCCTTATAGATGAAATAACTTTTAGATAACGGATTTCCATACTCGCGTCTGTGTGTAGCCGTATACTAGAGTGAAATGTTACATAACTAAAAAAAACAAATTCTTCCAAATAAAACAGCAAGCGATCGGTGTATAGGCGATCTCTTCGCAACCCTGCGGATGCCGCCGGATACAATTGTGCCGAGAAAAAGTGTCCCTTTGTCTGTTGATTGGATTTTAGCAATTGTTTGTTCCGGACCGTTCCGTACCGGGTGGCGAGGTGAGGCGCCAAATAAAACCGGATTGCGATCAATCAGACGGAATAGATTCAAAGAGCATCTAGAAGAATGATTCGGTTTCTCTATTACATTTCAAAAGTATTGGCATTGTATTTTACAACAGCAGAAAAATAATCTGTTGTGTTTCCTACAATAATTTGAGATTTATGAACATATATTGTTAGCAAAGGGATATCAGCCACACAAAACAATGCTTGAAATTAACAACAATGGAATAAATCAAATCAAATCAAATCAAAATATTTTATTTCACATAAACCTGCAAGGGCACTTATGAAACGTCAGCCACGTTAAACGCCAAAGACCACCCAGAAGTGGCTGACAGTTCGCGCGTAATTGGAAAATTGTTCTAGACAGTCAATGGGCTAGGTATAAATCAGTATTTTTTTCTAAAATATAGGATAAGTCAATATTAAACAACGAAACAGATTTTTTTTTATTGATGCAATATCGAGATAGCCGTTAACACAGTGTACGTTTCTATACATTTTTAAATATACACGGGGCACAAGTCCAAAATAACAGCAGCGTCGTGTTTAAGCAGTTTCAGGTCGGTCGTCAAAAAGCTGAGTCGTCGTTTAGGCGGATCCATCTAAGTCCATGTTAAGGCTAGGTTGTTCCGGCCTGTGGGCCTTTGAAACGCTACCTCCGCCTCCCCCAAATGCAGCGCGACGTATTTATTTACGATGAACTGTCAACCATTTAGCAGAAAATCCATGCCATAGTATAATATATTGCAGTTGATCAACGGAATTATTTTTGCTTATGTTCGATATTTTTTCCATGGTTTTAGATGCATTTTATGGTAGAACTAAAATCTATACATCTATACATCTATACATCTATACATATAAATAAAATTGGAGTGTCTGTTTGTAATATTAAAATAACCGCTTTTTGCTACATGCATATGAATATATATACGGTACATATACCAAAATATGTTTTTACAATTTTTGTCTGTCTGTCTGTTTGTTCCCACTAATCTCTGAAATGGCTTGACCGTTTTTGACAGGACTTTCACCGACAGGTAGCTGATGTAATAAGGAGTAACTTAGGCTACTTTTATTTTCGATTTTTTATTTGTTTTTATTGATTCCATATCCTGTAAGTTACCTATTGAGCGTTTTCAAATGATCAGATACCGACGCCAACCCGATACCGATAAGTTAGCAGCTATACACAAACTGATATAATTATTATCGGCCCGATGATATTGGTGAATATCGATGACCATCGCGAGTACTATAAAGTAATTACCGACGTCTCGAAGTCGGCAGCGCGAATAAGCGTGTTCAACTGAAAGAATTGCTGGTTCTCTCACCCCGCACTGCGTCTTCGCAGGTCGAAATTGTCCGATATCGGTGTCAGACACTGTCTGCGACGATATAGTTGACAATAACAACTAATTATGTAAAAGCGTTTAGTAGGTACTAAACGTAGGCGAAAATCTGACCGCCGATATTGTGGCGTTGTCGGAATCGGTTTATGTGCTGTGTTGTAATTTAATGTAATTTTTAAAGTGATGTAATCAACTAATTTTATTAATGAAACAAAAGCAAAAATGTATTTTCAATCAAAACTAGCTTTGTCTGAGGCTGGTAGTTCCAGAGATAGAGATTTCAAACATATATAAAAAACCGAACAAGTGCGAGTCGGAATCGTCCACTGAGGGTCCCGTACAAATTTGTAGGTACCATATTGTAATAAAAAAGTTATGGGCAAATTTAGATTTTCGCGAAAACTTATAAGTATCAAAATTTACTTTAATTTTCAACTTTTTACATTTTTGGAATTTTTCTTTATTTGTGCTGTAAGATCTTACTTTTTGCCAAATTTCGTGATTCTAGGTCAACGGGAACTACCATATAGGTTTTCGACCCAAACCCTATAAGGTAGTTTCGGTTGACCTAGAATTGTGAATTTTGGTTAAAAGCAAGGTCTTATAGCACAAATAACGGGAAAATTCCGAAAAATAAAAAAGTTGAATATTAAGGTAAATTTTGGTACTTACAAGTTTTCGCAAAAATCTAAATTTGCCCATATCTTTTTATCGTGTCGACTCAGGACCTTGATTTTTATAGACCTAATAGTAACTATAGACTTCAGTATCTGGTATAAATTTCAACTAGCTAGAGCCACCCGTTCCTGAGAAAATTGGAGGTGACACACGGATAGACAGACGGTCAGATGGGAAGGGTTCCTCTTTCATCTTTTGAGGTACGGAACCCTAAAAACAAACTCTTCAGCTTTATTATTATTATGATTGCTACGGGTTCCGACCTCAGGACTAGCTGCTTCTCACACGGACAACTGTACGTCAATTGCTCCCGAGTCACCAATCCATCGCGAACGAAGTCGCGAGCAGAAGCTAGTTACAGATACACATGGATTTTTGGTAGTAAGGTTATAGTAAATAATTGCACCATTGCAATAGGAAACCTTGTGCAATTCGTTCTATGAGAAAATAAATGTCTTTAAACCGAAATCATGCTTCCAGACCTTTCAACCAGCGACTATCCAACACAAGTGTTAGTTGTCAGAATTTGAATTTGAACTGAAGGAACACGGGTGGGTAAAAGTCTGTCACGCTTTCCAGAGCGGTAGAATTCATTTGATGATTTCCCATCCAAAACAAAAAAAAAAACCATTGTGCAATTTGTTCTTTGAGAAAATAAATATCTCTAAACCGAATTCATGCTTCTCAGACCCAGAGGTTAAGTCTAAACGTTAGTGATCAGTAACTTTAAAAAATTGATTTAATAGACAAGCTGTGTGCCCGACGGTATTTCTCTGCGACAAAAATGGTAGATTTCCATATAAATTTGCATCCACTATTTAACTTCTTTAGTGGTAGAATTTTCAAAGATCCTGAATTTCAGATTTGTATAAAGTAGAATCGGCTAAAAATGGTCGTACTGTTTCGCTTATACTGTAACCAAATTCTTTTGTTTTTGATGTTTGACACCGCTCATAAAGAACCGTAAATATTGTGAGCACATATAAAGAAACAATTGCCGTACTTTATTGTCTAGTGACGTACCTACTGCTCCAGCTAAAATTTATCGAATCTATTATTTTAAGACATCAAAATTAAATTTGTAAATATTTTTTATCCGTCCCCGGTCTTGTCGGATTACCGACCCATTGGACCATTTACCAAGACAAAAGTGGCATAGATACGATACGATACGTCTTTGACGAACTTGATTGGGAACATGAGCACCAAGTTATACTATTTGCGCATAACGACTGCCTTCACACGGCGCTATTTTTCAAGCACGTTGTAATATTTTATCGTATAGTGACAGTGACTTTTGGTATTCAAAACTGAAAGTTGTTCACTCAGAGCCAATATGATAAAATTACCGATCCTAGAAAAAATCATGTGTTGCTACACACTGCGGACACATTGTTTACCGTGTGATATTAATGTAGGATGATAGCAGCGAAGACAAGTCGGTGGAGAGTAAATGTCATAGTTGATATGGATGAATCTGATTTTAAAAATCTTAGAAAAATGTCTTTTGTACAAACTTCTTCATAAACGACGATAAAACATTACATACGACTCTCACTTGTCAATAATTTGTCGATATTAATTTGTAATGTGTCAACACTATTTGAAGATGACAATTATACGTCATCATATTTACTAGAAATAATCACATTTTCGAAAACAATTTTATGAATTAAAACTATAATATAATTACAAGATATTTTTTGTGAGTTATCCCGATTTCATAATTTAATTTGTTATTATTTTATTCGATTTTTTTGTACAGGCGCAGGGTGAGCGAGTTTTTGAAAATTTTGACACAGGTCCATCCTCTATGACGTCCCGCAGGACTCTGAGCGCGAGCCGATTTAGCCCGATTTACTGTTTTTGAGTTTGTTCAAAAAAAAATCTATTAAACTAAAAATTTCAACCTTTATTTTCCCTGCTAAATACGATTCTCTTATTGTACATGCAATTTCTACACAATTTTGTGTTGTTATTAGGAAATGAGATGGAAACTGGTTTCGAAATCGACCCTACTTCGGATTTTTTTTTCATCGAGCAAATTGCTATTAATCGAGTTTTGAACCTTTAATTTCCCTCAAAAAAGGATCCATCTATGACATATATCGTTTTCAGGGCCTAAATATACGAATTTGATAATTTAATCTTGATTCTGAAACAGGCAATTTCGGATAACCCCCTGTTAAAAAATGGGTAACGTGTGCAGAAGTAAACTCAAAATCCTTAAAAAAATGCCACAGTCGTCGTTAAATATCCTATAGCAATATGTATGTAACTCAAGTCTCAAACGCATAACCATGAATCAATCAATTCATGTCAACAATCGAAAGAATGAAATGCAGTAATGTCAAACTGTCAGTAAAGCAAAGGACATGTGATGCATACAGCCTACGATATGTTGGTCATAATTTGATTTTAGTTAACATGGACATGCAAATATTATTTTATAAATGGGTCGAATTATATTAAATTAGCGATAACTGTGCAATAATTCTATGAAATAGATCGCTAAAGGTTATTTGACGATTGCTGTTTGGCTGAATGTCGATTACTCATGTCAAATAAACACTGACATCCAATAAAAAATGAGAATGAATTAGACGGTTATCTAGTTTAATATTTTAATGATAGTTATAAATATGTTCCCTATCGTATGCAAACATGAGAATTATTTCATTAAACATATTTAATTCTAAATAGAATTAAGGAGGAGAAGGTAGTTTCTGTCCATTTCAGGCATTTTTAGGCAATCCCCTTTAAAGGCAATTTTGCTAAAAATACATAAATAAGTGCCTACTTGAATTCGTAACGTTTTTTATCTACCCACATGTTTCAACTTGACAAACGTTAAATGTAAATAGAAATAATACTATGTAATCTACCTAAATCTGTAATTTATATGATGTATAATAAAAAATAATCTATAATACTGTATAATATAACAAATTACTTGTCACACATTTCCTAGATCTTAAAAGAAACCTTTTTGATACTTCATTCTTTAAGATTGTTGACTTCGTCCTAGAACCTCACCTAGAGATCTAAATGAATAGGGTCTCTTTGTCTATTTGCGTTTTGAAAAGGTAATGTTTAACTTTATGTTTTATCCTAATTTCAGCCTAGATTAGCAAGTCTTAGCTGAAGAGGTGTACCAAAACACACTCTTAGTTTTAATTGACTTTCAAAATGCACATCTATTGCCCCGTGTAGATATGTGGTTGCAAATATTAAGATAATTAATCTTATTAAAGTACCTATTTGGTATCGGTTTAAAAACTGGTTTTTTATTTCTTTAGCTAAATTCGCAGTAGATGCTATTTTCTTCGAGTTACTAGAACATATGTTGAACTATGGCAATGTATAATTCATATTTTTACATTGCCTTTCATATATGTCATTTTTTTACTACGTTGATTACCTCTGTGTGAATACTGTGTTCTAAATAAACTATTAACAAAAGTGCTGGCCCTTACTTAATTCTATCAACATAGTTAAAACATAAGTCACATCGCAACACTGCGGACCCGACGTGCGACGTGCAGGTCACCGGACCGGGCTCAAGGCACCCATTATTACCTGTCCGACGGGGCGCCTCACCGTTTAATGTCATTCAAACCGTTTCCCGGCGCTGACAGGGTTACAGTTTGTACGAAGATTTACTGGAAATTCACTATCAAATTACATTAGGATATTAATAGGATAGAGTTAGGTACGTCAGACAATGTTTTAAAGCATTCAACTAGGAAGAAAATAAATGTTATCACGCCTGAATTACTAAAAAGGATATAGAAGTATTGGTAATCATGTATTATCTTAATACATGAAATACATTTTGTTAGTGCAGCATTCAGTAGGTTAATAAAATGTGTAGAAAAGTAAAGTGAATCTATTAAGAACGGGGTGTTTATGCGAATGCTACTAAAATTACTAGATTACCATATAATTTCGCCTAACTTGAAATACGATCCCATGATTTTCATTTTCAGTACAACCAAGAAATAATAGGCGCAGTATAATTTATTACCTGGTAAATAAAGCGGTTGTTATATTACAGTTTAGCTCATTATCACCTTACTGCTAAGACCATTAGAAATTAACGGCAGTCATTTTTTTTTTTTTTTTTTCCTGGGTGGGAAATCATCAAATAACTTCTCCCGCTCTGGGTGGAGCGGGAGGGCGTGTCAGACTTTTACTGACTAAAACCCACCCGTGTTCCCTCAGTTGCCTGTGTGCCAGGGGCTGCGGTATCTCTTTCGAACAACCCGCACCCCTGGCAAGCATCGGCCCTTGCGGGCCCCATCAGTTGTTGCTGACATATATTTGAGGCACGCATGGAACACAAAGCATCGTCGACCCGTGCCTGATCCTTACCGGACATCAAATATATACACGGCAGTCATTGGGTATATATTTGAATGTCGAAAATTAAAATACCTACGGATAAAATATCAATGTTCAAAACATCGAAAATTTAAATATCAAACGACCATAAAACCGAAAATTAAAATAACGTAAGTTTAAATCGTCGAATGGTTATATGACCTACGTTCAATATATTTAAAATCGAAATACTGCAAAAGTGACATTGAAAGACCTAAATATTGAAACACAATCTTAGACATTTTAAGTTCAGGTAGGTATAACAATTTTCGATATGTCGATACAATCGATGTTTAAATTTTTGATGTTTTGTACATTGACATTTTCTATTCGTTCTTGAAACTAAATAAATATTATCTTAATTATACATGGTGGTAATTTTTTTTTGAGGGTAGGAAATCATCAAATAACTTCTCCCGCTCTGGGTGGAACAGGAGGGTGTGTCAGACTTTTACTGATTAAAACCCACCCGTTTTCCCTCAGTTGCCTGTGTGTTAGGGGCCACGGTATCTCTTTCAAATAAGGCTCGACCGAGATGGGTTTTTCGTTCTCGGCCGAGACCGAGACCGAGACCGAGAATAAAATAATATCTCGGCCGAGACCGAGAGCCGAGACCGAGAATAGACAATGCGTGAAAAAGAAATGCTGTTAAATTTTTAATACAGTACTTTCTGCTTAACAAAACTAACTGTTTTAATAATCAAAGTTGAATAACATTATATTATAACATAAAAAAAGCAATTTTTTGGCATTT
Source organism: Polymixis lichenea (assembly GCA_949091785.1). Lineage (NCBI taxonomy): Eukaryota > Metazoa > Arthropoda > Insecta > Lepidoptera > Noctuidae > Polymixis > Polymixis lichenea. The sequence goes on from OX420932.1 coordinate 618,166, forward strand.
TCGCCTTTCAAAGAGTGTCGCCTCTCGTCGTATAATTGTCCTGCTTTGCTAAAAAGTTGTTCACTTGCTACGCTAGTAGGCGGCGCAGATAAAAACTTATTTGCTGCAGGCCTAAGCACCTTATAAGGTGACGAAAACCAATACTCAAAAATATTAGCATTTCTTTGCAGTCTTGGCTCTCTAAGATAGCTTTCTAGCGCTATTTCGATCAAAGAGCTTGAACTGTATTCGTCATTGGCCATTGGTTCGTCTTCCAATTCTATGGAATCATGAGCTGCCCATAAGTTGGATTGATTTACGATTTACCACGCGCTGGCGGAGCGTGGCCGAGCGGGAAAAATTTGAATGCCATTCCGAACAAAGTTACAATCTCGGCCATGACCGAGAATCTCGGCTATTATTAGCCGAGAACCGAAACAGATTTCTCGGTCGGATTTATAGCCGAGAATGCCGAGACCGAGACCGAGACCGAGATCTCGGTCGAGCCTTACTTTCAAACAACCCGCACCTGTGGCAGGCATCGGCCTTTGTGGGCCCCATCAGTTGGTGCTGACATCTCTGAGGCGCGCGTGGAACACAACGCGCCGTCGACCCGGGCTTGGTCCTTACCAGACAGCGAGCTACCCATTACTCGCCGTCCGCAAGCCCGCGCCTACGGTGGCCGGGAATCAGCCTGGGGTTCCCGAAGCCCAGGGCGTCTTTTGCGGAGGCTAGGGCCGTGAGGGCACAAATACTGCTTTTCCCCCACATGCCGCCTCCCTGTTCGCAAGCATCACTGCTTTGCAGAAGGAGACGATGGCTACTCAAGCAGGCTCTCGCTCCGTACCATGGCCTGGACCACGGCTGGACGCGAGAGGTTGCCGCCGCCGATCGCCTCCACAAGGACACGGCGGTACTCCGCCCAAGCTGGGCAGACCTTCACCGTATGCTCCACCGTGTCCTCTGGGTGATCTTTGCAGTGGAAACACCCGGGCGTTTCCTCCCGCCTTATCCAAAACAGGAACCTCCCGAAACAACCGTGTCCGGTGAGGACCTGCGTCAAGCGGAAGGTGAGGACGTCGTGCCACCTCTCAAGCCACTCCTCAAAGAGGGGACTTACTGCCGCAATCGTGGCGTGCCCAAACAAGATGAGATTGAGTATTAGATGTGGTGTTTGCTATAACATTCATACTCCTTCTGATGGAAAACGTCGTAACTCGGTGGTTGGAATTTCATTAGATTCCTGTCACACGACAATCACTTCAACGTAAACCTCATGTTAGATAAAAAGCCAGGTATTTTCCGGTACGTCCCGTGCAGACGCGAGGCGTTAATACAAACCTCAACAAAGACGGGCATTACGCGGCGCTCGGCGAGGCGGATCAACACGTTACTACCTATCAATATCGACAACATCGACACGGTCGCACCTCTAGCCGGGGTGGCGCCCAAGAAAAGATTGTTTACAAATTGTTAAAGTAATGCAAGAGCTCGTCTTAAAGAAAATACTTAGATTATAGGGGTACACATTTGAATGTCGAAAATTAAAATACCCGCGGATAAAATGAAAATATCGAAAATTGACACGTTACTTGTAGCTGTTCGGTGGAAGCTTTCCAAGTTTCTAATGTACAGTCAGAGAAGTTGATTGCTGAGCAAACAGACACTTTATGTCAGTTATTAATATTTATACAACTGTAAAAGAATGGAGTTGGCAGTCAATTTGCTATAAAATTAATTTTCACATAAGGACCTATATTATGTCAGGCAAACCTTACCTAAAGCAAGTCATAGTACTAAGCTCAAGACGGATACTAATCATGTACTGAATTTCGTTGTGACCCACTGGTCACTGATGTGATTTGAATTTGGAGAAAATCGTATGTAAAGTTTTATTAATGTACCTACACCTCGACCAAAGACGATTCATAGTAGTAGTTTCAGTTCCATTGATTAACAAAATTATCGGTTGCTAAGACGCGTTACAATGTTAAATTTGGTTTGGCACCCTATTGACGATATTATTATTTTTTTTTAATGAAATTGCATATGTTTAGATTAAAAAAATTAAGAAATCAAAAACCCGACTGGCAGTAAGTTATTTTAGTTCAATATCAGATTTGATGCCACTGCATCGAACTGTTTGAAAACTGAGCTAGTTTTGTTAATTAGTTGCAGTCAGGTTTTTTTATTTAGTCTTTGTTTTTTTTTTCATACTTATATTTCTTCAAGCCCTTTATTTTGATACCCCCCAAAATCTACCGTTTTAATTTAATTAAAAAAATGCAAGCCTATAAACCTTCGCGGGATGACGTGATGACAGACGATCCATCCGGCTGTTAGGATGCTTTGAGGGTATGAAGAAGAACGTATCTTTGTATCTTTGTTTGTGGACAAACAAAGATACAAAGATACGTCCACGTGAAAACATAACACTATCTTTGTTATCACGTTGTCGGGTAAATAATTTATGAAACTGCATTGCAGATTGCAATTTTTTCCCGGTTATTTAACAGTTTCATAAACTACTAATACGATAGTCGAATTGGTTTTCATTATCTCGCAGTAGGTGTAAAAAGTACAGTATGCTCCTCGGGCATGAACATGTCTTCGTTTTGGGCAAGCTTGAATCCCTCGTTGCACTTAGGATCCAATTCTTTTAGCTACCTTCACTCAGGAGTCAAAATCAAATCAAATCAAAATCAAAAGTCATTTATTCAAATTAGGCTGAGAATCAGCACTTTTCGAACGTCAAAGTACATGAGACAGTCCCCCAAAACGCCTACCCTTCACCACTTCCTAGTGCTTTAGCTGGGAAGAAGAAGTGGCGGAACAAACTCCCCAGCAGCACAGCTGTCTGTTTAGTCGGATAGACTTGATCCTATACATACATAGGCAAAGTAATAAACATTACGAGACACAAAATATTAATTAAATAATTAGTCAAAATGTCAGCTAGCCATACCAATATACCGACAAATAAAATGAAAACTGTCGAGGCCAAATAAAGCCCAAAACAACTCATCATAGAAAATATTGTTATGAGTAGATCATGTCGATAACTAATGACTTAATAGATAAATATAAAAAAATTGTTAGACAGGCAATAAAAAATAAGTCAACTATCTTAGCCCTAGAATCCTTCATTGTATTCAAGATTCAAATTAGCGCCCGAAACATTGAAACACTGCTTTATCCCTTAGTGCTAAGCTACCAGACGTAAAGTCAAGGAAGAGTCCTTGACTTTACTTTAGTCTTTTATGATTTCAGAGACTTCAATCGCGTACACTAGACAAGTACTGGTTTATTGAACTCCTCATAAAATCAATAACTGAAAGTTAGGTGCTACTGTTACAGTAGGTACCTGTGACAATACAGGAGTGGGTGTAATAAGTGTTTCAAAGGAATACCTAACACATATAAATAAGAAAATACTTAAAAATAAACTTGGAATTCTTTCTGCACGTTGAGATAACGTGTACAATTTCCAATAAAGCTACATAACGTGATCTCTTGCCGTTCGCCCATTGGTATCGATAGGATCGCACCTCTACGGTACCGCGGCGTGGGAGATTGTTTACAGATTGTTCGGACTATGCAATCGGCTCACAGCTAACAGCGAGGGTGGCGAAGAAATAGGGAAACGTTAGCGGTTAATCCTTTAAGTTGTGTCCTCATTACTGAGGATTGTGACTACTGATCGATGAGTTGTTTTCGTTAATGTTGAGCTGTTTAGATACACATCCTTCATCTATTTCTAATCGTCTTTTCTTTAGCGACGGAGGCAAAAATAATCTCAGTGTCACCCAGATTGGAGACATAAATAAATGCTACACTGAGTTTTAAAACACAATAAACAAACAAAAATTTAAGATATTAGTATCTGAATTTAAAAAAATAACACCAAATTATTATGTAAAATACAGTCGTTCAGCAGGTTGTTCTATAGTTTTCTATTTCTTTTTCGTTTTTTTATTGATAGATTAAAACCGTTCTCATATCTTACGTGCCTCATAAAGGCGCTGTCAATGTCAACTTTATTGTATCCAGACACGTGTGGTCTAAAATACCTTTTTAGTGACAGGAACATCTCGTTTTATAGAAATGTTCGGTCGCAGCTAATTTGAGTAATTCTTTTCAATTATAACTTTGTGCAGCACAGAAACAATGGTGGCGATTCTCTTGTCCCAAATACCTCTAAAATAGACTAGAAATGAATGACCTTAACTTAACTATATTTTAGTTTGACAACACTAAGATGGCACTGAGTTATTAATTTAGTACAAATGGCAATTTTGCTATTCTGAATTTGATGTTTATCACCGAAAATTTTGATTATCTTACTATATATGACTTTTTTTAATCGCGATTAAAAAGGTGTGGAATGAAAATTGTTGTCAGGAGCTAAAATTCACACCAACAGCTCGACATCAGGTGCATCATCAGTACTGTATCTTTTTTCTTTCCTTTTGCTCATATCTCGGAAATGGTGTGTCCTATCCCAAAAACTATGAATATATTGACCCCTTTTACCCATACACCATAAACCTCAGGAACTGAACATGTAAGTAATAATTTTTCATATTTTCCATACAAAGAGTGAAAAAATCCATATATGTATAACACGTCGAAGCTGCAACCCTGCGCGCCTCCGGTTCTAAAAAAAATCACGAGTAGTAAACAAGTACGACGTTGCGAAGCTAAAAATAATAAAATTACCACGTGGAGTCGCGATTGTCAAATCGATTTTAGTTGTGTCAAAGTTGGTTTTAAATTTAGAGTTTTTTTTTGCAGAATACCTGTAAGATTCTCAAAGCCTACACTAAACAAACTAACTAAACTATCACTTAGTTAGTTTAGTTCAGTGTACAAGAAAATCGGCAACAATATTGTATACACGCCGAAGGTACTCATTCATGGTTTCAGCTTTCACGTTGATGTCCCTGCCACCCTGTTTATTATAATTTTCTGCAGCACAGAAACAATATTGTATACACGCCGAAAGTACTCGCACATTCGGCGTCTATATTGTTTCTGTGCAGACACCGACGGATGCTAGTCTCACAACCGTCATAGTTAAAAAGAGATATACGTATAAATGACCGGTATAAAAATTGTTACTTTTACTGATGCTAAATTACATAACGTTAACTGACTTTGGGTATCGGTATTATTCTCGTTACTTTTTTATCGTTTACATAACGGTAATTGGTAACGTTACAGAAAAATACCGGTAATTTGGTCCCTAATAATCCCTGCTGTCGGTCCGTAGATAAAACTGGCCAATTGTGTCTCGGACCACGCATAGTGATGGGTTTGTTGTTGGGACGAATTAATTTCTAAAACAAACGTTAACATTGTCCGGAGCAGGAGGGTGTGTCAGACTTTTATTGACCAAAACCCACCCGTGTTCCCTCAGTTGCCTTTGTGCCAAGGGCCGTGGTATCTCTTTCGAACAACCCGCACCCCTGGCAGGCATCAGCCTTTGCGGGCCCATCAGTTGGTGTTGACATATATTTGAGGTACGCATGGAACACAAAGCATCGTTGACCCGGGCCTGGTCCTTACCGGACAACGAGGTACCCATTATTCGCCATCCGCGAGCCCGCGGTTACGGTGGCCGGGAATCAACCTGGGATGCTCGACGCCCAGGGCATCTCCTGTGGAGGCTAGGGCCATGAGGGCGCATATACTGCCTCTCCCTTACGTGCACCACCTCCCTCTTTGCGAGCATTACTGCTTCGCAGAACGAGGTGATGGCTACCTATGCACTCGCGCTCCGTACCATGGCCTGGACCAAGGCCGGATGCGAGAGATCGCCTCCAAGAGGAAACGGCGGTGCTCTGCCCTGGCCGGGCAGACCTCCACCGTGTCCTCAGAGTGATGTCGTTAGTAATTGCAAAAAATATGCTAAAACTACAAATTAATGATTTTCCGATTTTTCCTTTACTTGTGCTGTGAGACCACAGATGACAGACTGGCATACAGACAGATAGACGGAAGGACAACAAAATGATCTTTATACGGGTTCCGGTTTTTCCTTTTATGGTAAGAAACCCTAAAAACAAAAAAAAAACTTTTATTATTAGAACATTCATAATAAGTAGCTTTACTTAAATATTGGCAGACGTTTTCCTAAAAGCATATTGCAGATAATTTTATAAAAAAATGGTTCCATCCATATGTTAAAACGCTTGTGTCAAATAATACTAAACGATTAATTAAATTGGTTTTTCTTTTCAAAAAGTGCTTGCTCGTTGAGCCGAGCCATGTTGCCACTGCGCCACGCTTCGGCATGCCGATGATGACGCGTTGATCATGGTGCCTGCGCGTGCAGATTCCGCGCAAGGTCGTGCGTTGGGTTCGATTCCCAACACATGAATCAAAGATACAAGGAACATCTTTTACATTAACCCGCACACAATGTAATTTGTATCACTTTTACGAAGCGAACATATTGCATCGTGGTGGCGTCTAGTAACCGATTTGGAAACAATCAGTGACGCCCCAACGACCTTGACCACCGAGTTACATGATACATTTTCTTGTCAGCTTGTCTATGGCAATATTATTTGTGTCAGCCCAGATAACTGAGGTATAAGTTTAGAAACTATCAGTAGTATTAGTGTATCACTCTTCGTTCGTGGAACATTTTCAAATATTATGTTCAATCTACCAACAATGAATTTGAATCAAAGTAAATTATTCATATACGAAACAAAAGATTAGAATAGAGTAACGCTGATTGTCTCCAGTATTACCAGGGACGGTTACCATTACCAATAAAATACCGGTAAAACTAACGAAACATTTCGTTCTGTTCTCTTAAATATTTAACGTTAAAATTACCGGTAAATCATATGATTGACCGGTATTTAAAAAGCATTACCAATATCGTTACTTCGCTAAATCGTATCTTTTCGATCGTCGTAACATGCGTTGTACCGCTCCGCTTAGAAGAGCCGAACGGTTTGACAACGTTGCTCAAAATGTTGCTTCTTGTTAGATTTTAGCAAAGTAACGAATATTGGTAACGCTATTTAAATACCGGTAAATCCTACGATTTAAGGGTAATTTCGACGTTAAATATTTAACGGAATCGAACGAAATGTTTTGGTAGTTTTACCGGTATATTATTGGTAATACGATAACCGTCCCTGGGGATTATGACCGAGAAGCGATGAAACGTAAAAAGTACTTTGCTTTAAGAATTACAACATTGTTTACGTTCGTAATAGTCTTCTATACTATAATAATAATGTAATTATTTATTACTATTTTTTATTAAATGATTGTAATAATAATAATATATCATCTGTCATAAATCTGTAATATTCTAAAAAGGTAAAGTTTGTGAGTTTGTGAGGTTGTAGGGGGTAATCTCTGGATCTACTAAACCGATTTTGAAAATTATTTTACGAGGGTCATTTGAAAAGTTCTTAGCCTAACATGGTTAAAGTCATTGGTTTTTTTTATAACTCCCCTCATTTTGTAGTTACATTATTTAGCAACAAGTATGCACAGTTTAGTTTATTCACAGTAACTCATTGTTCATTTACACGTGATACCGTAAGTAACAATTATGAATTCTGATCAAAATAAGTAAATTTATCGTCTCAAGTATTTATAACAAGAGACTTTTCACTTTTACTGCATATAATTTGGATGAATGGTTAAAGAGATATTACGACATAGGTATGGAACCGCGACCGTGTCGTAATTATTGAGTGATATTTATAATAGACAGATTTTTTCATATACAACACGTCAATCTATTTAGATATTAAGTGCTTTACCACCAAGGAAACTTTATTTACATAAAATTCGTTTTTACACTATGTTTTCGCGTCTAACCGAACCACATTCATAATTTCATTACATGTAAAAATGTTTACCGCCCAACGAAGTGGGCACGGATCAGGTAGTAGTTTCTAATATTTGAAAATTTTGCACAAGTATTTAAAAAAACAATTATATCTGTACATACATTACTAGCGTTCCGTGTGGTGCCGGACGTAAAAGAATAGCACCATCCCGTTTCTTCCCGAGGGTGGCGTAGAAGGCGACTAAGGGACTTACTAGAGAATGGGCAACAGCGTTCTCTATGCATTTGACCACCATACTGCGATCGCCAGCCCGCCTGCCAAGCGTGGCGATTATGGCAAATCCCCCTCTTCTGGGGGAGGCTTATGTCAAGCAGTAGATGTCTTTCGGCTGTTATGATGATAAATTATTAGCATAAAAATGATTTATATTTCTATGTAGTCAGAATTTTCTACTATCTTCTATATTTTAATTTACATTGCGTTTCTATTTTTAACCCCCGACGCAAAAACGACGGGGTGTTATAAGTTTGACGTGTTCGTGTGTGAGTGTGTGTGTGTGTGTGTGTGTGTCTGTCTGTCTGTGGCATCGTAGCTCCCGAATGGATGAACCGATTTTGATTTTGTTTTTTTCTGTTTGAAAGGTTAATTAGTCGGGAGTGTTCTTAAATATGTTTCATCAAAATCGGTTCAGCCGTTTGAAGATTATCAGCTCTTTTCTGGTCGTTGAAGGGATTTGAGCATCTTCCACGGGTCTGATCAAGTCGAAATTTGGTATTCTATTACGTCAATAATATAAGACGAACAAAGTAACCTTGAACTGATGCTGGAGCCACGCCTGGAATTTCTAGGATACCCAAGTTACTCACCAACAAACAGCAGAAGTATCATGTTTGGGCTCATTGAAAAGGTCTCAATGAATAGGTTATGGATCAGGACGAGGAATGAGGATAAAGTAGTAACAAACTTCACTGTGGGAAACATACGCAATGCTGCGCAGATTTAAGCGAGACATTAAGTTTAAAAAGTAGGAAATAAAAGTTAAATTTAAAATTTGAAAAACCCCCGATCCAAACAAAAACTAAAAAGTTAAAAAATAATATTTATTGGCCGTTCAAGTTGTAGGTAATATTTTGATCGAGGCATTGTCAAGTCGGGGGACGGTCAATGAAAATGCTAGGCCTCCTCTGTTTGGCGTTTTCATTGACCATCCCCCGACTTGACAATGCCTCGATCAAAATTTTACCTACAACTTGAACGGCCAAGAAATATTATTTTTTAACTTTTTAGTTTTTTTTTTTTGGGTCGGGAGTTTTTTAAATTTTAAATTTTATTAGGCAAAAATCTAATACCTGGGTAGGTACTCAGAAAAAAATGTGTCTTAGTACCTACTAAGACACATTTTTTCTGAGTTACATAAGCATATCATCACAGTAAAGTTGCTTTTCTAAATTATGTACCTTATTTCAAAGTTGAGTTACTGTTTGGAAGCTGACTCATGCACTCAAGTGTTTATATAGTTCGTAGTCCAGTGCACCGCTAATAATGACATCACGCTTTATGAGGAACCTCAAGTATCAAAGATAAACGAGCAAACGATTGTACCGCTCTGACGTCATAAACCGTCCAGCGGGCAATAACGCCGTCCAACCGGACTGCGTATAAACCCTTTGATGCGACCGGACGCTGTCGTACCGCAAGACTGATAGCTGCAGAAGTTCAAGTTCATACGGCAGGTATACAGTACAAGAAACTTGAACCTTCATACATGCCGGCAAAAGTATAAAGGCAAACGTTACAGTGCAATCAACGATGTCCTTGAGGCACCTCTATAAAAGCAGGATGCGAGTACACACGGCGGTCCTTCCGTCCGATCCAACTTGTCCCTTGCTGCCCTCTACCAGCCTTGCCCTAAGCCAAGGTCCATACCTCACAGGGGGTGCCCTTAGCGACTAGTCGTTCTAGTTTTAAGTTTTTGTGCCCTGGCTGAAACCGTTAATTTATTAAGGTAACCACAGGCAAGTCCTATTAAGCAGCCGACAACCGCGTAAGGTTACAAGACTTGACCTGCGAGATGTCATTCCCAAAAGAAAAAAAACTGCGGTCCAGTATAGGGTAGGCCCACATAACGAAACTATTTCACCGGGTGGTGAAAGGGCATGTTTCAGGAGCGGTTTTGTATCCTTATGCCAAGCTCACCTACACTTTGTACATACACAGTGGGACTTCTGCTGTTACTGTCACACAGTAGCAGTGTCGTAGTGTCGTACCATTCCGCTTTACGACCGCTCTTCACTGCACTCGAGTTTTGCGTATTCGCGTATTGTCCGGTGATTCGGTTAACCCATTTTCCTCTGTTTTTATAAACGTTTGCCCTAGTTTGAGCTTTTTTAATGAGATTGCTGTTCAAATATGGACAAAATAAACGTTGGTTGTGTAAAAAATAATTGCATGCAGTTGTAATGTAATATATCTGCAGCCGCCCGGAAATATGCAGCTGCAATTATCGGAGTTCCACGCTTAATTACCGTTACACAAAATTTACGACAGTACGAATAATTCGTTTCCAAAAACTCGATTTAACAACCTTCTGCGCAGAAAGGCATCAATCGAAATATTGGAAGTTTTAATTTGTTCCAGCAATAAATCCCTGGCGTGTCGTATGAAAAAACACCAGTTTCCAGTTAATTAAAGCGGGGACGTGTCTGTTCATTGTGATGCGCCGCGCACGCACGCCTCCCACGACCGTCCGGGTTACAGGGAGGCTGCGGGGGACAACCCGAAATGTTGATTTAACTTATTTGAAACACGCCCCGAATTGATTGTGTAAATAAAGGAAATTAATTTGTTTTTGTGCACGAGCGATCCTAATTGTCAATGGGTTTAATTGTGTGTTGAGTACGAAGTGTTTTTTATCGTTTAGTTCGGTAGATAACGCGTTTTGTAATCACACATTAGTGAAGCAAAAAACTAAGTACATTTAAATATTGTAAATACTACCTTCTTGTTGTTGACATTTCCTAACAGGCACCCCTGTTCTCAGCGGGATGGAAACATAATTCAAGTAGGAATATATAGTAGCTAGCTTATAATCCGTTCCAAAGCACAGTTACACGGAAATAAGAACAGAAAAGTAAGAATAATTATGAAGTACAAGAGTTCAGAGTGGCAAAGTTGATCAGAATACAGGACAGGACTGGCAGACATCGACGCTACGAGCAACCTCTTGCCATGGATTCAGTACATGATTCTAGAGCCGGTAACCGACGAAGAAATTCTACGCTAGGTTATCTAGACAATGTGCGAATACATGGTTTCAGTTTACGCGTCGATGTCCCTGCCGCTTTAGTGGAATTTAAATTTCTATTACCATACGCGTAAGCGGGTAAAAGCAAAGTAGTAGGTATCCGAGAGGCGCGCGCTCCGCGGAGTGAGTAGGTCGGGATTTGCTGGGAAATTGGCCGTTGAGACCCCTCAACGGCCAAGTTTCTGGAATCTCGAGCTTTGCCACTGAGCCAAAGTGAGCGGCCGATACACAATATGTATGCGTTGAAATCTAACTTGTTTTAGCAAGTTTATGCAATAAATAGTAGCAGCTACTTATGTGTATAATACATGACACATAAAATGTATACGCCCCAACAAACACATCGTTGGAAGGCTGAAGTTACACATGCCTTTATTACCTCATAGCCACACATGTACCTCACGCACATAGACTGTCATACAGTCGCTATTTAAAGCTGACATAGTTCAAAGCGTCAGTCAAAAATGCCGCGCACACAATCCATGCATCGATCACACCGCCATACCCTCTTCACGTAGTTCTTTGCGAGCTAGTCTGCTGGCTCGGGCACTAGCACTAAACTGTGTTGGCGCGCCTCCAAGCCACTAAACACCAGCTCAGCGCCCTCAGCTGACTCTCACAACTTGCGGCCTAAGGAGCACCTGTTTGAAAGTAGTGTTGAAAACTTTTGAAACCACAGAGTCGCGTCCTTTTTAACCGACTTCCAAAAGGAGGAGGTTCTCAATTCGTCGGAACCTGTTTTTTTTTTTTATGTATCTTCCCCGATTACTCGAAGATGGCTGGACCGATTTGGATAATTTTTTTTTTGTTTGAAAGGGTATACTTCCCAGGTGGTCCCATGATCATCAAGTCAGGATCTGATGATGGGATCCTGGAGAAATAGAGATAACTCTTCAAATTTTATAGGCACACTTGAAACAATTTGTGTAGTTTTTGGAAGAGTACTTTCTCGGAGTGGTTCCATTTCAATTTGGTGAAGATCTGATGAAGAACTGCGGAGATAGGCAACGGAACTCTTCAATAAATGATAGCAAATGGACAGGGATTGCTGAAATCTCATGTCTGTCAATTGTTTACACCAGTTAATAGCATAACATCACGCCGGTAAGCTGTGAAGGGGTGAGCACATGTGAACCACTAAAAAGTGAAAAATAAAAATCTTTTTTCAAAAAAATAAACAACCGACTTCCAAAAAAACACTAAAAGGTGAAAAATAACTTTAATTTCGGAAGTCGGTGACTTTGGATATGTATTTAAATTTTTTGTCACCGCCTTCCGAAATTAAAGTTATTTTTCACTTTTTAACCGACTTCCAAAAGGAGGAGGTTCTCAATTCGTCGGAACCTTTTTTTTTTTTTTTTTTTTTTTTTTTATGTATGTTCCCCGATTACTCGAAGATGGCTGGGCCGATTTGGAAAATTTTTTTTTTGTTCGAAAGGGTATACTTCCCAGGTGGTCCCATGATCATCAAGTCAGGATCTGATGATGGGATCCTGGAGAAATAGAGAGAACTCTTCAAATTTTATAGGCACACTTGAAGCAATTTGTGTAGTTTTTGGAAGAGTACTTTCTCGGAGTGGTTCCATTTCAATTTGGTGAAGATCTGATAAAGAACTTCGGAGATAGGCAACGGAACTCCTCAATAAATGATAGCAAATGGACAGGGATTGCTGAAATCTCATGTCTGTCAATTGTTTACACCAGTTAATAACATAACATCACGCCGGTACGCTGTGAAGGGGTAAGCACATGTGAACCACTAAAAAGTGAAAAATAAAAAACTTTTTTTCAAAAAAATAAACAACCGACTTCCAAAAAAACACTAAAAAGTGAAAAATAACTTTAATTTCGGAAGGAGGTGACAAAAAATTAAAATACATATCCAAAGTCACCGACTTCCGAAATTAAAGTTATTTTTCACTTTTTAGTGTTTTTTTGGAAGTCGGTTGTTTATTTTTTTGAAAAAAAGTTTTTTTTAGTGTTTTTTTGGAAGTCGGTTGTTTATTTTTTTGAAAAAAGATTTTTTTCTAAAGTTTATCAATTCTTGATGTCACGAGTTTTATTTAGTACCTACTTCATTGGGTTATGCTAAGTGGTATGCATGTCTGTGGAAGCCAGTTTCAGCTTCGTTAGGATACCGAATTCACATCTGCTGTACATACATACAGTAGATATGAATTCGGTAGTCACCACGCTTCTTTAGTGAAGAAGCGTGGGTACATTCATAACACGCCTTCTAACACGACTGCACAAAACTTTGTAGGTAGTGTTTTTATGGAAGTCGGTTGTTTTTTTTTTTTGTAAAACTGTTTATTATTTTTCACTTTTTAACTAGTGCACCTACCTCACACCAATGTGTTACATACGACTATTTGCTATACACCGGGACATTTTAGTCGTCTTACAACGGCAGCCCACTTCATGTATCCAATGAATACTAATCATTTATTTTAAAAAATATGTATTTTTGGACATATGAGTAATAATTAAAAAAGAAATTTCATTCACTAAGACGCATGATGTAGTTTTGAACACCCTGTTATGGAGATGGAATGAATGATGAAATGTAAAGGTATCATGGTAGGTAGGTAGACATCTTCTATCGTTTGATACGTAAACATTATTAACAGGGAGGGTGTTTCATAACTCTAAACCATTATTTATTTTTCTTAGTACCTATTATCTTAATTAATGGTAACAATTTTTTGATCGCGCCTGTAGGTATCTTATATCGGATACATTGAGTGGACCACCTTTGTAAGACGACTAAAATGTCACGGTGTATAAGCAACAGTGATAGGTTTACTATTTTTAATTATATAACATATAACATCAAAATGCACAAAGTTGATTAAATACGTACAATCAAAGCTAAATCAAAAACTATATAAGCGCAGTCAGTAAAATTTATACGGGACCGCCGCGCGCCGCGCAGGCAAGATTCCTATAAATTATTGGTGAAAATATTGATGAACATACATATAAAAAAATACATATAGATGAACCTCCTTCTTTTTAACCGACTTCAAAAGGGAGGAGGTTATCAATTCGGATGTTTATATTTTTGTTTTTTGTGTATGTTCGGGCATAACTCCGTCATATATAGACGGATTTGCAAAGCAAAATTATTTTTTTGTTCGAAAGGGGTTTATTCTGAAATGGCCCCATTTAAATTTCATATAGATCCCATGATGAGTTTCAAAGACAGAAAACGGAACTCTTCAAAAAATGACAGCAACATTGTTTACGCAATCACGCAACATACCATCACGCCTGTACACTCGAAAGGGTTAAGCAGATATATTAAGTATATCAAGCTACACCTAAATTTTCTAATTGTAGTCGTATACGAATTGGTGTGAGGTAGGAGTACCTTAAGTAAAAAGTGAAAAATGAAAACTTTTCTAGTAATATTACTATTATTAATTTAATAGTAATTTTTCAGTTTGTACCTAGTGTTTTTTTCGGAAGTCGGTTTTTTTTTTGGAAAAAGAATTTTTGAACTACAAACACAAAGAATGTGACTTTTAGGTTACAAATAGATTTTAATTAATTACATTTGGGGTTTGCATAGGTAGGTACTTTGAACTTCGTTTCGACAGTCATATTAAACGTAACGCAGGCATTCAGGTTATGTTGCTTGTTGCTGTGCAACGCACCAAATCTGGGACATCGTTCCAAACGAAAAATAGAATCTGTTGAGCTCACCAACTGCTGTAATATAATGCGCTGAAAAAGGCTGCGGTTTGCTATTCAACATCCAATCCAAAGAAGTCAAAAGCTACAGTATTCAACTGTAGCTTTTAAAAATGGTTAAGTAATAATAATGTCGCTACCATTTTAGTGGTGATGAACAATTAAGTATAATTATTGAATAAAATTTAAAATCAAAATAAAATTAATACTTCGCTTGAAAATTTTAAGCTATGTGTACGCTGGATGTCACAACGAGCTATAAAGGCAATTAGTGACAATGGTACGTAGGTAATGGCTTATATGGGCCAATGCACGATTTGGCACCGAGCCAGCGGCCAACAGCGAACGGTACGACACTACGATGATACCGACGTCCAAAAATGCACAGAAGGAACAGTGACGAATTATAAAATAGCAACAAAACACAACAAAGTTAAAAATTACATTAATTTCGTAAGTCGGTGACAAAAAAACGAAAATACAAAACCATGAACATGAATTCCGGAATTAAAGTTTCTTATGGTACAGTTTTTTTTGGAAGTTGGTTGTTTTTTTATAAACTTTTGTTTTTCTCTTGTTACTTGTGGTCCATACAGATTACACCTCTCAAATTCGTATACCTTCACTTGCTAAGTAAATAACAATGACATGAAGTTATTATTATAACATCAAGTGGAAAAATTAGGTATTATTGAAACTAACTCATAAACCACTAATCAAAACTTGACTAAATTCATATGGGACCACTCGGTCAGTGAACACTTTCAAAACAAAAAAGAATTTTTCAAATCGGTTCATAAGTGACGGAGTGCTGGGGTAATAATCACAAAAATACCAAAAAAACACTTCCGAATCGAGAACCTCCTCCTTTTGTTGAAGTCGGTTACAAAGAAAGCTTTTAAAGGTACCTACAATTTACAGTATGCCTATTTGCAAACTAAAGACATGGGTCGAGACAAAATGGAATTTGTACTAACTTGACCATCTTGGCCAGTTTTATGGGGTGTTGGGAAACATCTTCCCCTAAATCGGTATATTATAGGCGTCGGCTTAAGTTCCCGTGATATTGTCAGCAGCTGACTATGATAGATTTCTGGTTACTACTAACCAGTTTAATTAAAGACGAGCTATAGATTATTGTAGCATCCTCTATTGTGTATCGTGTGTGCGCGTTTGTGTACAGGCACAGTAGAGAGTTAAACTTCTGTCGTACCTGTTACACAGTACGCCGTCCTTGTCACACGTCGGCGTACTCACCGGAAAAAATGGCCGGTATTTTTCATTCGTTTCGAATATCAAACATGATACGCGGAATTTTATTAAATATCACACTTTACATTTGCCGAGTTTCGATACGTAAACGTACTTTTTAAATTTTTCGATGTTGCATCATATTGACATTTCATGTTATTATGACGGACCTAGTTGATATTGTCAATTGTATTGAAATAAATTTCATGTCTCATTGCTTCTCTACTCCTGGCTTGCAATTTCAATTACTAAATTACTGAACAAAGTTGTTTGCGTTTTCAGGAACCAAATACGTACAATACCTGTCTGTTCTTTTGGATAATATATTATAGAACTCGTCATAATAGCACATAAAAAATATTACGATTCACGAAAGTTCCTCGGTGAAAGTAGGTACACCGAGAAATATTTTGATTTCCACACAAATAATTTCCATAAATATCTTACTAAGTAAGATTACGATCCCATAAAAGTTCATGAATATAATAATACCCTCTATCACATTACATCGATTTCCGATGCCCATGTAGGCGCTCGAGAGGCTCGATATTAGGTAACTGAGTATAGATCCCAGCAAAGCGGCTTTACAATGACTGTAATCTTACTTTATTACCGAAGATAGGTAGAGCTTCATTAATACCAGATAGGTAGGAGTCGGCAGTCGGCGCTCGCGACATCCACCGCCACGCTTTGATATTATTATGGAACACCGTGAGACTGGGGAGCAAGGCTCTTAGATGATGTTATTACGAATGAAGTGATAATTGTAAATACTGTCGCGTCGTGTATTTTATAAGATTTTTGTTTTCTGAACGAGTTGAAGTTTTTGAACATTTTATTTATTTATTGATTTAGGATCTCCAACAAAAGATGTACACAATACATGACACATAAATAAAGGGCAACATGAAATATTAAGTAGGTGTACTCCTTCACTTATAGGAGACCACAGCATGCACAATCGGGTTAACAACTAAGCAAACGAAGTAAAAATATTAATTATAGGTAAAATTTGGAAATAATTAAAACATATTAAAAAGACATACAAAAAAAAAAAAAAGCAATCAGAGATACTTAAATTAACTTAAAACTCTACATGGGAATTTTAGTTAAGTATTTATACAGGCTGTAACAGAAACCCTATTGCTATCCTTAAGCACTAAAAATAACAGCTGGTATAGTATCACTATACATAGTTTCAGCTCAAAATAAAATACTCTAAAAATTGATGCCAAATTTTCGGTTTCATATTATGTTTCTTAAGGCGGAGTGATCCGGAAAAACGTCGTTTTGTATTGTGTTTCATAAGTAGATAAAGCAGATTAAAAAAAATGAAAAAAAAAATATTACATAGTTCATACCTTGATCTAGATGTTCCGGCCGTGCGATACACGATTACTTGCACCTTACTGAATCCAATTAAATCGCAAAGACAAGTCTAAATGATGATCGGATTCTTATTTCATTTGAGTTATATAAGGCTTTGAACAATAAAACTTATACTATAAAAAGGTCATAAAAAATATGATGAAATCCGGCCGTCATAATATGGACTATGAAAATACATTTATAACTAACCTAAAATCCAGTGTTTTTATCTGTACATGCGCACGCCCCGTATCGTTTAGTCCCGAGCGGAACGTGTTGGAGGTCGGACGTGTGCCGATTTTTCGAAAACGACGTTGACGTTCTTATTTTAGAATATCCTAAATGCTCGAACATAGTCATAGCCCAATCATCGGCTGCCAGTATGTGCGTGAGGTTTTACAGTAAGTAAATATCCTCTACAGTACCTACGCGTAATAGATTTGCAAACCGCAAATAGGTGTGTAGAACAGAATTGGAACCTATGTCCGTGTAAATAAAGACACCACTCGCGCAAAAGCTAGAATGGTTTATTTTTCTCGCGGAATGGATTTACCAACCGCATCAAGTGCGCAAAATAGTTTAAATTGAAACCTATGTCATACAGCATAAAGCCGCCACGCGCGCAAATTTTATAATGGTCTATTTACTGTTTTCAAATATCAAAGAGGTAGGATAAAAAACAAAAAAAAATATGATTGCCTGGATAGGCACTGTATGTGATAACACTATGACCTTGAGCTGGTCCAGCGTAATACGGAGTTTCCATAGAATAAGTCGACATTCACACGGTCGTATTTTTTTTCCCTAACTGGATTTTCAACTCTCAGTATTTAGCCGAGGGTTGAGCATCCAACAGAGTGAAAAATCCAGTACCTACGCAAAAAACATCCTACCGTGAATTTATTACGTCTGTGTGAACGTGGACATATGTTTATTATTTTTCTTTCTGTTTTCGACATAGGTTATGTATGTGTCACTACTTGTCAAGCGCGCTCCACATTCACGCGAGAATCTCGCGAGAAAGCGAGAAAAGCACGAGAAACGTGAATCTGAATCGGCTCCACATTCACGTTTCTCGTGCTTTTCTCGCTTTCTCGCGAGATTCTTGCGTGAATGTGGAGCGCGCTTCATGGTATTCGAGGCCGCTGATCAAAGTATAAGTCCAAGATGGCGAATGCAATATTTTTTAAATTTTCCATCATGGGTGTCGTATTCAGGGGTTTTCAGGTCACTAAAGCCGATGGTGGGGTCAAAATGAAAATCCAAGATGGCGGCCACGAAAACTTTAGAATTTTCCACCATGGGTGTCTTTTCATGGTTTTTGGGGTCGTTAAAGACGATGGTGGAGTTAAAATGAAAAGCCAAGATGGTGGCCATGAATTTTTTTGGATTGAAATTTTTTTCACCTTGGATTTTCATTTTGACCCCACCATTGGTTTTAACAATCCGAAAAACCCGGAAAACGACACACATGATGGAAAATTCAACAATTTTTGCATCCGCCATCTTGGATTTTCATTTTGACCCCACCATCGGCTTTAGCAACCCCAAAAACCCTAAAAAAGACACCCATGATGGAAAATTCGAAAAGTTTCGCAGCCGTATCTTGGACTTACATTTTGATCAGCGGACTCAAAAACCATGACAGGTAACACATAACTATGTCAAAAACAGTTAGAAAGAAAAATAATACATAGAAGTTCACGTTCACACGGATGTAATAATATCGTGGCGGGATATTTTGCGCCCTGAATTTTCAACTCTCGATATTGAGCTGAAGGTTGAGAATCCAACACAGTGCAACTCAGCGCGTTCAAAATCTAAGTGTAGTTTATTTTAAATTACGTTAGATTTTCATCTCTCGGTACGTACTGTAGTCGGTACATAGTTTTGTATCTAGGTATAGGTACATAAATAAGAAAATAAATTAAAAAGTGGACCTTAAAAACTACGACGATCACCTTAATTGGATCCAGAGGATTGGTTCCAGTCTGTATGTAACTTGAACATAACTGGCGAATTGTGGGTAATACACCACTGCCCAACCCCTCTGAAAGAATACAGGAGTTATGTTATGTAGAAATATCATTTCTGCAACTTATTATATCTTAAAAAAATATTTACTAGAATAGTAAAAAAATAAACTTTTACTAATCGTAATCAGTTAAGTTGATCTACTGTATTGCTCTATTCGGTGACATAATTAATACTGCTGCCAGACGCCAGACACGCCTGGCGCGCGCGTCTTTTGCGCATCGTAACTAGTTACGTCTCGCCACTCGTTTCGGGGGCTGAGGTAAGCGTTAAATGCCTACCGCGCTCGGCTCACCTCGCCTTAAATTCAAATCATAACAAACGTGTCATCGCACTACGTAGGTCAATAACTTTCCACGTTACTTGCAAATATCACGATAAATCTCTTTCGAGTGATGTGTTTGTTTCAATTTGTTCTGGTATCAATGTATTAAAAATTCTCATAACTTCCGAGCATGTAGAGATAGGATTAAAAAACCCTTCCAATATAATTTGATAACATTCAAAGAACCCGTGCCCTTGGTATGTATATACCCTTTCCGTTACATGTTGTATAAGTAACGAGTCGGTACGAGACTATTTTCTATAAGTTAAAATTACTCGAATACCATTGAATTCCCAAAATTATCTTTTGATCACAAAGAATACCGTACGTGCCCAGCGTATAGCCTAAAAGGATTTCAAATTAAAAATGTAACGAAAACCGATCTTGGTCGAGCATTTCCGAATATTCCCGAGATTCCAAATAATCGTCTCGTGGAACGTCGAGCTCAGCGGCGACGCTCGCAAACCTCTCGTACACACATGATTCGCAAACGTAATAATAAGGAAATTCAAAGAGCTTTACGAGTGTACACCTTGAAGTAAAATTGATTTCCTTTACCTTGTGAGAAATAGGTCAAGAGGCATATGCCAAAAGAGGAAAAAATCCTAAGAGCGCGAAAAATTTTTTTGACAATTCTTTCTGCTAACAAAGTGTTCTTGTGGAGTGCAAACTCAATCTGTAACAAATTGTGTTTAAATATTCTTTATTTGACAATCTGTGGTTCAGGTTCATTACTTATCCACAGCTTTATACGTTCGAGATTTTTACGACTTTGCTAATAAATTCAAATTTCTTGATCAAACAGGGCCTCAAGTCTGCTATTACAATAGTGTCAAAATGGTCTATCATTGATTTTAAAATGATTGATTATGACAAGTTTGGTAATCTACTAATATAATGGCGTCATTATGACTTTCCAATGGTCAGCCACTGACACTCCATTGAAAGAAATGGCATTCATTGGTAATCTCGTACATAATGACAAATAAATGATTGACTTAGGTGGTAATGTTCAAATTTAGTAGCAGTTTTTTGGAAAATCATTTCTACTAACGGGGTTATGATAATGGCAATACGACATACGACAATGCCATTATAACACAATTCTATTACGAAACCATTGACCGACCAATGATCGACCATTATGAATTTAGCAGATTACGAACTTTTAGCAAAATGACAGTGGGATCGTATTGGAATGACGAATTTATAAAAATAGCCAACTTGGGCCCCAGATCAGTAGACCGCTGAAAAAGCACTTGATAATAATCTGTGACGAGTTTACAATAATGAATAGAATTTTTAGTAATAACGTTTTTGTTGCTTGTTGCATGTTGATTATTCACGGAAAATTCAAATTTAAGTTCTACGAATGTTTGAAGGAAAATCTTTACCAACGCGGGAATAAAACCCAGTCAAAAGGCAGTCTGATCATTTTAGCCGACGAGCCAATCCCAGGTCCAACTTCAATCGTCTATAACAAGGAGTCAAATTAGAGCAGTGAATGGACCTCTAATCCTCTTTCAAGACTCCCATTCCGACATTAACGATGTCTGTCGGATTTACTCCTTTATTAAATTCACTGCGAACGGCGAAACGTTCCGAAGTGCAAACACAATACGACACTGTGTAACTGGGTGCCAGATTACAAGCCATTGTAGCATTGTCGTAGTGGAGCACGCCTGTTACAAATATTGTTTTGGAAAACGTTTTTGCTTGCTATTATGTTGATGTACGCCTTGTGCAACTTGCTGGGTTGTTTTATTACTTGTTCAGGTGTGCTCTCATCGAAATACCTGGCCCTTCAATGGAAATTGTAACATGAAAATGCTTGGATACAGCTGCACATACTAAAAGGTTATTTTGTTTGACAGACAAATTATTGATGCCCATAAAATTCGCCATTTGATAGAACTTAGCACTCAAATCACGAATATTCCACGTTTATGACATAAACTTGTTGGCATAGTGTAGCAGAAAACAGTAATTCAATAATATATCTGTACAAAGGTACACTCCAGCAGCTCTTCGTTTCGGTACATTACTATTTTAGCAGCATTTAATTCTGTAATGCACGTAATCACACTTCTGTGAGAGTGGCATTTAATTTATCCGTGAACTAATTTAAATAAGTAATGCAGCCGACCGAAAGGAAGCATTTGGATAAATCCAGCTACGTTGCAGCACAATATCGTACGTCACGCGCGTCGCATCACTCCACGTCTCACGTGAGTGGCATTGTACTCGGCTGGCGGTACGTCGGCGGCTCGCTATACCAGCACAGTGAAGCAATGGATGTACTGACAGCGTAAAGTTTTGCTTGATATCGTTTGACAGTATGCTAAGAGATGTGCTAACACCGGTTTTATTGAACATCTTCTAAAAGGGTCTCTGAACTCTTAGAACAGTCTACAATTGATCATACGTGATGACATATGCCACACAATATTGCGTCCAATTTCTTTGTTCTCGTGTTACTTGATAAGTATTTTGGCAGCTCAATAGAATTTGTGTAAGGTCTCACTAATCCATGATGATAACACTGAGTACTTACCTAGAGCAAAATTCTGTACGATGACCTACTAAAATATTTAATGTAGGTGTGTGTGAAATTACTAACTGTCGGCCACGATCTTGAGTGATAGCGCGTGCTACTGATAGTAATGTACACGCTAGACTGGATGCTCACGTTACTAATTATATTTCGAGATGTTGACCACTTAATGATGTTCCAATGGTAACATGCGTTAGTTTTCTTGATAACCATAGTGTCGTTATAATAAAGATTTTGTCTTGTTGGTGATAAAGTTGGGAGAAAATACTAAAATAGAACAAGAGTACATAACAAAATAAGTATGTGGGGCTAAAAAAAAATTGTTTTATCCTAACTATCCGTGTTTTGTTTTGGCTTATCGGTACAACATAACTACGCTGCTCATTTACCATTCAATCGAAATGATGTGAGCACATGGTATTTCTTGGCTATAGGTGATGCTTTATATTGTATCTGTGAATTAGTTAGTACTTACCTACTTTCAGCTAGTTATAAGAACTTTCCCTTTAATTCAAAGTTCTGAAACCAGAATTTTAAAAAGCTTCTGTTTGTTACTACTCATCAGCTCGACAATTTTTTTATTAAGTCCATTTTTTTTTTGCTTTAGTGTATTTGAGAGTGGTAGGTCATTTGTTTCTGCAATAATTTAAATTGGTTGGTCTGTATCTCGAAATCCACCATGCGAATATTGTGTAGTGAATTCGGGACACAGAAGTTTGTACATAAATTGATTGGCGTCATTTGTCACCGGCGTTGCACCCGAAGATTGCCCCAACGTTGGTGAAATGCTAGCGGACCGCATTCCTGCCTACCTTTCGCATAGGCTTCAGTGTTAGCGTACAATGTCATTGATTTTTTTGTAACAATCTATGTATTTGGCTAACATTGTTTTGTTCCATAAGCCACCTCCGCGCGGCACTTATAATCACCTGCAGCGCTGTAACCGCAGATTGGTCAACGTTTAGAGCTCAATGTAAGATTGTATTTCTATCTTCTATATTTCTACATTGATGTTCGTAGCGATACGTAAGTATTTCTGTTATATTGAAAGTTCTAAGCTTAGCGACACTGATTCAAACACGGCCATTATTCTAATAATTCGTTTAAATTACGGCTAACTAGATCTCGATGTACTATTTTATATGTCGAGGACCCAGATGAAATGTTGCACCGTTTACGATTCACTTTATCTAAAAACAAACAAAAGTGCAATATGAAACTACATTAATAGTTACCATACCCACGTATGTCATTGGTCATTACTTAGACCCTCGAACACACCTGTCGTGCCACGGGTCCACTCTCCCCCGCCGCGCACACGTCTCTAGCAGCTCGGAAACTACCTAATGGCGTGAACGTATTCCCGCGCAAAATGAAGTTATGAACTAATAACAGTTTCGATGACGAATGTCATTCGTACGGTCAGTGGTTAAGGGGTGGATGCCTACTTCTAGATACCTTAGATACATGATTGCTATGTTTGAACATCAAATCAGAGCCTGTTTAGTTCAACGAGTGGTGCTTCCAGTCACATACTCACGATCATACAAAAATGTATTGTTAAACCGTTAGACTGTATTTGTAAACAGTATTTTCTAGAACCTTAATAATCACTAGTTTTTTACATTACCTAAATCTCAATTAACCGTTTCGGACACTTCATAAAGAATTAATTATCTTTTAATTGGAATTAACAAAATGTTGGAAGTAATTAGCTCCCCCTAAATTAAAATGAAGTGCTGAGAAGAGTCGCGGCTGCACCGCTTCGCCAGCCGTGCGCCGCCGTCACTCTGCCCCGGCCTCATATAATATTACAGGCTCTGTTTAACTTTAAATTGTTTTCGTGGAATCCTAGACGGCCATTGTGCGATATATTAGGATTTTAAGTGGAATTTCGGACGGAATGGAATGATAGGTCTAGACGGCAATGCGGTCGGTATTGGGCAGGCCAAGTATGCGAGAGATTTGATGATAAATTCTTAACATGCTACATTTGACGGTAAATTGTTAAAATGGTATATTTGATGGTAAATTGTAAATATGCTACAGTTGATGGTACATTTTTAATGTGCTACGTGCACGTTTCCACGAAAGATTTTTCGTTTGCTTTTCAATATTTAACATTACGGGTATGAATGTGAATGGTTGTGATTCGTTTGTATAAAAGGGTTGCGCCCTCGGGAAAATGAATGAATTGAAATAATTTCGCATATTGATGTGCTTAGGTTTTCCTTGAATACCAAGGTGTTAAAATCTCATAAAAAATATTTTTGTGATTTACTTTGTATCAAGGACTGTTTCATTTATATAAACATTATTATAAGTATTTGCAACGGTAACCAGTTGAATCATAACAGTTGGTATGGCTAAACACGGTAACCCCTAAACGAAGGTATTAGCGAAATTGTGTTTAATTCCTTTTAATAGGTAATGTTGTTTGTGTATATTTATCTACCACATAAATGGATATCACATATGCGTATTTACTCATAAAGACGTTAATGAGGTACCCCACGCCTGTTCAATTAATTCCTACCAATTATTTCAGCTGTGTTTTGTTCGACCCCGCGACCTATATCAATGGAAAGCCTCTGTCAACATTTAATTATTTCAAATTAATTAAATTCCTCGAGTTAGTTTCAATTAATTACTAAACTCCCCTTTACAATGTAGTTTTGAATTATAGAACATCAGTCGTGACCAGTTTTAGCGTTTTCAGACTCAATTGTTGTTCGGTGACTAAAGTTGTTTAATATCGGGACGGTTACCCGTTACGACCTTTTTTATTACAGTCACTTCGTTGAACATAATACCTACTGTAGTACTACGTATCCACGTAAGACAATCTCGCAATGAGATGGGGGATTTTGAGAGCACACCAAATTCCCCATACACTTAAAATCAACACAAATTCAAGTCTATGGGGAGCTGTTAGGATTCCCGACCATCCTTCATGAACCCCAAACTTTTTCAATATGCGTGAAACAATCCATTAATTCTCTGTATCTTTGCTCGCATAATAGCAAAATACATGTATTTACCTACAACCGCATTACAGGTGGAATTTCAGAAGACTTATCAACTTCCATTTATAACGTCACGACGAAATCTAAATTATAATAAGGACTTACAAGGGGTCCGGTGTCCCGTCAGTCCATCGTGCGACGAAGAGTAATGGTCGCTGTGACAATGACGACTAGTGAGGACGCGGTGTTGTATCGATGACCAGACGATGGGAATATTCTTGAATGATTTGTTGAGAGATGTTGAAGTTATAATGGTTAAAGATTTTGGGTGATAGATTTGTGAGTGACAATATGTAAAGTAGTAAATGGAAGATAATATAGTTTTGTAATATTTTAGAAAACCGTATGCATCGGAATGGCAATGAGAACGTAATTTTTTATGATTGTTGAACACACGAATTGAAAATTGTATATTTCCCAATTTATAAGAGGCTTTTAGTTTGTTACACCCGAGAGGTTTCCCCTACAAAAAATCAACGTTTTACAAAATTCATATTTGAACTAAAAAAGTTGGACCAAGTCCGGGAAATATTGTTTTGTTATCAAAACAAATATTTAAGCCCAGCTAACGTGCTGGCGCATCCCGGGCATTTGGGAACATTCCCTGCAGTACGAGAGAGAATAATGGGCATTCAAAACTAATTGCTCTGGTATTTTCTACTCTACTTTGAGGAGAACAAGAGTGAATGTGAAAAACTGAAGTTCTGTTTGCAGGATCCCGATCCATTGTAATACTTGTCGAGGCAGAGGCTTACTGGGCCCAGATATTGATTCCATGACGTGACATACTATCCTCTCACGTTTATGTAAAGACTAAAGCAAATATTCCTCAGCCAACAGATTGCCAAATCGAACAGCGAAAGAATACTAAGAACTGAATTCGAAGAACATCTTGGAACTTGTAGGAACTCTTTGAACGACTTCCCACAATACATCCTTCTACTGAGCACTGATACAGCGAACTCCTCGCCTCGTCCAAACTTGTACTGTACTAACTCATCCAGCCCTTTCTTACCGGAATTATGACGTAATCAAATCACGGGCGCCGAGATTACACGGCCGTGTTTATAATTTTAATTAGTTCGGGAACTCGCCTCCGCTTCGGCGCGGCAAGTTGTGTCGTCATTTTAAACCGTCTATCTTGATCCAGTGTTTGACTTGGACGAGTTAGTGTTAATTATGTGACCATATTGTTTCGTTACTGGTGAAAAAATGTTGCGTAGTGGCTGATCCGTTTTTAGTAGAACAGTCGTTTATTTGACACAGATGATGTTTAAGAATTATTTCATTTGTTTGTTAATTGCTGACACACAAAAGTAACATAGAATATTTTGTAAGGTACCTAGATAACTGAGTACCTACCTAGAATCGAATTTCTCGTTTTCCTCAACTTCTTAGTCATTGTTATATCTGAAAATAGATATTTACAGATATTGAAAGTTTAATTGGAAATCAATGAGTGTGAAGTAACAAAGATCGTGTCTGGCCGGATCGTCATCAAAATAATAATAAATGAGGCATTTCCACCGTGACTGAGCCGATGTAATGTCGTGGCCGCATAGTGAATTGGAATTGACGATTACGTTTAGTCATCTGTCAGTGTCCTTATGTTTCCCAACAAAAAAAAAACTAAAACTGCTCATATATTTTGACTCTTATACTAGCTTTTACCAGCGGCTTCACCCACGTTAACCAATTTTTACAAAATCTAAACAAGTTATACACTAAAACGTTCCTCATGAAACACTCTGTTTATTAGTGAAAACCACATGAAAATCCGTTCAGTAGTTTTTTAGTTTATCGCGAACTGATAGACAGACAGACGCGGCAGGGACTTTGTTTTTATAATATGTAGTGATAATACATAAAAGTCAAAATATTTGAGCGGTTTTCGTTGAAGTGAATGGACATCAAAATTATTTTCTACTTCGAATAAGTTATGGTAAATAACATATACTTAACTGGCTTTAGCCCGCAGCTCCACCCATGTGCATGTCAGCTATCGCATAGAAAAGTATGCCTATGTCCTTCTCCATATCCCAGGCTTTATCTCTGCCAAATTTCATGATGATCGGTACAGTAGTTTAGGTGTGACAGCATAACAGACAGATACAGACTTTCGCATTTGTAATATTAGCAGGGATTAACGAAATGCAATAACAAGTAATAATGACCCATAATTGCAGAAAATTATTTTGTGGGGAAACATAAGAACACTGGCAGATGAATGAACGTAAATGAAGCCAAAGGAGTATGTAAGGATCATAGCAGGTGCCGCTCTGTAGTGTCTGCCTGCCCCCGCGGGAGCTGCGCAGTGGGTACTTACATACATGAGCTACTCAAGTAGCTAATGTATGTAAGGATCGTAGCAGGTGGCGCTCTGTAGTGTCTGCCTGCCCCCGCGGGAGCTGCGCAGTGGGTACTTACATACATGAGCTACTCAAGTAGCTAATGTACGTAAGGATCGTAGCAAGTGGCGCTCTGTAGTGTCTGCCTGCCCCCGCGGGAGCTGCGCAGTGGGTACTTACATACATGAGCTACTCAAGTAGCTAATGTATGTAAGGATCGTAGCAGGTGGCGCTCTGTAGTGTCTGCCTGCCCCCGCGGGAGCTGCGCAGTGGGTACTTACATACATGAGCTACTCAAGTAGCTAATGTACGTAAGGATCGTAGCAAGTGGCGCTCTGTAGTGTCTGCCTGCCCCCGCGGGAGCTGCGCAGTGGGTACTTACATACATGAGCTACTCAAGTAGCTAATGTACGTAAGGATCGTAGCAGGTGGCGCTCTGTAGTGTCTGCCTGCCCCCGCGGGAGCTGCGCAGTGGGTACTTACATACATGAGCTACTCAAGTAGCTAATGTATGTAAGGATCGTAGCAGGTGGCGCTCTGTAGTGTCTGCCTGCCCCCGCGGGAGCTGCGCAGTGGGTACTTACATACATGAGCTACTCAAGTAGCTAATGTATGTAAGGATCGTAGCAGGGGCGCTCTGTAGTGTCTGCCTGCCCCCGCGGGAGCTGCGCAGTGGGTACTTACATACATTAGCTACTCAAGTAGCTAATGTACGTAAGGATCGTAGCAAGTGGCGCTCTGTAGTGTCTGCCTGCCCCCGCGGGAGCTGCGCAGTGGGTACTTACATACATGAGCTACTCAAGTAGCTAATGTACGTAAGGATCGTAGCAGGTGGCGCTCTGTAGTGTCTGCCTGCCCCCGCGGGAGCTGCGCAGTGGGTACTTACATACATGAGCTACTCAAGTAGCTAATGTATGTAAGGATCGTAGCAGGTGGCGCTCTGTAGTGTCTGCCTGCCCCCGCGGGAGCTGCGCAGGGGGTACTTACATACATGAGCTACTCAAGTAGCTAATGTATGTAAGGATCGTAGCAGGTGGCGCTCTGTAGTGTCTGCCTGCCCCCGCGGGAGCTGCGCAGTGGGTACTTACATACATGAGCTACTCAAGTAGCTAATGTACGTAAGGATCGTAGCAGGTGGCGCTCTGTAGTGTCTGCCTGCCCCCGCGGGAGCTGCGCAGTGGGTACTTACATACATGAGCTACTCAAGTAGCTAATGTATGTAAGGATCGTAGCAGGTGGCGCTCTGTAGTGTCTGCCTGCCCCCGCGGGAGCTGCGCAGTGGGTACTTACATACACGAGCTACTCAAGTAGCTAATGTATGTAAGGATCGTAGCAGGTGGCGCTCTGTAGTGTCTGCCTGCCCCCGCGGGAGCTGCGCAGTGGGTACTTACATACATGAGCTACTCAAGTAGCTAATGTATGTAAGGATCGTAGCAGGTGGCGCTCTGTAGTGTCTGCCTGCCCCCGCGGGAGCTGCGCAGTGGGTACTTACTACAGTCTGAAGTAGCTAATGTATGTAAGGATCGTAGCAGGGGCGCTCTGTAGTGTCTGCCTGCCCCCGCGGGAGCTGCGCAGTGGGTACTTACTACAGTCTGAAGTAGCTAATGTATGTAAGGACCTGCTCCTAAATATATTTGATTGAGTGATTTATTTTATTTTACCTTCAAATTCCACATTTAAGTACAACGTTGGTTACTATTATTATTGCAACATTATGTTCATATTTAGCCGTTCATAATACATAGGGTTCATAACCTTATAGACTTTTTAAAAACCAGTAAAGAACGAACTCAAAGTAATTTCTGCACTAATACAGGTCTGTATTAGTTTGTTGTACTAATGACAAGTCTATAAGTTTGCCATTTTTACATAACCGAATATTGTAAAACCATGCCTTTCATAGGAATTTAATTCAATCTTATACCGAAGTTGACAACAATTATTGGAAACGCAAAGCGATCTTATATAAAGAGACAGCGAAAATCCTTAAATCTCCGTAGAATTATTAAGAAATAATTGGATTTTTGATGTTGCCCCTTATTGTGTGGCGCGGGCACCGGAATTCACCCGGAGCAAAGAGATTACTGCTCACTACGATGTGCTTACCCAATCCACGTTGAGGTCAAAGGAAGCTATTTAATTTGTGCAAAAGAAGCGAGTTGGTCTGTGTGTCCTATATGTGTGCTCCACTGAAGAACTGAGTTGTTCCTGAGTGTATTACAGTCACTTAAAAGAGAAAATTGCGATTGCGCATTATTTGGTGTACGACTTCACTTGAAAGTGGTTTAAAGTCAGAGGGAATTAAAGTTTATAAACTATCCGACTGTGTTAAAACTTGGTGTTGTCTTTATAATGTCGGATTGCTACGTTGTTGAAGGATTCTATAACACTTCGAAGAATAAAACTATACCTTTATTTCAATAGTTTTATCCATGCTTCCGCTTTGTTATAACATCAAAGAACAGCGGACGCCAAACATAATCCACCATTGAATAAAGGCTCGTGCAGACTAGCGCGACGCAACGGTCGCGTCGCGACACTCGTAGAACAATTTCTATGAAAACTTAATGGAAATTGTTCTACAAGTGTCGCGTCGCGCTGTCGCGTCGCGGCTGTTTGAAGAAGCCTTAAATCTAATAAGCAATATCGGCCACATTGAAGGGTTTAAACCGCTTGCCCACCTAACCAATCAATTGGCGATTAATATTTCTACCAGGTCCCTATTACCCACCATTGGTAAGGGTGGCCAGTGCAAACTCAGCCAGGGGAGGCTATAGTGCGTACTACGAGGTTCAACGCGTAATATTTAGCCGTAGGCCACGGCTGTAATTACAGCGAGCACCAATTACGAAACACTACTCAATTTCTATCACTACGTGCGGTATAGAGGAATTGTGGGGCGGGCTGAGAACCAGACGAGAGCGATAAATGATCCCAATTATAAAATTGACGGTCTTAATAGTGCAAGTCAGTTGTTCAACTTTTAGGACCTCGTAAATAATTCTTCCCTAAATTTTTAAAGAAAAGCGAAGTCGACAATTTTATTTTATTATCACAGATTTCGCGTTTTGTAAGTCGTATATAAGATACAAATTAAGTTTGGTAAATGTAGCTCTGGTGAAAACCTCACGATAAAAACTGGGTGACGTGTGTTGACTGTTTTCCTTTTTTTGTCCTCAGCAAAACCTTTCATTAACGTAAATGATAAATGATAAATGATTTTATTTCTGTAAGTAGGTTTGTACAAACACTTTTACACGTCAATCATATTTTTTTTTAAACTAGATGAATTGTAGCTCTTGATCTCTTTTTCTTTTTTGTGAGTTACATGGTAGCAATGTAATATTAATTATTTCTCGATTTACTTATTGTTCTCAAGGTGTAAATATATAATTGTTATTAAACACCTTTTAATACAAAACTCACAAGAAGTGATCACATAACATTATCACCATATTGAAAATGCATTGGGTAATTTAGCACATAAACTCGCAAAAATTGCTGTTGTTACTGTTTATATATAGTGTTACTTACCAAATAACCACTATTTTCAATTTGTATTATCTCCCGCTACCGCTATCGCCTCTCACTAAGTGCACCTCTGGTTCCATCGGAAGTTATACCTTTATTAGTGCGGCAGACGTTCTGTTATTGGTCGAAATGGCCTGTTACAGCGTGTTTAGTGCTATTACCGCTTCAGCGACGCTTATGGCGACTATCTTTGAATGTTTCGGCTCATGACCGCTGCACAGATGGGGTAGTGCTGTAGTTATCGGGAAGTATTCGTGGGAGAATGGTGCCACTTGAGGACTTTAAAGCATCAAAATGATGAAGGGGAGAAAATTAGCACTACTCTTCATAAAAATAATCAATTGATTTTACTTCATTGCGACTAAAAACTCAGATTTCATCATATTTTTACCTATTTCAGTTTCAACAATGTCGTTTTTATCTTGACGTAATGAGATCTAGGGTACAAGATCAATGAAGCTTGAGCTTGTACACTTACCTGCGAAAACAGATCTTTATCACGACGTCATTTATTTGTAGTAGCGTTTAGGGTGCAATTTTATAGGTACCTCAGTATCCTGTACAAAATTTAGGAAGTAGGTCAGCAATACTTTGTGCGGTGGCCTAGCTAATAGCTACTGCTTACGCACTATTGTTGCCTTTGAAGTGCAATGTTGTTAACTGGCCATATGAAGCTTGTTTTATGTGTTGTGTTTTGTAGCCGTATGACGCAACACGTAACGCTCAACGTTCTTTGAAAATGCACCTCTTCAACAGAAGATTTTTTGT
This sequence comes from Polymixis lichenea, assembly GCA_949091785.1. Lineage (NCBI taxonomy): Eukaryota > Metazoa > Arthropoda > Insecta > Lepidoptera > Noctuidae > Polymixis > Polymixis lichenea. The sequence goes on from OX420932.1 coordinate 650,176, forward strand.
AAAAAAGAATCCAGTGCTAAATTTTTGTTATTATTGTAGGTTTTAGAAAATTTAGCACTGATTATATTCTGTTTACGACAAAACCTTCTGTTGAATAGTTGCAATATTATGGTCAGATTTCTAAAAGTCAGTTATAATAATTAGATTTATCTCAATTTTTTTTATGAAATCCTTCAATTGAAACTATTATTTAATTAATGAACTGACACTATTTATTGAAACTATCTATCAGCATTGCAATATATCTAAAACGATATTATTGTAACATCGTCGAAACGTCGAGTCATGCATACATTATCACGTGTGTACGAACTTGCAAATGGCGGCAACTTAACTTTCGTAGTAAATCAAGTGGAATGTTCCCGCACGATATAATTGTGGTGACGTGTTCATCGTCTCGGTGTTATGCTAATAGGTGTCGTCGTATTTCGCTAATATTAGGTGATACGTGTCTAAACTATTACATCTATCTATTATAATTAAAGTGAATTGGTTTGTACAGACATGAGTAATTACTAGTGAGTACTTTACTAGAAGGAATCTCTATGTACTACATTTATACAATTTAGATAAATATACAAAGCAATTCAATATTTATGCCAAGAAAGAAACTAATTGTAACTCAACCGCACGTTGTATGACTGTAAAATATCAGACAAACGAATTTTCACAATTGAATTATCCTATACACTCCCAACTTGACCGCACACAATAATAATCACCGTCATCTATCATCTCAAACGATACATAAACAGCGCTTTCTAAATGAGTACGTTCTCCAGTATCTAGCGACTGAACGTGTAGCCAACGCTCCTCGCCTCCGAGCCTCTTGGAAAGCAATTACAGCCACTCAAACGTATAATGGCCACAAAGCGCGGTGCAACGGAAACCGCTGCAGCCTGCGACTTGTACCAGACAGTTATGAGCTAAACTTTTACTATGTTACTTGATGTTATTGTTTATGTTTTTTTGTAAAGTGTGCGTTAGTTTGTTAATTTTTGTGTTTATTTTGTTTAACAAAATACGTGTAAACTCAGGATGACCCATTTCAGTATAGTCCACTGTCCACGTGGCTTATAAGAGGTTAACTTTATTGAAAATATAACTTAGGTAACAAAATAATCGTAGGTAATATTCCAATGTAATTAGCAACTACTAATCGATTTCACAAAAAAAAAAACGCTTCTATGATACCGCCTGATTTAGGCGATTCGTCGTGATCGTGGTGCGCTGGCGGCTCTCAGGCAAAAAGTGAGCCTACCACCTCGCCACCACAGAAGTGACGCTCCATCAGAATGACAGTTTGTCAATAGTCACTCTAATCCAACACGACGACAGTGAATATCATGAGTACCCTGTTGCGCCGTCATATGTAATGCTTGTCTATTTGGAACACTAACTGGGTGAAGTTTGTATTGTTTGATCGTTTCGTCTATGTATGAGAAGAAGCATCTTTCCTACAGTAGAACAGTTACGAATTATTGATGCCTACTTGCAATATTATACCGAAAAATTAAATTTATAATTATGAACAATGATTTGGAAACATCCACACCAAAATAACTTTAAAGAACGCTAATAGGAAAACGGAACATCAATAAATGCACTTTGTTCTACGTCACAAAATAAATTGAAAACTGAATTAAGGCATTGTTATTGCGGCGTAACATTCATGTCTAACAATTCATTAAATTCATTGATTATTATTGTGCTGCAGTTTAGTGCAGTATAAAGTAACAGTGTTGTAATTGCGTCACTAGCACTCTTCGGGAGCAATTAAAGCCACTCAAAAATGTAATGGCTCATGCGGAGTGGGCAATTTGTGCCATGCAATGGTATTCTCTACAAACAAGTACCTATCTAGAGGAGTCTTTTTGTTAATAATTGTTTCCGCTTTGTAGAATATACGTTAACTTTCTTTGTTGGTGCTGGTAGATTGAAAACATTGCGGGTTGTTGTGCACTTAATTATAATCACTAGTGCTCTGGGCGAGCGTGGTCAAAATTCGACCATAATTAAAAATATTAGCTTTCTGCACTCCTTCTCCATATAAATTGTGCCAAATTTAATACTCCCCGTCGCGTCCGCGTAATTTTCGTAAAAAGGGGTACAAAGTTTTTGCTTATATCGATAGATTAACCAAATCGCTCAAGTGAAGGCTGTTTAAAATATCATAGACGATCTATTTATAAAAGAAGGATATGATCTTGAAGTTATTTTAATGTAACAACGGAATTTATTTTTACTTAGTTCGTTGCAAATAAACCCACAGCACACACAGCTCTACAGCTTTTAACGATCATTACAACTGACAATCTTATTTCTAATTCAGATATATTCAAAGTTCAGCTACCGTTACCGTTGATACCAAGACCAAGTCGATCAGTTCTATTGCTCACCGGCTTGGAGTTCAAATGAACCGCTTCAGTGTGTAACCTGGGCTAAACTATTGAGAGTGGGAGAAAACGCGGCTAGTTCACAAGTAGCCAGCGTTCTGCTTCGTTGCGCATTAGATAGGTATGCATTTTTGCAGCGGAAACGGCCACGCTTACGGTTTGTAGGTCGTAGTGTTCAAACCCAGGCGTTTAGGATTATTTCATTACCACTGCTCTCAAATAACAAAAACATCGTGAGGAAACGTCCTAGAACCAAAAATTCAAAGACATGTGACGTCCACCAACCAGTACTGGGGGCGTATGGTGGATTACAGCCTTCTTCCACTCACAGAGCGAAAGCCTTTGTCCCAGCAGTGGAAACATAATAGGCTGATTACGCTTATACATTTCTAGTTTCAATACCATTGTCTACGTCATATTTGGGGCTTTTTACAGCGACTGATCTTCTCTTGAGACTCTTTACCTTACTAAGTTTTTGAGTTTGAAAATAATACTTCCAGTTTGTAAATTTCAGCTACAACTTTATATAAATTTTTGTGGTGTTAATCCGTAGGTTGTTTTACAGTGCAATGCTGTTCGCTTTAAGACTGCATTCTCCACTCATTATTTTTACATCCTCAAAACTTTGAACGCTGGAATTCATCAAAAATATTTCCAGTTTACATGTTAATTCTTGCCTTCACTCCCGCACTGAAAATTTTAAATTGCAGCGCATCCAACATTTATCTTCAAAGCGGATCAACTTCAGAAATATATCATTACGCTATGTTAATTGCAAGTGTTATAATGAACGTGATATTTCGAATAAATTGTTACATTCTGTTCTGCTGAACTATTTGTAGTTTTGCAAAGGTTTTGGGCGACCAGACTCAAATAGTTTATGCAGCAATGTGGAGCTTTGTTATAAGCTCTCTGGTGCGGTTTGGTTTTGATAATATCGTGTGTAATTTCAATTGTGGAGGGAATACAATGCAGCCACGCGCTGCATTATACCTATTACTATAATTTGTGGGTATTACTATTTTAGTGGGTTTAACAATCTCGTTGGTAGGTACTGCTAATATTTAGCTATATGTACCACCCGTAGTAGGCGCGATGGTTATTTTAATTACGTGTTTTATAAAGAGCATTTTACCACTTAACAAAAGATGATCGAATTCAAAAATACAAAGTAAGAGCAAATAGTTGGTGAGAGCTAATATTAATCTTAACCCCCACTCTAGAGATAAGGGTTAGAATATAACATCTCACAGTGAAAGGGGTCAATTTCTGAGCCCGGGCTATCTCCATACTTGACCTCTACAGCATCGTTTGGAAGATTGATTGCTAAATCAACACGCTTGCTATATCCCCTGGGTGGGGCAGGGGTCAGAGGTAAGACCGATGTGTACCTATGATTTGACTGATGGAAAAGTTATTATCACGATCTTTGTATCCATTTTTTTTAATTTTCATTGCCCTTAAAACATGGTTTAAAAAGATAACGCTTTTTTAACCGACTTCAAAAAATCTTTTTCCAATAAAACAACCGAATTCCGAAAAAAAGCTACAAAGTGAAAAATAACTTTAATTTCGGAAGGCGGTAACTTTGGATAAGTATTTAATTTTTTTGTCACCGCCTGTTCGCGACGACGCGTCACTACATAGTTAATTAGTTTGTTTTTGACATTAACGTAGATTCATAGTGATAAGAGTGATAGTGAAACCAATAAACAGTAGTGACTAAGCGGCTAGTATAAGATAACCGTAAGTACCACCCCTGCAAACCTCATTTGAGTGGGCTATATAGCAGTAACTTATAGTTTTAGTTGCGTCCAGGTAACCTAGTACCGAGACCTAGCCCTGGACGTAACTTTCAATAATGTAAACCTAAGATAAAGCCCACTTAATTGAGTTTGTATGTCGTGTTACTTTAGTTAAGTAATTCTTAAGATTTGTGTTTTTGCTAACCCTCTTTCAGGGCGCGTCACGCCCTGAAAGCCATAGTTGTATAGTTTTAAATATCAGATTGTTTTAGGTCTACAGACCAGCCTGAGATATCTATAATTGGATTTGAAATCCGTTCAGTAGTTTTCGAGGAAATCAACTTATAAAATAAATTTATTAACATTTTTCAGAATTTTTTCGGGTTTCCTCGAAACATTCTTTCAGTATGGGAAGATATAGTTGATGTGGATATCTCAGAAGACGGGAATTTCATGGGGAATGCAACCATATGTAACATGCCTTGTATATTTTAATAAATTGAGATGTTATATGCATAATTCCGTCATAAATGTAATGAAATCTAGAACAAATAAAACTTAAAAACAGGAAGCAATTTGCGGCTCTCGTTACGGTAAAAATTCATAGTACGATAGTAAACGTGTAATTTCTAGCAATTTGTAGTCATCGGCAAGATTTTATTTAATTCTTAAATTAATTAATAGATATAGTTCAAGTAGTGTTCTGAAATTGCTTCCTGTAAAAACATAAAACGTGTGTTATTAATCAGGTAAGGCACCCACCCCTTTTACGGAGCCAAAAAACACCCCCTTTTCTAGACGAAAGTCTGGAAACTATTTCTTTGAGACGAGTCGTAACACTGGTACATATGGTAACGTCATGAAGCCCGGAAGATAGTAGCCGCCCTGAAGATATCTGGAATCTATAGGTGCAGGACGTCAGCGCCGCGCGGACCGGGAGCCCTACACACACAGTGGGACAGGCATACACCCTCACCACACACCCCTCGCGTCCAAGCGATCACGCCCGTCCGGCACACCGCCTTCCGAAATTAAAGTTATTTTTCACTATGTAATGTTTTTTCGGAAGTCGGTTGTTTTTTTTTAGATTTTTTTTTTTATTTTTCACTTTTTAGTTATAGTACCTACTTACCCCACTAATTCGAAATTTCATCATCCTTGGGGTCAAAACAATGCATATTTATGCGATAGCAGCAATCGCGGTTTATTTACTGTTATTTTTTGAAGAGTTCCGTTGTCTGTCTTCGAAACGCATCATCAGATCTATATGAAATTGAAATGGGACCACACGGGAAGCACGAGCTTTCAACTAAACTTTAAAAAAAAGAATCATCAAAATCGGTTCACCCAGTCGAAAGTTCTGAGGTAACAAACATAAAAAAACATACAGTCGAATTGAGAACCTCCTCCTTTTTTGAAGTCGGTTAAAAAGGAGGAGGTTCTCAATTCGACTGACCAAAAAAAAACAACCGACTTCCGAAAAAACACTGCAAAGTGAAAAATAACTTTAATTTCGGAAGGCGGTGACAAAACTTAAAATACATATCCAAAGTCACTGCCTTCCGAAATTAAAGTTCTTTTTCACTTTGTAGTGTTTTTTCGGAAGTCGGTTGTCGGTAAAATAAACTTGAAATAATTCCATTAATTTTGCAAAAAATATGTTAAGTATTCTATTTTATTTTTCCCAAAAAAAATATTTCACATATTTTCAACAGAACCAACCAAAAATACCTAGGTATAACATGGGAGTTACCTTTTCCAAGCTCTATACCCATCACAGCGCAACGCAGCTTCAACGCCGCATAGACGCAGCGTGGCGGCGGCGGGCGTCGCGTCACTCATTACACGTCTCAGTTGTTCTAATTGCTTTCCGGGCGTGTGGGCTGGCCCCGCCAGCGGGCGCCGGTGCAGGCCGCCAGCGGGGGCTGGGCGCCGTGCAGCACAAAATACACCTGCATACTTTAATAAATAGCTTGTTTGTCGACGCCATCGCAGGGAAATATGTGGCTTAGCGAGTAATTGAGTAATTTTGCATGCGACATACGCAAATGTTTTAAAATTAGTGGTTACTATGTATTTAGTGGTAGTTTTCCTATTGTTTTTTTTACAAGACTTTCAATGCTTCTGTGTACACTGGCTAACCACAATATATCTACTGTGACTTTTAACTTATCATTTTTGAGATTAATCCCTTATTAGATAAGTACCTACATAAGTATTGTGCATTTACTTACATAATAATTACAATTGCAATTATCACCAGATTAACCCCTAGTACGTCTCCTAATCAGTACAACGCATACAGCTACATTAATTCAGTCGTCCACAGTCACTGGTTAGCATACAATCACTCACCCTGTAGGGTTGGCACAACACTCGGTCACTAGAACATTCTCGAAAAACATCTCATTCGAGGCGATGCATAATTCATCTGTCATCGACATGAATCTTGCACGCGCCAGCCCTCGCTCTGAGGTCGCATCAATTTTGCAACAGAGCCGCCTACCACGTGATACATTGCGCACCGGACTCGTACGACAATAGCGAGGACGCTTACCAGCTGCGCATTGGGCGGCTGGCAATAAAAAATGTTGGTTATTTCGTTGGCTTCGTGCGGCATGATAACTATAATGTTTTGTAGTTTATGGGAGATGTTGTTTTAGTGGTATGTTTTTAGACTTTTTCGCTAATGAATAATACTACGTATAGTTATAATATAGTTTATTTACAGGTAGTTTTAAATAGTCATAGTCTATTTAAAACTAAACTATTGACTAGGTATTGAACGAGAAAGATATTTTAGAAAGTTTTAAAAATCACAAAACACAAAAAATATCGCGTAGATAGTAGATACGGAAGTGTTTGGAGACACAACTTAGGATAAAACTTTAACTGAGTTAATTTTCTTTAATATTTATAAAATAAACTATGAAAATTTATTTTCAAAAATTTTTACATAATTTCGGTGTAAGAAATTATATAGTATAGAAAGTGCATAATCAGTTTAAAAAAATATTGTTGTACTAGATGGTTTAAATTGAAACAAGATTCATTGAAAAATATGAAATTAAATTCGTCGAATTACGTGCGACGAATTTAATTTCTCATTCGACGCCAGTGCGAGCGAGCTCTGATTAGTTCCCGCTCTATGCAGATACTAATGAATCAATCAACCGGAGTAGCGGCCGCAGATCAAACAGAATCGCATGCATGAGTACGTTCCATCTACTATGTACGCTGTGCGCCCGGAATCTACCAATAACGTGGCTATAAGCTTCAAGCTTTAGAACGAACGCATCATTTTTGGAAACGAAATCTTTTGAATGTCCGAATAATTTAATGTAAACTTTACAATAATGCGTTAATTGCGATTTTTTTTCCACAAGAATTTTTTAGTAAATTGTCATCGTGCATAATGCTCAGTACTCACACCGTACGCAATAATAAATCATAATAATTTATGTACCAGTAGACATAAGATAATAATATCTACTGGTACTTGTATGCTTTAAGTAGTTTGAAGTTCTAGTAATGAATGTCGACCATGCAATTAATATAATTATTCGCACAAACTATTGTTTCAAATATTCGCACATTTGAAACAATAGTTTTACAATGACGAATGGCGTTTGTGACCGCAGTATATGTAGTCACTTAAAATATCAGTTTTTATGTTTTTTTTGTGGCGTGGACCGTTTTTGTGTTAATTTCACAGAAGTGATGAGTACCGATATCTGACCATTGATCGATAGAACAAAAGAAAACAGATTTTCTCAGCTCTTACTTCAGGTAAACCTCAAAATTTACATCAAATCTTTTTAATTTTATCGTGTTAAGAAATCAGTATTCATCACGACTGCAGAGTTTTACTATCTAATTTAATTTGACCCTGATAATGACTTTGCCAGCCTGCATACAATATTAAATATCCCATTGTTTAATAACTACAGCTATTGGTCAATTTATTTGATAATTTTAAAGTACTGCAAAGCTCGTGCATTACAGTATTTTGGCAATTCTAGTGATTTGCAAGTATTATCATTTACTGTCATACGCACGGCTATACATGAAGCTAAACATTTCCAGTATAAGCTGATATCGTACTGTACAGAATTTCCGTACGAGAGCAGCGTAAACTGGAAACGTATAGCTCGATGTGTAGCCGTGTGTACTATTGACAGACAGCTGTGCTATTGAGATGACACTAGGAAGTGGTGAAGGACGGACGTTTTCCTGACTGTCTTTTGTAATTTTAAATAAATGAGTTTTGATTTTGATTTTATCCACATTGTAGGTACACATACATGGCGTAAACTACAAACTCGTATTTCCAAATTAATCTTCTATCTCGGGATACACTTTACAAGTTTAATTAAAAGCTTACCTTCGTGGAAATACTGAGACTTGACTGTGAAAAATGAGTTCACCCTGTACAAAATATACAGTTTTCTAAAATGAAACCGACTACATTGCACCGGTATTTATTCATTTCTGAAGCTTCTCTTCTCACGACTTTTCAAAAGATTTTGAGCTCCAATTACTCTGCAAAGGGAACCGAACTGACACATGCGTTATAATTACGAGGCTAATTAGAAACACGCCTGCACATCGCACCGGAAAACAAGACGTTAGTTCTCAAACTGGAATAGAAGTGAAAATCTAATGCCGTCGCATTCAAATGTACTCGTTATACAGGCGAACAAAACTTGAACATACTTGCCGGTACAAAGTAGGCTAAGTAGCGCTCTTCTAAGCAGGAAGGAACACAAATGAATGAAACATTGACAAAGAATCCGATACTTCGGCATCCAAGCCATAAATGGGTCACGAAACACAAGATAGTGTAACATATTGTTTGTTACATTGCATACGCAGATGTTGCAGCTGCATATCTCAAGCAATGTTGCTGTATCTTGAAGCCAGCAGACGAAGTACAGGGAGCCATGTCTGAGTGCGACTGAAGAGCAGTAAACACTGGCGCATCGGAATTGCTAATCGCGCCGCCATCCGCAGAGCCACTCCACTACGCGCTGCACAGCCAAGCTTTAAACGCTCGCCTAGAATCTGAGTAATGGATGCGAGACACGACATTAAACTAACTCTGTAAGTTTACGAGATATCTTGTGATCGCGATATGAGACTCAGACATTCACTGTTGGAGATTTTTAAACTTTTTGTGAGAGAGCTTTTTTAGGTGAGGCGTGACGAATCGTTTTATTAAAGTTCGGTATGAACGCTAAAGATTTAATGACATGCTAATTATAAACGAGTTCATAGATTTTCGCCACCTTTTCAACTAACAGATTCTACAAAATTCAAGTTACGATAAAATAGCTTTGAAAATATAAATAATAAAGTTTTGATACATCTGCGAAGAAATTACGCATATTTCTATTGTCATTCCTGTGACAAAACGATCAATTCCGCACTAAGATTTTTTTTTTGGGAATGACATCTCGCAATTGGTCTTGAGAGGTCGTGACTGCTCAGCCGGACTTTCCTGTGAATTCTTTTAGTAAACTAAAAGCCTACAGCCAGGGCATAAAACCTACTTAAAACTAAAGCAACTGCACGCTGAGGGCACCCCCTGTGGGGTTACGGGCCTCGGCTCAGGGCGTCACTAATGGGGGGAGGGCAGCAAGTGCGGACAGGCTGGATCAAAATATTTTCATCTTTATTTCAGAATATACACATATAAATTACATTTTTAAATATTAGAATATAAAATATGTAAAACCTTTAAAAATATAAAAAAATAAAAAACTTTTTTCAAAAAAATAAACAACCGACTTCCAAAAAAACACTAAAAAGTGAAAAATAACTTTGATTTCGGAAGTCGGTGACTTTGGATATGTATTTTAATTTTTTGTCACCGCCTTCCGAAATTAAAGTTATTTTTCACTTTTTAGTGTTTTTTTGGAAGTCGGTTGTTATTTTTTTGAAAAAAGTTTTTTATTTTTCACTTTTTAGTGGTTCACATGTGCTTACCCCTTCACAGCGTACCGGCGTGATGTTATGTTATTAACTGGTGTAAACAATTGACAGACATGAGATTGCAGCAATCCCTGTCCATTTGCTATCATTTATTGAGGAGTTCCGTTGCCTATCTCCGAAGTTCTTCATCAGATCTTCACCAAATTGAAATGGAACCACTCCGAGAAAGTACTCTTCCAAAAACTTTACAAATTGCTTCAAGTGTGCCTATAAAATTTGAAGAGTTCTCTCTATTTCTCCAGGATCCCATCATCAGATCCTGACTTGATGATCATGGGACTACCTGGGAAGTATACCCTTTCGAACAAAAAAAAAATTTTCCAAATCGGTCCAGCCATCTTCGAGTAATCGGGGAACATACATAAAAAAAAAAAAAAAAAAGGTTCCGACGAATTGAGAACCTCCTCCTTTTGGAAGTCGGTTAAAAATAGTAGCCCACCGGTATCGGGAACAGGGTCCAAGCTACCGGCGGTCAGGGCTCCAGAGAGAGGAGCCTCCTAACAATGCGGGCCGTGTCCAGGAGTACCGATCTCTGGAGTTTGATCCAGAGATCGGTACTCCTTGACCCAGCTGCCCAACGAGAGCCTCCTCAGGTGTTGGTCGTGGCTCGTGGCTATCAAGCCATTGGCTGTGATGACTATCGGTACAATGATCGCTGAGTCCACATCCGACATGTCGACAACCTCGCGAGCCAAGTCAAGATACTTGATTTGTTTATCTTTCTCGGCTTTCACGAGGTTCTCGTCATGCGGGACCGTTATATCAACGATCATTGCACGCCTCTCTAGTCGATCCACCACCACTATATCAGGCTTATTGGCAACAATAGTCCTGTCAGTGATGATGGATCGATCCCAGTACCGTGTAACATGTCCATTTTCGAGAACTGGGTCGGGCACATACCTGTAGTACGGCACTTCTGAATCCACAAGGCTGTATTTCAGAGCCAGTTGCTGGTGGATAATCCTCGCTACAAGGTTGTGTCTATGCAAGTACTCCTCGTTAGCTAGACGAGAACACCCAGAGATAATATGTCTGATGGATTCACCCGGACGGTGGCATGCCCGACAGATCCCAACAAACAAACTAAGCTTATAAAAATAAGTCTATAAGGTCTAAACTCTTATAAATGTTATAAAAGAGCATTTATTATGTCAATGTTCCTTATAGTGGCGCATTATTAGAAGATTTGGCTAAAATTACCTTTACTCTTATAATTTGGTTGGGTAAACGTTAATAAATCCAATTAATACGGCTACAATAAGGGTTCAAAATGTGTTCTTCTTATAGAGGTTATTTACATTGCTTTTTAGCCATATAATATTCAGAGTCATAAAAAGGCTTTTAATATGGTCAATTATTCTTAGAAAAGTAATGCACAAGGTAACTATGATGCTTTTTAACTTATAGGAATATTTGATAAGACGTCTATCCAACAAACAAATTGTAACATTTTATATGATATTTACAAGGAGCAAAGCAATCCGTATTCCATTGTAGAGTGATTATAAAGATATTATTCTCGGTATGGATACATTAAAATGTTTTACATAACTATATTCGCTATTTTGAAGTACAGCAGATTGTGTGAATTTATTACGGAGCGGAATTTACATTTAAAAATGGATTCAAAAGACTGGAAGAAATATATAAGGAGCGGTGGTTACAGAAGAAAAGTTAAAAAAAGTCTACGAAAACATGGTTGTGAGCATTAGACCCACCACTTCTATTCCTATGATGCTACAAAATGACCAAGCCGATACCAACGAAACAGCCAGTGGTTCCGCAGAGGATTATTTTATAGAAAATAAGAATGACAAAAACCAGTGAAGAAGAATATAATTGTAGAGATAATGATATAAATAGAAAGGGTCGGATATGTACAGTTAAAATATTCCTTTCTTAGAATAAAATGTGTCCACTTCCATGATCATCGCATATTATGTAAATTAAGATCTTTTCTTTGTAGAAATTTGTCAAGATCTGCCAATATGCATATACTACCATTGCAATATCTGCGGACAAACATATTATATATGTAATTATATTCTTTATTGTGTACTTACAATTATAATTATATTTTAAACTTAAAACTAGTGCACAAAAGTGAGCTTAACCCTATTAAGAGATCTCTTCCAGCCATGGGCACGCCACGATTGCGGCGGCTAGTCCCCTCTTTAAGGAGTGGCTTGAGAGCCGGCATGGCGTCCTCACCTTCCACCTGACACAGGTCCTCACCGGACACGGTTGTTTCGGGAGGTTCCTGTTTCGGATAAGGAGGGAGGAAACGCCCAGGTGTTTCCACTGCGAAGATCGCCCTGAGGACACGGTGGAGCATACGGTGGAGGTCTGCTCGGCTTGGGCGGAGCACCGCCGCGCCGTGTCCTCGTGGAGGCGATTGGCGGCGGCGATCTCTCGCGGCCGGCCCTGGTCCAGGCCATGATATGGAGCGAGAGTGCATGGTTAGCCGTCTGCTGGTGCGGGTCCGCTGGTGGGGCCCGCAAGGGCCGATGCCTGCCAGGGGTGCGGGTTGTTCGAAAGAGATACCGCGGCCCCTGGCAAACAGGCAACTGAGGGAACACGGGTGGGTTTTAGTCACTAAAAGTTTGACACGCCCTCCCACTCCACCCAGAACGGGAGAAGTTATTTGATGATTTCCCACCCAAAAAAAAAAATCTCTTCCAGCCAACCCAACCATAGTGAAACATAAATTTTATACATATGGGAACAAGACTAGCTAGGTACAGGATTTTGTTCGTGAGAAAGGAACCCTAACGATATGTAAAATGGCGAAAGCATCAGCAGCAAATGATGCCATTATAAAGTCTTCACTCTCATAGACTCCTTGTAGACGATGTGCGAATCGTTTTGCTCTCATAATAGCACTGTTTATAACATAACTAATTAATAAATTACGTTTGTAGCACAAAAACAGCTTAAATTCAAGGGCGGGTTGATACTACAACACACAGCGTACCACACTTTATCATGCATTTGAATTCCCATACACTTTTCACTATAGACGAGCACATAAATCAGATAAATAAACTACATAAAATAATAACTTACCGTTCACTTTTCAGTAAAATGGTTGACATTTCTGTTTATTCGCCAAACTGTTGCGAAAATTTAAATCACTAAGAAAACGACTTATTGCAGAATCATAAATAGACGGCTATAAGGGCCTACGGTTTTTTAAGAGCCTTTGATTTGCCGCAATGAGTTTAACTCCCTTGTATCGGACCATAATAAAACACGTATAAGGGTGATCGCCCGTATTAACGCTTTCTATATGATTCTTACAAGTGTATTGGCCTTGTCCCTTGTCATAATATAACACGTATAAGGAAAAAAAGCGGACAATAAAGCAACTATAAGGAGGATATAAGGTTACTGTCTTTATAATTTGTGCCCAAACGCACCCTTATTAGCGATAATGCAGCTCCTATAAGAATATTATTTTTAGCAATATAAGCCACTACAAGAGCAATTTTTGTTTGTTGGGATGTCAACCGTGCCGTTTTTCACAATAAATCTCCGGTAGTTGTTCGTCAAAACAAAACCTTCGGTTTCTCCAAAGACATCACCGAAACGCAGCCAGGCTACGGACGGTAGAAGGCCATTATTTCATTATTATTATCAACAGGGGATTTTAACTCTGGACCGCATCTGGGTTGCACACAAGAGTGTTGGATTCTGAATCCGAACTGCTCGTTGGGTATGAAGTCTTTCGTCTCGGCAAAATCTCTAGAATAGAATAGAATAGAATAATTATTTATTTGCATAGAAAGTAGGTACTGAAAAAATGCAGATGGTTTTATAATTAAGAGATCCTTATACATTCTATCTTAAATTAGGCCCATTTTGGCCCATTTTGGGCGCCTTTAATTAGGCGCTTATAAATAATCCCCTCATAGATTTTACCGAAAGCCTTCAGTAAACTGATGGGGCGGTAGCTCGTGGGCTCGGACTTGGGCTTGCCAAGTTTGGGGATGCCGATGACCGTGGCTGGCTTCCATGCCTGCGGGAAGACGTTATTGCTCAAGGCACCATTGAAGATGGTGGTCAAGAGCATGATCAGGTGAGTGGGCAGCATCTGGAGTATCTTGTTGGTGATACCGTCAGCGCCAGGGGCCTTGCGGGGTTTCAGACCTTTGATGATCTCGTGAACTTCGTCCGGGGTGACGAGAGGTAATGGATCATCAGGGTCCTCAACGGGCGGGAGAGAGGTTCTACGTTCGACTTCAGCGTCCACCTCAGCGAGATGTGCTTGGTCTACTGGTTGAGAACTGGGCGTGCATTGGGCCTCAAGACTGTCGGAAAGGCATTCGGTCTTGTCGATGTCGTCGAAAGCTCCGCACTAAGAAAACTAGCCCCTATTTATATCGGACGCCAATCCCGTTGCACATACACGTATGTTACCCCCGCGACAGAGTGTAGCAAACAAATGGGCGCGTATTTGTCACAGTTAGTGTAGAACGTGCGTCATCCACACGGCATGGTGGCGTGTGGGCCATGCTTTCGTGACGTGCCACGATTTTAACGTACCCATGTGTCGGCACGTGTTTGTGTCGGCAGTTTAGAAGATAAAGTTGCTTGTACTTCTTATTTTTTTACAATAAATCTTACAACTGTCACAGTTTACTTCCAAAACATCACGTCTAATAAGTATCACATAAGTACCTAGGTCTAATAACGTACTGAGTCCAAGATTCAAAAGCGTACGAGCCATACATGAATTTCAAATCAAAGCAGTGCCATCTTCCATTTAATATTCAGCTTCCTCAAAGTTCACCACCAAGAGGCACTGTGTGGCACAAAACTTGGGCTTCATTAGTGAGCGCTACAAACGTGGCCGAATTCCCGGAGGTCCCAATAGTTGAGGAACCGCATTGCATCAGACAGACAAGGGACATAAGAGCCTCTTGTCACACGATGTCATTAAACAACGCCACAATTAAGATCTGTATTGTGCTTCAAGTTTTCTGAAGAGCTGTTTAGATTTGAGTTGTGTTTGTTATATATTTATTTATATTTATATATACTTTATTGTACACCACAAAAAAAATACACAACAAAAAAAACAAAGTACACTACAAAATATACAATGGGCGGCCTTATCGCTTTCCGAGATCTCTTCCAGGCAACCTTGGCATGGACAGTGATTGGTCTGGACATAAAATGGGGATGTTGTTGGCGCAAATAATAAAAATACAATATATTAAAATAGATACACAGATATATACATATCCTGTATAATAGATACATAAATACATATATATACTAAATATAAGTAAAAGGAAAGAAAATAAATGATAACTTTACATTGAAATGGAAATTTACATGAAAATTATAGCTAGGTAAGAGAACCAGATAACAACGACAGGTAATGATCCTTTACGAGTCTTTTAAACACATATAACGATTGCGCGCGTTTAATTACAACTGGCAATGCATTCCATAACCGAGCGGCCTGGACAGTGAAGGAATGGTCGAGGAAAGTTGTGGAATGCATAGGCATTTTAAGCTTCAAGTTATCTGATGACCTTAAGAATTTCGTGTGGGAGTCACAAAGAAACTGAAAACGATTTTTAAGATAGAGAGGGGTGGAAGGGGAGAAAAGCACATTATACAAAAGGGAAAGAATGTGAGCATTCCGGCGAAGGCGAATTGGTAACCACTTGAGCTTCACTCGAAATTCGGAAACATGGTCATATTTGCGCAAGCCAAATATAAACCTTATGCAAAAATTCTGAAGGCGCTCAAGTTTGTCGAGTTGGTCTTGGGTAAGGTCAAGATAGCTGGCATCAGCGTAGTCAAGGATGGGTAAAAGAAGCGATTGTACAAGCGCAATCTTGGTGGAAATCGGAAGAAAGTTACGCAATCTCTTTAATGACGCGGCGGATGCAAATAGCTTGCGGCTAACTTCCTGTAGCTGGGCAGTCCAAGAGAAGTTCTTATCAATAAATATCCCCAAGTTTTTAACTTTCTCACTGAAAGGAACAACTGAGTTGTCAAAATAAACTTGGGGAAGAGTCGTCCAGTGAATCCTTGAGACCGTCCTTGAACTGCCAACCACCACAACTTGCGTTTTTATAGGGTTAACCATAAGTCCATATCTTTTGCTCCAGTCGCATATACGGGCCAGATCACGATTAATCGTTAAAATAGCCTCGGACAGTTTTCCAAGCGGAGCTCGCGAGTAAATTTGTAAATCATCAGCATAAAGATGGTAGGAAGAAATTAGTTTGTCGGAGATTGAGTTTATAAAAACTGCGAAAAGTAAAGGAGATAAAACACCACCCTGAGGTACACCGGCAGAAGTATTACTCCAGGAAGACAAGGTCTCTCCAAAGCAAATACGTTGCCGGCGACCAAACAGGTAACTGCGGAACCAGTCAATTACCGATGGAGATATATTAAGAGAACATAGAATCCCAAGCAACACATCAAAGTCAACAGTATTAAAAGCATTACTGAAATCAAGTAAAGCTAAAACTGTAAGATTACCGTTTTCCATCGCTGACCTTATATCATCCGTAATGTTCAGAAGCGCTGTGGTGGTGCTATGACCAGGACGGAAGCCAGACTGGAAGGGGTTGAGGAGATTATTTTTAGTGAGAAAGCTGCTAATTTGTTGTGAATTTTGAACTGTTTCAGTTTGAATATCCTCAGCTGGTGAACACCTTAATAACGTAACGGTCAAATGATGTGATCAATATTATTTCCGGATTTTTACACACACATTAACATAAAAAGGTATTTCTATAAATACAATGACATTAATATTTATTTTGTGGCGTATTATATTATTTTAATTATTGTGAATGTATAAAAACAACGGGGGTCATGTTTTTTAAATATTTTCTCAGTTTTTTTTAAATATTAATCATCGTCTGGCCATTTGAGTAATTTATGCGGCCTACCCAAATGTCTTTTCTTTGATTTTGTCCATCGAATCGTTAAGCTCCTAAGTTTTGAGTTAATTTGCACGATTGCCTACTGATAAATGCGTGCATTGACTGGACAGGTCCACTCAATCTGTGTGGTTCTTTTCTGAAAAGACCTTTACGGACATCAATCTACATGGTCTTCACATGTTCTGGCCGAGATTATGTCTGGATTTTAAGAGACCAGTCTCTTTTGAAGTCTAGACATAATCTCACCTCTCAGTTTGTTTCGACCTTTCTTCTCAGAGTAGTCAGTTAGGAACCACCGACCTCATCTAGTTTTTTAAATAATGATTGATTCGAATTAAGTAATTTTACAAAACTACTTAGTGAAATAAAATAATTTATAATTTACCTGACGGCCTTCATAGGCCGTCCCTTTTCGGACCACCTGCGTTTAAACCACGATTTCACGCTATTTTACAATGAAACCATCACAATTTATTATTAAAATTAAATTTAGTAAATCTGTTAGGTTTTCATAAAAACTACATTCAATTACGAGGGTAATTGAATGTAGTTTTTATAACAGTTAGTTTTGTTTTTATGATTGATTTGTGCAGTAAAATAGAAAAACATAAAATCGCAACACTTGCGTTTTTTTGTCATTTTTTGGCAACATCCAGAAGGGAACATCTAACTCAAACCATTTATTTTAAATAAACCGTTTACAGTCACTTTTAAACTGTCTGGAGTCGGTCAGTAAGTCAGAAAGTTAAAGCTAGTGGCTCATTCCAAAACGTAATCTTTATGGAGTAGAACGGGCAAGAAACCCCAAGGACACTCCTCCATATCAACGGACATGCTGGGTACATTAGTCTTGTTGTTTCTAAATACATGTGCGAATAATATAAAAAAGTGAAATTAAGATAAAATTCTAAATATAAGATTTTAAAAAGGCCCTGGATATGGAGAGATGACCAGTCTTATCCGACGGCGCTCGTTCACAAACATGACGCACCATCAGCACCATCCAGCTCAACCATTTTGTAGGGAACAGAATATTTAAACACACGCACCACTGTTAAACACCCATTTAGACTTATAAATCGAATATATTCACACACCGTTTATTTGAACTTGCTGCAGTCTAATGTTCAAATATGATTTTACTTAGTAAAGCGTAAGTTTACCCAATTTGTAATAAATTTAACAGCAGTGTTTTATGATTCACGAAATCAAACGTCTTGAATTAGTCGAGTGGTCCCTTAAAAATTTGGTGAAGTTCTGGTTTTTGATTTATCTTCAATAATATGTTTTTTCCATTTAGTGTATGTTGATGGTGTAATAATAACTTCCTGTCACTGTAATTAACTTAGCCAGTGAAGGTATACGAGTTTGTGTGGGGTAGGTAGCACAACTAAAAAGTGAAAAATAAAAGTTTACTGAAAAAACATTACAGTTAAAAATACATTTTATTTTCAAAAGTTCGGTTTTTTGAATACACACTTCAGAATTACAAAGTTTAAAACTAAACTAGACGCACTCTTTGGAGTTTGTTTTGATGACTGCCTGCACACCTTACGACAAAGTTCAACTAAGATCAGTGCATAATCTACCCGAGGCATGCAAACACTATTTATTTAGAGTCTTAGACGAATGTTTTAATTTAGTTTTTGTAATGTTAAGTCCTTTTGAAAATTATCCAAGTGATGTTACTGCTTATATAACACCTTAGCTATTTTTGAACTAATATATTTTTTTAAATACTTTGATATCTAGTCACTTTTGATGTGTGTATTTGAACAATATTTTTAGTTTAAATAAATATTTTTTCAATTAGATTTAATTATTAACTATTTTCTGAAAAAAAAATAGGTAATAAATCATTTATTATAACTTAATATTAACTATTTGGCGCACTGTATATCAGATACCTATATACCTACCTCACGAACAATAGCCTCCATGGAGTAAAGAGATTGTCATCATTTCAGCCGAAAGACGTCCACTACTGGATATAGACGTTCCCAAACACCGCCAGTTCGACGGGTTCTGTTCTTAGTACAGAGATGTTGCATCAATTATTGTAATCCAATACCTGTGAAAGCATGACATAGCATTTCCATTACAAAATCCTTTATTGTAGCGGTATCAACAAAGAACATTAACATTTAAATATTGAACTGAGTGTACCAACATCAACAATTTTTAAACTGCTCATGTTGATACTTTATTGGCACAAAATTTGAACAAGCGATACGAACTAAATTTCTATTTGGAAGGCATTGTTAACATTTCAAAGCAACTGTTGGTATTTGACATCTCATTTGAATTTAATCTGCTCAATGTTGGCTGCGCGCGCTATTTGTGATGTGAATTTTTGATAGCGTTTATACGGTGACCTATGCATTTGTGAACAGTGAATTGGAGCAAATGTTGGTCTTACTGTATCAAGTAATGTAAAGGAGTATCTGCAATTAAGTCTAGGGGTTATTGCCTTGGTTACTGATTACCATTTGAGAGTTCTTGGGTGCTATTACGAGACCAGACACGCTGTTGCTGGGTGTCTTGTTGAAAATTATGTAACCGTCTTGTGATAGTAGATATGAATATTGTCATTGACGAAATGTGAGATGTCTACACAGTTCAAAACAATATAATATTGCTTCAACAAGAGCCATTCTTAATGAATACCAGTAAATTTCAATCTAAATATTCAATCAAATAATCCGCTTTAGTGAAATACGACTGATATGAAATTAGAATCGAGAATTCCCAATGAATCATCCATTTATTATTGTAATTCATCATTTCAATAATTATAGCTTCAATTGATAGGCTTCACTGATTTGATTTTGATATTTCCAGTGACTTTATAAATTAAAACAATTATTTTAACCAATGAAGGTCACGTTGTTGCCATGAATCTGATACAAAATACAAGTAGACAAGAAGTAAAGCAACAATAGTAAATTTCCATCGTAGTTATCAGCAAAACTGACAGGCTTATTCATAAATTCATTATCAGCTAATTTGCTTCAGATTTTTCATTCAGATCAATTCGATATGTTTATATTATTTTTATGTATGTTCGGGCATAACTCTGTCACATAAAGACGGGTTTGCACAATTGTTTTTGCAAGGGGTTTATTCCAAAATGGTCCCATAAAATTTTTATATAGTTCTGATGATGCGTTTCGGAGACAGACAACGGAACTCCTCAAAAAATGACAGCAAATCAACCGCGATTGCTGCTATCGCATAAATATGCATTGTTTTAACCCCAAGGATGATGAAATTTCAAATTGTGCGGGGTAGGTACTGTAACTGAAAAGTGAAAAAAAAAAAGTTATTTTTCACGTTCTTTATTTTTTGGATTTTTTTTTAAAGTTTTTTTCTCATATCAAGTTGCGTATTTCCTTAACACATGGGTACGTCTTACTAACCGCCATCAGCTTTGAATACCAGTTACAAACCCCATCACCAGTGCAGGTACCACACAACAACACTACATTCGATTCAAAAGTATGCAAGTTAATCAGACTTAGCAGCAAACTCGTCGGAGTAGCAGCAGATCCTATTAAAGATAATCGTCTCAGATACTTCCCGCGGCCGGAAGTAGCTCCCACGGACGAACAATGGAACTCGTGTTTTGTTTTAACAAAGGATTTATCGGCCACTTATGGGGATATATTCAGCCGTGTTTGGGAGAGGCCGCCCTCAATAGCCTGTTAAAAGATCAAAAAGAGCGTGCGGGAGACACTTTCAGGGATATTTAATGCCGGTTTAAAATTACATATTGTTTGGAAATTTGTTTTGCTTTTATTTTAGTATTATTGTACGATATTCGAATACAGCTCTAAGAATTCCCAATGATGATAAATAGGTTACGACATTAAGAAGGTACCACTCACTATTATTAGGTACTCCACGAATTCAATATCAACCCTCAAAATCTGCTATAATACCAACGTCACTAAAGCAATGAGTCTTTGTCTATATCACCTTACAACTTATTCATTCCCACCTTCCAAGACAGTGCAATGTCTTAGCACCTGGCGGTGCAAAGATATGCTTGCAACTGTCACTAGCATCAGATATCTTGGGAAGTGTTCCGCTGCTGTCTCATTGTAGGCTTCGATATCGTCACAGCCAGCGGCATTGTTTCACATCACGACGCGCCGCCGTCTGCGTCAGGATAGATTAATGTGATTGGAAATTCATTTTGTATTAATTTGCATTTCTGTGTTTTGAAAGGAGATTTTGCCAGGGTATTGTTTTGACACAATCTTTAAGGTGATGATTTTATGAGGAAAATTGATTTTTGAGAATGAATGTTATGATGAGGAAAATTCTTCAAATGAGCCAAAACATATCATCTCCCTACAATCTACATTAATGTGTAACAAAATCTAAAACCTGATTATCCTGCTTACCCAAAGACGTCTCTTGTCCAATTACCCTGGCAGTGTAACAGTAATGATGCAAAGTACCCTCGCGGAGGAGGTGGTCCGAAATCAGCTGTCAAATGAAGTGAACTCCCGCCGGAACAAGTTGGCGCCGGAGGTCGCTTAATGTGACTCACGGTAGATTTATGAACGGAGTTTATGTTTACCTAAGTGTTTTAGTTCACTAAGATACTCTGAATAAATCAACTGTGCTAGGTAGCTACAGTATTCAAGATAATGATTGTATTAAGTAGGTACTGACTATAACTGTGTTGTCAGAGAATTATAAATGATGCGGTCGTTTATGTTGAAATCCCCGTCGTGGTACTTCAACAACGCATTATATTTAAGTTTCGTATGTTCGTTATTACTACAAACTTAGCAAATGGTATTTTCGGTCAAGCAAATGTCAACCCTTCATGTTACAATGCTTACAACAACAGTGTAAGTTACATTTAATTATGAGTTTCAAGTAGCCGTAATTAAAGCAAATAATCAAATGAACTCGAGATAAACTTCTTATACTGAACTGTAAAAATTAATATATCACATACTAACCTTACTAAAACTATTCTCAAACTAAAATATGGCGTCGAAAAATTCCTCCGCATCACTGTCGACTGGTAATGTACCCAAGAGAATTGCGTCATTGTCAAGTTATATGGCAATGCGTAAGCCTCTACCAAGGTAAAAGTCTGTCCTTTAGCCACGGGAAGTGTCAATCAGCCGTTTCAAGATTTAGTAGAACAAACTATGGGCACACGAATATAATTTAAATTTATTTTACTGCTATATCTGTCAGGAACAGTATACAACCATAATTAACATCAACTTTATTAAACTCGAAAGTCTTGCAAAATATGACGAGTTAATTAAGAAATTCTTCTGAAATATTTTCTGCAATCCTAACGATCTTTAAAATTTGTTCCTTTTAATAAAGATTTAAGCTCCCTTTATTAAAGTCGGCGTTAAGCTGCGGTTTAATATATATTTATTTACAACCAAGTTAACCTACCGCTTCGAGTAAATTTATATTTGTAATTATATGGAGGCGACCTCTGAATATATTAGTAGCGTGAAGTTTATTAAAGACATTTATCTTAATTTTGACTAACTTACTTGTTTTAAAGTTTCTAGATATTGACTTTGTTTGGTGTTCCTAACAAACTTTTAGTTGTTCGACTAGTCATGAAACAAGTTAATACAAAACTAGTTAAGGGCAAATTGATTCAGATTGAAGGAATTTGATTGTTGTTTTCTTTAGAATTTTTCCTACTCATATTGAATGGTTGTAAAAATGGTCAGCTCGCAGGTTAAGCGTCTTTTGTTCCACGCACCATGTGTGCGCCCAAAGTATTATGAGTAAGTGACCTGAAATGACTGTACCACATGGGTACAGTGGGCCGGTGCACAGGCACAAGATGCGCAATATTTCAAGAATTTCGTCAAGCGTAAAACAAATGAGGAAATAGAGAAAAATTTGGTCAAAAGAGTTTCTTGCCACAGAGCAAAAAAGTGGAAGTGAGCAAAAAGAAAGTCGTCAATACACACCAAAAAAGTTAAGATAATTCGAGTGAAAAATAATTGATTTGAAGACCTAATGAAACATCCATGTGATAAAAGTTTAAATAACCACTGACTACACATAATTTTTGATTTAGTGGGAGCTTATAATAAACTTATTAAATATCCTAATATAAAACAATATATTTCTTCCATTTGTTTTCTTTTAACTTTCCGCGAAGAATTATGTTCCATTTCACTCATTAAAATATACTTAAACAACTATATCTACCATATTAGTATTTGCACTTACTGTTTCAAAAATGTATTCAGCTTATGGAGTAACTAACCTAAATTAAAGAAGTGTGTAGCGCGCCGCTGCATCCTCCTAATGAGTGTCTCTGCGAGGTGGCTCCCTAATGAACTCCCGATGTGTGTACCAGTATACCGGTATACGCTACTATTATAATTAACGTACTGCTTGCAGCGTCATTAATTCAAAATTTTAAGGTTATATGATACTTTTGCGCACAGAGGTACCAATTTTTTAGCTCTAGTCTGGAAATGTTATTGAACGTATATTTAGGTGCCACCTTATGTGTCTCAGACTGGACAATTTGATATTCGTCATTACCTACCTATCTAGATAAATTTGACTTGTGGGTTTTGTTAGTCAGTAAGTCGAGCCCGTTACCGCAGGGCCACTACTCTATAAAATCGTATTCTGAATGTAAGTAACTCTTTATTTTTTGGAAGCACGAAAAATGTATTAAAATATTTCATGCAATAAACAGGATTGAATGTTTGCAAGTTTGAACTGAAACTACTTCAATGTAAATTGTAGACTTGAGGTGAAATTGCACGGCATAATAATTTTATAAACAACATGACATAGTTATTTTGTGGAATCAGCTTTACTTTGCAATTCAATGTACAATGAACATTTCTAAATACATTGTAGTGAGTAACAAAAAGGTTGTATTTTCTGCTCTACTAAGTACTTACTCCTGTTTGTACTGGAGCTGGTCCTGTAACAGAATTAATAAATTATGGATTTTAAAATTAGCTTAGCAATCAAGTCAATAGTCAGAAATAAAAATGATCAGGTCACTAAAGCGGGCAATACCTCGCGGTTGAACTTCGGCGCAGACTTACAGTTTAGATAAATGAAATATTTCGTTCAAACAAACAAGTATTTCCAATACTTGCTCTTGTTTAACAATAGTTTCAGAATTCTTGAACAGTCTTAATAGATGATACTTGTTGTCTAATTCTCTTGAACTGCGAGTTACTTCAAGTTATGTTATAATATTGCTCTATTGTCTTCATTACAATTACATTCATATAATTAAGAAAACGCTATTATCACGTATAAAAACTATAGAACACAAGAAGTGCGAGGTCCTGTATTCAAGATACAATAATGCAATATTTTGAATGTTCAGAAATTGGAAGATAGTTATTGCAGGAGACCTTACGCCATCATGGATGCGTCACGGAAACCATAATAGACCCCTGTCTAATCCCCAAGGGGTGGAAAGTGTGCCAGTAATGTTCTCAGTTTATGAGCATTGATCCTTCAACACGTAGTCTGTCCGATAGTTAAAGTTTATGACAGGAGTAACAACTGCTTGATTAAATTTTTAACGTCTTCTTTTCATGTCCTTTTTCGTTCCTTTATAAATTTCTAGCGCTTGGGAGAATTCTACGTAATATCGATGGCACGTGTTATTAGACTCACCGTCTCTTATTATTTGGGTGGCTAAAGCAAATTCATGCCTCTCAAATAAATAAGCCTAGTTAACAATTTAAAAGTGATTTTTATTAATACAACCTTTAGGATCGACTATTTTACCTAGCTTAAAGTATCATCTTAAGATGTTCCCATAACGTAGTATTAGTCATATTTAGCCACTGCCATTTGCCAGTGATATATCAGCTAAAATGAATACATTGAAAACATAACGTAGTAACATGAATACTTATGGATTTTTATTGATTCACCCCACGGTGATTATTACATTACCACAGTTACCCACACTCACACACGTCCCCACAAACTTTAACAAAACAGATCAGCGACTGGATAAATTAAAAGTAACTGAGTAAAACTAGAGTACGTGACTACTCACCAACCACCCCCTCCCCGCCCCCACCAGTTGGGGATGCGTTTCCCCCAGCTCGTGAAATGTGCCACTTTGATCATAGTTTCTTTGTAGTTTTCACTTCGGTAGCGCGGGGAATGTTTGGAACGATGAATAATTTATAATTGAATATTAATACCCACTTTTTAAAGGTTAAAATATACGATTTGTGGGATGAATTAAAACATTGAACGGGTAGTTGAATAAATTAAGGGAAGCAGAGCTTTCGATAGCAGATTAAGGGTATTTTAGCATTGCTTAACAGTTTTATGATTTTTTATTCAAACTCAATAAGGAATCTGATTTTTGTATGACTATTTCGGTTTGGGCTGCAGTCACCATAAAATAAGCTGTAATCAATCGCAAAACAATTAAAATCACTGTCAAGTCATTAACTCTTCGACAACAAATTGAATATTTTTGTCAAACCCTCTAAGCTTACAACCCCAAAAGTTGTCCAGCATGTTTTCACCCCACAAAGTTGTAATAGGTGTAATGATCCGTGAAGTGGTCGTCGGTCTGACCCCTATGGGGGTTAAAGGAGGGGGGAGGTCTGGTGGTTAGTTACGTGTTAAATGCAGGCTCAACCACAGGGCTGGTAATTATGGTGGCTTCGAAGTACGGGCCTAATGTGTTTGTAAGTTTTGTCGCCATGTCACACTATTAGGTGAAATGGACTGATTTTTGTTTTTGGGCTTCTGTTGATATAATAAAGGTGTCTAATAGTTCCGCGAAACTCGTTAAACTGACCATTTTTTCTCATTACTTCGTTAAAACTTGGTTCAAGCCTGAATCCCGCATGATCTCTCTAGGCTTTATAGTTACTCAAACTATGAATGGATTCATATCAATGAAAGGTGATTGTCCCGAGTGATACATTCAAGAGTTCTTGATAGCTAGCTCCTCAGGCGTTAAAAACCTCAAAGTTTCATATATTTCTTCTCACTTAAGTTTGAATCCTGTGTAATATGTTGATATTTCACACGGAAATCTTAGTAAGGCCGAGTATTTTCTTGAAGCATGCTTTGCCGATCTCCATCAAGATTTGTACTACATAAAGCCTCAGATAACAATTTAAACTCCTCCATAATTCTTAACCTCCTCGACCTCCAATTAACTTCAATGTTGCCACGAGTGATAAATCTAACAGTGTTGCAGTAATAATGCTAGCTGGCTATAACCCGAACGTGAATATCATACCATTGCGCCGACAATGTAAAGCGAACTGGGGCCCGTGTTTGGAAGTCGTTAATTGTTCGCTTTACCATATTAAGTTTGGTGCAACCCAGTTTGACAGTAGGTTTCATAGCATAATTTAAATTGTCAGTTTAAATTTACTCTGCGCAAAAAGTTTCGCTAGTTTTAATTGATGTTTATTTACAAATTCATAGTCAATAAGATAGGGAAGCGAAACTTTATGAGAAATATGCCTCTTTGTCTTGAAACTTAGTGAGATGGACAAACGAATTTATGAAGTATGAAACAATTAATGCGATAATTAAGAAATAAGGTAGTAACTACATGGCTGAGTTACAATAATTGACTCCTAGGTTAATGAGTGTCGACTACAAACACACCGACCGATCGCCGCCCTTGGGTGTCATCAGTAGCAAATAGTATATGAACACACTAACGTAGTAACATCCATCTGCCAAATAAAAATGAAATGATCATGATTTCTCCCGAATATCAAAGTATCACACTTTCTGTCTTTTATTTCAATAGCATTCGTATGAGTAATGAGTTTTAAAGAAGGTAAGTTCGTTGATACTTTGACAATCAGCCTCGCTACTAATCTTATCTTACCAGTGTTACGCCTCCTGAAACAAAAGTACCAAACAACAATATACGGCACATGTGTGCTTAATAAACATAGCAGACACAAACGAATACGGTGTGTAAACATTGCAAATTGAGTTGTGTGCCCGACACCCCTGGCCCTCTGGCCCCCGGGCCCCTGGCGCAGACTACGAGCGTATCCTTTCATATTGCCAATTTTTTGGGCAACTGCGTCCATCACGACTGGCTGGCTGTGGCGTGGGTTAAATCTGTTTCCTGCATAGTTTGGGAATCTAATATTTATTTTATGCGTAAATAACTGTATAATTATACTAAAAGTAAACAATAGCTTTTGTTTTATTTACATCATAATAACTAACCGAACGTCCATCACATACAAAATGACGAGTGATCAGAACATTGTGGTGCGCGTAGATAGTAGACCTACTTTTAATGAGTAAATAGACAAGTAAGGAAACGTTTGTAACTTTTCTGTACTAAACGTGAATTGAGTGTTCACAACTTTATTTAATGTGAACCTAACATCATGCAAAAGTAATAAGTAAAGTTATGTGATTTTGCTGCTAATTGAAACTTTAACTTAACGTACCAATTTAATGAAATTAAAATATAGAAGAGAGCAGATTTATTTGAGTATTCCGCTACGTTCTGACTCCCCTGGCGACTATGGATGTGGAGCACTCTCCAAACGGCAGGAAATGTAAAAAAAGTTTAACAAACTACCAACAAATGTAAAACTAAAATCATTCGGCGTATGAAAACGAGTTTTGATCAATTTGCGGCACTAAAAACAACCTACTTCCGTCACCTATTGCAGTGATTACGTTCATTGTTGGTACTCGAGAGGTAAATATTTACTTTTGCTGCTTGATATTTACCACCTTAATCGTTTGCAGGGTAAATAAAGGTGACAATAAACAGTTGCCGGTGCGACACTTGGTTAAAAATCCCTTGATATTGACATAATCCTTAACTTTTTGTCTTACATTAATTAGCTATAAGAGAAACAATTATTTATTTATTTATATTATTTACGTCATGTAGAAAAATTGAACTAGATGGAATCGACATTTCCTATTTGAACCCTGAAAAGAAATTGCGAAACAAACTCAAGGATCAAAGTCTTTTAAAGTTCAGACATAATCTTAGTCAGATCACGTGAGGACAATGTAGAATAGTCTCCGAAATAGTCTTTTGAGGACAGAACCACACAGATTTGAGTGGACCTGTCGAGTCAGTGCAAGCATTTGTCAGTAGGCAGTTTGTAGGGCAACTCAGGAGTATATAGTAGCCCCTAGGTACACCCCTACATTATAACTTTACAACTTCCAATCATTACTCATGTTCCTTATACCAACATCGATTAAATTATCCATGCTTGTGTAGCGGTGGCTCCTGGCTCGCCGCAACAGTTCGATGCTCTAATTCGACAACTTAACTTCGACAATTTCTAATAGTTCTGGTTAGTCATCGTTTGTGTTTGTTCGAGTTTGTAAACAAACATTGGTTTTACTTTTCTTTTGAATGGTTTTGTTAATTAACTTTTTAATAACCTTTGGTTTAGTATTATATCCGTGCAACGCCTATTGGTTAAGTTTAGTTAAGTTAATCCTTGTTGGTAACTTTAAGTTTATAGCGGAAAATAATGCGCTCACATATTATTGGCTACTAAGACATCCATTGAGTTACATGACATTCAACAGTACTAAACCTAGTTGATCAGTTTCACAACAACTTGTGTCTGTTCAAAGGAGGCACGAGTTAATACTAATTGCTTGACTATTGTTGCTTTGTGGCTACACATATTATAATATTCTAATGTTCTTTTTTGTTTTGATAATACTAGCTGTTTTTGATAAACACACGTGTTATTGTCATGTGTGTTTTATCAATTGCAACTTATAATGTGGTACTTTTACGAACTGCCAAGGTACAAACGCCACCATGTTCTTTTCATCATTCCGTTGTACACTGTTCTGCCTGGGAAATTAAATGTTAAGCAAATTGCACCTTGCGTCCATTTGCTGTGTTATAGTCATTTCATATAATTGTCAAAAAATTACGGTTATGATTTTATTTTATGGTCACGGTAATACGTGCAATTTTAGTTAATAGTCAATTTTCTGAACAATTAGTTTCTCGGATTTTACCTATTGGATTTAATATGATTGCACCTCGTAAATAAGCTTACTATCATGTATACTATCAACCCGTCTCTTCCCAGAATTTCCAGGAGTATTGTTACAGATCCCTTAAAGGTTTTATTATTCGCTTGGAAATAATCCCTTCTTTGGAACAGCTTCGGAAGTTGTTGTAACATATTACATTATAACACGCATGTATTCCCAGAAGGTGCAGGCCGAGGCGGAGCCGAGTCTAATGGTAGTGGTGAGTCGAAGAGTCATAGTGTTGTCATTTATAACTGCCACAAAATACAACTACATCAATGAAATTGCCCTTGGTATCCACAACATAAATTAATTATCAGATGGGATCATCAGTCCGTCTGCCAAGCTTAATTTTTGGGCCGTTTACTACATTTTTCTCAATTTCTGGTTCTTTCATTCATCTCTGGGGAAGGCTGACGTACAATAGCATGCGACTGATGTGAGGCTGTGTATTATGTACGTATTCCACTGGTATTTATAACGTGCCATGTGTTCTGTCTTGGGACATGAGTTTTGCAGTTTTGCAAACAAATTAAACATAACTAACTAACTGAAACAGATAGGTATAAGATTAGAAATGAGAGTTTTTGAAAACACCAATAACATAAGTCCTTATATACCTATTTTTTTGTGATATTTAGCAGCACTTATAAGATATTTTTAAAGATAAAAATACATTACAAATACTGCTAAATATTTCAAAACGAATTGTGTCAATGGTGCTTTTTTTGTTGTCAAATAACTTCTCCCGCTCTGGGTGGAGCGAGAAGGCGTGTCAGACTTTAACTAACTAAAGCCCACCTGTGTTCCTTCAGTTGCCTGTGTGCCAGGGGTCACAGTATCTCTTTTGAACAACCTGCACCCCTGGTAGCTTAAAGTTTAGATTCAGCAACAGTTCTAATCTTTAAGTAAATGGTTATCTCATCTCGAGCAAACAACTAAGTTACCTCGAGCGGTCTCTTTCGCGGGCAGCTAAGCAGCTAATGTTCCGTTGCCTTTTTGTTGCAGTCAACGAGGGGATGACTCTGATGAAATGGAATAAAAAAGGAATCTGAAAGCTTTCGTTTTTGAATCCGATTTGTGCAGCTTGTTTGGTTTGATACACTGGACAGGCTTAGTAGTTTCCTTATGTATCGGTAGAGCATATTATTTTGTGTATTATTAGGGAGACTCGTTTTTCATTTGTTGACCATCAGTCACACCAGTGGACATCCGATCAACATATTACTGTTAATCCTTAATGTAAACCCAAAAGTTATAGCAGAAATTTCGAGCGAAATAATCAAGACTGTACTGTGACAAGAGTAGATTTTGTTTCCTGGTTATAGTTATTTTTAGGACAAATTATAGAAAAATGAAAAACCAAGGTCGGTATTCATAAGGCATTGTCTTTACCGTATTTTTACTTCCCACAATCTTGTATTGCAAGTACCTCATTTTTTTATTTCGCCGCTAGAATTAACGCAACAATAACGGTAGAAGGAAGGAGTTTCAGTTAACAAACTAGAAACTTTAATTAACTTGCCGGGTTACAATGAAAGTAATGACTCCCCCCAACGGCGGGCGACGCGCGAAATAGTTCACATTGAAAATTTAACTTTGCTTGATTAATTGAGACGAAAACAGTTTAAATGCATTGGACCTAGGTCATACTATAGAACTAGTAACTGGTTGTTAGAGTATTTAAACATGTCTTGGCACATTCGGTACATAGGGTTGGTTGGTTTATTTAGTTTTCTGATATTGTCTAACTGGTCATATAAAATACCAATTACTTGCGAAAACCCTTTTAAAGATAAAAGTTTTACTTTATTGGACAGTGCTTTTTACGAAGATAAGGGAGTGGAAATAGAAGTGTGTAATAGGTTTACGTGTGTAACTTTGTGTCTGTCTGTGACATCGTAGCTCCCAAACGGCTGAACCAATTGTTATTTGTTTTGTTTTGTTCGAAAGGTGAATTAATCGAAAGTTTTCATAGCTATGATTCCAGAAAATCTGTTCAGCTGAAGATTATCAACTCTTTTCTAATTGATGAAGGGTTGTGTGAATCTTCTACAGGGCTGACCGAGTCGAAATATGATATTCTATTACTTCAATGATATTAGAAGAACAAAGTAACCTTGAACTGATGCTGCAGCATCACCTGGGTGGTCACCACCTAGTTGGGTATCCTCACCAACAAGCAGCAAAAGTATCGTGTTTAAGTTCATTGGAAAGGTTATTGATTATTGATAGATGGTGATCAGAGTCTGATGATGGAGTAGCAAAGAGGAATGAGGATAAATGAGTAACTAGCTTCACATATAGGTAACTAGCTTTTGCTAGCGGCTTCGCCCGCGTGGAGGTCGGTGTATTATACATATAAACCTTTCTCTTGAATCACTATATCTGTTAAAAAAACCCGCATCAAAATCCGTTGCTTAGTTTTAAAGATTTAAGCATACATAGGGATATAGGGACAGAGAAAGCGACTTAGTTTTATACTATGTAGTGAAGCTGCGCAGATTTAAGTGAGCCGTGTCGATAGTAGCGTGCCTATTACTAATATTAAGTTTAAAACTCAGGAAAAATAGTTAATTAAAAAAAATTAAAGAGCCCCGAGACACAAAAACCTCTAAAAAGGAAAAAAAAATGTTTTGGCCCTTTAAGGTTAATAAGAAGTTGTAGGTATTTTAATGAAAAAATCGTCGCGTCGGGGGACGGTCAATTAAAACTTCAAACAGACCAGGCCCAGCAATAACGAATTGTAGAAAGCATTTTCACTAGCCGTCAACCTACACGACGATGCTTTGATCAAGATATTACCTACAACTTCTTATTAAACTTAAAGGGCCAATAAGTACATATTTGTTTTTTGCTTTTTTGAGGTTTTTGTTTGTGTCGGGGGTTTTAAATTTTACATATAACCTTTTGTTGTAATTGTTCATAACCTCATTCTAGTCCATTTTTTTAGGAATAATAACAGCTGTTAGTGTACTGGTTTTTATCCAATGAACCAGCTTTTTACCATTTTCTACTACCAAAACCACAAACAAAGTTATCATTGATGTACATTTTCCGTTGGTGGCACCCTTACTTGGCACTTAGTGGCACCGCTTAGTGGCAATTCTCCAGTCATTAAGGAAACGACCTGGATTTCAGATAGCTAACATTAATTTGCGCTTGTATTTACGATCTGCTCGATTTTATTGTTGGTACACGTACACTATTTTACAATGGTAATTCTTTGTGAAGTTAAAGTTGATCAAGTAGCCATTTACAGTATCGGGAATGGGTATGTTTAATTTTCAGTAAGTAGTACACACTAAGTACTGTTTTTTCTAAAATTAAATTAAACTAATAAGTTACGAAAGAAACACAAATATTTTAGGTACACTAGTATTACGCGTAACTTAAATAAATTTACTTGAAAAAACATATGGTTAAGAAACTCAATTTGTAGCACTGGCGCTCGCTCAGCGTGACTCAATCAACGACAAAAGCCATCACACATATTTTCCAAGTAAAATGCAAAAAATCAAGCCATAAACCAAGAAATAACTTGATTTCGAAGGTATTTCTTGACTGCGAGGCTCCACGCGGTGGCACAACAGGAAGCCGCCGCCGCAAACATTAAAAAAAAGAGTTTTCCATAAACCGCGCGTTATTAAGGCCGGCGACGCAATATGTGGGGAAAACAATTGTACGCGAACAATACGCCCGCCATTGTACCTGCGAGCGGATTAATTTGGCTCTCAGCTGCCTTCGCGCGCTCTCAGATGTTCGCGGATAGTACCGGGATGATTACTGTCGGCTTATACTCAATTGCGTAAAGATTTTATGCAGATAAACTGTATTTTAATCTTGATTCTGGCGAGTTTGGATAGCCCCGAAATATTGAGTCAACGATTACGCTTATTTTGTATCGTAAAATCTTACCAATATTTTAAATGTCAAACTTTGCATGTTTAGATGTCTGGATCTTTGCTACTCAATCACGTAGAAATGACGGATTTGTATGAAATTTGTCACACAGATTGTTTATAACCTGAATTAATACATATGATCATTTTTATATTTGTGGTTTGTTCTCGTGGGATAATTTTATACCTCCACGCAGGCGAAACCGCAGGCAAGAGATAGTATCTAATGAAGTTTGAAGTAAACTTCACATGGTGTAAGTAATTATCATTATTTTTAGTTTTCAATTAAACATAATTATATTAACTCTACCAAACTATAGATTTCAAAACAAGACCAATCTTAGCCTTTCCGTGATATTCCTCTGGAGTCTGGTATTAAAATCTGCATATTTCCAGCATCGAGTTAGGTGTCAAAGCGGAACACTATATCAATGCCGAGCTAATAATGAAGTTAAATAACTGTAACAGGCCACTGCGGGCTTAGCAATCATAACTTTGCACTTAAGCTGTGGATCCCAAGTTGGGGCCCTTTTCACAGTGTGCTCTGCAGTCTACTTTGCAGAGTAGGGAGTACACTGCAGCGGTAAGTACTTCGGGGAAAGTGCGCTCGCTGTTTGAGCGTGATTAGAGATCGAATTACCGCTAGCGATACCAGTTTTGATTTAAGCCACTGAGTTTTTGATGTTGCTGAGGAAGCCATGTGTTACGAAGGGAGATTTTATTTTATTAGCTTTGCTTTGTTTTAAAGTACACGTCGTTTTACTTTTATTTCATTGCTATTTGCGCTTACCTGAAAGACAATTAAAGAATTGAGTTTTTTTTGTGTTGCTCAGCTCTTGTTGTAAGTTATGTTTTCTTTTCAAGTCTGTTTTGTGATGGTAAGTAACTTAGCTTTTAGCCTACTGTGAAAAATGTTATGGTAACAAAATCACAACACATTTGAAGCTTTATTAAATAGTAGCAAAAACCCCATAAGGTGGTTAGGTGTATTTATATTGTTACGGTGATGTCAAGAGCAGTTTTGGCACATAACGTCTCGATGCCGCGATGGACGGCGGCTTGTGTTTGACACATGAAATGCCCACTATACCGCTATACCAGTCAACGACATAAAGAACCGATCGATTGTATTGCCGTTGTTCAACTCCGCTTTGTGACCGCTCGCTGCCATTCCGAGCCGCTCACGTATGTTATAATATCATTTTCTAGTATCGAGTTAAGCTTTCTTTGATGAATGTGGATTAATTTAGAAGTGCAGAGTCAGTTCTGTGAATTTTGTAAAAAAAAAACTAACAGTTATGTTATCCAAATACAATATTAAATTTAGATGAAATAGGTTTGTTAAGACAGAATATTCTTCTCAAAAATATCAATTAAAACAACCGATTATTCGACACATCATAAACTTGAAAGTTTTTACAAAGTGCAAAGAGAAAATTTAGCTTTAAAGGCATTTGATTGACATTTCTATAGAGAACCAAAATTCAAAATAGACAATGATTTTTTAAATATTCATTGAAATTTTTACCTTTGATGACAAACCCTATTTTAATGTAACGTCCACCACCAGTAAATGGTTCGTCACCGCTCCTCGTTCCAGTGCCCAAACACAGGCCAGTTGGACGTCGGTCCACATTAGGTGTAGCCCGGGCCGGCTCAATGTTCGGCGTTTGCAATGCTAATACAGGCTCGATGCACCCTCACTAACTCGCTTTGCATCTTATATTGTTTGGAGTAACTAGCTCTTTGAGGCCTAGACGAAGAGATACATAAGTAGATTGGAAACTATTTCGGGTTTTGTTTACCGGTACGGTATCTACTTCTAGACACCGCATGTATTGTTAGGCGGTTCCTCTGTCAGGAGCTCTGACCACCGGTAGCTTGGACCATATTCCTGATATCGGTTGGATACAGTTGATTTTTTAAATAAAAATACTTAAAGAAGTAACAACTGTAAAATTAAATAACAATATTTATTGGACAAAATGAGTACATAGACGTAGGTGACACTTAATTTAAACGTGTAAATAGTCTGATACAATACCTCGCGCTAGGAAAAACCTCAGTTACAGGAGTCATTCATCAAAATGTGGATAAATAAAAAAAAATCTATTTACATAAAACAAGTGATAGATTTCTGTGACTCCTGCGCTAGTTATAACTGTGTGCAAGAGCCAGTGTACTCCTCCCGTATTACAAAAACGAATATTTTGTTGTTATGGCAATATAAAAAAAGATAAGGAAAAAAGAGACTTTACTCTTGACAAAATATATATTTATATAAACCAAGAATATTAACCAACTATTAAAAATGATTGACAATCGCAAAACGTCGATTTGAACAAGAAAATCAATAAAACGATCACAATGTAAATTTAGGGAAATAATTGTTAATCGAATTGACACACTTGTAATCAATTTGCCATTGTATAGCCATTACATTCAATTGCCCCTTCTTCCCAGCTAAAGCACTAGGAAGTGGTGAAGAGCGGACGTTTTGGGGGACTGTCTTATGTAATTTTGGTATTTGAAAAGTGCTGATTCTTAGCCTAATTTGAATAAATAACTTTTGATTTTGATTTTGTCAGAGAACATACGGTCGATTTATGATTTAGATACACGAATAATTTAAGTGGGTAGTCAATTTGATAACCAATTAATTTAACTTACGCTGATGTCACTTGTCCAAAAGATTTTAAAAGTGTGGAGAATTAGTTATAAAACCAAACAAATTATAAATTCATACTCAAAAGACTAATCTACGACTACCAAATTATCTGTTCTCATTTCCATTACAACCCCACTCCCTAAATATTAGTTTGCTCCACAAGCATTTAATACATTGAAAGCAGTAATTCAGATAGTATGCGAGCGAACCTCGTGTGTAAGCACGTACTTACAAAACAATTCCGAGCATGTAACGTCAACTTCGAGCTACTTAGCTAAGAGAAACTGCAACCTAATGTACTGACTATCGTATCTTTGTATGTATGATGCGTACCTACTCTTTAGATTTTGTACACGTTTTTATTTTTTGCAAAGTGTTTGTAGTTAACTTTTTATGTGGAAGGGTAATTGAATATATTACTTATTTATAACTATTATAATTTAATGAAAACACTTCCCTTTGAAAAAAATTGCTAACCACCGGTTGCCTGAAACTTTTAGTGGCTCAGATTGTTTCATTGTTTATTATTGTAACCGAAATATTATTATTTGCTAATGAGCACCTAACTGGTTTGAATTTTCCGTTTTGAATTAAGTTAGCTAGTTCTAGGTATAGCAACTCTAAGATAGAAAGTAGTCTTAGTCACCTTATATTTGTATAACCACCAAATAGTTCCAATACCTAGGACTAACAATACTCAGAGGTAAAGTTTAACTAGTTTATATCGCTTGAGTTATTAATTCCCGTCGTCCGGGTCGTTAATAACGGTCCTGGCGCGTTTCCTCTCCGGAACTGCGCGACTCTCGCCCCTACATCACCACCGCTTTATAATTATTTTAGATTATGTGTCGTGTTAGTAATTTAAGGAAATAAACCGGTGGTAGCCATTAGATTATTTTGTTTAACTATATTAAATTACCATTTCAAGAAGAAAACGGCATAAAGGAAGGACAAGCTATTGCCAAAATATTAGTTTTGGCATGCGAAAAGATGCATTTGAATTTTCAGTTCCATTATGGTGCCTTTGTAATGAATTTATCTTGGTTTATGGTGAAAGAAAACACGTCTCCTAAAAAAAAACCCGCGGCTGATTCTCGATTAGAGAAAATACCTCTAATTTGCATTCGATATGACAGACTTATTGACATAACAAGGGTTATTGTGTTGTTAAGCATAACCAGTCATTTCAGTTACACTATATTCGTAATTTCAGAATGAATTCATAGAGTTTATGTTGACTGCTTACAATAGCAAAAAGTGCAAATATTACCTGCTTGTAACTCGCTCAAGTTATGCAGTACTGCTCACACACGGCTCTCTACAGGGATGGTGCGAGTTGCTAACTGCAGTCAATTACCTTACACTTTAAACTAATAATAATGCCCAGAATACCCAGTGTCAATTTAATTTTTTTTCAATAAAAAGTTAAAATAAACTTTTTATTTAAAAAAATTACATTATGTTCGATAATTACCAGAAAGATATTAAATCAGGTTAGTTTTCTCTGTAAGACTGATTATACAACTAAAATCATACAATAAAAGTCAAGTCAAATTATTTATTTCAATGATAGTTTTGCACTCAAAGATAAAAGCAATATTGTTTCTCTAATACTTCATAGGACATCGGCATGTTAACATGGTGTGTTCCAATTATTTCTTTAATTGACCGTATGAACACGTGCAAAAGAAATCTTGTTATAATATAATCATTGAAAATAATACATAAACTTAAAAAATACCTTCCAGGCTACTACCCACCCTTATTATAAATTAAGGCCCCATGCTCGACACAACAGCTGTATATATAGTATATCAATTTAAATGACAATGAGATACACGTCATTATCTCCCGTACATTGGGACAACACACCGGACAGACTGTTGATAGCTTTATTTGCATGCGCCGCCCGGGACCAGTGTAACTAGCTGCACTAGCACTTGTTTGAACTAGGGTTGTAACTGAACCTCGCCTCCATCTCCGCAAATACGGAACATCCGCAAAAAATCGTACTACAGTAATTGAACGAAGGTCTAATCATGAACCGGCTCCAAAACCCAGCAGACATTGAAAGTGATGTCTATCACATCGCCTTGGATGTCTATAGAGATGTAACTCGAAATGTCAAGCTCCAATGTCACCGCCACCGTCAGCTTCAGTACCAACCAAGTGAGCAAATGTTTAGTGGAGCCGCTTTAATAAATTAATCACGTTTTTGCCTCTTTAATTTTTTTATGACCAACAGGTCGATTTTTATGTAATTGTTAATTTTTTTCTTTGTTACATCTCTACCAGGCCACTCAGAAAGTATGGCGAAAAAAGTTTTTATGTACGAGAAACTGGCCAGTTATAATCTATTTTGAAAATATAATTATTTGTAAGTAAAAATAGGTACGTTCCAATTTCCAAATTTTTCTCCACATTGTTTGCGAGCTAATTTAAATTATCGTGTCTCATTACAAAATCAATCTGCGCCGGGAACATTTTCACTATGATTTTTTACGATTTCAAGTGTCGCCTGAAACCGGACGAATCGTACGATAGACTTTAAATGGCATTCATGGATGAAGGCCCATCTAAGGCAACCGTGTATCATTGGTATAATGAATTCAAGCACGGTCTACTAACTTTGAGGGATGAAGAAATGAGTGGTCGCTTTGCCGGCTGGTCGTATGAAGAGATTCAGCACATACTGCAGGTTGCATCGGGGCCTTCACGAAATTCCACACGTGCATCTGCACGTGAGGAGGATAGTCTCACGCTGGGTGCCGCACAACCTCACCGATGCTCAGAAGCAGGCCCGGGTGGAATGGTGCCGTGATATGGATAAACAAATTTGAAGCAGGCTCGTCTCCGTGTTTACGCCATCATTACAGGTGATGAGTCTTGAATTTATCAATACGATCCAGAAACGAAGCGCCAGTCAACGGTTTGGGTGTTTCAAAACGAATCTACGCCTTCTAAAGTGAAGCGACCTAGAAGCGGGGAGAAGATTTTGATCGCGAGCTTTTTCAATTTGCCGGGCTACTTGGTGTCAATTCCTTTATGGAACCCAAGAAGTATCAACGCCGAATGGTGTGCTACCAAATGCTTGGCAGAAGTTTTCTCTGTTGTGAGCAACAAGCGACCAAACATAGTGCCCCACGGGCTACTGCTCCACCACGACAACGCGCCTTCGCACACCGCGCTCAAAATGAGGTACTTCCTGGATAGCACGCTGGTCAAACTCCTGGGTCACCCTCCTTACAGCCCTGACCTAGCACCGTGTGACTTCTTTTTATTCCCGAAGATAAAAAATCAGCTCAAAGAGCCCTTTCATCAGGGGCATCTTCACCGGAAGATGCGCTGTCAGAGTTCGAGCAGGCTGTAAACGAGGTGTCTGCGGCGGACTGGAAAGTGTTTCTAAAACTGGTCCAGTCACATGAAACTTTGTTTAGAGGCTAGTGGAGAGTACTTTGAAAAGATTTAATAAAAAATATTTACCTTTAGAATTTTTTTATTGATTTTCGCAAAACTTTCTAAGTGTCCCACGAATATTGTCAGTCAGAGGTAATATGATAGCGCGTAGGTTTGTGCGTTGTTCGAGGGAGGTAAAAATAACGCTCTTTAGAGCTTATTGCACATCCGTCTACACGTGCAGCCTATGGGCAAAGTATACTCGTGCGGCATACAGCGCCCTCCGAGTCCAGTTCAATAATGCGTTCAGGGCGGTGTTGAGGCTGCCCCGCCGCTGCAGCACCTCAGGCATGTTCGCAGAGGCGCGCACCGACTGCTTTCACGCAACATTGCGCAAGCGGTGTGCGTCTCTGGTGCGCAGAGTGCGGGGCAGCGCCAACACCGTCCTGGCGATGATAGCCGATAGAGTGGATTGTCCTTATGTCCGGCAATGCTGCAGTAGACATATTGTTTTCTTGTGAGTGTTCATTTTTGTCCGTACTTGTTATCCTGTCTATATCCTATAATGTCTGTATATGAGTCTTGTTACTTGAATTAAATCATTTTATTTTTATTTTATTATATATTTTTATATGCATTAAACTCTCCTTACGCGGAAGTCAAGCTCTGCACTTTTGCCTCCGCTAAGATGGCCTCCGTTACATCACTATTCAGACTAACAGCGTGTTTAGCTTCGCTGTCAAGCTGCAAGCTGCTCACTTTCGGTGCTGCAGGGAATGTAATGAGAATATAGTGGTAGTGTCTTCTGGTGAGATTGTGAGATAAAATATAAGGTCGGACGGATTTTTTCGTTTAAACTTGCCAGATTTCTTCATGCATTATTTTACAGTGTTTTATTTAGATTTGTTTTAATAATAGGTCAATAGCAATAGTTAATTCATAACTTCCCTTACACTACTGTTTCATTAGTTAGGTATTTTAACAGTTTGTAATGACGTGGAAAACCAATTACTCACATATATTTATATGATACGTGTGAACTGTAACTGAGAGCTGATATCTTACCCAATTTTTTTTAACAAATCCTAAAATTTTACCACCTTTTTATTCCCAGTAATCAACATTCCGAGCTGGTGCGCTTCACCAAAGTGGCTTTTAAGTGTGCACGAAAACATTTTTATTTTGAATACTTTCGTTTGAAAGAGCCGGCGGATTTTTGTCAACGCACGGTCGCATGTCGCGCGTCGTACGTACCTACTGCATACCTACAGCGGTATGCGAGCAAAGTACAATGGGACCCATCCAGATACACCGCTGTTTTTGTTCAACTACCGTATTTTGTTAATTAAAAACATATGACGAACGTTTTCGTTTTGTTTAAAAGTTTGAGATAGTTTTTTTTAGTGTTTCAATTGTTTTGTCTGAAAACAAGAGTTATTGTTTGAATGTTGACGTTAACTCGGAAATGAAACATAAACGGAATAATATTCTTCGGATGTAATGTAAGTAAGCGAAAATGTGGTAGATAAGAATCGCACGATGCTACGAGCTACGTGACTACGGGGCTACGAAGCTACGAGGCTACGCCCGGTGTGGATGCCTTCCATAGTGATTGCAAAATTTCAGTATTACTTCAAAGTATATTAATTCAGTTTCCACAAAGGTTACTAGATAGTATTTAAACAATCGTACTTACACGATTTTTTAAATGTATTTTTTTTTAAACACTTACAACCAACCAAATATCATAAAAGCTACACAAGCACATAATACTGTACGTAGCAGCACAATGTGAGTTGGGAACAAAGCGTCAGTGTGCGCAGCTTCCGGCGCGACTACGGAAGTGACGCGCACGACCGGCGACCTCTGGCGGCGCGTAATTAAATGCAAGTGTAATTGCGCCACGCAATTATCGAAGCACGAGGTTGATGACCTCTGGGGAAATCTTAGCAATGTTTTACTTTTACCAAATAGTCTCCTGGTGGGTTTTCTGGACTGAAATAAATTGTGGAGTTAAACGAGTCACTTTATGACTGACTAGCTATTGCCCGCGGCTTCGCCCGCGTGGATGTCGGAAAATATCCGACGGGGACGTACTACCGGGATCAAAAGTACTCTATGTGTTAATCCAGATAAACAATGTCTTCTCACTCTGCTTATTATATGCGGCACGCGGATTGATATATGATTGTTGGAGGATAACAAATGCTAAAATCTAGCAAGGGCACGTTGTGTTTCACGCGTGAGTTAAGGAATCCCAACCTACCAATATTAGCTTTGTCAGACAATAAGTATTTACTAGATTATTATTTCCCAATTTCCCCACTGCGCGATCAGCATTTATAATTATCTAGAACATGCGTCAATCTGATCACGCTGTGCATGTACTACGTTAGCAATTAAGTTAGTATATAAGATCAATATTTTGTTAGATTTGATCAATTACTGTTTCGCTGTAACTCTGTCGGAATAAAGTTATTTTTAAATACTTCCGTTGTCGCTTACTTAATTGGCGCAGCCGGTAGGATCTCTGTAGTCAGTTTGCCGTGTATACAATTCTACGTGGAGTAGCCGACGTCCGTGTCTACGGTTTAGCAGAGATCGCCGAACAAATAAATTCATTAAGAAGCCACTTCGAGTTACGGAAGAGGACCAGCCACAGCAGTAATTCAGGGAGCATGGAGCTAGCTGCGGAATTGTGAGTAAATCTTTTTCACCTTCCTCTCAGCTCTTCCATCTATATCCCAACCTTGTAATAGTCTATGTGTTTGTGTATTATTAGGGATTGGACAACGCCGTAATAATATTTGCATAGATTTTAATTGTACTAATATTTTAGAGTAGTGATAGTTTAGTAGCACATTAGTGCGATTTTTTTTCTCCGCGTTGGTTTCTTTCATAACTTTTCACAATGGAAAACGTAACCCGTGTCCCACAGGAATTGGTTAACATCATACCAATATTCAGCGGCGACACTAGAATGTTGCCTTTATTTATAAAAAAGTGTGAATACATTTTGTCTACGTTCTTAGGAACCGCAGCCCAAAATGAATATTTATTTCATGTAGTAACAAGTAGGTTATCAGGCGAAGCAGCCAGTTTGGTAGGCGAAAGAGAAGCTATAGGTACGTGGGACGAGCTGAAGAAGTTGTTAAACCAACACTTCGGTGATCCACGCACAGAGGATTGTTTAGCAATGGAGTTAGAATCGTGTAGAATAAATAAGGGTGAAAGTTATTTAGATTTTTGCCATAGAATACAGCGGATGAGAAGTGTTTTATTTGCTAAAATATCAGAAACTATCATTGATGAATCTCTACGTAAGGCAAAGCAAATCATTTATAGTAACAGAGCAATGAATGCTTTCTTGTTTAATTTACCACCATTTTTAGTTAGATTAGTTCGTTTGCGCGACGTCACAACGTTAGAGGATGCATTAAAAATAGTTTTAGAAGAACAAAACTTCCAGGCAGTCTATGAGTCGAAAACAAAAGACAGACGTAATTTTAGCAGAAATAACAGACCCAATTTGCCAAATAACCAAAATGCAATTGAATCTAATAATCAAAAGAAAGATTCACATAGCATATCAAGTACACATGTACCGAATAGTGCTACAAACAGCACATTTACACCGAACAATTCGCATCAGCCCAGACATTATAAACAACATAATAATATTCAAAGAAATCAAGACAATTTTAATCGTACAAACAACAATAATGCGTCACCGCAGTCAAGTAGCTCATTTGTTCCGATTGCACAACCGAACCAACAGTTCGCGGCACATGCACCGAGCACGCCGTCTTTTGCAGCGCAAGCATCTACGTCGGGTGCGAATACTGATGTCACCATGCGTACTGCAAGTTCACGACGTGTTAATTACATAAATAATTCTAATAATAATGAACAGAGTTCAAGTTATTCGTACAATGAGTGCCAAGAATTTTCTCCTGAAGAACCCGGGGCGGGAAATTTTTGCATAACGGCCTCTACCCTAGAGAACGAATAAAAATAAATTGTAATAAACGCTTAAATTTACCACATATAGTTATACCAGAATTAAAGGCAGTTTTTATGATAGATACGGGGAGTGTTAGATCGTTTATAAGCCCGTATATAGCGAATAAATATTTTAAAAATTATTTACAGTACGAACCCTTCGAAGTTGTTAGCACTCACGCATCGAGTGTTCATAGTGAAACGGCTATTATTCCATTACCGGTTACCTTTGGAAGTCAAGAGTTCCATAAGTTTTATGTCTATAGTGTCGACGATAGGTATGATGGGTTAATAGGTAGCAATTTGCTGAAGCAATTACAGGCAAAGATTAATATGGAAAATCAGATACTACATTTAAAAAATACTGATATTCCTATCATATATTCACCGCCTATGAGAGAGATATATAATCTACCATCTCGTAGTGAACTTAGAGTAAGACTCCCAGTCAACGTACTGAACGGGGAAGCTGTGTTAGATTTTAAGCAATTTACGGAAGGGATTCGAATGCCCGCCGCATTAGTTACGTGTATTGAAGGCTATGCAACAACTGTTATTCAGAATTGTAGCCATGAAAATAGAAAATTAGTAGTTACGGGACCTTTTCAAGTGGAACCATACATACAGGACCCATCTGTTAGTGTTAATTTCATAGATAATAATATAGAAGTGGACAGCTTGCTAACAAAGAATTTAGACAAATTACAGTTAGATCATATGAATTCAGAAGAACGAACGGTTATTGAGGGACTTTGTAAAGAATACAAAGATATATTTTATTGTGAAAATATTCCGTTAACCTTCACAAATCAGGTTAAACATAGAATAAGAACAAAAAATGAAGACCCAATAAACGTTAAGGCACATAGATTGCCACCTATTCAAACAAAAGAGATCAGTAGTCAAGTCGAGAAAATGTTAAGGGATAACATTATCCAGGAATCTCATTCTCCCTGGAGTGCT
Source organism: Polymixis lichenea (assembly GCA_949091785.1). Classification (NCBI taxonomy): domain Eukaryota; kingdom Metazoa; phylum Arthropoda; class Insecta; order Lepidoptera; family Noctuidae; genus Polymixis; species Polymixis lichenea. The sequence continues at coordinate 694,198 of OX420932.1, forward strand.
CCCGTACATTTAGTGCCGAAAAAATTAGACGCGTCAGGCCAACAAAAATGGAGGATGGTAGTTGACTATAGACGGCTCAATGAAATCACAATTGATGATAAATACCCTTTGCCCAACATTAACGATTTATTTGACATGCTAGGTAATAGTACATACTTTACAACTCTCGACTTAGCTAGCGGGTACCATCAATTAGAGGTTCAGGAGAAAGATAGAGCTAAAACTGCGTTTAGCACACCTTCAGGTCATTATGAATTTAACAGAATGCCGTTTGGGTTAAAGACCGCACCCGCAACTTTTCAGCGAGCGATGGATAACGTCTTACGAGGCCTTCAAGGCTTACATTGCTTAATATATCTCGATGACGTCATTATTTTTTCTAAAAGCTTGCCTGAACATGTAGAAAAACTTAGAGCAGTTTTTGACCGCTTCCGTCAAACAAATTTAAAAGTTCAATTAGATAAGTCTCATTTTCTTAGAAAGGAAGTACTCTACCTAGGGCATACTATTACAAGTGAAGGTTTGAAACCAAATAATGATAAAATAGACGCTATTCTTAGGTATCCTATACCGGAAACGGTTACACAGATTAAAAGCTTTTTAGGACTAATCGGTTATTATAGGAAATTTATCAAAGATTTTGCCAAAATAACTAGACCATTAACAGCTTGTTTAAAGAAAGGTCGCAAAATTGTAATTAATGGGGAATATAAAGAATGTTTTGAGACATGTAAAAAGCTTTTAACAAATGCACCTTTGTTACAATTTCCTGACTTTAGTAAAACTTTTATTTTAACCACGGATGCATCCAATTTTGCGATCGGGGCTGTATTGTCACAAGGAACGATAGGCTCAGATAAGCCTGTAGCCTATGCTAGTAGAACCTTAAGCGACACAGAAGTAAAATATAGCACTATCGAGAAGGAACTTTTAGCCATAATATGGGCAGTTAAGCACTTTCGACCGTATTTGTATGGTAATAAGTTTACCATATTTACAGACCATAGACCATTAGCTTGGCTGTATTCATTGAAAGAGCCCAATAGTAAACTCACGCGATGGCGGTTAAGGTTAGAAGAGTACGATTTCGAAATAAAATATAAGAAAGGCCCTCAAAACACGAATGCAGATGCTTTATCTAGGATTAAGATTAATGCAATTGACGACGATTTAGATTCAATATTCGTAAATATAGGAGATAGGCAGGAACGGATACAAAAAATTATAGAAAACGAATTGCAAGACCCCGAAACTCCAATAGAAACGATAGAACTTTCGGATTCTGATGATGGGGTCACTGCCAACTCAGTTTCAAATAGAGAACACGAAGGCATTCCTAGTTTAAACGAAGCTGTCGATACTAAACCAAAACAGATTTTAATTCATTCATGGTTTAAAAATAAATTAGACGTAAAAGATATTTCAAATAATAAACAAAAAATTCTCGAAGTTCACTTACCGACAAATAACGATATATTAGTTAAAGACTTTTTGAAAGAGTATATTGATCCAAAACATAAGTACTTTATATACTTCGAACACACATCTTTTAGAAAAACTTTTTCAAACATGGTAATTAAGTTATTTAAAAAGGATTCAGTTAAGTTAACCGAGTGTACAGAAAGAGTTATAAATTTGACAGGATCTGAAGAAGATCAAAAAGAAGTTATTTTAAAATACCACGACGGGAAAACATGTCATAGAGGTATTAAAGAAACTTTAACCAAACTTAAAAGACATTATTGGTGGGCAAACATGAAAGAGACAGTCACGGCAATCATAAATGCTTGCGAAACATGTAAACGCATGAAATATGATAGAAAGCCGATTAAACCCCACATTCAGGTAACACAAACCCAGGATGCCCCTTTTCAGGAAGCTTTTATGGATTTATTATATATTGAAGGGAAATATTATTTAACTATAGTGGATGCATTTAGTAAAATAGCACAAGCCATAGAGGTACCGAATAGGAGTACACCAGAGATAGTTAGGGCATTGATTAAATATTTCAGCATGTATGGTCTGCCTAGGAAAATTAGTTGCGATTCCGGTACAGAATTCAACAATACTTTGATTAAAGAAATGTTAAGCTTTTACAAAATTGAACTTCATATTGGGACGCCAAATAATCCCAGTTCAATGGCAATAGTAGAAAGGTTTCATTCTACCATTATTGAGATTTATCGTATAGCAAAATACGATAAAAGCGATTTAGATGCAGCATCAGTTATGACTTATGCCATCATGGCTTATAACAACACCATACATTCAGCAACAGATTTTACGCCTTTTGAACTAGTATTTGGTCACACTTATTCCGATAATGTATTTAACGTGGATAGAGAGAAGAACTTAACTCAGAAATTATTGTTAGATCATAGAAAACGCCTTAAAATACTCTATGAATTCATAACAGAAAAATTAGAATCCGATAAAATTAAAATAATTAATAAAAAAGGTGGCGAAACGACACCGGTACTCGAACCAGACGATAATATTTACATGAAAGACACTAGGACTAGAAAAGCTAAAGAAAAACCTCGATATGAAAAAGCGAAAGTAATAGGTGAAGTTGAAAGAAATATAGTCCCAGTAGAAGTAAAGAAAAGGAAAACTAGAGTAGCCTTAAAAAATGTAAAACGTCCTCCACAGATCGTGCCTGGTACTTCTGGTACTAGTGGTGCCAACACTCACGCTGGACCTTCAAAACCTCGGTCAGAATCCGGGGATAGCAGCGATAAAGCGGGGAGTAGCAGTGAAGAGGAATAGTTATTGGACAATATACAAAAGTGTAGATTTAGAATCATTACACTTACAAATAGATAATAATATTCGGGATTTTATTAACTTGAAAATTAAAATTAAGGAAAATAGTCTTAGTAACGAAACTATAGGAATAGAAAGCCAAATAGAATATCTTATTAAACTAACTAAGGATAGATTTTTTCAAATCTTACCTTTCCATTATAGAAATAAAAGAGCTTTGTTTAATCCATTAGGCTCACTTGTAAAAGCTATCACAGGAAATTTAGATGAAGACGATGCAATTAAATATGATAGAGAAATCCAAATGATACAGAACAAAGAGCATGTGGTCGAACGTAAAGTATCATCAATGCAAAAAGCTTTTGATAAATTAGTATTTGACTCTGTAATAATAAATTCAAATATTAAAAACTTGGGTTTACATACCAATGAAATGGAAAAATTAGTTGAACATGAGTTCAGGTTTAACAAACTTTTCCAAATATTAAATACTATGTATCAAATTTTAAATAACTTTCGGACCTGTTACGAAAACATACAAGAGATTGAAACGGCAATAGCCTTTAGCAAACTGAATACATTGCACCAATCCACTATAAATAGTACAGAATTATATAATACGTTAGAAGTCATTGCTAAACATGCTAGAACAATATACCCAGTAAGCAAACATAATTTAATAAAATTAGAACGTAATATCATACTTAAATCATATATAAATAACAACAAGTTAGTCTTTGTTTTAGAAGTTCCCCTAATAAATAACGAAACATATAATTATTACAAGGTTATACCCATCCCTATATTCCATTCTCCAAATACCTTTACAATAATACCCAAATATCCTTACCTGATGGTGAATAGATTGAAATACATGCCCGTGGTAAGCCCATGTACTGAGATTGAAAATGGAAAATTTCTTTGCGCTGAAACTAATTTAGCCCAGTTTCCAACCGAGACCTGCATTGAACAAATAATGCTGATGAAGAACAACTACAAAAACTGCATACAGAACCATATTGAAATAGAAAAAACTAAGATACAGAAAATAACCGACAACCAATGGTTGGTTTACTCAGAGGAAAATCTCATCATCACCGAGAATTGCAATACAAAAATCCTGAAGTACACTATTCTTGGGACCTACATCGTGACACCTGGCCAACAATGCGAGACACAAATAGGCGAAGTCATCGTTGCCGCCACCACAAACACTACAGTTTCCAGTTTCCAGCTGCCATTGATCCAGATGCCAGACCTACAACAGGACATTCAGAGAAGATCAAAGAAAGTGGATTTAAGAAATGTGGACTTCAGTGATGTGAAAGAAGTGTTACAAAGTGCAAAATTTAGTGAAATAGACGATACGACACAAACAGTGACAATAGAAATTAGTATATGGACCATCTTAGAGTATGTGGTTATTGTAATAGCAATAGTTATCTTTATAATGTATAAATTTCAGTTCATAAACTTTTGTCGAAATTCTCCGAAACCGTCTGCGACACCTTCGGATAATTCCTCTCTTAGGGAGGGAGGAGTTAAGGAATCCCAACCTACCAATATTAGCTTTGTCAGACAATAAGTATTTACTAGATTATTATTTCCCAATTTCCCCACTGCGCGATCAGCATTTATAATTATCTAGAACATGCGTCAATCTGATCACGCTGTGCATGTACTACGTTAGCAATTAAGTTAGTATATAAGATCAATATTTTGTTAGATTTGATCAATTACTGTTTCGCTGTAACTCTGTCGGAATAAAGTTATTTTTAAATACTTCCGTTGTCGCTTACTTAATTCGTGCCTCAAAGAGATGTCAGCACCAACTGGTGGGGTCCGCAAGGACCGATACCGGCGACGGGTGCGGGTTGTTCGAAAGAGATACCGCGGCCCCTTGCACACAGGCAACTGAGGGAACACGGGTGGGTTTTAGTCAGTAAAAGTCTGACACGCCCTCCTGCTCCAACCAGAGCGGGAAAAGTTTTTTTTTTTTTAATTTATTTATTGACACACCAACGACTTATTCACTAAATCATTACATTAAATTCTATATCAACAGCTTTGCGGTGAATTTGTCACTTATAGGTGTGCACAGCACTTGTATAATCAATAATAAAAATTTAATGGAAATATATGATCATAAGAAAATTAAAATTTACACAGTTTACATTGACTTTAAAATGACAAGTAGTTAAATTGAAATACAGTATAGTTCAAAAATTTATATAAAAAACATCAATAAAATTGTAATAATAAAATGATTATAAATTGAAATTATAAAAATACAAATAAATTAGATAAATTGGAATATTATAACAATTATAAATTGAAACTATAAAAATGACAAATAAATTATTTGATGATATCCCACCAAAAATAAGGGGGAAGTGCAGCCTTTTAAACTCGAATGGGTACTCTGCCGGTATTAGTGGTATCCGCCGTATATAGGTACATCAATTCAACTCGAGCACAGCACGTAAATATAATGGCTTTTACCACGTTTTTATGTAAGGGTTTCCTATACAAATTTATCATCCCCTATTTTACCTTCTTCTGGGATGATTTTTCAAAAACGCTGATACATGTTAATTAATTAATTATGATTAATTACCAACCAAAAGGCTAAATACAAATTTTCATGGTTTGAACTACAAAACTAACGGGTTTCCCATTTATATTTCACGCCCTCAGGGGCTGATTCCCCAAAAACACTGAAACACGTTTTTAATCAGAATGATAGGTATACACCAATTTTCATGGTTTAAAGTACAAAAATGACAAATTTCCATATAAACTTTCATACCCTATTTAACTCTCTTAAGGGTTGAATTTCGAAAAATCCTTATTCCTTGTCTACATTATAAAGGGAACCTCTGTGCAAAATTTCAGCTTTCTAGGTCGAAGGGTTTGGGCTGGGCGTTGATGACTCAGTCAGTCAGTCCGTCAGTCAGTCAGGACTTTTCTTTTTATTTATATAGATAGATAGATATAATATAGATATAGATATATATACAGAATAAGTGATCTTAAAAATTTAGGGGCTGTTTTACAATGTTTGAATAGGCACTATACAATATATTTAATGTAGTTCATTTAACTGATTTTGATAGATTCATAAATATAAACAAGAAATGTTTATTATTTTCTTTTGTTTTTAGTTTAGTTTAGTGGTTCTATTGATCACGTTCATTTCGAACGGGTGCAGCGGCGCAAATCAAGCGGGTATTGTGTTAATGACTATTAATTATGACCGGCATTACATCGACAACGCGATCATCTGTTACGTTATAAGTCATAAGTCATAAGTCATTTATTCATTTGTTTAACATAGGTAGGTACCATTATGATGATTTATAAAGATAATAAAGCGTGCGCTATGTTATACCAGAGGGCGTACAAATGTTTGTAAGTAATAAAAAAACATGTATATAAAAGTATCATGCCAGCCAAGTCTCAATGATGAAATAAAAATACAATAAGTCTGAATTATAAAGACTGGATTATAAAGGACTCACACATTTCATAATACAAAATAATTATTGTTAAATGGCAATAGAAATCAATGTCAATGTTTATTTTTAATGTCAATATTTTGCATGTCAACACACAGACTGAAAACAAATAAAAGATTAAATACAAAACTAATGTCACTAAATACTACTAATGTCAAGTTAAAATAATAATGTCAATTTAAAAACGAACGTCAATATACAAAAACTTATGTCAAGGACAACATTAAATCTATTTTATCGGCATGTCAACATTCTAGATTTTTGTCTGTGAAGAATTCCGAAATACTGTAATATGCTTTGTTCACCAGTAAGGATTTCAGCCGTTTCTTAAATAAGCTAACGTTTAGATCTTTGATTGACCTTGGTAAGCGGTTAAATAAAAGTGGCGCCATGCAAAAAACACTTTTATGCATTAATGCTGTATGGGACCTTCTTACGCACAAACTATAGTTATCCCGTCGACTTCGGTTATTAATGTCTGTCATTTTTTTAAACAATTCCGGATTGGTCTTAACAAATAGAGCAACCTCAAAGATATATAAGGAAGGAAGAGTCAATATTTTAAATTTGATAAATAATGGTTTACATGTTTCTATGACCTGTAACCCAAACATTGTCCTGATACACCTTTTCTGTGCTTTAAAGATTATTTCCCTATTGGTTGAATTCCCCCAAAAAATAACACCATATCTCAATATTGAGCCTACCAAGCCATGATATGCTGTGACTAAAGCGTCCACACTCATCACCGAGTTAAGTTTATACAGAGCATAGGCAGACCTGCTAATTCGTTTGGTTAGCTCCTCCGTGTGTGTTTTCCAATCCAATTTACTGTCAATTGTTAATCCTAGGAATTTCGATGTGTTTACTTGTGTTATGCGTTGGCTGTCATAGAATATACTCATGTTTGTGTTTAAACGTTGGCTAAACATAGTTAATTTCGTCTTATCAATATTAATTTTTAGATTATTATTATCTAACCATTGTACTATGGAGGTTATTGTCTGAGTAATTTCGTCGTTATAGTTTTGATCGGTTGTGCTTTTAATGGTTACAGTGCTGTCATCAGCAAATAATGACATAGGGTGACTGGTAACTTTCGGCATATCATTTATATATATTATAAATAGGGGAGGTCCTAAAACACTACCCTGGGGTACGCCATATGTAATTGTACGATGATCCGACTTGTAGATTCGTTGAAATTTAGTTTTAAAGTCTATTTCAGATACTTCAACATACTGTTTCCTGTTCTTTACGTAAGATTCGATTAAATTCAAGACATTACCTCTAATGCCGTAGGCGTCCAGTTTACTTAACAAAATATTATGGTCCACATAGTCAAAGGCTTGAGTCATATCACAATATATTGAGCACACAGGTATTCTTTTGTCAACATTCGTATAAACATTATTTAAAAAGTCATAGATGGCCATAATGATAGTTTTACTTTTCCGGAAACCTTTTTGTTCCTCTGTCAAAATGTTTTGTTTATCTAGGTATTTGTAGACATGTGCATAAATGTATTTCTCAAATACCTTGGATATTATTGGAACAAGCGCAATAGGCCTATAAGACTCCATGCATTCTTTCTTATTTTTTTTAAATAATGGTTTAACCACAGTTGTTTTCAGGTTGGTTGGATATATACCGTGTGTTATGGACAGATTGAGAATATAGCTCAAATGTCCACTAATGTAGTCTGAAACGTACTTGATTACTTTCGTTGAAATTCCATCATTGCCTACACTACCAGTATTTTTTAAAGACCTAATTATGGCTTTGATGTCATTTTCATTACTTGGTGCCATAAACATCGATTTACTTGATTTTGAGATGTTTGATGTCACGTTTACGCCTCTATTACTAATTGGTTTTATCTTGTCGACAAAAAAGTTGTTAAAGGCTTTGGCTATCTCGTATGGGTGTGTTACTTTTTTATTTCCAATTCTAATGCTTCTAATTGAGTTTCTATTAGGCATATTCATCTTCGTTCGATTAATTATTTCCCATGTCGTTTTAGACTTATTAGATGATGATTTGATTTTATAGCTGTTCTGAGCACGTTGTGTTAATTTAATGATTTTATTGTATATTGCTGTATATTTTTTAAATTCCTGTTTGTTTTGTTCTTTATGTTCCAAACGGTAACGCCACAGAAGTGTTCTTTTATTTTTACTGCATGTTTTGATACCCCGCGATACCCATTGTGGTCTCTTGTGGATGCTTATTTTTATACGTTTTAATGGAAAACATAAATTATACATAAGGGTAAATGTCTCCAAAAATAGATTATAGGCTGTATTCGGATCGTCTAATTGATACATTTCCGAGAAAGAAACATTTTGCAAACATTCCCTGAACTTATTCATATTTTCTTTATTGTAGTCGCGGCGATCAATGTACCAATGCTTTAGAACACTTATCCTTTTCACCGGATACTTGAGAATTTGACAGGTGTGGTCAGATAAAGCAAAATCGTAAACGTCATATTTACATTTTTTACCCAAGTTATGCGCAAAATTGTCTATGCATGTTTTACTGGATAGTCTGGTTGGCTGATTAATTACTAATTTAAAATTGTAGTTGAGCAAAAGACATTCTAGATCTAGTGTTATATTATTACGCTTCAAAGTATCAATGTTAAAGTCACCGCATATTACAATATTTCGTTTATTTTTCTTGGTTACAAACTGGCATAATTTATGCAGTCGCTCAAAAAAAGTTGTTAAATTATTGGTATTTGGGACTCTATATATGCAGATTATAATGGTGTTTGTATGGATTAGTTCAATAGCACAACATTAAAATGTGCTACTTATTACTAATTGCTTAACTTCAGGAATTTCCTTCCAATGGTGTCCTTTTTTTATTAAGATACATGCTCCACCTCTTTTAATGTCTCCTCTACTGAAGCATGAAGCTAGGTCGTAGTTAGAGATTGACAGATACTGTTCATATCCAGCCATCATGAAATGCTCGGTTATACAGATTACGTCAATGTTAATATTCTTCACCGTGAGTTCTTCTAGGCAAACGGAAAAAGCGTCAGATTTATTTAGCAATCCTGCAATGTTTTGATGTAGTATATTTATATAGTTATCATAGAAAAAACTGGGTGTCCGATTGTTCGTCATTAGGTGTTGTATCAGTGTTTATCATTAATAAATCGTATTTTTTTACACCATAGATAAAATCGTCAATATCTTTGAAAATTGTCTGCATGCCAAGATTGTTTAGTAGTCCTGTTTGTTTGGTAAACATTGTATAATCATTTGCCAGATTTTTGTTCGAGTCCAAAAGATACGCATGTTCATGAGACATTATATCAAGATACAGTAAATTGTTAAAGTGTTCTATTCTCCAATTATACATATTTTTGTTGTAATTATACTTATACATCGGTGTGCAGATTATTATGTTCGTATGATTAACTTTTTGTAGGGTTGTTCTGATGTGAAGTATCAGTTGAATGTAGTTGTTCGTAGTTTTAAAGTCTTCCTCTCCTATTAGAATTATACAAAAGTCTTTCCTTGTAAATGCTATTAATTTAGTTTCTATATCACACAATAGTTGTTCTGTTTTACAGTTTGTCCGTATATAATGGCATATGTTTTTCGAATGTTTGTGAAGGGTATTTTCGGCAATATTTCCGATGTCATTTTTGTTGTTAGTACTCAGAATACATATTTTACTCTCTTTTTTATATTGTTGGATTTTTTCTGGAATTTTCTTATAGGTACTAGTTTTATTCTGAATGTCGGTGGGTGTAGGTATAAATGCAGGCTCTGTTTGCGCTTGTTTGTTAATTTTCGGGTATTTCTTAATTGGAGTTGACTTTTTGTGTTTTTGAACGGGGCTACGTCTAGGTTCTTTAAGGAAGTCGTTTTTGTTTTGTAAATCAATATTTAATTGCTTAAGGTCATGGTTCTCCGAAGACAGTGACTCGATTTCCTGATGTGCGCTTTTTAATTCTAACACAAGCTTGTCAATTCGTTCTTTTAACTGAATTATTTGTTGTGTGTCAATATTATCCTCACTTGATAAGTCGGGTAGACTGGCTACGGTATCTTCGAATGTGTCATTTTGTGATTGGTCGATGACGGTATTTGAATCCGATTTAGTTCGTGTACGACGCATAGTGATGTTTTCGAAGAAATTCATTTTCGTGTTCTATTAATTATGGTATGATGTTTTTAACTCACTCTGGTCGAGCAAATTAGATGGAATTGTGAAGAAAACAATTTATCAATATACAAAAAGACTACGCACGTCGTCGGTGAGATTCGAACTAGCGCCCAAGCAGGCACAAGTCTGTACGACTACCTTTAGAGCTATTTGGCATCTACTCAAGTTACTCAAAATTATGCATCCGTTTCTTGTGGTACGAAGTTGGTAAAAAAGTTCGTTATGATGACTCGTAAGATTGAATCATTGTTCAAAAGTTTGACAGATTGTTTTTATTTTATTTTTGTTCACTTTTTGTTATGAATTTAATTGTTAAAATACTTTGTTTCACTTAATGATTTATGTTTTCACTGTATTATTTTTGACTTTTACTGAGTTTTTAGGTCACTAAAGTACTTAATTAGCGTAGTTTTGACAGGATTCACTGTTCAATTGGATAAAGCACTAAAACATTTTTATTTAAGCGAGTTTTTATGAGATAACACTTTCACTTATAAGTTACTATGTCTTTTTCAATATTTACACGTAAACACTATGAAATAACGTTATTTGATATTTTTTTATAAAGATTAGTAACGGAGCACAATGTTCACTTGACGGACAGCGCCATCTATCGTCCGTATCCATCTATATACGTTGTGTACCGTATCGATAATACAGGCTCCGATGTCCTAAGTAAGACATATGTATCTTCTAAGAAGATGCTTGTAATAGATTACGATAAGTCTTAAGATTATTTCCCGTTTTCATGTAATGCCTAAAAAACCGCAATGTTATATTTCAACGTTTCAGCGCTGAAAGTTGAATACCAAACGTGCAAGTATATAATTATATTATATAACATAAGGGAACACCTAAATGTAATCTTACAACGGGATAAACATCGTAATTAAAGTGAGAGGTTCTTAATAAGTGGATCTATCATTAACTGCCTTGTTGATTTAGTTATCGCGATGGCTGAGCGCAAAGTTCAGGGTTCAGGGTCGTTCAGGGTCCTGGTTCAGCCAAAATGTGATTTGGTTTTCCTATTCGGAAATTCTCAGTTGCAGGCCGGTTCAATGACTACGAGTTTGTTATTAACCACTTCCCTAGAGCTTATAACAAAACCGGCGAAATGTGGGTTTGCTATTAATACACTTCTGTATATTTCACGGAGAGTACAAACGTGATGGTACATTACACTATGTTCATGTGGTTAGTCCTTTAGCCTAAATAAGCGGCTACTTAGACACAAATCTAACTAAGGCTGCATCAGTAAGAACACTAGGCACACAGTAGACGTCTAGGTTAAACACATTCCGCAGTGTTTGTGTCAGCCGAACTCGCTCGCATAGCCCTAAGATAAACGGTCTCCTATACAAACACATGCTGCTCTACAATGTAAATACATTATGTGTATGTGTATAGTGTAGGATATAGATAATCTAGCTACTAACATAGCTAGTATGTTTGATGGAGAGCAGTGGTGGCATGGTCCCGAATTTTCATTTTTTTAAATTATTAAATAGGCCTGCTGTTGACTTCGATCACGTATGTTGGAACGCAATTGATGAGATCTACGACGGAACAAGCTGTGGGTCGTCAGTTCAAACCCGGGCAGGCATTTTACGTTGTGTATTTAATTTCAACACCACTGCTATAAAAAACAGTGAACAAAAATATCGTGAGGAAACCAACAAGTCCTAGAATCAAAAATTTTAAGACACGTGACATCTACCAATGCCAAGTGGGCCTGATGGATATTGGGCCACTCCCTCTCACAAAGAGAAGACCTGTTTACCAGCATTAGGAACATTATAGGCCAGTTGTGGCTTTTAAAGGTCGTCGTAGCGATGTCACCAGGCTTGTAAATATCAATATAAAACTCACGTTTCATTACTAATTCGTATCTTAAATAGAAATAAAAAGTCATCGAAGTGAATATTATTTTAGCCACCTTGGACTTTAAACGTAACATACACAATTAATTTAAAAAAAAAACAAATTAGATACCATATTGCCTGATACCATAAACATATGCATTAAATTCGATAAATGATAAAAAATTGTTCCCTTTAAGTTAATTAACTTGAGAAGGTCCAACATTACTGAAGGCCTTTCCCCGTATTTAAAAAGGTTCAAACTCTAGTGGCAATCTCATCACATGTCACTGTGATGAGATTGCCACTAGAGTTTAACAACGACAAAAAATTACAAAACGTGAACATTGGAGGTATTTTTGACAGACAGGCAAGGCAATACGGGAATCGCTCGTCAGTTCTTCAGCGTTACGATCTATATTTTCTACTATCTCAGAATACTCTACAGAGTTTCTCCAAGCCTATTCTTATAATTTGAACCAATTTCATCTCTCCTCTGTCCTTCGTCTCGTCATCCCTCGAGAGTAGTAAACGACCTTTATCGTGACGTGTGAATAATAAAACCGATCATAAAACCTTGTCATCTCGTACGGTGTGTCCGGCTCCAAGGTAACACGCTGATGCTGAAGTATTTATAACAATCGCTTCCTCGTTTTACATGCCTGGCAAATAGCTTTGGTTTTTTTAATACAGATTGTTGAAAGCAATTAAAACTTCTCATAACTTTTTTGAAAGCACTGCAGTTGCTAGTCTAAAGGTTTGAAGTTTGGTTTTCCAAGTTGTAACTTTATGATTTTCTAATCACAAAGTTATGAATTTTAAGTAGTAGGTATACTATGATCTACATGTTTATGTTATAAATGTAACGTAAACCGAAACAGGAACAGACGTATAAGATTAGTATCAAACTTTTGATGCTGTGCCGTAGTAATTTCTTATGAAATGTTCTCATAAAATATGTAATGTGAGTACGTACAAGTTCATTTGCCGATTACCTCGTAGGCATCTTCACATAACGCCACGTTTTAAAGCCCATCAAGGCATGTCTCCCATTCAAACAGTATTTATCCAATATAAGGGCGCGTAAACTAATTTAATGTCCGTCGTATCGACGAGCGAACACCCCCTTTACTGCTCAGCGTTTAAACGTATGGGCGTTTTACGGCCCTGTAGCTGTTACGTCGCCTTTTACGGCCACGCTGCGCCAGTAATACACTCTGACAGTTTTTATAAGTGTTATTATTGAAATAATGGACGTTTTCGGAGGGTGAGTTAAGCGACGTATTTGGGAGAGGGATAAACAGAAAGTATTCGCCGCCTCACGCGGAGTCACGCGTGTGTCTATAGGTATCGTTCGTCATTCCTCTATCTTTCGCTTTTATTTTTGAATTAATGGTTGATTTACCCATACTATTTTGTAATCCATGACATATCATCATTCTCCTGTCTTTAACACATATCCGGCTTTAATTACTCTAAAACTAAACCCGAGCAAGAAATACATCTTGTAGTTGTTGGTCAACTAAGTTTCATCTTAAACTGAAGTTAAGCAGCGCTTCAGTCACTACCCGACACAGCCGTCTTACTAGCACTCAGCACCAGCCTCACTTAATATCTACTTCACCAATGAGAAAAACTGTTGCGAGAACCTATAAAACATGATTTATAAATTAGAACTTGACTTTTACTTTTTGATAAGTGAGAAATATATGTAGATGGGAGTTCCCACCTATTTTTATGTGGGTACGATTCTATCCCAATTAATTTAATGAGGAAAGTTCCTCTAAAAGTTTGTACCTACGTATCATTCTGTTAATACACTATTGGATCCTAAATTATTTTCTTCCTGCGTACCCTTCTCAGCCAGTAATTAGTCTGTGATTCAGTTGGACTTTGTGTGCGTACAACTTCACTGCTACTTGTACTGTTAGCCTGCATCAACCCACTCCTGGGAAAAGGCTTCTCTCCATGACTTCCAGCTCTCTTGCTCTAGGGCTAATGTGGACCACTAGCCGTAGGTACGACTTTATCAAATTCAAAAAATCAAAATCAAAATATTTTATTTCACATAAACCTGCAAATCGCCGTTCAAATTGTCGCTTCCTATGGAGAAGAGCCGGCAAGAAACTCCACGGTTACCCTTTTAAAAATAATTGGCCTTTACAATGTTTTCAAATTACAGTGATATTAGGTATGGGAGGACAGTGCAGGCCTGTCAATAAGTACCAGGAACTTAGAGGAATGAAAATAAAGAATAGAAAATCGTCTATAAATCTGTAGATTTTGAGACGACGTCTGTAAGGCCTACAACGTTCTCTCATTCACAATATGTAAAAGAATTTACATAAGTAAAATCAACCTATTTAAACCAAGTGACATGATTTCCATAAGAATCACTAATAAATAGTCAATATTAGAAGTGATGTATAATGTCAAACAATGACGACAACTATCGACGACTATCAAAGCTACACTTATGTACAATATTATAATGTTTATCGAGCCTGAGAAATTTACACTTATATTGCTTACTTTTACATTGGGCTCAAAGAGATAAGTATTCAGTAGAGGTACCTATGGTAATTACTTGTAGTATGATCAACTAACTACATGTTAACATTTATGACGGTGCAGCAAGTGGCGCCGCACCGTTTTGTAACGACATTACTGCAATCACTTAAAAGGTCGAACTAGGGAGTGATATGACCAGTAGTCAGCTCCGGTCCCCAAGGAGAGTGGAACCGGCTAGACATGTCGTGCGGTGTCCCATAGGGATCAGTCTTGGGGCCGCATCTCTGGGACATCGGGTACGACTGGGTGCTGCGCGCCGACCTCCCTAGCGGCATCAGCGTAGTTTGCTACGCTGACGACACGCTGGTCCTGGCGCAAGGGAGGTTGTACCAGGCGGCGGTCAACTTAACAACACACGGGGTTACAACAATCGTCAATAGGATCCGCCAACTGGGACTCAAAGTGGCCTTGCACAAGTCCGCGGCCATGTGTTTTCATGGTCCTCGGAATGCGCCACCGGCGGGTTCCCAGATAATGGCAGGAGGGTTTCACATCGGCGTCGAGTTGACGATGAAGTACCTAGAACTTCAAGGAGCATTTCCGACGTTTGGCTCCCAGACTGGAGCGGGCCAGTTCTGCCTTGCAGCGGCTCCTGCCCAATCTAGGGGGCCAAACGCCTTCTGCCGGAGGCTCTACGCGGGGCTCGTGCGAGCCATGGCCCTATACGGAGCACTGGTGTGGGCGCCTACATTAAGGTGCCAACCAGCACGCCGGAGGAGGAGGAAGGTGGCCTATAGGGTCATGGCCATCCGGATGGTACGGAGATACCGCACGATCTTTGGTGAGGCGGTGGCCTCCTTGCCAGATTGCCGCGATGGGATCTGGGGGCAAAGGTCCTCGCGCACACTTGGGAATGGCGCGAGGAGGCCAAACGTTGGGGCGTAACTCCGCTGCCGCGGGAAATCACGCCACAGCAGACAGAGCTCCAGCGGGATCTCATGACGACGTGGAGAGTGCGATTGTCGCAACACAGTGCTGGGCACGCCACGATTGCGGCGGTAAGTCCCCTCTTTGAGGAGTGGCTTGAGAGGCGGCATTGCGTCCTCGCCTTTCGCCTGACATAGGTCCTCACTGGACACGGCTGTTTCGGGAGGTTCCTGATCGCAAAGATCGCCCTGAGGACAGGGTGGAGCATACGGTGGAGGTCTGCCCGGCTTGGGCGGAGCATTGCCATTTCCTCGTGGAGGCGATCGGCGATCTGTCGCGTCTGGCCCTGGTCCAGGCCATGGTACGGAGTGAGAGTGATTGGGTAGCCGTTGCTTCCTTCAGCGAAGCAGTGATGCTCGCAAAGAGGGAGGCAGCGCACGTGAGGGAGAGGCAGTACATGCGCCCTCACGGCCGTGGCCTCTGTAGAAGTCGCTCTGGGCGTCGGGAATCCCAGGCTGACCCCGGCCACCGTAGGCGCGGACTTGCGGACGGTGAGTAATAGGTAGCTCGCTGTCCGGTATGGACCAAGCCCGGGTCGACAGCGCATTGTGTTCCACGCGCGCCTCAAAGAGATGTCATTACCAACTGATGGAGCCTGGAAGGGCCGATGCCTGCCAAGGTTGAGGGTTGTGCGAAAGAGATACCGCGGCCCCTGGCACACAGGCAACTGACCACACGGGTGGGTTTTAGTCAGTAAAAGTCTGACACGCCCTCCTGCTCCACTCAGAGCGGGAGAAGTTATTTGATGATTTCCCACCCAAAGAAAAAAAACCAATAGTCAGCTGGGAATATGAAATTGGTTGCTTTCATCAATCCACTCGACTTTCGATTAGGCGCATCGTGATTAAATCGGCCAAATCATAATGGTGGCGTATCGTGAAATGGCCAGGCAGATCACGATATGGCCATTTCTACAATCAGACCGAGACATATACATACCTAGGTAGGTAATTTTTTTTTACATATTTAAAACTAAGGTAAATGGAAAAGAAAACAAATAATTAAATCGAACACCTACACCTGTACAGAATACAAAGTTAGTAGTCAATTTTCAAGTACCTATTGAGCTCCTTGATTAATTTGTAGGGGATCGTTTGGAAGGCTTTAGTTTGACTTGTATGAAGCTCAGCTGACCCAGTTATGAGACGACAGGCCTGTTCCTGTTTTGTAGATATACATAGTTGGAGCTGCCAACTTTTGAACGTTTTTGCACAGCTTTTTTTGATTGAAAAACGGTTAAAGAGTTTATTTGTGTTTGATGTATTTGTTTGGGAGTCTATGAAAACTTTTTGTTAGCAAAATTTTATTATAATTTTCATTTTAATATAGGTCGTCGAAGTTTCTATGAACAAAACCTTTGTTGGGTTTAATAAATAATTTTTGATAACTTCATAGCCAAAACAAAACATAACAAAAGAGGTTTACCATAACACAATAGTTTAAGAACCCGATCATCTTACAGAAAAATAAAAACAATGCTCCAGAAAACGGCCTTCCCCGTAACAGTAACATTGAATTTGCATAATCAAAATATTTGGTTGTGTTCCATTCATGGTCCACAATAAAAGCGATCGTCTGACAATAACCGTTTGCGCCAGCTCAGCAGCCGGCGACGGTGACCCACTGGCGGTGGGTCTTGGAAAATTTCAATTTGCCTGGAGGAGGCCTTCGTGCATGCATATTGGCATATCAAAGACCTTTTTTGGCCTGGGACACGTGAGAGGCGTAAGCGATTTTCAGCGTGGCTATTGTTTTAATGAATAAACAGTTTATCGAAATAACATAGAAATGTAGCACAAAGTTAGTACCGCACTCAAACTTCACTACTAAGTACTTTCAATGCTGAACTAGCCTGAAAGTACTGTTTGTGAGGCTTTAAATGTTATAACCCTGTTGAAACAATACAATACAGAATTCACTACCTACATTCGTAGTAACATCGTGGAGTTGCTGTTAACTTCAGGTAAACTAATGAGAAAATATTCTACTATAATGTGTAAGATACTTTATAAAAATAATTGAAAAAAGTCAAGGCCGCTGCGAAAACTTTTCCTATTACTTTTCAACTTGCTCTCAAAACAGGGAAAGAAAACATCGAGAGGAAACGGCATGTGCTAGAACCAAAAATTCGAAGACATGTGACATCTACCAACACGCACTGGGCCCGCGTGGGGGATTATGGCCCACTCCCTCTCACAGAGAGGAGCCTTGAGTTACAGCAGTGAGAACATTTAGGCTGAATATGTTTCAACTGTCACAAAACGAAATGCTCTCTAACAATCCTTCACTTGCACCTCACATACAGTCTACACGGTCTGAAGTTACTGCCTTGTTTAGGGCCGAAAGGGTTAAACGACGCCCGAATGGATTACGTAGTTATTAATGAGCTACCAAGGATTACATTTAACTAAATGGCTATTACAATGACTTTTGACCAGCACTCTTTTACTGCGGAATTAAACCAGAGCTCATTAAGTTCTTAAAAGCGGATTCTAAACGTGTTAAAATGTTTTCTGTGCGACCATTTTGTGTTTTTACTAATGTTCAAATGATACGTGAGTTAGGGTTCTGTCATGTATTACAGTATATATCGTACAAGCTTGAATTATTTTCTGCCCTTGTAAGACTTCTTGAAAATTCTGATTACTTAATTTATTAATTAACAAGTAAGATCCCTCGAATTTACCCTATTTTCAACGAGTTTTTGGAACGAAGTTCCTTATCGCGCGTTGCGAAAGGGAGGCTAGACGGAAAAAATTAAGACCAAAAGTTGTAACGACACTTTTAATTAAGACCAAAAGTTGTAACGATACTTTTTGCTCTTTTTTCGATCGATCGATCGTTCGATCGATTGATTGATTGATTGATTATTTATGATGATTTATGCCATAAATTGAGATTAAAAAAAACATTTATTTGGACCTAAACTTGTACAAATCCCATAAACCTGCCAAACTGCGTGACAGTTTATCGGCCTGATTAGCGCTCGTATTAAACAATTGAATCAAACATCTAAGTATTTTTATCAATCAGCTTAAGAAAATTAATTGACTTCGTATGACTTTTTCCGATTCCAAGTAGGAACTTTACAAGTATCAAAAACAAACAAATTCGTAAAATTAATCGCGTTCAGCATAAGGCACGAAAAATATTAAATCAAAGGCACCATACACGAGCGTTTCGTGAAATTAAATCAATTTTTCCTCTGTTGTATTTATTTCGATACGTTTCTATTGAAGTGGCTTGTTCTCTTTTTATTTTTGTTTTAGTTTTGACGGCTCGATTAGCTAAGCGGTTGAGTGATTGGTTTCGCAGTACAAATAAATGGCCTAGAAAATATTGATTTAAAGTTTGTTGTAGGTATTTTGCAAGCGGGATGGATACCTGAACGACATACGGAGTATTTTAGGGATACTGACCCAATAATTACATCTCTACCAATTCCAAACGATTGATTAATATGAAATTATGTTTAAAATAAAAGCCAAACTTTAAAAATAACATACAATAAGCAAGCATTGCAACAGCTGTTCCCTGTGGGCGACCATCAGATTGTTGGCCTTTAGCATGTTGTTATTATGCTTATAGAGGATGCTAAAGCCCATCTTTTTACATAATTTCCGTTGAGGAAAACCCATTATAAGGTACTGCCAAACTTCAATGGGTATGGTAAGTTGTTCCGCTCATCGACGAGTGGACAGAAATAACAGTTCAGTTACACAACTTTTGTTGACGTATTTTATGACAATCACACTTCTTAGGACTGACCCTACTAATATTATAATAGAGAAAGTTTTGATATTTAGATGTTTGGATGTTTGTCTCAATCACACTCAATCACACAAAACCGCTGATGGATTTGGATGAAATTTGTCACGCAGATAACTAATAACTTGGATTAACACATAGTATACTTTTTATCCCGGTGGTACGTTCCTGTGGGATAATTTTCGACCTTCACGCGAGCAAATCCGCTGGCAAAAGCTAGTGTGACAATAAAGTTTCTTAGTAACTGAACCGCTAAGTAGGTACCTAAAACTTTGAATGTACTATGACGTACATTCGAGACACTTACACAATAGTATAGCATTCTGTCTTTTGTCTATTTTATTTAGCACACTAACAAAGACCAACTTCACTTATTTCCGCCAATTTTATTAACAAAAAAAGAAATGTCTCAGAAATTCGTGGCTCTGTTTTTACGCACAGAAAAGCCTTTATTAGGAAATGTTCTTAAATGACACAAATTAGGACAGATTCCTGTGACGAATTGCTTGAAGTACCTTTCGTAATTTATTTTGCCGAAGTTTAATAAGTGGCTTTTTGGCATACATTTTGTGATCTTAAAATGTTGATTTAAATCAGCAGAATAACTAAAATCAATAATTATTACATAAACTTATCACCAGCAGAAGGGTAACCTAAGAAAACATCGAACAAGATATTCTCAAGGTTATAGACTGGAGTAATTATTGTATTGAACTGTTTTAAACATACTTTACTTCAATGAGCATACATTCAGCACAATATTACTACCCAGTCTTACATACAATACAGTAATATTGCTATCAATACATCGTGCGATAAAACAGTTTAAGCTGCGCAAATTCCCTAAGTGGGGAAAAGCAATAGAGATATCGAATGTAAACATGTTCTTGCACATTTTCTCAACGGCTGTTTATTTCCTTCTGTTAATTTTGACTTTGCTTCTCATGTGAACAACAACAGCATATGTACTGGGTTGTAGAGAATCATGATCTTGATATGGAAGGAAGATCTTGATACGAATAATCAACTCAGGGAAGGTGTACCCTTCCCTGAGTTGATTGATTCAATATGATAGGTAATGATTATCACCCGCGAGCTGCTGTGAAACATACTACTCACCTATATACCTACACTGTAAAAGGTTATTGTATCCCGTAAGAGAAAATGAGATATAAACCGAAACACTCATTTGATCGTTACGATCGCGTAAATATAAAATGGTGAAGTTTCGCTGATGACGTTGATTTCCTCTACTTTTTATCTGTTAGGCATAACAACGATAAACACATAGGACCAAGTTATGCAATTTGCCTCAAACTGGAACTCCCATAAAACAATATCGGAACACCTGGCATTGTGTTTAGTGATGTGGCGAATCGATATCGATTTTTGGTCTCAACTCTTTGTTTTTGAAGTGACTTTGTTTTGTGTGCAAGTATTTGCAAACGAGTTTTCAGATTTTTCGATTTTTAATAGTTGGAACCTCTTTTACAAGCTTTCACCGAATAGATATTTTCTCATTTATTTCACTAAATACACATATAAATTATGTTTTTAAATATTCATACAAAAAATAAAGAAACATTAAAAATGTAAAAAATAGTAGCCCACCGGTACAAGCTACCGGCGGTCAGGGCTCCAGAGAGAGGAACCTCCTAACAATGCGAGCCGTGTCAAGAAGTACTGCTTTCTGAATCAGGCCCTTGACCCAGCTGGTCGAAGAGCCTCCTCTGGTGTTGGTCGAAACTCTTGGCTATCAAGCCATTGGCTGTAACGACTATCGGTACAATGATCGCTGAGTCCACATCCCACATGTCGACAACCTCACGAGCCAAGTCAAGATACTTGATTTCTTTATCTTTCTCGGCTTTCACGAGGTTCTCGTCATGCGGGACCGTTATATCAATAATCATTGCACGCCGCTTTAGCCGATCCGCCACCACTATAACAGGCTTATTGGCAACAATAGTCCTGTCAGTGATGATGGATCGATCCCAGTACAGTGTGATATGTCCATTTTCAAGAACTGGGTCGGACACATACCTGTAGTACGGCACTTCTGGTTCCGCTAGGCTGTATTTCAGAGCAAGTTGCTGGTGGATAATCCTGGTTACAAGGTTGTGTCTATGCAAATATTCTTCGTTAGCTAGACGAGAACAGCTGGAGATAATATGTCTGATGAATTCTCCCGGACGGTGGCATGCCCGACAGATGTACACCGTGCCGTCTTTCGTAATAAATATCCGGTCATTGTTCGTCATCATAACTTCGTCCATAATTGCACAGAAAAAACCTTCGATTTCTCCAAAGAGGTCACCGAAATGCAGCCAGGCTACAGACGCTAGTAGCTCTACATTGGGTCCATGTAGAGCCCGAAAAAAGCGCCCGTGAAGCTCCTTACTCTGCCATACCTCCATGCGATCATTAGTGTCAAGCACTACAGGCTTGCGCCAGTTTTCATTAGCCAAGGAGAGCGGAGTGAGGCCCTTGTCCATCGCGACCACACCTCGATGCATTTCCACGTTGGTTTCTAGGAAATATTCCTTGTGACTGCATATCTCACGATTGTGGAGGGTCTTAGCGTTTAAGAACACTCGACCTGCACACTTTCGCGGGATATACAGTCTCATTACCGATGACTGTTTGTGATGCATTCGATACGCAGTCAGCAGTGTACGGACCCTCCTATGCAGGAGGACGATCGTCGAATTCTGTCTGAGTCCATTTGAGTATGCCGAAAGATTAAATCAAAACCGGCATGACCCAACCATTGAAGACGCGCACCTTATTGCCTTCTGATAAAAGACTATTAAAAACATTCTTCAGGCGGCCAAAGAAGCGTTCCTTCAACGTTTGCTTCATGTCAGTAACATTGATGCCCAACGCTTACAACATACCCAGTACTTATAGGTTTCGGCTGCAGAGAGGGCTCGAAGGTTTATGGAAGCCAAGAGTTAGGTTCCCACGGATTTCACAATCTCGCCTCGCTTAACATGCATGACCGCACATTTGTCCCCGCCCCAGTGGGTTCCCGCATAGTCGTTGCGGGGGAGGCTCAGTAGCCGTGGTCATCCCCACCTTGCAGAAGCGAAGAGGAACCCCAAGGTGGGGCCGCTCGTCAGGGCTTTTGCCTTCAAGCCGACGACGTAGCGGCCAAAAAGTAGGTTGCGGTGAGGTGCATCGTAGCTGAGGCGAGCCGTGATGTCGGATGGGAGGCATCGCGGCTGAGGGTTATCGTGCGACCTTTGGAACCATTTAATCCAGAAGTTGTGCAGCCCGTCCGGCCCTGGAAACTTCCAGTTGAGTAACGGACGGACTGCATGTGCTACACCTTGGGGACAGATGGTAATAGCCCCTATTTCTGGTATTGGATGGCAGGCTCGCTTGACTTTCCGAGTCCAATCACTTTCGGTGTGACTGACAGGCACCGACCAGATACTACGTCAAAAAAAAACACATGGCATCATCATCTGGTAGGTGACGTGTCAGCCACACCTTGATCTGGTCACTCCCAAGCCCTGTAAACCGACCTTTCATCACTTTGGAAGGTAAAGTTCTGAGTGTAACGGTCCACCCGTCGGTCGCTTATACCTACAAATACGATTCGCATATGCATACACTTTCTGCGTCCGGAAGTCGATTCGCTCTGTGACACAGGACACATGGTCTTGAGGATTGATATCAGTCCCCGAGAACGCCCGCCTCATAAAGCGCATCACGCTAGGGCGAGTATTGCCCTCCATAAAGCAGATTGCCGATGAGCGCCCTGGCCCACCAATACGGCGTTCAATTCTGCACTGCCACGCTGGTACGGCTAGTTTCGGTCGTGTAGCTCTTGAGTCATTAGGAAATTTGACGTGAGCTACACGACATGCCGCTACAGCCACACAGTATAGAATCGAATGAGTATCGGTGAGGTCTTCGCAGTCCTCAAAATAATTTGACAACTGCGAATTGACCGCTACCAGCGACCTATTTTTGTTATGCATGGGCAAACGAGTTAAGCGTAGTCTAAGTTCAGGTGACGTAAACCGATATTCCCGAATTGTACCGTCCAAAGCACTCCTCAATTCCTCACTGCACTGGGTACTTACGTTTGTAGCCCTATCATCAGTCCCCTCGTCAGTTTGATCAGTGTTGAATTGTGGTGGTACCACAACATTCTATAACGG